>CM054124.1:44417666-45653053 GCA_028751855.1 Ambrosia trifida
GCATTGTAAAGGTTCGCTGGAACTCGAACCGGGGACCAGAGTACACTTGGGAGCGGGAGGATCAGATGAAGTCTAAGTATCCTCATCTCTTTCCTAAGGAAGCGTTCGAATCGAGATATGTTACCACTGCTGCTGAATGAATCTCGGGGCGAGATTCCTTTTTAACGTGGGGATGATGTGACAACTCGGGTAAATCTCTCTCTTGGTTTCTATCTTTTGTCTGTTTCTGTTGATATTCCTTTTGGTACTTGTGCAATTTTCGGGACGAAAATTCTTTTATCGTGGGGATGATGTGACACCCGGCAAATTCTGGTTAACAACGTTGTCTAGATTAAAGTCTACCTTAGCGAGTCACGCGTACATTATACTTAACGAGGGTTAGCTAGATAGCTAGATAGGACATACGTGCATTGTTGTGAGTTAATATGTGATTACATGATTAGTGAACCTCGGACGTTGGTGAATAATAAACTTATGTGTCTCGGTGATATCTGAAAAACTTATGTGAAAACCATACGTGATTATGTGAACCTAAACTGAACACGTTAATAAAAATTATTAAAAGTGGAGCATGAGGTTGGTTGGGGTCTTAAAACATGGGGTTACGCTTGGTATGGCCCAAAATAATGAAAACATCAAAGAAAACAGGCTATACAACAAACTGGGCCGCTCAAAACGGATTAAACCATTCCGAACGACCATTCACAATTCCGAACGGCCATTCACAATTCCGAACGGGTGTTCGGAATACGCTGACGTGGTTAAACCGCCTTAAACTACTATTTAAGCAACCTTAAGCCTCTTGTATCTCCTAAACTCAAACCCTAATCGCCCCTACTGCCATATTTACGAATTATTAACCCTAAACCACTTGCTAAAGCTCAAGAACATCAATCGGGAAGCTTGGAGAGCGTTCGGTTGGTTGTTTTGGAGTGTTTGTGGTATAATCTTCATTCCCTTATGTTTTAATCTTCTTTAAATTGTCTTAAAACATCAAAACCTTGTTTGTCCAGGTCTGAAAGTATTTTATAAAAGTTAAAACATGATGATTACGAAGATTAAAAGGGTCAAGCACATGGTTATATAATGAATGTTATATGTTTTGCATGATTATGCATGTTCTTGATGTTTTAGACTTCTAGGGTTTGTGAATAATGATGTTTGTGATGTATAATTAGGGTTTTGATCAGATGTGGTTTTTACTAATGTTGTATGATGATTATTAGGTGTTATTGATTGATAATATACAACTAGGGTTTGATATAATTGATAATATTGCATGATTAGAATCTGGACAGATTCTGAATGTCGACTTGTAGGGCCTGTTTCGTGGCTTGAAAATAATTGGTTTGATCGATTCTTTGCATGAATAGATTGTACATAGTCTTAGATTTTTAGAATGGGCAAAATCATCTGATTTGGATGTCGTTTGATATGTTTTTGGAATTTTCATTTAAAATAGGTCAGGTCAGAATTTCGGGTATCAAACTGAGTCAACTTTGAAACATCATAAATCAAGTTTTATAAAGAGTTGGGTTGTGAAATTTTTACAGAAGGTTAATATTGGAGTAATATGAGTTTTCCAAGTGGATTCATCCCGTTTGGATGAATACACAAGTTTTGGGAATTTATCTACCAAACTGACCTGTTAGGAAGGTTTTCTGAACATAGATGTATTAGACGAATTTTAATTATTTTTGTGTTTGGATTTAAGACAAAAAAAAATAGGTATTGTTAAATGAATCCCAAAGAAAATTCAGTAAAAATTTGGGAGGTTAACTCACTGATTTGCTATTTTAAATAAATTCGTTTTGATGGCGCACAATCTGTCCTGAAAACACAGATTGTGTATTATGTGCTTATGTGATTAATTGAGGTCTTAGGTGGTATGGAATTGACATGTAACTGAAGTACACTTGTCTGAGACACATACGGAAGGTAGAAACCAATTGTAACCAACGTATTCACCAACGGGTCCGTAGGATTTACTTATGCATGTAGAATCACTAGGTGTCACTTACACGCTTTTGAACATTTAAAACGCCTTGGACAAACGAGTTATATGGTGTAATGATATTACGCCTATACTCACTTAATGACACTGTTATTAGGGTGTCGGTAGCATATATCACTTGCTGATCGGATTCTTTGCTTGCACGTTAAGGTGAGTTTACGGCCCCTCTTTTAACTGGTTTCGCTTTTCGGGGGAGAAAACATGTGTTAAAACTTATGTTTGGTAACTACTGTCATACTATGGGTTTCTATGGTTTACTATACGATCTTTTGAAGTCCCGGGGGGAACCATGAATGTGCGGGTTAGCACAACGGGGAAATGTGAATAGCGCTATTGGGAGTGACCAACCCCGCTCGTCGGCTTGGAGGGCCGGGCGAGTGCATATTGTCTCAAACAGGAACAACAGGTTTACTATTCGGGCACGACATCTGGTTTGCGAGTTAGTAATGGTTTTCCAATCGTAGTAGTAACAAAACATACGCCTAGCTAGCGTACTTTGGTTTTCGATTTGTTATAGTATGGACAGGTTGAACTTGGTACTGTGATTACAAAACCTGTAAACTCACCAGCATTTTTGTGCTGACGTATTCTCTTACATGTTTTCTCAGATCGCTAAGGTAGCACAATGGAACTAGGGCGCACGCGTCTGCACGGCGTCTAGTTAGGATTGCATGGTTTTCAAAACATTGAACAATTTGGTTTACGTTTGGATTATGTTTAATAATAAGCTTCCGCTGTAACTGGAGATTTAAACTATGTTTTTGAAATTGCATATGTTAATTTAGGCTTGTTTATTGTGATCGTTGGTTTGGATCCTGGTTTGTCATGCGCCTCGTGGTAAAACTCCGCAAGTGGATTTTGAGGGTGTGACATAATCAATTATAGGTCTTTGCGAAATTCTTGTGCAACCAATTTTACCATATATCATTTTCTTTTCAAATGTTGATTCGCACAAAAGACCTTTTCATATCTATATGTTTTACAACTTTTGTTGTATGGACTACTAGTCCAAAACTTTCCTTTTCAATAGAGAATTCAACTCTGCCGTATTTGCGTCTTTCCATTTTGGCCAATCATTTCTTTATATCCATTCATAGGCAGATCTTAAATCTTGATCCTCATTTCAAGCACTACATTACATAAAATTTATAACGACGTCGATTTTATTTCGATTCCATACATTTCATAGACATGTTACTATATAACGAGATCTCTTTATTTTCAGGTACCTGGGGTTCTTCTGGAACCATCATGTCTAATGTCTCTTCAGGAGACCTTTCTACTATAACCTCGACTTGACCATCTTTCTTACTTGCTCCAATTTCTCGAGGATTTATATTCTTTGGAATCGACTAGTCTACCACGCTTCAGGCGTGTAATAGGCTTATTGCCAACATATAATTGTCCTTTCCGGACACTCATCTTAAATGGAGCATTAGCAGTTGGTATATGTGACTTGCTATTCATTATATTTAGGTCAGTTAATGCGTCTGGTAATTAATTCGCTAATCTTTGTGAATGAATTATCCTTTGAACTTTTGGTTCACATTGTTTAGTACGAGGATCAATGATATTTCATTCTAACTCATTTCTATTTCCAACTGCATTTTATCTCCCCCTGATGTTGGGAATGTTAATCCATTGAGATGGATATCAATTAACTGAGATGTAAATAAATATCTTGTTGAAGGCTCTATAAACCATCATATATTCCCAATCATCATCATATATTCCCAATCACCTTTTAAGGTCCCATCTCCGCGCGTCATGGTGGATCAATTTCAATATATGTCGCACAACAAAAATCTTAGATGGGCAATATTTGGTTCCTGACCAAAAACCAACTATAATGGGGAGAAACTATTACCATGTATTGGCTTGATGTGAATAAATGTTACTGCATGTAAAATCAAATGTAAACATGAACTTCTGCTTTCATGATCATTGACATTGCAATCAATAGTAGACGTTTTAGTGATCAATGAAAGCAATATTTTTATGAACATAAGCTATATGAAGTTCAACACTTATTCCAATGATCATTATTATCTTGTGAATTGATTAAATATGCCAATCTAGAATAATATGCTTGCTATCTTATTAGCTAAGCTAAGGTAGGGTCTGAGGAGGGTAAGATGTAGACAGCCTTACCTCTACCCCTAAGAATAGAGAGGCTGCTTCTAGTGAGGCCCCCGGCTCGATGTGGTTTGGTATCAAGCCTTGGACATAAGGCACAAAACACTTAGCAATCGGGACAAACCCGGTCATGCCAACTAACTAAATAATTATGATCCATAAACTAAACTTCTAGTTTATGATCGAATGTATTACTTGCACGTATGTAATACAAAACATAAGATATGAGAGTATGTATGGAATTTTCAAACCATCATCTCATTATTAACATGACCATCATTACAATTCCAAATGGTCGATCTCATCATTACAAATTTCTCAATTATCTCCATGATCATTACCTTTACAATGATCAATATGTAGTCACATTCACTTCAGGGAATGGAGTATAAACGAAACAAGCTTCATAACTTTTCATTATTTACTCAATCACAAGAATATGAGATGATTTCAAACTTGTCATACTCTCTTAATGATATGGTTACTTCATGAGCACATCTCATATGTGACAAATTATTAGACATGTTGCACTTTTGCTTGTCTAATACACGACAAGAAATATGAGAGAATAATATATCTCATTCTCATATAATTACATCATTAGTGTGCCACTTCTTGTGGTCAATTTCAATATTAACATCGTTAATCTTATTATCAACATGATGATCATTACAATTTCCTCATTCAGGATTAACATGGCTGATCTTGTTATGAACATGGTGATCATTACAACTTTCTCATTTACTATGATCATAACTTCTATAACGATCATTCTGTAATCATCATATTATTAACAAAGCTGATCTCATTAACATGAGCAACATAACAATTTTCACAATTACCATAATCGTGATTTTATTATAGCATCGCATTCACTTCAAGGAATGGATTATAACCACAAAACTTTTATGGTGGAATCATTACAACTTCCTTAGTAATGTACATGATCTTTAACCTTTATACCGATCATTTTTCATCACATTCACTTCAAGGAATGAGATAGAATCCGAAAACTTTCATGGATATTCATTCCTTTTTGGACGGATATAAAGTCACTTCAAACCTTTCACCCAATTTTAATGGCATTGCTACTTCAAGAGCATATTTGAGGTTTGACAAACAAACAAAATTTGTTTTATTCAATTTCCGTCATATATAAACTTTTCTTCACATAACATCCATGGAGAAGTAATTATATGTCCAAGTCATATAATATTATCGGCCCAACATCTTACGGCCTTTTATAACATGATAATGAGATTCAAGGTGTATGAGACTTTGGATGTCAAATGTAAACCATAACTTTGTTTTATTTGTTCTATTCAATGCTAAGTAAATGATAGCGTATAAAATACAAGATAGTCAATTGTATACATAATTCAACATATGATGTTATAACATGTTACCAAATAAAACAAGTTATGGTACAATCTTTGTGAAATAAAGTGTTTCATCATTTAAAAGAAAAACATATAATTTATGTATTAGTTTATCACAATATAGCCTTTTCATCACAAACATTTCAAATATCAAAATATAAGCATGAATTTAACATTCACAAATATCCATAGAAACTATATACAATTTCAACATTTTAGATACCATAATATAAAACAGTTATATGCTACCCATCTATTATGTGATTGTCAAAATCTTGAAATAAGACAACTAAAGTCGTTATTAATAGTCTTGACGTCTTGTATCACCAAAAACTATTAATGTTTTAGCTTAAACCAAAGAAATTGAATAAACTTTATTAGCAACTAATATCTCTTTAATTCCAGTGTTTCATGTTTAAGAGATAAATAATATTATTATAATGACAACTAATAGCCTATAATGACCATAAAACACGCTTTATGATTGTTTGACGTCAAATTAATACATTAGGCAAATTAGACATTCTGTATAAAAGATAAGTTAATACATGTGAAACAAATTATTTTATGAATGAAAAATTGAAGATAGGCTATCATTTCATTAATCACCTCGTTTTCGTTTATTTCTTTATCGTGTCACAAAGATGAAGAGACTTAATTATCTAACATGCCATGATATATAATACAAATTAATAATATATCAATTTTACTTAAAATAGCACAAGTATTTTTCAGTTTTATTAATACACTTTTCAATGTGTTAGAAAATCTCTTTTTTTTAGAATTCTTATTTTGATAGTAAAGATTTGTCAAACAAGTGAACAACACATCCGCATAATTTTTTATTTAAACTTATAGGAATTGCAATAGAACTAATGTTTGGCAAATGAAAAAAAAATCTCTAACATAACCCAATATTGTATGAATTACGATATGGATTTTGTTTGAAACAAACTCGAGTTACCTTATCATAATATGATCCATATGATCCACTCCAAAAGCAATTCGTGCTGATAACGTGTTGTAAAACAACGGCCTACTAGCATACAAAATATAAGAACTATGAACAAAGATTAGATAAAGATTTAGAGATGGATAGAAGAGATAAGTCTTATTCATTGAGTGTGTAACATAACAATTACATGAAGCCTCTATTTATAAGGCTTTTACATTAATACAAAACATATGAAGAGATGAAAGTTGGAATGTGGATAGTCATCATAATAACTTATAACATTTTTCTCATTTTTCTTATTTCACTTCATATTCTATCTCGTCTTTTTTAATATATATCTATTCTCAAAATAGTTTTCTAATTCTTAACCTTCATTACCAATTTTTTTTTTTAACGGATAATTTCTTACACCTTTTACCTTCATTACTAACTAATTTTGTTAAATTATTCAACCGAAGTAATAAACAAGTTCCTAACCTAATAATGTAATACACATTTACCCGCATGTACAACCTAAGAAACTATACATATAACATGTAACATGTTGCACGAAAAACACGCCATGCGAGCCAGCTCTTATGTGAATAAATTACGCTTCAGCCGCGCCTCATGTACAACACTCGCCTTATGTAGTAACAAGCGAGGTCACTCAGCCTTGAGTTGCGCCTAGGCGCGCCTGACTAGCGTTTTTTATAACTAACATACATAAGAAAATCCAAATCCCCTTACAACACATGATGATGACGATGAAAACACATAAACTTCTACTGAAAAACTAATTCTAATCATCAAATCTCCTATCAAACTCCAAACTAAAAACAGCCGGAAACAGTTTTTACATACAAACGACCAAATTATGAGAAGGTGAGCGATTCTTCGTCTAATCGCCATTGCCAGTCAGTTTTTACCGAATGTAACTAACTACTCGAGGCTGACGTTAATGTCGGTTGGCTTACTCCGAGACTCAGAGGCATTATGGGATGACCAATTATCCCCTCGAAACGAAGGTGACGAGCTGATCTCAGAAGCTTGTCTGGGCGTGGATGTGGGCGCTGGCACCGGAACTGGCGCTGATGTCTGAACTGAAAACGGAACTTGAACTGGAACCACGGCTGTAGTTGGAATTGTGATCATTGTGTTTTCGTGTTTCTGCTTCTTGGCGGTTTTCTGTTCCTGCTGGACGCCCGTCAAGAAACTTCCTACGATAATCTGGTTTATAATAAAAACATCAGAAAAGATGGGCGAAAAGATAAATTATTACTTGTGAGACACATAAAGCTTATCATACGAGACGGAAAAATACCTGCACAGGGCTGGCGGCCACCAGCAGACCCGCCACACTGCCGCCAACGACTCGCCCATCAGGGCTTGACAGAGAAACACTCATCCCACCGGATCTGTTCCTTATTCCTCCGCTCTCAGATGGAATAAATGATCCCGCCAACGAAAGTATTTCAAATCGGCCCTTAAGAATAAACAAAGTGTCAAAATTTCAAGAAAACACATCACATTTAATCTTTATTATGCCCCACAAATGGGACCATTAAAATAACAAGTGATAAAAGATCAAATGGGGTCGATTTGTCACCTCGTAAGTCAATGTACCACCCGAAGAGTCAGGCTGGCGAAGGGTAACGCTCGAAATTACACCATTTGCAGACAGAATGCATATCGCACGGGGTCCTTGTTGAGAGAACGATATTACCTTCATCGTCACGTCCTAACGGAACCAAAAATATATACATTCAACAAAAATAACTAAAATTTTACTCAAAAATAGTCAAAACTGATATTACAGTATATGAATATGCAGATATACTGTTTCAAAACCCACAAGGGTAAAAAATACAAAAGTTTACCTCTCCAGTGTCGACATTGATGATATGAGGCATAAAGTTAGCGCCAACCGAGCTTGAAACCCAATCACCTGATCAAAAACAACAATCAAAGCAAGTCGTTATCAAGCTAATCTACGCATTTTACATCGCGTAAACAAAACCAAATAACTTTTCACCACATGCGGCACAACATTGAAACCAAAGCCACATATATGACAGACAAAATGTTCAACAAAACCCCACTGTTTGACAGACAAGAACCTGGAACCAACAAACCAACCCCACAACATAATAAAAGCAAAATCTTGGTTGTTTACACATATTGAGAGAGTGACACAACAATACATCTCTTTATAGTTCTTGATTCTCCTATGTTTTTTTCTTGTCATACATATATATACATTCATATATGTATCTATATCCCAAAAGGCAAGCAACAAAACTAGAATCATCTGTTTCAAGATTCTCCAATTCACACACAAACACAAAAAAGCATAAAACTTCTAGAACCATCTATTAACAACATCAAGATCTATTCATTTAGGACCCACTTCACATTACATAAAAAGACTCCAACTTTAACATCAAAACATAATCTTTATCACCTAAAGATTCAATCTTTGGTTGTTTTCTGGCAAAGGGTGGCCGGATTCATTGGCGGATCTTCCTAAAGGCCAGACGAGCCCCTGGCCCGCCCAACTTTTTCGCTTCCTAGTGTAAATTTTACCGAAAAATTTTATATGTATCGACTCCGGCCCTACCAGGTTTTTCGTTCAAGATCCGTCATTGGCCGGAGTTTACCACTTTTTTCAGGCCAAAAACAAAAAACAAAACTATACCCACAACACATTTACATATAAAGACTCAAACTTTAACAACAAAAAATAATCTTTATCACATAAAGATTCAATCTTTATTAGTTTTAGTTCTTTCAAGCCAAAAATAAAAAATACCCATCTCATATTTACAATAAAAAAACAGTTAAAAGACTCAAACTTTAACAACAAAAGATATTATTCATATATTACCTAAAGGTTCAATCTTTGTAACTTTTCCGGCGGATGGTTGCCGGAGTTTGTCACTTTTTCCGGCGGAAAAGTCAATGACCGGCGGTGGTGCAGCGGTGGAGATGGGTTTGGGAGACAAAGCTTTTCTGACAACAGTTGACTGATCTTGACCGTATTTTCTTGGTCTGCCTCTTTTTTTCTTTTCAGTCACCGGAGTTGTTCCGGCAGGTGGTGGCGCCGCCGTGTACAGCGGAGCTGCGGCTGCCAGTTGGCTTGTGATGGATTGAGGGATTGTTCTTGTGGTGGGTTCAGGTCTTGGAGTAATATTGTGGTCTGATGGTGCTTCTGATGACACTACTGTAATTGCACTAGTGTTTATCTCTTCCATTTTCTCAACCATTAGACAAAAGTTTAAAAATAATAATAATAATAATTATTATTATTATTAATTTTTTTTTGGGTAATGATATTGAAAAGAAATCTCAAATGTTGAATGAGATTTTAGTATTTTTATTATAGTTTTTGTGTTTTAAGAACTTAAAATGTAAAACTCATGAAGGAAAGTTTTAAATAAAAAGGATTAAAAAACTTAAAACTGGAAATATTATTGTAACAAACAAAAATCTGGGAGAGGTTGTTCATGGAAGAGAGATCAAACAACATGAGAACATAAATGAAAAGTTGCAGAAAATTATGAAGATGAGAGAGTGAACAGTATGAAGAAGATGATCAAGAAATATATATATTTTTTTAAATTAAAAAGAAAGAAATAAAATTTTTGAGAAATAATGGGGTGGTATCAGAAAGATAAAGATTGAATTTCTTTAGTGAGATGTATGAAAAAATTGTGGTTGTTTTAGATGTTAAAAAGCAATTTTGGCTCCATAGTTTTCTCAAGATTGCCTAAAATATAAATTAAAATAAAAAAAAAACTATATTAAAATAGAAAAATATAAATTATTTAATGTTAGGCTTTAATTATCAACTATTAAAGTGGGAGAATATTATGTATTTTGGTTTTGAATGGATTGAAGTCCGGTAAAAGAAAAGTGAAATTAGGTTGGAGCATGAAGACAACCATACCTCTTTTTTCTAAAAAAATAAATAATTTATTATTTTTCTATTTAATACACAATAAAATATAGAAATAATCTTATTCAAATGGAAACAAAGAAAGGTGTATGAAAACAATTGAAATATTATAAAAAAGAATATTATTATATTAAAAGTTAATTATTTTAATTATAAAGCCCATCTTGGTTTCTACCCCAAAACAATGAATCTCAAACTAATACTTTTAAATTACTCCTTTTTTTGCCCTCTTTTATTTTTTTAATTAATGTAGTTTTAATAAAGTTGGAAAACTTGTTGAAATAGGTAATAACTTTTAGGGGTAAGAGGACAGAAATATATGACCGGAACAGAGCATGATTTTTTAGTGTATAGTACAAACTAGTATTTTGCTCGCTGTTTGACGGGTTGAACAATACAATAACACACGAAGTGTAAAACAAAACGCGTAAGATAAAATAAGCTACACACAATTCATAAATCACAATGAGCAAATACAATTACTAAAAAGTATAAAACACAATGCTTTTAACTCGGTTCGAAACAAAATCTACATCGAAACGTAGAACAATATGAAGCGTACATAAAATAAGTATGAAAACGTATTATATTTGACATTACTCAGTTTTCAAAAGAAAAAAAACGTTTAAGTCGAAACGTAGACCAACTCGTGTTTATACCAACACATATAAAAATTCTCATCTAAAATATAGTTTTTTCCAGGTAAATGTACGAAAAAAGGTAAACTCGAATATTCTAAAAAATAAAATTTACGAAGACCAATTCGTATTTATACCGACACATATATAAAAAAATAGATAGAAAAAATAGTTTTTTGTCTAGTAAAGGGGCTAAAAATGACAAATGAAAAAGTTGGGGTAGGATTGTCTGTGAGAAATCCCACCTACATTTCCAAATAGGAAAAACACAATGTTGCACACAATGCGTAAAAGACAATAATAAAAAGTGTAGAACACAATGTTTTTAACTCGATTCTGAACAAAATCTGCGTCGAAACGTGGACCAACTAGAAGCGCACATAAACTAAGTACGAAAACGTATTATAATGTAGACCAACTCGTATTTATATTGATACATACATAAAAATTTGCACATTAAAAATAGTTTTTTTTTCAAGTAAAAGTACGAGAAGGGGTAAATTCGAGATTTTCAAAAAGGAAAAAAAATTTAAGTTCAAACGTAGACCAACTCGTGTTTATACCGACACATATGTAAAAATTAGAACGTAAAAAGTTTTTTTTTCCCAAATGAAGGTGCGAAAAGGGTAAACTTTAAATTTTCTAAAATGGAAAAAAAAAAGTTTAAATTTAACGTAGACAAACTCGTATTTATATTTATATCGACACATATACAAAAATTCACACGTAAAATATAGTTTTCTACGTCGAAACGTGGACCCGTTGGAAACACACATATAATAAGTACGAAAACGTATTGTCTTTGACATTACTCGTTTTTCAAAAGGAACAAAATTAAGTCGAAACCTAGACCAACTCGTATTTATACCGATACATATATACAAATTCGCACGTAAAAATAGTTTTTTTTCCATGTAAAGGCACGGAAAGGTGTAAACTCGAAACATTCCAAAAGGAAAAAAAAAGTTTAAGCTGAAACGTAGACCAATTCGTGTTTATACTGACACATGTATAAAAATTTGTAGGTGAAAAATGTGTTTTCCAACTATTTGTACAAAAATAGGTAAAGTCCAAATTTTGCAAAAGGAAAAAAAAAGTTTTACTTGAAACGTAGTCGAACTTGTATTTATACCGACACATATATAAAAATTCACACGTAAACAAATAGTTTTTTTTCAAGTAAACGGGTTAAAAATGGCAAATGCCAAAGTTGGGAGTTGAATTAAGAAAAAAAATAGTTTTATTTAAGTAAGTTGGCTAAAAATACCAAATGGCTAGCTTGAAGGGTTGGATTTGTCACTAAGAAAACCCCACCAACACTTACATTTAGATATTTTTTTTTTTTTTTCAAAAATAGAGATACAGTGTGATTTTTTGTGCAACTAGTGTGTCAGAATTCAAATTAGGTTTTTAGTGAAACCACAAGTTGAACTTACGGTTTTAGCTGAGTTGGACAACGAACCTCCATAAAGTAAAGCTGACTGTGAGCGACCTTTAGACGTGGCAGCCGTGTAGGATTGAAACCGCAAGTTGAACTTACGGATTTACACAAATTTTGGCAGCTTTTGGCAGAATCCGCAAGTTCGACTTGAGGATTTATGGGTGTTTGTCCAAGTCAGCCAAACCCACAAGTTGAACTTGCGGGTTCACCATTTTCCTAAACTCAATCATGACACACACTTATTGCAAAAAAAATTATGTTGTAGCCCATTTTTTAAAGGAAAAAAAATCCTTAGGGGAGAAGGGGCGCTCAATGAGTTTTTTTTTTCCACTTAACTGATTTTAACAATCTTGCATTGTCACATCACTTCATTGAAACACTTTTTTGGAGGCAACACTCCACTGATTCTTTTATTTTATTTTTTTAATTTGACTAAACTTTTTTTTTAATATCATAAGGTTCAAAGGTTATTAATTACAACCGTCCCACCACCGAATCAGTAAGTTTAATTTGAAAACGTCAATCGGATTCAATATAACATTGAAACCGTTCCACCAAACGGTCATTAATATTGAATTACTTGGACCGTTCGATCCATTTTTTTTAGTATATAAACACAACAAACCGTGGGGTAAAAAAATCATATAAACAAACACACACACACAAAGATGACTTGCTGGACCTCGGAAGAGGAGATGGCGTTGGTTCTATGCTACAAAGACACCACAAACGACCCGGTTATACAACGTCAACGCTCGAGGGCCTCGGGCTCCCACCCGGAGGGGTTTTGGGATCGTGTGCTGGCCGATTTCACGCCACGTCGACTCCAACGACGTGACAATCGTCAGCCTGCAGCGGAAGTGGGTCGATCTAAACATAAAGTGTGATCGGTGGACCACCCTGTACGAGAACACGTTGAGGGAGGAGTCGGCCATGGACCCGGAGTTGGCTATCGAGTTTACGCATGTGGCCTATGCGGATCGATACGAAAACAGTTTAAACCATGTCGAGGCGTGACAACTGTTGCGCCAACTCTAAGTTTTTATTATTTCTTTTATGCAATTTATTTTTATGTTTAATAGTAATAAATTTTAGCTTTTTTATGTTCCTCTTTAATGTTTTTTAAATTAATTAAATTTTAAAACAAACGGTTAAAATAATAAAAAAAAATTATAAAACAAACGGTAAAAATAATAAAACAACACTAAAAACAAACGGTTAAAACAAATAAATTAACATTTAAAAAAGTCAATAATAAAATAACAACCGGTTACCAGCACGGTAGATACAACCAACAAAATGGTCCACGAGATCACTACCAGCATGAGTGGCGACGGTGTTAACGTGCTAGTAGTGGGCATCTGTGAACAATTCGGATGACGCCCCGTCCCCCTTACATTTATGACACAGATACTAGTTTTTGGTTAATATGAGGTCCAACTCGCAAACATATTTATCTAAATAGTGGGGTCAGATTAATCTGATGGATTTGTGAATTATACTCTTTAATACGGTTTTTTTTTTTTCTTTAGTTTTGTTTTTATGTGTTTTATACGGAAATTTAAACCTTATAAGGAATTTTATGCCAATAGGAAATGTCAACAAAAGGAATAATTCTAACTTTAATTTTACATATGGCATTTGTCGTATTGGTTTTAGATTAAAAAAAATAAAGTATTAATAACAAAATATAAAATAGGAAGAATTGCATATTTCGTCTTTTATGTTTATACTATTTTTCAGTGGATGTTTTTTAACTTTAAAATTAACGAGAATCATCCTTTACATTTCAAGACCTTACACTCATTGTTCTTTAGCACTAACATGGTTTAGTTTTAACGTTAAAATGGGTCATGTTTGGTGCACGTGAGGGCATATTTGTCTTTTCATTTCACCGTTTCGGAATCCCCTCTTTTAAAACGTCTTTAGAACCCTCCACTACATCAGAATCCTTAATTACGTCCTTAAGGCTTTCGATAATCAACTCCTTTGCACAACAATGTCTAAGGATGGGGGGCTGGTGTATACGGAAATCACTAGAAGATGTTGATGTGATTAACCTAAACTGTAAGATAAACCCTAATTTTGTGTTTTTGTTATTTTAATTTAGTTGCATGTAAAGTGAGTTAAAGGTTTACTTTTTTTTTTTATAAATTGCGGATGGATTTCCTTATATGTTCACCATACGGCTTCATCATCGTGGTAGATTAACCAAAAGCCCAGATCGTATATTTGTATGGTATAAGTGAAGAAATAATAGTCTAACCTCCGGTTAGGGATAGCAAGACCAATGATTCAGCAGGGTTTATCCTTCGCTTTACGTTTAAGGCTGGATGAATGTTGTAACCCGAAAACAAAGTAATGAGAGTGGGGAGGTGACTGCTAAGAATTTCTTCTTGTTTACAGACACAAAAATGATGTTGGCACTCTTTGCATGTAATTTTAGGGTTAGTTAAAAAGTGTCCTCTTTAAGGAGAAGAAAATCTCATTAAACAAGAGTTTATATGGGCCAACATAACCAACCCCTAACCTAAAATGAGCAAGGCCCAGTTAGGGGCTACCTCCCTAACCTCGACCCAATATTAGTATAAGACAAATAATGTATTAAGTAATAAGAAAAGGGGAACTTGGTACGCCTTAACCTCCGCCATGTGGCATGGCCTTGTTGGTGGGTGTTCTATTTTGTACAGGTGGCACCACAAGATTGGTCAGATGTCCGAGGGCACTGATTGGCTGAATAGCGCTGACCGTTAGTGGATGTTGTCGGTGACGTGGCTTCTTGCAATCTGATTGGTTGAGCAGCGCTGACATAATATTTGTTGTCCCCTTTGGCCTAACACAATCACAGGACATTAACTCTCCAATGTTGGCAATCTCTAATTAGTTAAATGATGTCAGGCCATTAGAATCTTCTTGCTGGAGCATTCCGATCGGTTGGACATGCACCACATTCTTGGCACACGTCCCTTGGCTCTAATTGGTTCGTACACAATCGTCCTTGTTGTACTATTTGTCTTTTGGTCCTACGTATGTATGGAAATGCGCGTCCTGCCTAAGGAGCTTTTGCCAAAGCCAAGTTGTTGATCTGTGGTGCATAGTTGTAGGCTTGCACCAGAGAGCTTTCATTGCGTAAGGGACGTTGCCTGTGCATAATTAGGTGCTCCTTAGTTGTCATTTTATGCTTTTTGGGATATGAATTGACCTTATTCGCGTAAGGATTTGGGACCCTATCCCTTTAAGTCCCCCCCCCCCCCTCAATCCATTGTTTCTCCCAGGCTTGCGAAATGGTTGGGTGAAGTACTCGGATATATGTTTGTTTGGGAACATTAAAACAAAGTTTTAAGGCTATAGGTAGGGATATGCTGGGGTTAGATGGTGAATTTATAAAAGGACCTTATCATGGACAAATTGCAGGTGCAGTGGGTATTGACCCAAACAATGGTATCTACCCATTTTTTAAGCAATTGTTGAGGCTGAAAATTATAGTTCTTGGTCATGGTTGTATCCTTGTGCTGAGCACATATATTATCTCAGGCACATTCATGAGAATATGAAGCTATTTTTTACAGGAAAACTATATAAAGATATTTTTGAAAGTGTGCTATTGCAACAACAGTCCCTGAATTTATTGCTACAATGGATGAGTTAAAGGCTATTAACAAGGATGCCAACTTGTGGTTGTCAAAATTTCACCTCTATACTGGACCAGGTCTCACTTCTCTGGTATGTATTTATGGTTCTCCATTGACTAGTTTTTAGATTTGTAATTCAAACGATTGATATCCATATAACACGAGTATGGGATTATTTGACACTTTGTGGGAACTGAGAGTTTGTTTAGTGTGTGTGTGTTTCTAATATAATACTTGACTTTGATAATCAAATAAGTTCATAAACAATAACTTATCAAGTAATTCATACACCCATCAACTGAAACTAAATAGAGATAGATAGAGTGATGTCAACACATATTTATATTATGGATTTCAAGTACAATCTGATTATAAACACTCCCCCACCTGTTTCACTCTCTCTCTCTCTCTCTGTGTGTGTGTGTGTGTGTGTCGTTTTCTCCTATTGGATTGGATTCAGTGATCTTATTGGCCACATTAGACTTTTCACAAACCACCGTACAACGAAGATACCACTCCTTTGGCTGTGCCCCACATGGCCGTCACATAGATATGAGCGTGTGCCCCTGGACCTTATAAGCACGAAGTGCCTGTGGGTACAAAACCTGATTACCCTTCCTAGAATGACACACCCCATTAAGCATAATAGGATCCCATATACCCCTACTAACATATTGCAAGCATTCTAATTATTACCAGTTTGGACAAGTGTACTATCACAGTTTAAAAGATGAGTATGATGACTCACCTGTTTAACCATCTCTTTAACTGTTGATAACCGTTTCTAGTATAACCAAGTAATATTTCCTTTGTTTAATCAAATGGTTTGACTTGATCGGTTTTTTTAATCTTTGACTATTTAATCAAATTCTGCAATGAAGATTTAATCGGTTTTTTAATTTTTGTTTACAAAAATTCGTTTGACTATTTAATCGGTTTTCTTAAAAAATACGATCCATATGAAGATTTAATCGGTTTTTTTTTAATATTTGACTATTTAATCAAATTCTTCAATAATATTATTATCAATGATTAAACACTGATACATTTAGAATGAAGTTTTAATCGGTTTTCTTATAAAATACGATCTAGATGATTTAGAATGAACATGGATAATTAACATTTAATCGTTTCAAGAACTTTATCAATTCGATGTATTCATTTGTGATTATTCTTTAGAAATACCGACTTTTTAAATCGGTATTGATAGATATATAGTGAATCGGATTTACCTTTAAAGTGATTTAATCATTCTATGTTTTACTTATTTTAAAAAACAGGATCTCATCCGAACACACCAACGTTATTATGTCTTATCACAAAGGTTCTCAATTCTTCAAGGTTTTGCATGACCCTTCGTCAACCATGTTGGTGTGATTGTTATTTTTTGTGTAAAAATTGCTATTTCATTTTATAAAATGATTTTTTTTTAAAAAAAATTTATAAGTGTCTTTCCAGACTGTGCCGAATGCCATGAACAAAGTTCTGTTATCTAAAAACATCATATGCAATGACGTTACAGTTGCCACATACGAATTATGATTAGTCTTGATTGCAATTAATAAGATTTATTAATTTTTAATGTTATTTATTAAGATGTTTAATATTATTTATTGATTTTAATATTAATTGACCAAATTTAATGTTATTTATTAAAAAAAATTAATCTCATTTATTAATATTACTTTTTCGAATTTAAGATTAATAAGATTTAATCATTTTAATGTATATTTAGTATGTTAGAATTAATGTTATTTATTGACATTAATAATAATTGACCAAATTGAATTTATTTATTACGAATTTTTAATCTCATTTATTTATATTAATATTACTACGAAAATATGTTTAATCTATCTTTATGAAATTATGTTTTACATTATTTATATTACTATTCGTTCGAATTATTATTGGTCTTGCCTTTAATTAATAGAATTTATTCATTTTTAATGATATTTATTATGAGTTTTAATGACATTAATAATAATTGACCGAATTTAATGTTATATATTACTATTTTTAAGCTCATTTATTTATTATTAACCGAATTAATTAACGAATATATTACTAATACTAATATTACGATTTTTAATTTTAATCTCATTTATTTCTTATTGACCGAATTAAATTACGAATATATTACTAATACTAAAACTAATATTACGATTTTTAATTTTAATCCCATTTATATCTTATTGACTGAATTAAAATTTTCTATTACTATTTTTACGAATATATTACTAATTACTAATACTAACTAATACTAACACTAATATTACGATTTTAGTTTTACTATTCGTAAAAATAGTATTGTTGACCAAATATATTACTAATACTAATACTATTTGACATTAATAATAATTGACTGAATTGAATGTTATTTATTACGATTTTTAATCTTATTTATTTATATTAATATTACTACGAAATTATGTTTAATCTATCTTTATGAATTAGTATTGGTCTCGTCTGCAATTAATATGATTTATTCATTTTCTAATGTTATTTATTATGAGTTTTAATTACATTAATAATAATTGACCGAATTTAATGTTATATATTGCGATTTTTAAGCTCATTTATTTATTATTGACCGAATTAAATAAGAATATATTAGTAATACTAAAACTAATATTACGATTTTTAATTTTAATCCCATTTATATCTTATTGACCGAATTAAAATTTTCTATTACTATTTTTACGGATATATTACTAATATTATGATTTTAGTTTGCTTCAATTAGAATATATTTCCATTGGCGAATATTGTATCTTTAATTGGTGTTCAATCCAGCACATGCTGTTTATTACTAAGGTTCCAACATAAGAAGTCATTGATTTTCAAATTTAAATTGCGATTTTTTATGTTTGTAATGTAATTTATTTGAATTATTGATTACGATTTTGAGGTTATTTATTAAGATTTATAATTTCATTTATTTATATTACTATGTTTACGAATTATGATTAGTCTTGATTGCAATTAATAAGATTTATTCAATTTTAATGTTATTTATTAAGATGTTTAATATTATTTATTGACATTAATAATAATTGACCGAATTTAACGTTATTTATTAAAATTTTTAATCTCGTTTATTTATATTACTTTTTTCGAATTTATGTTTAATAAGATTTAATCATTTTTAATGTATTTTTAGTATGTTAGAATTAATGTTATTTATTGACATTAATAATAATTGATCGAATTGAATGCTATTTATTATGATTTTTTAATCTCATTTATTTATATTAATATTACTATGAAATTATGTTTAATCTATCTTTATGAAATTATGTTTTATATTATTTATATTGCTATTCATTCGAATTATTACTGGTCTTGCCTGCAATTAATAGGATTTATTCATTTTTAATGATATTTATTATGAGTTTTAATGACATTAATAATAATTGACTGAATTTAATGTTATATATTATGATTTTTAATCTCATTTATTTATTATTGACCGAATTAATTTACGAATATATTAATAATAGGGGTAACTTTGTAGAAATGTAACCAAGTTTGCTAACTGTTCCAATTAAGTCACTCAAACTTTTTTTGTCTCTCTAAAGTCACTCAAGTTTCATTTAGTGTTCCAATACTATGTAATTATCAGGTTTCCAGGTTAAAGTGACGATGTGTCAGGTTTTAATTTTTTTTAATAAATTTTTTAAACATGTAAAATTTAAAAAAAAAAATATTTTTTTTTAAATCTTCATTTTATAAAACTCACCTAATAAAAATAATATCCACATAAGCATTAAAATGAAAGAAAAAAATAAAAATAAAAAAAGAAGGTGACCTGATGACCTGGTAATTACATAGTATTAGAACAACAAATGAAACTTGAATGACTTTAGAGAGACAAAAAAAAGTTTGAGTGACTTAATTAGAACACCAAGCAAACTTGGTTACATTTGTGTGACATTTCTCCTTAATAATACTAATACTAATATACGAATTTTATTTTTAATCTCATTTATTTCTTATTGACCGAATTAAATTACGAATATATTACTAATACTAAAACTAATATTACGATTTTTAATTTTAATCCCATTTATATCTTATTGGCTGAATTAAAATTTTCTATTACTATTTTTACAAATATATTACTAATTACTAATAATTATTACTAATACTAATACTACGATTTTAGTTTTACTATTCGTAAAAATAGTATTGTTGACCGAATATATTACCAATACTAATTGACATTAATAATAATTGACCGAATTGAATGTTATTTATTACGATTTTTTAATCTCATTTATTTATATTAATATTACTACGAAATTATGTTTAATCTATCTTTATGAATTATTATTGGTCTTGCCTGCAATTAATAGGATTTATTTATTTTTTAATGTTACTTATTATGAGTTTTAATGACATTAATAATAATTGACGGAATTTAATGTTATATATTGCGATTTTTAAGCTCATTTATTTATTATTGACCGAATTGACCGAATTAAATTACGAATATATTAGTAATACTAAAACTAATATTACGATTTTTAATTTTAATCCTATTTACATCTTATTGACCGAATTAAAATTTTCTATTACTATTTTTACGAATATATTACTAATAATTAGTAATACTAACTAATACTAATACTAATATTATGCGCAGAAATTGTTTCTCAAGTCTCTAGTTTGTTATTTGCATATTCAACATTTATGTTTACAATATTCTTATTTTATAATTAGTTACACATTCTAAATTTTCTATACATAATGCTTTTGTAAATGTTTACTATGATTGGATGGCATGATTTGCTTCAATCAGAAGATATTTCCATTGGCGAATATTGTGTATTCAAATGGTGTTCAATCAAGCACACAATGTTTGTTACTAAGGCTGAACCACAAGATGTCATTGATTTTGAAATTCAAATTATGATTTTGATGTTATTTATGAAGAGTTTTAATGTTATTTATGATGATTTTAATATTATTGATTTGAATGATTGATTATGATTTGGTTGTTATTTATTAAGAATTTTAATCTTATTTATTGATATTACTAATAGTACGAAATTCATTTTAATATTGTTAACCGACTTTAATTTTGATATTACAACTTTGCTTTAATCAATTGTCATGAAACGATATTCTTTTAAACATATACGACTTTCTTTCAAACATTTATTTAAATCTATTTAACAATGTTAAATCTATTTAACAGTTTATAATTTAAATATAATCCGAAGATAACAATGTACATTTATTTTCCTACACTTTTATTATTCTTTTAATAATAAATATAATTTAAATATATTTAACAGTTTCCTAAAATATATAATGTATTCAAAATAATTTTCAATGTTATTACTAATATTACGACCTTAATTTTAATATTGTTGACCGAATCTGAGTAAAAACTTTTTACGTTTTTGTTAAATTGATGGAGGTCAATTCTTTGACTATATGTCTTTGAGTTTGATTGTGTTAATTTTAAGCGTTGTTGACCAATTCACATCAGTTACCAATCCTTCCATTTTTTATAATTCAAAGACTTTTCTTTAGTCAATTGTCATGAAACGATATTCTTTGAAACATATACGACTTTCCTTTAAACATTTATTTAAATCTATTTAACAATGTTAAATCTATTTAACAGTTTATAATTTAAATATAATCCGAAGATAGGAGTGTACATTTATTTTACTACACTTTTATTATTCTTTTAATAATAAATATACTTTAAATCTATTTAACAGTTTCCTAAAATATATAATGTATTCAAGATAATTTTCAATGCTATTACTAATATTACGACCTTAATTTTAATACTGTTGACCCAATCTAAGTAAAATTATTTTACGTTTTTGTTAATTTGATGGAGGTCAATTCTTTGACTTTAAGTCTTTGAGTTTGATTGTGCTAATTTTAAGAGTTGTTGACCAATTCTCGTCAATTACCAATCCCTCCATTTTTTATAATTCAAATATGTAAATAAATATTCCTACTCGATCACGTCAATCGAGGCACAGTATTTTCGATTTTGCAGAATTGTTCGAGACACAACAATACTATATAAACCTTAACAAATAATAAAATCATTTAATCCTCATACCAATTTTAACAACGAAATTAAATGATAATATAAATTTTCAAAATGTTACTTTCTGTTAAAGAATTATATTACTTCAATCACAACTATTAATGATTACTAAAGATGTCAATAATAATTTTTATATAATGGGTAAGGCAATTTGAGACGCGGATGATTTTAATGTCATTTATTTGAATGATTGATTATGATTTTTATGTTATTTATTAAGATTTTTAATCTTATTTATTGATGTTGCTAATATTACGAATTTCGTTTTAACATTTGATGGGATTGGGTGCTCACAAATGCGCAGAGCATACCCAAACCCGGAATTCAGCCCGCGGAAGATCTTCACGCGCATGAAAGAGGTTAATCCGTATATCAAAGCATTAACTACTTTCCTATCATCACGGAGTGATATCAGCGAAGCAGCAACGACTCTCCTACAATCGCGGAGAGATACCCGCGCGCGTAAGCGGTAAAAGCGGTAATCGTTCCATGATTCCTTATTTATCGCTATATCTTAACTACTTTACTAATATAATCCTTGGGTAGTGGAGACAACCCTAATCGGGCCTGGCCCATTACGATTAGGGTTCTGGGTAATGGTGGCATACGTCCACCTCTATATAAGGGATCATCTCCTTAATAGAGAGGACACTTTTGGCTAACCCTAAGAGCTATCACACTTGATAGTATCCCCATTCACCCCCGTTTTTGTTATAAACTACTACCTTGTGTAGTTGTCTCCCTACCCACTCGATATTATTTGCAGGTTACCTCAATCCAGGAAGTGCTAGTGAAGGATCAATCCTGTGGTTGCATCTAGACTATCATCCTTACAAGGAGGTTAGGCTATTTGTTTCTTCATTGGCGCCATCCCTTACGGTCTACCAATCTTTCAAACTAGTGCAAATGGATTCTGGAACTGAACAACGTGCTGATCCCATCAATGTCGACGATGGAGTTCAAGCAAATCAAGACACTATTGCACCAACAACGGTGACCAAGAACGTGAATCAGAGACAGGCTACCACTACCTTCCCAATGTTTGCACCAAGAAAGTCTGCGGTAGCAGCACAAAAGAAAGCGGCTGAAGAGCCTGTCGAAGATCTGGAAGAATGGTTGGCTCAAGAAAATGCCAAAACTATAGCAGAATACCAGAAAAGACTAATAGCAAAAGCTAGGTTGGAAGCAAGAAAAACCTTGAATTTTGATGCTGAAGAAGACTCTCAAAACGAAGAACAGCCAGCTTTTCGTCACACAGCTAAACCCCGCCAGGCGGTACGTGGTGGAGAACGTGGTAAGATTACTCACGTTCAGGACCACGTCAACCTGACTGGGGAACCTGACGGTTATGAATCCGAGAATGAGATCAACTCTGATCGAGCTGAGAGGCCACGAAACAAGTCTGTGGCTAGCAACCAGCCCCACCCAGACGATGATTTGCATAAGCCATACCGCCCAAAAACATTTGCGGAAAGATCCAAATTCTGCGCAAGAATCGCATTGGCACCTATGCCAGTTGAATGTAAATTGCCAAATACGATTGGCAAATATGATGGTCTGCGCGATCCGGATGACCATCTGCACGCATTCGATTGCGCAGGCAGCTCTAAACCATGGCCGGTTCAAGCTTGGTGCCATCTGTTTGTTCAAACCTTAACAGGTGCGGCAAGGGTATGGTACGAAAGTTTACCGGTCGGCAGTCTTGTTGACTTTGATGATCTGATCAAGAAATTCAAAAATCACTTCTCCCATCTGAGGAAACACAAGAAGGACAAGGCTCAGATTCTGTTGTGCTCCCGGAAGGATAATGAGAGCCTGGAGGATTACATCATACGATATAATAAGGAAGCCCTACAATTGGGGTGTGGCGAAGAGCTCACCAGAGCCGCATTTATCCACGGAGTGCGACATGATGATCTCATGAGATGTCTGACGGGAAAAGATGGTGTGCCTGACGCATGGGATGAGCTGATAGAAGCAGCAAAGACATATGCGTCATCAGAACGATCGTTTACACGCTCGAAAAATTTTTATCATAACAACAATCAGGGTGCGAGCATGTACGACAAAGGCAAGGGAAAGCAATCGGTATGGTCCAGAATTTCGGGTTCCGCGGACGAAGGGAAATACTCTTCGGGACAAGACGCGCGGCAACTCCTCAATAACAAGCACTCACGAGATTCGAAACCGCCAAGCAAGAAGAATTACGATTGGACACCATTGTCCAAAACACCTTCGGAAGTGTTGAAGACCGAACAAGTTCAGTTCCCTAAACCCAGGGAACTCAGTCAAGATCGGAAGAACGTTGACACCTCAAAGTATTGTGAGTATCACGAAGATTATGGCCATCTTACGGACAATTGTTATAGTCTAAAGATGGAGATTGAGAAGGCAATCAAGTCAGGCCAGCTCTCACATCTAGTGAAGAATGTAAGGAAAAAATCCAGAGATTCGCAAGGAGATGCGGATGCTAGTAACAAGAAGATAAAGAACCTCAACACGCATTATGCACAACGCTCGGGTCGTCATAATTGCTACATGACTCATCACCGGGGTCAGAAGAAAAGGTCTTACTCGACCACACAGGATGATTCCTGGAAGGAGGCACCGGTCGTTATGCCACGCGTCAAGGGAGGTGCATCTGCCACAACACCATTGATCATCACAGGAATCATTGGACATTATCGAACAAGATACATGTTCCTCGATAATGGCAGCAGTACTGACATCATGTATCGGCAGTGTTTTGATCAATTAGATGCCGAAGACAAAGAGAAGCTAGTCCCGACCACAGAGCCAATATCCGGGTTCATACATGAAGTGATCATTCCATTGGGTATACTCACACTCCCTGTCACATGGACAGACGGACAACTCTCCCGCACGGAGACATGTGACTTCATGGTATTGCCAGTGACTTCATCACATGACGTCCTCATAGGGAGAGAAGGTTTGGCTAAATTCAATAGCAATGCGTCCACACCACACCAGATGGTCGGCTTCCTGACGCGAGGAGGAGTGGCTTTCATACGTGGAAACAAAAATTGCCACGTAACAGAAACATGTAAGCCTCCCAAGATAATGAAGCCAGCGGACCGTACTGATCCGGAAAAATGGGTTATCAACCCTAAATTCCCAGATCAGACGGTTGTCATAGGCCCAGTAATCTCTGACACCATACGCACGCACTTGAAGCAATTGTTAATTAAAAATATGGACGTCTTCGCATTTCAACCCGCAGACATGGTAGGCGTTCCGCGACACATAGCGGAGCACAGGCTTAACGTCTATAGGTCTGTCGAACCAGTCGTCCAGAAGAAGCGCAGTATGGGGCCAGAGAAAACAAGGGCCATGAATGAGCAAGTAGAAGAGCTATTAGCTGCAGGCATTCTGCGGAAGACAAGATACCAAACTTGGGTCGCAAACCCAGTCATGGTCGGAAAGTCAAATGGAGGCTGGCGGATGTGTGTGGACTACAAGGACTTAAACAAAGCATGTCCAAAGGACTGCTACCCGCTCCCCGAGATTGACTTAAAGGTGGACTCCCTGGCACCGTTCAGATTCAAGTGTTTCCTGGACGCGTATAAAGGGTATCATCAAATCCAGATGGCTAAGGAAGACGAAGATAAAACGTCTTTCCGCACGGATACAGGAACTTATTGTTATACCAAAATGCCATTTGGATTGAAGAACGCGGGAGCCACATACCAGCGTTTAATGGACAATGCGTTCAACAAACAAATCGGGGTCAATCTCGAAGTCTACGTGGATGATTTGGTCATAAAAAGTACAGAAGAGGACCAAATGCTGCTAGACATTCAGAAGACTTTTGATCAACTCCGCGCAGTGCGAATGAAGCTCAATCCGAGCAAGTGTTCTTTTGGAATGGAGGAGGGCAAGTTCCTGGGAGTGATTGTAACCAAAGATGGTTTCCGAGCAAACCCGGACAAAGTACAAGCAATCGAGAGAATGCCGTCTCCATCTTCTATCAAGGAAGTCCAGACACTCATGGGACGCTTAGTGGCTTTGAACCGTTTCCTTTCAAACTATGCGTCCAAGTCATTCCCTTTTGTAACCACACTGAAGAGCTGTCTCAAAAAATCCAACTTTAAGTGGACCAATGAGGCCGAGGCCGCATTTCAAGAAATGAAAACATGCTTGAGCCATTTGCCCGTTCTCACAGCTCCCCTCCCGAAAGAGCCATTGACATTGTATTTATCCGTAACGGACAAGGCAATTGGTGCTGTTCTTGTGGTTGATCGAAAGGGCGTCCAAACGCCGGTATATTACGTCAGCAGAACTCTACTCGATCCAGAGACTCGATACTCAATGATGGAAAAGTTGGTGCTAGCATTGGTGCACGCGTCACGAAGACTGCGAAGATATTTCCAAGGACACCCAATTATCGTCCTGACAGATTTTCGCATCAATGACATCTTGCGCAAGCCAGAATTGTCGGGACGATTGGCCAAGTGGGCCATTGAGTTGGGAGAACACACGATCGAGTACAAGTCAAGAACATCATTCAAAGGGCAGATCCTTGCGGACTTCGCCGCGGAAGTTCCTGCCGAAAGCGTCACCGAGTGCCAACAGGCACATATCACAACTCCTAATGCAGAGTCAGCGGAGAAATGGGAGTTATACACCGATGGAGCATGCAATGATGATGGCGCTGGAGCAGGCTTGCGCTTAGTTACACCAGAAGGGAAGGACTTCACGTATGCAATTCGCCTAGACTTCCCAACAACAAACAACGAGGCGGAATACGAGGCGTTACTTGCGGGATTGCGAATTGCGAAAAAAATGGGTGTACAGCACTTAGACGCCCACGTCGACTCTCAGCTCGTTGCTAATCATATCGACGGTTCATATGAAGCACGTGAAGCATCCATGATCCTGTACTTGGAACAAGCCAAAGCCCTCATGCGGGACTTCGCATACTGCAAGATCCACCACATCAAGAGGAGTCAAAACAAACCAGCGGACGCGTTAAGCAAGCTGGCATCCACTGCTTTTGATCATTTAGCAAAGGATGTGCGAGTGGAAGTTTTGGCTAGCCCGTCCGTGTCCCAAAAACAGGTCAATGTCACACAGATCGGAGCAACATCTTGGATAACTCCAATCCGGGCTTATCTCACAAACGGGACACTCCCAGACAACAAGGCAGAAGCTCGTAAATTACAAAACAGAGCATTGCATTACCAAGTTATCGATGGCATATTGTACCGCCGTTCTTACCTAGGGCCATTGCTACGATGTGTTGACTCCGCAGAAGCCACTTACCTTATCAAAGACATACATGAAGGGTCCTGCGGCCTGCACGCTGGCCCTAGGATGGTGGTAGCAAAGCTAATGAATGCGGGTTATTACTGGCCCGGAATGCACAGGGATGCCGAGATGGAATTGCGCAAATGCAAGTCTTGCCAACGTCATGCTCCAGGAACGTTGCGCCCAAAGAACAATTTGATACCTGTAACAGCTGCATGGCCTTTTCAAAAGTGGGCCATCGACCTCGTGGGTCCATTTCCCACAGCTCCAGGAAACGTCAAGTATCTGGTGGTCGCAATTGATTATTTCACCAAATGGGTGGACGCCAAACCTTTGGCCTCCATCGATGGAAAAAGCATTAAAAAATTCATTTGGGAGTTTATCATATGTCGTTTCGGGCTACCTATGGAGATCGTCAGTGACAACGGCACACAATTTGCAGACCAACACTTACAAGAATGGCTATCTTCCATGAATGTTAAGCAGATATTCACCTCGGTAGCACATCCGCAAGGTAATGGACAGGTCGAACGCGCGAACAGAAGCGTGGTAGAAGGCATCAAGACTAGACTTGGAACGAAACGCACCGGTTGGGTGGACGAACTCCCTCATGTCTTGTGGGCCAACCGCACATTATCCAAGACAAGTAACGGAGAAACCCCGTTTAGCCTTACGTACGGAACAGAAGCTGTCATTCCTGCGGAAATGTATTGTGCGTCTCCGCGAATCCTACTGATAAACCACCAAGACAACGACACGGAGCTAAAACTCAATCTAGACCTACTAGATGAGCGAAGAGACATGGCCGCTGTCAGAGAGGCCAACTACAAAAAACAGCTTGAGCGATACTACAACGCAAAAGTGAAGACAGAGGTTTTCCGCACGGGGGATTACGTTCTCCGCAACAACGAGGCATCCGGCGCAGAAAAGTCAGGCAAATTGGCACCAAACTGGGAAGGGCCGTACAAAATTCAAGAAGTGCTGGGGAAGGGGGCTTATGCCTTGGAGCGCTTAGATGGCACCCCCATTCCACGCACATGGAACGCGGCCCAACTGCGCAAGTGTTATTTATGAAGTATTTTATTCGTTCTGTAATAAACAATGGCTATGACCATTTCGTTTTTAATAAAAGAATTTTTAGTCTATTTTATTCTCTTTGATCTACAAGCAATGCCAACGACGGTCAAGACACACATTTCATTAAGCAAAACATTGGCGTACTTACATATTATCACCAGTTCAAAAGAAACATACAAAAGTGGTGATTAAAGCCATCACAATACATGCACCTAAGGCTATGTAGCAAAACATTACAAAAGGAAAGAAATATCAAGTTGCATGCTGCCAACCGGTGGCAGTTCGACGAAGCCTTAACTTGGGAATCTTGGGGTGATCTTGGAGCTCACTTAGTTGCTTCATCTTCACCGGAACATCAATCGACCCACTCTTCACCGGTTGGTCCACTTGGTAATCTTCAGTGAACAACAGATAGCCACAGTAAGTAGCTAGTTGGTGCATGGGAGTTGGAGGTACCTTGATCACAGGGGGATGATCAGCAAGTGACAGCATCCCCTGCAAGGCTTCAACTTCAGCTTTGGAGATTCTTAATGGAGAAGCCATGAAAGAAATTGGTAAAAGATAAAAAGTTAATGGAAAATGCTAATCCATGGTTAACCTTTTATAGAAAAAACAAGAGGGGCCATTAATTGCCATTAATGGTTAATACTCAAGTGCGGATGTCAACAGTCACATCAGTCAGCTGCAGCGCCGCCAAAAAACTGACAGATGATATCAGCAGGACAAGTGGCACCACATTTTTCCAAGGCTGACGTCATCTAATCATCATGGCAGTTCAACAGTTACACTCAACACAATGGATTAATTATCTAAACTTGACATAACGAGGCATAAGAAAACATCCAATTGTTCAAGTACAAAAAACAAAAACAAAGCAAAGAAGTTTGACACACTACAATGAAAGCTAATTATAGTCTATCAGATCTATGTAAGTGTCATCGTCTGCCTCCTCATTCTGCGCGCCAGACCCGGCAGCAGCATTGGACGATTCACCTCCTCCTTGTGCAGCGGCCTTCCGCATCTCTTCCTCTTTACGCTCTTTCTCTTCGAGCTCTGCACCAAGACGATCAGATTCTTCAAAATATCCGCGCAGCTGACCTATTGGATCATCCGTCTTCAGGCAATGATCAACCACGTCAAATACATCGAAGGTGAGAGCCTCAAACTCCTGCTGCGCAGCAATGGCTTCCTCTTCATAAGGTTTGCCAAAGTGTTCTCCATCTTCAAGAGCCAAACCGGCCGCATGATGATGATAGCCCTCAACAAACCCTTCCTGCAGGCCACTCCGCATGGAAGACGCACCGATCTTCGCAACAGCATCGCCAAACTTCGGCTCGTTCCATATGCGTTTAAAAACCTATGGATCAAACAGGGACAAAAATAAGGCACTAAACAATATTGCAACACATATACTAACAATAAAGGTCAAAGGAATTCAAACCCCTTGAAGACCGTGTTGCATCATCTAAGTCAAACGCTCCCGGGCGGCCTGCGAAGTTTGCACAGCAGTACGGAGCTCGTTTTGCGTTTGTTGAAGGCTCACTTCTAGCTGCACACGCGAGGAATCCAATAAGGCATTCGTTTCACCCAGTTGTGCTTTTTCCTCCTCAAGACTCTTCACCTGCGATTCTAGTCCGGAAACCTGCGTAGTGACAGACACTAGGCTCTCATGTTGCTCTTTCAGCTTGAGGACAGTTTCAGACAATTCAGCCTGCTTCGCATCCAGCAGTTTTTGTTTCTCCTCTGCTTCGCGAACAACGCGGGCAACCTCATTCTTCAACTTCTCGTTGGCTTTTCGGCCACGTTCCAGTTCTAAATTGGTACGCTCACAGGAATCTTTCCACCCCTTGGCAGCGTCAGCTTTCTCCTTCTTCATTCTCTGAACCTCACCCTCAGCAGACCGAAGTTGATCCCGCAATTGCTCAACTTCGGAATGGGCACCTGCACGGAATTTTTGGAATTCTTCCTCTCGTTCCCTTTGCGCTTCTTCAGCGCTCCTGAGAGCCTGCCAAGAACGTTGGAATTCCTCTTCTCGTCGCAGCATTGACCCGAAGTTACTGAAGCTCAACGCCAGATTCAAGCTCATATCGGAAAACAATGAGCGGCGGTCAATACTGTCTTGATAATCACGCTCACTAGGCGGAACAGCATAGGAGATAAACTCCTCGGCAAGCAAAGGATTGGTAAAGCGGGTCGTTTGCCTTATATCCCATCGGGGCTGATAAGGCCTGTTCGGATCAAAATCACGAGGAGCAATCCTCGTTCCGCTTCCACTTGCTTTTCCAGACCCACGAGCAGCTTTGGTTATATCCCCCTTAGGAGTCGAAGAGGTCCGCATGCTTTCTGTGGAAACCTTATCCGCGGGGACATTCGCGGGTACTGATTTATCCGCCTTAGATGAGTCCGGCTGACTACCTTTTTCTCCTTGGGCGATATCCGTGGCCATGATTGTTGTATCCACATCAACAGGGGACAACTCAACCAAAGGGTTTTTACCAGGGTCTCCACTTCCCTTCGGAGACACCACAATCCCTTCTACTTGAGAAGATCCTCGAGTTTCCAACTCAGATGGACTTGGGCCCTGCACATCCTCAGGGATAGGCTCACTCACCTTCTCTACGATTGGAATGGGTTTCTTCAATGCCCCCTGTGGCGCAGCACTTTTACCTGCGAACACAAAAGATGAAAGTGATGATTTCGTCTCCCATATACAGAACTTAAACATAAGTTCTATAATAGACACTTACCAGAGGTCTGTTTGACAGATTTGATTAACACAGGTTTCCGTTTAGGCGGAGGCTTCACCATTATCTTTGGGCCAGCAGGTTTGACATTTGTCCCTGTATTAGGGGCTAACTCCTCAACCACGGTGGACGAAGTTGGTTTAATGACATCTGCAGACGGTCTTGAGATTTGAACTTGCTTCTGAGCAAGATCTTCAATACGTTTCTGATATAGCTCATCAGAAACCTCAACAGAGTTATCAACGGGTGTAGGCCCACGCGTACGCTGACGCTTAACATCATCATCTGACTCTGTGGCCTCGTCATCCTCTCTAGCAACAGTAGAGCTGGAGGCCACCTTCTTCCCTTTACGAGAGTCTTTCCGCTGACGCTTCGGACCCGCACCTAAGGAAAGACATAAAACAAGATTCAAACTTCATACATACTCGGATAACATATGACATCATGTACCTGAACAAGACATCTTCTTACGACCTGGGGAAGTTTCACCCGGCCCACTTCCGGTCTTCTTGACTGGGCAAATCCCTGCGCCTGTAACAAAGGGCACGCGGGTCAGAGTTTGCAATGCGTGGAAACACGACGCACCCTTTTTCGGCGCAGGAATCTCCCACAATAAAAGGCAAGACATATTATATTGAATATTGAGAGGTAGTATAGGATGTAACCTGTGCGCGTATAGTGTTGAGGAGCATCCTTGAGTTGTGGCATCAAAAAATTCCGAGCCAGCCGCTCAATCACTGTGGGAGTTCCTTGGGGCAAAGCAACATACTTCAGTTTCGCAGAACCCCGGGCATCGAACAGATCGAACTTTGTCATTCCTGCAAGGACATAGACATAAAGTATAAAAACAAGAATGAAAGACAGAGGCAATGGAGAAGAAATTCACGTGTACTTACTAGCATCAACAGCGGTGGGTTCTTGCCCCTCCGGGTTACCTAAACGGCTGAGCCCTAGCATCACAAGTACGCCCTCTGGGCACTTCTCCATAGACAGCGGAGTGGAATGGGCACACAGAGTGTCATACCACGGTTGGCTGTTGAAATCTTTCATAGGTGGGAACTCCGCAATCTTTTCTTTCACACCAATACTCATCCATTGCATGGCCGCGGGAATCACCCCTCGGTGGATATAGAAAAACTTTTCTTTCCAGTCGTACATTGATTTGGGGTTCTCTGAGACAATCTGTGTCCGATTTCTACGAGTAGCTACACTGTACCAACCGTGTCCACCACGGGCCTCCTCAAGAACGTAAAACACGTTTAACATATCAAAGGACGGCTCTAGGTCGAGCGACCGACAGGTCGCTTCAAAATGCACAAGTCTGGACAACCCAAACGGAGTCATTTGAGTTGGATGAACCCCATATTTCATAAGGGTACTCACCAAGAACTTCGTAGTGGGAAGACGAAAACAACACCGGGAAAAGAACGCTTCATACAGAGTAATCTTACCAGGGGGAGCGTCCAACGCTGTCTTACCAGCAGCAGGAAGTTCAGGCTCCCACTCAGCCTCAATTCCATATTGATCGAGGAATGAGGAGAAAGAAGAGGCATCCCACTTGACAACGGTTGTGGAAATGCCTTTCTCGGTTTTTTCAGTCATCTTGGTCAGATCAGCAGTGCCAGATGCTTCTTGAGACATTCTTGATGATTGAGTAAAGATAACGGCTAATCAGAAAGAAAAAGAGAAGAAGGGAAGTTGGGAGATTTGCAATGAAAAGTGTGAGAATGGTGTGGTTTGAAATATTTTGAAATCCTTTTATAGGGTGGGCTATAACTGCCACTGACGTCAGCATGGGAAAGAGGAAACGTTTTCTCAAACGACACGTGGCTATGAACAGCTAATTTGACTGCACACGCGCGCATCACGCGCTAAGCCACGCGCTTGACACAGCTGTCTACAATAACCGATGGGACGCTCACTGACACAAGTATAGCTTGTGGCAGACGCTAACCGCCATCCTTTACTCATTATTCAACAGCTGTCCTATGCTGCAGAGCCACGTAAGCACAACGCGGAGATTCAACGTCAAATTCAAGTACCGTTCTCCGCTCTCCGCATGACAAGTGCTCCGTTCTCCGCATGGCAAACAATCCGTGTCTCGTACAACCAACGCTCCGATTCTCCATTAATTGGCAACAACGACCCACCGATTACCAGGTTTTCACAACCAAGGAAAGATGAGCTATCATCCAGGGGCTTTCACTCTTTAAGTCCACCATCCACCCCCTTCTCTCATACACTCGAGAAAAGGGTACACGCTGGACTGGGGGGACTTGATGGGATTGGGTGCTCACAAATGCGCAGAGCATACCCAAACCCGGAATTCAGCCCGCGGAAGATCTTCACGCGCATGAAAGAGGTTAATCCGTATATCAAAGCATTAACTACTTTCCTATCATCACGGAGTGATATCAGCGAAGCAGCAACGACTCTCCTACAATCGCGGAGAGATACCCGCGCGCGTAAGCGGTAAAAGCGGTAATCGTTCCATGATTCCTTATTTATCGCTATATCTTAACTACTTTACTAATATAATCCTTGGGTAGTGGAGACAACCCTAATCGGGCCTGGCCCATTACGATTAGGGTTCTGGGTAATGGTGGCATACGTCCACCTCTATATAAGGGATCATCTCCTTAATAGAGAGGACACTTTTGGCTAACCCTAAGAGCTATCACACTTGATAGTATCCCCATTCACCCCCGTTTTTGTTATAAACTACTACCTTGTGTAGTTGTCTCCCTACCCACTCGATATTATTTGCAGGTTACCTCAATCCAGGAAGTGCTAGTGAAGGATCAATCCTGTGGTTGCATCTAGACTATCATCCTTACAAGGAGGTTAGGCTATTTGTTTCTTCAACATTGTTAACCGACTTTCATTTTGATATTACGACTTTCCTTTAATCAATTGTCACTAAACGATAATCATCATCTTGATTTCTATAAGTGTGCTAATTTTAAGATGTTAATAATAATTTGTATATAATGGGTAAGGAAATTTCAGACGCGGATTATTTTAATGTCATTGATTTGAATGATTGATTATGAGTTTGATGTTATTTATTAAGATTTTTAATTGTTAAGTACTATATTTACACAGTTTAAATAATGACGTTTTTTGCGGCATTTTGTAACATGTCAAAAGTTTCCTAAAGTGTGTGTACAATGGGTCCTTTTGGCTACATGTTGAAATGGGCCCGGGGTTGATCCTTTTAATGTCTATTTTTTAATAAAATATAGGAAATTTATATTACAGCATGTGACATTGGACCATTTTCTTATTAGTTGTTTTTTAGCTATGTAATCGGTTTGAACCATTGGAGAGATAACATGTAAAATTTAAGCTACCCATTCAAGTAAGTGGATTAAAGATTGTTTCTTGATTTACTTATCACTGTATCCATATCTTTACAACAACTATATTTTATGTAGAACACAAATATGGAATATAATGGTGGAGGTTTTCATAAATTATTGAAAATGAGTTGCACTCCGAGGATCGTGATGACAATGATAACAACTTCGAAGGTGAAAAATCAGCTATCAATGATCAAGACTTGGAAGATTTTGATTGAAGTAATGAAAATGGACCATTGGTTGAAGTTCGTTAAGCCCCAACTAAATAATAAGTGTTCTATGCTTAAGCTTAGTTATGATTAGAATATAGATATTACCCAAATGATGTAATGTGTGATATTGTGATAGTATGCTATGTAGTTTGCAGTTGTCAAATTAAACTTTACTTACTCGATATATCCATCATTTCGTTACATTAAACTGTTAGATGACATTTTGCATTTAACATCAAAATTCATACATATTGCATTATCAAACATTTAGTAACCAAAACAAATTGCATAATACACTTCTTATTTTCCTACTTTTTTTTTATTTTACTTTCGGGTGAACCGTGGGTCCCCACGGGACTCTAACCTAGTAATAATACTAAACTACTAATAATACTAATAAAAATAAGGATAAATTACAGAATTCGTCCTTTAGGTTTGACCCATTTTTCAGTGGTTGTCCTTTCGCGTTTCAGTTGATGAGATTCATCCTTAACGATCTAAAATCTTACACCCACTGTCCTAAGGGCCTAACCCAGTTAAAAATTTTAGTTAAGTTTGGTCACGTGCCTTGCACATGAGGGTAAATTGGTAATTTTACTTCTCTCTCTCCCTGTATCTAACTTTAACCATCTCCTCTTCCTCCACCACCACCACCACCACCACCCAACATCTGATTGACTTACTCACAAGTGCCGCCATCAATCCAGAAAACTTTGCCTCCATTAATTCCAAACCTGTAATTGAAAACATTTCACCCTCATCCCTCCCTCCAAAACCCTACCTGAACTATATTAAATCTCTCAATAATACACACTTTCATAAACACTTTATACCAAACTCTCTAGATCCAAACAAATCTCTCACAAGAAATGGCGATTGCTACAAGCCCTAACTCCAAACAAACCCTATCTCATCCCATATCCAACAACAAGAAGAAGAAAACCATCAGTGTAGACGATAAGGAACCCACGTCTGAGATGAAGCTCGATAATCAGAAGTCTCAACCAAAGAAGAGGAACAGTAATCCAGGTGTTCGTGTTATTCATGGCCGGATTTACGACTCGCAGAACGGGACCACTTGCCATCAAGTATGTCTTTCACCCTTGCCACTGAAAAACGGGACCACTTGCCATCAAGTGTTAAGGTTAGGGTTTATGATCTATAAATTGGGGAAGAAGATAAGAGGATTTTACTAAAATACCCTCATGTGCCTTGCACATGACCAAAGTTAACTGAAACTTTTAACTGGGTTAGGCCCTTAGGACATTGGGTGTAAGATTTTAGATCGTTAAGGATGAATCTCATCAACTGAAACGCGAAAGGACAACCACTGAAAAATGGGTCAAACCTAAAGGACGAATTCTGTAATTTATCCTAAAAATAATAATTAACTAAACATAACTTAAACGAGAACATACCTTACAACTATCTACGGCAGGTTGAGGTAGAGTCTCCCTACTCGTGCTCCTACTAACTCTCCAAAAATGACTAATAACAACATCCAACGGGGTATCGTAGACTCGGGATTCTCTATACTAGAGCGTTCCCATAAAGAAACTTATGATCTTAATTAAAACCTACAAGTTCCTATTTATAGAAGTCACATCATTGATCGAACCATATCCAATAGAGTTCGATTTCTCCTTTCAAATACGCCATTCACTTGAGGCGTTCCAGGTGGAGTGAGTTGAAAAATGATCCCACATTTCTTAAGATGTTCAACAAACTCTTGACTGATATATTCACCTCCTCAGTTTGATTGAAGTATCTTAATCATTCTGCTAAGTTGGTTTTGCTCTTCATTCTGGTATTCTTAATACTTTTCAAATGTTTCATATTTATGCTTCATAAGATAAACATACTTATATCTACTGAAGTCATAAGTAAATGTGTCGAAGTACCTCTCTAATTCCAACCCATTATCCAAAACAAAACACACACATAAGTATGTATACATCTAAGTAGGTCCTTAGCTATTCTACGACACTCATAAATGGAGCCTCGGTCAACTTGCCACTCAAACAACATTCACACGTATCAAAATCATCCTGGTTGATGGAATCTAGTTTTCCTTCGGTGTGACACCTGGCATATCCAGGTTAATACTTTTACAAACATATAAGTCTACCTTAGCGAAAACATTTATCTAACGTACTTGACTAGGTCAGTTGAGTCGGTTTACACTTACGTATTGTCCAGGGTTCAATGATTCGTAGGATCATTGGGGGTAACATACGCAAACACGAGTCTTGAGTCCCGTTGTTGGTGAAATTACATGAATTGGATTAAGTAATAAACATGAATTATTCGATATATGATGTGCAATGTGTAAGTACGTGTTATTATGGTGTTTATATGATTAGATATACATAACATATGTTAGAATTGCATGTTCATGTGTTAGAATGTGTTAACATGTGTTAAAATGGATTAAAACGACAAAATCATAGAAAACTGAATATCTGGATTCTGGTTCGACCACATGGGAGGTCGAACCAACCATTCTGAATTTGATTCGACCCTTGAAAAGGTCGAATGAACTTAGTTCGACCCTATGAGGGTGCGAACCAACACTGACTATAAATACCATACTTTGCAACTTTTTCATCATTTCACAACTGTAAACCGCCTCCAAGTGCTCTCTCTCAGCCCCAAACTTGTAAGGAGGAGTTTTTGACCTCGTTTTTCAGATCCTAACATAAAAACACGTTCTACATCATAAACAAGAGAAGATTTAAGGTGTGTTATTGATCTAAAACACTATCTATAGACTTAGTGACTTATACGCCCTAGGACGTTCGTAGGTGCTTGACCTTAGACTTGCTATTCTCTGCTATTTGAATTGCACGTTGTACTTCAGGTGAGTTTCACGGCCCCTTTTTACTGTTTTTGTTTTGGGGGAAGATATGTTTTGTCAAATGTTTTTACATGTCAAAATGTTTTCAAATGTTAAAACGTGATAAGTGGCATGATGAGTACTTGGGTTTGTTATTTTATACCACTCGGGGTGAGTCCTCGCTATTGTAACCATTTACTCGTGTGTTGTATGTGTGTTGAAATCGAGAACCGAAGGGATATTTGGATAGCGCTATTGGTGCCTGACAAGGCCCACCCCTAATCGATAGCGTCGATTATGCAACTGTGTATGCCAGGGGTGCACGTATTCTGAACTAAGTTGTTATTTGCCGAGAAACAACTTCTGCTCGTGGGGCACTATTATTAGTCTTGGTTTAGTTATGGGCTCAAGGGATTGCTCATCATAGTTTGTAGGAGTTAGCTACTTTTACAAAGGTCACTACTCGTGTTCGTTCCGCACATGCTTTTGTTGTTAAAATTTTGTTGTTATGGAACTAAAACCTGTGAACTCACCAATATTTTACATATTGACGTCTTTTTAAACATATCTATCAGGTAACTAAGTGCTGAATAGATACGAGGCTAGTACGGTGGAATATGGGATGTCGGACGCTTGTCTGCGGTTTCATCTATATTTACCAATGGGTTGGGACATAGACGGAAAAACCCCATGTTTGAACTTCATGTATGTTGTTTTGTGTAAGGTTTAAGACAATGTACTTTTTTTTGACATCTTAATAAAATGATCTTTTCTAATTAAATATAGTTTGTGTTAATCTTGACTTTGATATGCTTTCGAGCGTCGCGCCACATGTTTCCGCCATTGGCGTGGTGTGACATTATGTTTCTACTAGGAGTCTGTGATCCAATAGGATCAAACATAAGAGTAGAAGCCACTCATGCAATCTTAACATCAGGATATACTAACAAATTTCACCTCTTCTTCACATGATACTAATAGGTATGACCATTGATCTGTGGTTTTATCTCAGTGATATGTGATTGATATTTGCTTTTTTTAGATGTAAAGTTATTCCTTCTTTCACGAGTTATATCTTGATGTCTTGGATAAAGATAGACACATTTTGAAAAATCAAACAGTTTAGTCTAAGGAAAAGACTTATAAGAGAGTTGTTCTAGTGAATCATCAATCTATGATTTGAGTGATTTCTGCCTTGGGTTACCCGATGAAGGGTATGTTCCTTAGGTAGGCAGGGGTAGCGGGCCTAAGTATGTAAAGTACAAGAGTTAAGTGTGTATACCTGCTTAGAATGCTCCAATATGAGAATCAACTGGTAAAAACCAGTAGTTTTTGAAACAACTAGTTCCTGAAAACAACGGGTGTAAACCAGCTTTTGAAAAAAAAAGTACTTGCTAAAACAACTAGTGAAAGACCAACTTATTACTAGTTAAAGAAATATATATATATATATATATATATATATATAGGATCCGGATCATGTGAGAACTCCACTAAGTTGTGAGAACTAGAGAACTCATCTGGACCACACATAAGCATATTATCCCTATAATAATAAAGGGTAGCATAGTAATTTATCACCTCACCTACCCCACCCCACCCAACACCCACTCACATCTGCCATTTAAAGTAGATTTTTTTTAAAAAAAAAAATCCCAAACCTCTCATTACTCTCTCTCTCTCTCTCTCTCACACACACACACACAAACACACACTCGTCACTCTCTCTATCTCTCTTAAAAGAACAGCAGAACAGAATAGATCTGGCTCGTTGGTGATGGTGGCAAGGGGGACGGCGGAGATGGTGGTGTAGTGATGGTCTAGTTTGGCAGTGGTGCCTCGGTTCGGTGTTTGGTTGTGGTCACGGCTTGAACACGAGTTTCCAGGTCAGATCTGGCTCGTTGGTGGTGGTGGTTTTTTTGCAGAGGGTGGTTGATGATGGTGGGTTTTGCAGAGGGTGGTTGACGATTGTGGAGACGGTGGTGGGGGCTCAGGGGTGGTGGGTCGACGGTGGAGACGGTGGTGGTTCCAGACGACGCTGGAGATGGTGGTGGTTCCATACGATGGTGGAGACGGTATGATTTATTTATTTATTTATTATTTATGTTATTATTATTATTTCTGTTATTATTATTACTCTTATTATTATTATTATTTTTTTTGTTATTATTATTATTATTATTATTATTATTTGTGGTTGTTGTTGTGTGTTGTTGTTGTATGTTGTTGTTATTATTATTATATAGGTTTTTTATAAGATTTTTCATGTTTTTTTGTGTGTGAGGATGATGATAATGTGAAGAATAAGAAGATGATGGTTTTTGAAGACAATGACGATGATGATGGTTTTTTTTTATAGATGTTTGATTTTCTTTACATTGATGTAATATACAAATTTTGTAGATTTTGTAGATATTGTGTGGCATTACAGTAGATGATTTTTTGTTTTTTTTTGTTTTGTAGATGTTGTGTGTCATTACAGTAGTGTAATATGTATACATGTTTTTGGTTTATATAGATTTTTATTGATGTTTCCTTTTCATAAAATGTAAAGTAAACATTAGTGTAATACTTTTTTTTTGTTTTTTTTATAGAAGTTTGGTTTTTTACATTAATGTAATACGAATAATGTAAGAAAACACCAGTGTAAATACGAATTATGCAATATATTTTGTTGTTGATGTTGTGGGTTTTTTTTTACAATGGTGTAGTATGATGTGAGTAAACACTGGTGTAAATAATTACACCAGTGTAAATCACACAAATGATAGATGTTTGGTTATATAGATGTGAGTAAACATTGATGTAAAAAATTACACCAGTGTAAAGCACACAAAAATTATAGACGTTTGGGTTACATAGATGTGAGTAAACACTGGCGTAAATAATTACACCAGTGTAAATCATACAAAAACATGGATGGTTGGTTTATATAGATGTTAGTAAACACTGGTGTAAATAATTACACCAATGTAAATCATGCTAGATCATCTGTCACACCCTCAAATTTCCACTGCGTGGTTTATACCACGAGGCGCGTGACAAACCAGGATCCCATAGCCATAAGTCACATGAACGACTCTAAATGCCCAAACCATTTAGTTCGTTATTGTAAAATCAAAATTTAAATGTTTTAACCAAACCAATAAAGTAATAGCGGAAGTGGAATATTAAAACAGTTAAGTTAAAGTATGTGCAAAACACCGCGCCCAAAAACCGTAAGTAAATAGTTAAATGCTCAAAAGTAGTTTATGTGTTCATAATCCCATGACACAACATGACGCATGCCCTATTCGTGTTCCATACCTAATTACCTGCAAAAGCATGCTAACGTGTACAAACATAAAGTCGGTGAGTTCACAGTTTGAATAACAAGTATAAGTAATCGAAAACGTAGGTCCCTAAGACCCAAAAGTTCAAGTGATATCAGTTTAATCATGTCAGGGGTAGCTAACCCACTCATTGCAACTAAACAGAAAATTATTGGGAACCTTTAGTAATGCGTTTAACATGCGTTAAACTGCCTTTGGAACTAGTGTCTATCAACACTAGCATAACAGATGTGGTCAGAAGTTCATGCCCGTGACACAAGCACCTCAAGCATGAGGTTTCTGCACAACCTAATAACGCTATCAACTAATACGCCGTTTGCCTCCAGCGATTAACCCAATAATATGTAAGGACTTTTTTTTTCAGTGATAGAGTGTTTAGTTCACAAAGGACCAATAAGTTTTAAACTGATCAAAGCGCAATCCACCTGAGGATTCGTAACGGAATTTCCCAAGAGTCAATGTCCAAGTAGTCCCGAACCGGACTAGAAAACTTTTACCAAAGTTGTCTCAGCATGAGACGCGTGCTTTTGAGAAAAAGTAGTGAAACTCACCTTAGTATGCAAGAAAGTAAATCCAAACTCCAAAGTAGAGTGTGCTACCGACTCCATAATACATGTGTCACTAAGTGAGTATATGTGTAATACCATTACACCATATAACCCGTTTGTTCAAGACGTTTAAATGTTTAAAATCGTGTAAGTGACACCTAGTGATTCTACATGCATAAGTAAACCCTACGGACCCGTTTGTGAATATGTTGCTTATCATCAGTTTTACACTTCATATTCATCTCATATAAGTGTCCATTCAAGTTCATGTCAATTACATACCATATAAGACCCCAAATAGTCACATAAACACCAAATATACAATCTGCGTTTTTAGGACAGATTATGCGCAATAAAAACTAATTTATTAAAAATACTTATCTAGCGAGTTAGACTCCCAAAATTTTACTAAATATTCTAGGGGGTCTACTGGACAAATCCATATTTTTAGTTTGTGATAAAACCTTGTATAAAAATTATGAAAATTCACGGAACACAGCCACGTTCAGAAAATACACACAACAGATCAGTTTAGTAGAAAAATTTCCAAAAATCGTGTATTCATCCAAACGGGATGAATCCACTTGAAGAAGCCAAGTTTCCCAACGTTAACCTACTATCCAAATTTCATAACTTAATTCCTTTTAAAACTCAAGTTATGATTGTTTAAAGTTGACTCAGTTTGTTAATCCGAAAATCTGATATGACCTTTAATCAAAGAAAATTCCAAAAACTATTCATACGACGTCCAAATCAGACGATTTTGCCCATTATGAAAAGCTAAGACCATGTATAATACAATCATGGAAAGAAATCATCAAAACCCTCATGTTTAAGTCACGTAACAGACCCTATAAGTTGACCCAAACATTCTGTCCAGATTTTAATCCTGCATAAACTCTTATTTAAACGACTCACATATGCGTATAATCGATCAACTACAATAAAAAATCATCATAAAACATTCATAAGACCTGACATGATCACATACAAAACCATAAACCCTAAAGATCATAAACATGCGCAACATGCAACCTATTAATTTCTAATCGCATAAGATTATGTTTAACCCATTCAATCTTTATAAACCTCAAGTTTTAATCTTTATGAAAACGTTTCAGGCCTGGAAAAACTTAGTTATAGTTTTTTATAACATATTAAGGAAGATTAAAACACAAGAGATCGAATGTTATACCGCAAGCTCTTCAAAACAATCAACCGAATGCTCTTGAAGCTTCCCGATCGATGTTCTTGCGCCTTAGCAGGTGTTTAGGGGTTAATATTTCGTAATAGGGCAGTAGGGGTGATTAGGGTTTGAGTTTAGGAGATACAAGAGGCTTAAGGTTACTTAAATACTTGATTAAGTCGGTTTGGTGGATGCTGGTACCCGCGCGCGGCCGCTCGAAGCCTGTAAGCGGCCACTCATAGCTCTTCGGCCCACGTTGGTGGCCTGCTTCGTCATATGACGTGTTTTTATCGATGTTTTCGCTATTTTGTACCATAATACGTGTAACCCCATGTGTTAAGACCCCAACCATCCTACTAGGGCTGTGCAACGGTTCAGAACCGGACCGAACCGTTTATTCCAAAATATGAGAACCGGAACCGAAACCGATAATTAATAAACGGTTCGGTTCCAGAACCGGGTGAAACGGTTCTCATGAAATGGTTCTAGACCGGACCGGTTGTCAATAAACTCCTAAAATTAACATTAACAATTAAATAAAAAAATAAACAAAAACAATGATTTTTCTTAAAAAAATTATCAACAGTTTGTGTTAACCATGGTTACTAAAAGTATAGCAGTTTACGTATCAAAATTTGTTTTGTCCGGATCAGATCATTCTTTTTATACAGATTAAACGGGTCAGAACAAGCTGTGCTGACTGCTGACCATCACATAAGGCAATACTCTACATTCCTACCAAGTAAAACAATTTAAAAGTGTTAAAAACTATAAAGAAGGAAACAACACATTCTATTTCAAACTAATAATAGAATATTTAAATATTTAATTTAATTTAAAACAGTTCTAACGGTTTTTAACCGTACACGTCGGTTCTAACCGGAACCGAACCGGGAACCGATTATGCCAAAATATGAGAACCGGAACCGGAACCTATAACATTAATTCGGTTCGGTTCTAGCGGTTCCGGGTCGGTTTCACGGTTTTCGCGGTTCGGAACCGTTTATTGCTCACCCCTACATCCTACCGGTCCACCTATTACGATTTTTATTAGCGTATTCGGTTTAAGTTCACGTAATCACATACAGTTTGCATATAGTTTCACAGAGTATCATAGAAGCACATAATTGCAATCAATCTCAATCAATTAATTCACAATTATTTAATTTCATTGTTCACCAACGTCCGAGGTTCACTACTCATGTATACAGTCTGGTAATTCCCTGAATTACCACTTCATGTGGTTATTAACCTATAACTGTGCAACGTGTGTCCTATCTAGCTAACCCTAGTTAAGTAGAATGCAAGGAATGTAACTAGAGTTTAGTTAAAGTGAGAACCTGAAATTGCGGGGTATCACATCATCCTCATCAGATTTTCTTTAAAAAATGATTTTTTGAATAATTAAATAAAAAATTAAAATAGTTTATAATAATTATTTCTCTTTCATGGTGGTTTACTTAAATACCCCTTAATGTACTTTTTTGTATTAAAATATACTAATAATATTTTAATTAGCATGTAAAGACAAAAAAACATCAAGATTAAATATCAACCATAGGATCATCAAAATCAATGGTCCACAAGAGTTCTCTAGTTCTCACAACTCGGTACAGTTTTCACACGATCCTAACCCTATATATATATATATATATATATATATATATGCTTGAAGATTTTTTTATGTTTTTTAATTTTATTACTTATTTTTTAATTAATTGATTTTTATATATTTTTAAAACTTTATTCATTTTTGCACTAAAGAATTGAATTACTCTAAGTGCAGCATTCCCAACCTAGCAATTAGGTTTTGGAATACAGATGTAGCCAGTGGTTTTGATAAACCCATTTGCATGTTCATTTTCTAAAGACACATGATAAATTGAAATCAAACATTTTCATAACAATCTCTAACAAAATGACGCCTGATATCAATATGCTTGATAGTTGAGTGCTGAACATGATTCTGTATGATGTTTATTACAACTTCACTGTCCATCATTATCAGTGTCTTCGTAGCAGTGATCCCATAATCCAACAGTTGATTCTGCAACCAAAGGATTTGTGCAGTACAACTTGCTGCAATTATGTATTCAGCTTCAACAGTTGAGTTGGATACAACATTTTTTTTCTTGCGTTGCCAAGAAATTAAGGCATTTCCAAGGAAGCGAAAATCACTTGATGTTGATTTTCTTGTTGTAAGGCATCTTGTAAAGTCACTATTTGAAAAACCAACAAGCTCAAGATTATCATTAGTTGGATACTAGAGTTCTAAGGATTGGGATCCTTTGAGATATCTGAATATCCTTTTACAATAGTTAACGGAGATTGTTTAGGTGATGCTTGGTATCTGGCACATACATGGGTGGATACATGATATCGGGTCTGGATGTAGTTAGATATATTAAAGAGCCTATCATGCACCTATACATAGTCTGATCTAATGGTTTGCCAGTTTGATCAAGATCCAAGGATTAGCTTTTACACATGGAAATTGTGCAAGATTTGCAATTTTCAATATCAAAATTCTTTAAAAGAGTTTTTACATATTTATTTTGATGAATCAATGTCCCTCTTTCAAGTTGTCTAACTTTCAATCATAGAAAACATTTTCGTTCTCCTATATTGCACTCATTTCAAACTTTGATTTCATTAGGTGCTGATAATCTTTGCACAACTGGATTTCATCATGTATCTAAGCAATCATTAGAAAATTTCCCTCCCATTTTAGAAACACGATTTCGTCAATCAATGCTCCTCTTTTAAAGTTTTTTGCAGTTAAAAAGGATGAAAGAGTTTATACTATGCCCTTAGAGCATGTTTAAGTCAATACAAAGCTTTATCAAGCTTGTACACATAATCAGGATAATGGGCATCTTCGAAACCAGGAGGTTGACACACATACCCCTCTTCATTGATTTCCCATATGAAAAAGCACATTTAATGTCCATTTAATACACCTTCATTCCATGTGTGACAGCAAAGTCTAAGAACAGCTTGATTGCTTCTAACCTTGCTACCGGTGCAAAAGTCTCATCATGATGAGTTCTCTATTCTTTTCTCAAACCTTGGACAACTAGTCTAGCCTTATTCTTTACCATGTTCCTCTTTCATCATTTTAGCTTGCTCTAAAGTACCCATTTAGTTCTAGTGGGATATTTTCCTTCAAGTAATGGAACCAATTCCCACACTTCTTGTTTTTAAACTGAAGCACTCTTGTTGCATGGCTTATACCCAGCTGTTGTCATTCAAGGCTTCTTGGTATTTCAAAGGTTCAGTCATTGAAAGAAAACCAGTAAACAAACAAATACTTGCAATTTGACATCTTGTAAGGACTCCCTTTTTCATGTCACTAATGATTTTGTTCTAGAGTTCAGAATAGATGACCTCCAGTGTAGGAAATGATATCAATGAAAGTGATTGAAGATCTTGTGTTTGATTTGTTTGGTGATGTGCAAGGTTTAGTAGGCTGAGGAGGTGATGGGTTGGTCCAATAGGCTCAACAAATGAGGTTTCAGCTGTTTGGCAACTTGATGAGTTGAGAAGATTAGTCTATAATGTCTGAGAGCTAGATGATGACTCACCAAATTGCTCGTAAAAATATGCCAAAATCAAAAACAATTTCTTCATTTTTGTCTTTGTTAATGGTTTCACTGAAAGTTGGGACAAAGACATCAGTTATGTGATCTTCTTGACTGACACCAGTAGTTTGTGTATCACTTGGAACAACTGGTTCAATTCTGGATTCAATTTGTAAAATGTCAAGATCAAATAACTCAGCAAGATTGGCTAGAATTTTCAGAGAGGATACTTAATTGAATTTCAAATTTAGAATTTCCTAAGTAACCTTTATTCTAGAGTTAAAAACTCTGTAGGCTTATGCAGTGGAGGAATATCCAATGAAGCATCCACAATCTACTTTGGCTGCAAATTTTAAAATAGATTATTTAATCTATTGAACGTAAGTAATAAGTCTAATAGAATCTTGAACAATTGTAACACCCCAACCGATGGCTGAAAAATCGAGGTGTCACGCAGTGACGATTGTTCAAAAGCTCATGGTACTAAAGTGTAAATATTTTATTCAACACGTTGTCTTGAATAAGTCTTTACTAAGTTCACATATCCTACATGAATTATCTCAACAATCAACCTGAAACATATACGAAAACAATTTTGTCAACATAAATAACGTTGGTGAGCATACTTGGTTTGTATACGTATAAAATAAGTTTAAAAAAATAAGATCTACAATTCATGTGTCATGTCTCATTCAAAGCAAATATGGAAAACACGTAAGTACACAACGCGGGCCAAAATCAAACCTCTTATGTTGACAAAGATTAAAGCATTAACAATGAACTAGGACTTCCCACACACATTGGTACTTTCCACTAGGTGGGTTGTCAAACCAAATAGCGCTATCCATTGTTAAAGTCGGCTAGCTAAGTTGATGATTTTGTAATGATTGCAAGTATACTACGTTTATGCTTACGCATAAAGCACAAGATTTCAAAGCATAACACGTGTATGAATTATACGTAAAACTTTTATGAATATGTGTAAGTGTAAGTTTCATAGGTGTGTACATGTTTCACCCCATAAGTGCAAGAAAACGAAAAAAGGGATAAGTATACTCACAGTTTGTGAAAACTATCAAAATCCAACTTAAGCTTTCGTGAGTTAAAGAACTGGGAATTCCCAAGGAATTCTACCTATAACGTTTAAGAATACTAATAAGGGAAATGTCTAAAAAAATCTAAGATATCCAGGATCTAAGGCATTAGGGTTTGCTAAGTCAATTTGGGGAATTAGAGTTTTTGCGATAATCAACTTAATATGTATCTTTAAAAAAATAATTAAAGTCTATCAACATGATTAGGTAAACTAATTATTACCAAAAAAATATTTAATTTAAAATATTTCAATTAATTTACGCAAAAGAATTTGGTTAATTATTTAAACTAAAATTGTAAATAAATACAATAATTATAAATAATTAAAAAAAATAATTATACATTACACATATGAGTCAAACAAATGATGATTATGTATTTGAAACATAAAGATATTTCTGTTTTTTATAAGATTAAATTTATAAAACAGATTTTAAGTTTTATGAATTAATAAATGATTTAATGTATTTAAATAAACATAAATACAACTACACTACAAGATATGGTTCAAAAATGATATTTTTATGAAAATAAATACATTCTGATGACAAAAATGATTAAAATAAATTCTTCATAATTTTTCTCAATTTATTTGCAATAAAACGGATTTATTGAATTTAATTCATGATTAAATGATTAAAAGTAGGAAAACCTAAATAAAATTAATCATTTTTGGTCAATTAAATTAAAATTAAGTTTCAGATGCATAAAAATAATTTTACAACAATTTTGGTATTTAAATCATTTTAAATGAATTCTTAATCAATAAGTTATGATTAAAACAATTTACATTAATAAAAATACAAAATTAAATAAATTTCCAAAAATTAAAAGTGTGGAAATTAAGTTTATGATATCAAGATGCCAACCCTAAATTTTTATAATTTATGGGTCAAAAATAAATTTATTATGAATATTCTAAGTATTGAAGTATTTATATACATTCAAAATTTAAGAAAATGTTAAATGAAAAAAAAATTAAAAAACTTTGTGGCCAACCTGGGTTGAACCTTGTTCCTCCCAATGCCAAAGCTTTAACACAAAGATATTAACCATTACACCGTATATCTATGTAATTGATTAAACTCAAAGCAAAACATATTTATAATATATGTTTAAGTCATCTTCTTCCCCATATCCTAGACAAGAACCCTAACCCTAGAATCCAAAATTAAACCTCAAACGATTGCGGTTAACGATCAATAATAAAAAAGCTTTTTATCCTCTCATTAAACCGAATAAATTGGCATGATAAAAGCATACTTACAAACATGATTTGAGATCGGAATCGAAGAGTAAAAGCCGAAAAATTATCAGTCGAAATCACAGAAGTCTGGTCACGTTAGAATGAAGTTGTTACATGTTTGAGACGAGTAAAGGTTGGAGAATGATTAGAAAATACCAATTTATAGGGTTCTTACAAAAACATAACGTTTTGATTCATTACAAGAAATCCGACGGTTACAATGATAACTCGGATTAAAATTCGCTTAAAGACGCGTTAATACTTGATATAACGATCGGAAATCGAAGAGGGACAACGGAGAAACGCATTGGAAACATTTAAGACGGAAAAAAGGCATTAAATGACACAAACGAAAGTCGCCGTAGTTCACCCGGCCGTCGGAACTAGTCACCGGAAAAGATAACAGGGCGGCTGCTGTTTAGTTTTTATTTAATTTTATTTTATTATTTTAAATCAAGTTTCACTTTGACACAAATGGCCCCCCATGTTTTAGCCTCGTTAGTTTTGTAAAGAACTTGGTTATGTTTTCCATATAAATATTTAACCAAGTTAACTTAGCTTAACTTAAAAGTTTTTGAAACATTATAAAACTTAGACTTTTTGAACTTTTCATCCATTTCGCGTAATAAACTTATGTTTTTTATATGTTTAACCAAGAACTTCGATATTTTCCCAGACCTTCGCCAAACTTTATTAAAATTTGAAAAACGATATATGTGTCGGATCTATTTACTTACTTTTGAAGGACATTTAAACGTTCATTTTCAAAATAGTTATAATGGCTGGAATAAGAACATTTGAATACATGAAGGATTACAATTAAAAACTTGATAAAGATGAAGGTGACGGATGTCACAACAGTCATCAACAATGAATAGACAGTATCTTTTCTTAGTAAAACCTTAACACGGTCAAAAAGGTCTAGATGAAGCAAATGAAGACCCTCAGTGGTCTTGGACTTATTAATGGACTTGTAAGATACTTTGTGTTGTTTTCCTTTTAAACAATAAACACAATGTTGATCAAATTTAAATTATAAAGAAGCCATCTTACAAGGTTTTTTCTGGCCAATTCATTAATTTTTTTGAAAATTACATGTCCTAATCCCCTATGCCATAACTCAGTTTCTTTAAATGATGCTTTTGAATATAAAGAAACATTTTATGGCATGGGATTATCTTTTAACATATCAACTACATAGACATTTTCACTTCTATATTTGCAATGAGTTACTCAATTTTTTTTGATAAGTTCAGGAACAACAATCTTACAAGAATTCTTTGTGAAAAATTTGCCATAACCTTTATCAGACATCTGTGATGTACCCAACAGGTTAAATTTCAGATTGTCAACAAGGTTGACACCTTTAAAATTTAGTTTTCCTGCATTTACTTTACCAGACCCCAAAATTTTTCCTTTTAGATCATTTGCAAAGGATATATCTGTACCTCCATGGACTCTGAAGTGAGAGAGAAGGCTTTTGTATCTAGTCATACGTATAGTAACCCCACATTAAGTATACCAAAGACTATTAAAATGAGTAGAAACCCCTTAGTCACTACACCACATCTTTAATAATATATATATATATATATATATAGGTAGAGGATCCGGTAAGAAAATTGTTTTGTATAGGAAGTGTAGGAAGTATTTTCAACCATTAGATCAAATCTGATTAAATCTTTAGATGAAGAGCATTATAGACTTTTTGTCCATTTTTTACTTATTACAAACCCACTAAATTAGCAACTAACATCTAAATATTTATGAAGATTAATCATCCTAAATTAACTAATTATTCATTATTTTTTTCATAAGAATCATAAGATATTCATATCAAATAAGTTGATCAATACCCAAAAACTTGTTCGATTCTTCAAGCATATAACCCATCTCTATCACTTGTCTGATTATTCAAGAAGGTTAACATCAGGAGTGTTTTATAATGAAAGAGAAACTAGTATGCATTAATAAGGAGTGTTTTATAATATCATCGGGAGTGTTTTATAATAACATCAAGAGTGTTTTATATTGAAACTAAACACAGTAGAAGTGTTTTAAAACTGATATGAGAGAGAAACTAGTGTGCATTAATAAAGAAATTATGGGAATAGTTTCAAAACTAATATGAAAGAGAAATTGGTTTTCTCTAAATAAAGTGCATGGTTGGTTTTGTTTTGTGAAGATGAATGTTTGACTTTAAATGATGTTATTAAAAACAATAATTAGGAGAGAGAGAGGTACCATAAATGTGGGAATCATTAAAACAGTTTCTAAACAACTTGATACATAATGACCTTGATACCCTCATTTAAAACACATATTAACAATTATACCCTAATTTCTTTAATATATTAATTAGATTTTAAACACCATCCTATCTTTTAATCTCCACCATCCATCTTTAAATCTAATGGTTCAAAACACTTCCTACACAAAATCATTTTCCTACAGGAACCCTACCCTATATATATATATATATATATATATATATATATATATATAAATTCTCGTAACTAAAAAACTAAGGCTTTGGCCCAGTGGTGTGGGTGTACAAGGTGAGGTCAGTAGTTCGAATCCCCCGCAGGTGATAAGGATGAATATTAAGAGAATATTAGGTTAGGGTTTGCCATTAAGGGGTGGCGGCGCAGCTTGTTCCCGCCTTCCCGCAACCTTTATGTAATTTTTAATGTTTTTTTATTTAATAAAAAAAGTTATCATAAGAAAATACACATATAAGATATTGATTAGACAATCAGCGTCACATATTTAATTAATCTGAAGAAAAATTAAATTATTTAAGCTTATCACAACTTTCTTTCCTTTTCTTTTTCCATCTTTAAATTAAAATTTAGGCATAAAAAATATTTTTATTAGGTTTATTACTTTGTATTGAGTTAGGTGAACTTTAATGAATTTCAGCCATAATTATATTTCAAAATATTTCCATTGTAGGTGAAAATGCAATTTTGAAAGCAACTCCATAGATTTTATTTTTGTTCCAAAAGTGTTTTTAATAAAGAAAATAAGCTAAAAAGTATTATATCCTTTAAATATATCTATAATAGTAAATTATATCTTTTTTTCAAGTACAACTTTGCACTAGATGCTTTTCTATTTAATAAAGAACAACTTAAAAGAGTATATTACATATCCATCCCTATGATGAGTAGAAAAATATATAAGTCTTTATTGATGCTATATTATAAGTTATAACTTTAGTGGTCGTTTAAGTACAATTTCATAATTCAGAAGCCGTTAATAAAAGGGTCGTCACGGACATCATATTACAATCGATAACAAGTGCATGTAGTTTGAATTATCTAATTTATATACTACTTTTTTTTTTTTTGAACAGTTAACTTCTTTAAAAACAAGCGATCTCAATTGAGGACCACCACAATATACAAGAGATTACAACATATACATAGGGAAAACCATCCAATCCTTCCAGGAAATATTATCAAATCTACTACGGCTTTTAAGCCATAAAAACGTAACGGACTTCACATCGGTCACCACGTCCACCACCTTAGGAGTTTTGTTCTCGAAGACTTTCTTGTTTCTTGATTTTCAGCTAGCCTAACAAGCAGCCATGATAATACCTTTAACTATTTTCTTGGCCCATTTATTCCCTTGAACTTGAGAATGAGCCTGAAGCAAGTCTGTAAAGTCGAATAGGCTAACTGGCTGTATCTTGCACCGGCTCCAAATGCTACTCCAAACGCCATAATCGAATCCACAATCAATAAAAACATGCTCACAGGATTCGTCGAAAACTTCACATAGAGGACAGGTCAAGGACGGAAGAGTGATGTTTCTATTAGCCAGAGTGAGTCGTGTTGGTAGACGTCTCAATTCGGCACGCCACATGTGAATGTTAACTTTCATTGGAACCCAAGACTCCCATGAGAACTGATGAGGCCTGAATTCATTCCTGTCTTTCTTTAATAATTTCTTGACATTTGCCACCGAAAAAGCTCCTGAACCGTCCGGATCCCAAGTCCAGGTATCTTGTTTAGGCGATAATTGGATAGAAGACAATATAAAGAAAACATCTTCCATCTCTGAAATAGCAGCCACCGAGTCTGTAGCAGCGTTCCACCCTGCAACCAGGACTATTTCAGACCCATGCCGAGTAATTCTTTCATCAATTTTGCAGTTTTTGTTATTCTCTGATACATAAAGAGCCGGCCATCTGTGCATTAAGGCCGCTGAACCCAGCCAGATATCTTTCCAAAATCGCAGCCGCTTCCCATCTCCTACGTTTCCTTTGACATACGAACTTACTGGTTTACCGTTTAAACGCATCTTCTCTATTGTCAATACCAGAGACTTCCAGCAACCATTAACTGCTGTGGCAGCCGGAAGAAGCAGCCACCTATTCCTGCCTCCATGTATGGCTTCGATTACATTCCTCCAAAGACTACCATTTTGCACTTTGAATCTCCATACCCATTTTATAAGAAGAGCTAAATTAACATCGGTCAATTTAGCAATTCTGAGCCCCTCGTCTCTCTTGGAGGTAGACACCACATCCCAATGAACCCAATGGAGCTTCCTGTTAACCGAGATACCAGCCCAAAGGAATTGTTTCATAAAGCCTTCAATCCGATTCACCACTTTCAAGGGAGCCTTGTATAAGGATAGGTAATAAATTGGTAGACTAGATAAGACAGACTTTATAAGAGTCAACCTTCCACCAATAGATAGGGTATTAGTTTTCCAAGATGCCAACCGTGATTGAATCGTATCAATGACCGGATTCCAATTGGCAATCCGATTCATATTTGCTCCGACTTTGATACCCAAATACTCGAATGGAAACTTCCCAATCTTGCACCCAATGGTACCCGCAGATCTAATCAACTCGTCTTCATTAATTCCCAAGCCGTATAAATAAGAATTATTAATGTTGATTTTCAACCCAGAGCATAAATGAAAAATCCTTAGTAGCCGAGCCAACCTTTACAAATTCTCTTTAGACCAATTACCCATGATTAAGGAGTCGTCTGCGTAAAAAAGATGTGACAAAATTGGTCCACCGTTTGGAAGACGGATTACTTCGAACTCACCCAAATCGAAAGCTTTTTGAAGGATATAAGCCAAACCCTCCATTGCAATTAGGAATAAGAAGGGAGATAATGGGTCGCCTTGCCGAACTCCTTTCTCGCACTGAAATTCAAAAGTTGGTGATCCGTTGACTAAAATAGAGGATCTAGCCGAAGATAAAATACCCTTTATCCATAGACACCAACGTGGAGGAAAGCCCATTTGACTTAAGATAGATAAAAGAAAATTCCAATTTACATTATCAAACGCCTTTTCAAAATCCAGCTTTAATAAGAAAGTATCATTGCCGCATATTTTCATCCACCCGATTATTTCATTGATAATAAGCGGTCCATCTAGAATAAATCGGTCTTTAATAAATGCGGATTGAGTGTGCGAGATAACCATACCAATGACTTTCTTCATCCTGTTCGCCACCACCTTTGAAATAATTTTGCTAATAACTCCTACCAGGTTTATCGGTCTATAGTCCTTTAAACCTAGAGGAGTTTTGGTTTTAGCAATAAGGGTGATAAAAGAAGTGTTGCAGCCCCTATTAATGATCCCCGTATGATAGAATTCCCCCATTAAATTAAAGAAATCCTCCTCCAAGCACTCCCAAAAACGTTTTACAAATCTAAAATTGAACCCATCGGGGCCCGGTGCTCTGTCGGAACCACACTCTAAAACAGCTTCTTTGATTTCTTCTTTGGAAAACGGAACAGTCAACTTATCCGCACAACCCGGGTCTAATTTTTTGATATTGCTACACAACAATTCTGGCCGAATCTTGACTTTATCTGCAAAATGGCTTCTGAAATGCCTGAGCACTTCACGTTTCACCAACGGCTACTTAGAAATCCACTCATCATTGATCAACAAACCAGGAATGGCATTTGAAGCCTTCCTGCCATTAATGAATCTATGGAAAAACACCGAGTTATCATCCCCATTAGTGGCCCACCGTACTCGATACTTTTGAAGCAAGTCTCGCTGTTTATACATGTTAAATTGTTCCAGCCCCTTTTTACTTTCTTCCCAAATCCATATCTCCTCCTCTTCAAGATCTCTTTCTTCCACAATTAGCTCTATCTTTTCTATCTCCTGATGCAGCAAAAGAATATCTTCGGATTCGGTTATCAGCTTATCTTTCCACCAGTCCCTAAGGGTGTTTCTGACATAGTTTAGCTTTTTGGTAATCACTATATCCCAAGGCCCTTCAAAGGAGCAATCGGCAAAAGCTTTAGTGACAATATCCGAACAGCCCTCTCGTTCTAACCATGAATTAAACCACCTAAATGGCTTCGCTCCATAGTTAGAATCCACCATCGTAAGGAGTAAAGGACAATGATCAGAGGGACCCCTTGGAAGCGCGCGAAGACATGCTAAAGGCCACCTGTTGAAAAAATCTTGACAAACTAAAACTCTGTCAATTTTGCTCAATTTAAAGCCCGAATCTTTCTTTGTTAAACAAGTAAAATTGTTCCCTCTCATGTAATACTCCTGCAAACTAGCATCATCAATAAAGGCATTGAAATCCAAGGCACTAAGGCGATTAAAAATTGAGTTCTTCCTTTCCTCCGGGATTCTAACTGCGTTAAAATCGCCCAATAGAACCCACATCCCAGGAGTACCCGACATCACCCCTCTAAGACTATCCCAAAGAGCTCTTTTTTGAACAGTTTTTTGAGGGGCGTAAACATTAGCTATATTCAGACGAGAACCATCAGTAATTAAAGTACCCATTGTGATAAGAAAATTCAGGATTTCCACTGACGAAATTTTTTTAAACTTTTTAGGATCCCACATGTTGACCAGACCACCAGATCTCCCTGACGCCTCAACCACATCAAACTGTACATCTTTATTCCCCCAAATTCTGGTAAAATCAAAACCCCCAACCTTTGAAACCAAAGATTCCTGAATGACTAAAAAGTCAACACCATTATTCACTACCAAACCTTTCAACCAAGAATGTTTCCCAACAACCCCAATCCCTCTAACGTTAGATGATACAAAATTCATTGATAACCTGATTGTAAGCCTTCTTGTTCCACCGAGTGTCGAACCAAATCACGGAAGTTTGAAAGTTGCGCCCCAATTTTGCCCCCGAGAGTTTCCGTTTCCAGCACTTCATTATCAAGATCAAAGGCTTTCTCCGGTACCGAATTGTTGAGGCTGTTAACTTCAAAGGAGCTTTGTTGTATCTCCTCCTCAGGAGAATCCCTTGGAGTAACAATTCAATCTTGTAAGTCATCAAAATTGACTGGGCCTAATACACCTCTGTTAACATTGACTGAGCCCAATATGATTGGGTCCAGTCCAAAAGGATCATCACCATCTAGTTCCATCCTGGACTCCTTTTGTGGGCCTGTCATTACTACTTTTATAATCAGAATCTTGGCCCATAGTTGGTCTACCTTTATTTTTCTTACATTTATTTTTATTAATACCCAAAATTCCTTGGTCAACTGGTACATTTAATGCCTCATGATTGGAGGGCATATTCTCCTCCACAATGTTAGGAGATTGATCATTATTGAAACCTTCCATCCCACAATTATCGCTAACATTAAATGCCTCATTATTACATGCCTTAACTGTTTCCGGAGTAAAGACGTTATCCCCCGTCATCGGAGCAAACTCCGGCGCCGCCGAATCTGTCTCCGGCTCATTACTGTCATCGATATCATCAGATGATTCAGAACAATCTGACATTGAAGTGTTGCTACTATCGTCCCGATCATCTTTAGGGTTATCACCACCTGAATCCTCTTCCGACATAAAGTCCGGTAGCCAAGCACCACAATCTTCGCTGATCCAAACTTTTACATTTGATCCCTCCACAAAACTGTGACTTCACTACTGATCAGCTTACCATTATTGACTAAAAGAGCCGCATAACAGTAGGACAAATCCTTTTCATATGTATCACAGTGAACTACATTCCCGAACAGCTTAGTGACATGTTTCAGAGTGTCTTCTGACATCAAGTGAAGAGGGATGCCGAGTACTTTAACCCAAGCTATTCTTTCAAAGGAGAATTCTTGATCGTTCCATACTAAAACATCTTCAAACTCCACACCCCTACCCAATAACTCATCCCTAGCCATGATTGCTTGATCTCCAGAATTAAAGGTGATAATGAACCGAAGACCACCCAAGTATTTAAGTTTACCATAAGATAAACTCATATCCTTGAGAATCTTACGAATGTTACGTAGCGTCTTGAAAGAACTCACCTTGAAAATTATAGATTTCTCAAGAAGATCATCATACATAAAAACCTTATCATCTAGAATAACTGATGTATAGTTAGCCACGTCCCTTTTTCTTTCTCCGGTGAGGGCTTCTTGGAAGGAGATCGACCCTTTCTTGACAAACCTAACATGTGATTCTCCCATGACAATAGCTTTTGGGACTCTGTTATCAATCGGTTTTCCTTTTCTAGGCTGCTGCTGCACTTCACCATCTTCAAGAATGAATCTAGCTACGTTCACCAGTAGTTTAAAACCTCCCATCTTAACACTAGACAAGTTTTTGATCATTGTTGCCCTATCTTTAACATCAAGAATTGACACAAACCCGAATCTTCTTCCTTCTTTGTCCCTTTTTCTCGCTATGTAAATGTCATAAATATCCCCATGATCTCTAATAGCCGCTGCAAGATCTGAACCGCTACAACGCTCAGGAAGATTGGTGATGAAGAATTTTGTAAGCCTCCGTTGCATCTCCACCGGAATAGGTTTCCGGTGAGACGCCCTCCTCTCAACAAAAAAAAGTCTCTCAAAAGTCGAGAGGATTTAATGTTGGAAACTAATTGACATGAACAAAATACAAAATTAATTTATGTACTACTAATTCAAACTTTCGATTTTATTAGTCTTCATTATTACATAAAATAAAAAGAGAAATTATTATCAAGGATGAAATGATAGACAAGTGAGCAAATCAAGAGTGAGGCAAATGAGCTATGTTTTTTTTAACGGCCAACGAATCAATTCTGAGCACTCTCGGGCACCCTTTTTGGCGAATCAGGTACTCGAGAGTACCCGGACCACCAATTGCCACCAATTCCCGGGAAAACCCGACCACTCACCCGCCCAAAGGCACGACGATGAAATAGTCGGTAAAACCGGTCGGGATCAGGACTCGAACCCAAGCCAATGGCCGAGTCATCCCTCATTTCCCATCCACCAATGTCCTCCAAATGTAGCTAGTGGGAATTGAACCCAAGCCTCCCATAGGAAACTATATATTAGCCAGTATATTTAGCAATACTTTGATGAGTTGTAATTAGCCCATTATGAGTAGTTATTAGCCAATTAATGTGTATTGATTAGTATCCTAAAATATCGGATACACTTGTAGTATATAAACCCTTGTACATGAATGAAAGAGGCACGGGTTATAATCTATTATGGTATCATGAGTCAGGATACCTAAACCCTCAAACAACCTCTCCTATTTTTCTCTTTCTGTCGCATCATCTTCCCAGACCATCTTCTTCGAAAATTCTGACCCATCTCTCTGTAACAATACCTTCACAGATTACCTCCTATTCTCCACAATCTCACTATGGCCGATCAAATCATCCAACCTTCCAACGACTCCAAACTACACCCCGCCACCACCGTCTCCAACATTCAAAACTTCGTTCCCATCAAACTTGAAATCGAGTCTAGCCAGTATAACTCTTGGTCTACCCTGTTTCAAATCCATTGTCGAGCATACCTCGTCGAAGATCACCTTCTACCCAAACCTGAAGCCACCTCTTCTGATCCTCAAGCCGCGGCAGAATGGAACCGGTTAGACGCCATCGTTCTGCAGTGGCTTTACAGCACCATCTCAAACGACGTCCTCCACACCATCATCGACAAAACTTCTACCGCACATGATGCGTGGGTTGCCATCGAAAATCTATTTCACGATAACAAGGCCGCCAGGGCGATTTATCTCACTCAGAAGTTTTCTTCCACACGCCTTGACGCCTTTCCCAACATGTCAGCGTACTGTCAGCAAATCAAGGTACTCGCGGATCAACTCGCAAATGTCGGGGCTCCAGTTGCCGAAGACCGGCTTGTACTCCAGCTCCTGGCCGGACTGAACGAACAATACGAAGGCATTCAAACCATCTTGGCGAATCAGCAACCCTTACCGACGTTTTATAACGCCCGTTCCAGACTCTGTCAGGTGGAAACGCAGAAAGCCGAGAACGCCCTGTTGGCCTCCAAATCAGCATCGCACGCTCTCTCCGCAGGTACCTCACGTGGGCCCTCTCACACGGACCACCCGCGTCCTGACCGTTCAGAGAATATGTCGCGTGGTCGCGGTCGTTCTCGAGGACGGGGCAGGGGCCGTGGATACTTTGGCAGGGGCGGTCAGCGTAATGGTTTCAACCAGCATGGTTTTTGGCCGGCTCCTTATTACCCTTGGATGATGCCTTGGGCCGGCCCACCAGGTTTTAGTCAAGGCTCTTCACATCAGCAGCCCAACAATACTTGGATGGTTCCCCCTTGCCCATACCCGAATACAAATCAGCAGTCCAAACCCAACTCTCAACAGCCCAATTCTTCAGCGGGTGTTCTCGGGTCCAAGCCCAATCAGGCCTATCACATGGCATACTCTCCAACGGACATTGAGCAAGCCTTATACACCATGTCGTTGCAGGATCCGACACAATACTTTGACACCGGGGCCACTTCCACAATGACTCACGAGCAAGGTGATTTCCATACTTTTTCTAATAATAGCATTTCTAAAAATATTATTGTAGGTAACGGCGATACTATTCCGGTCTTGGGTCAAGGCACCAAATACCTACCCAAACCCTACCCACCCTTTGTCCTTAAAAATGTCCTATACTCACCCAGACTTTTAAAGAACCTTATCTCTGTACGAAAATTCACTAGGGAAAATTCTGTTTCTATTGAATTTGATGAGTTTGGTTTTCTTGTGAAGGACTACAAGACCAAGACACCGCTCCTCCGGTGCAACAGCAGCGGTGATCTGTACCCCCTGGTACTTGGACCCAGCTCCCATTCACCTTCCACTTTTGCTGCTATTTCCTCATCCCTCTGGCATCAACGACTTGGACATGTGGGCCTCCCGTCTTTACAACATTTAAAAACTTCTGATTCTATTGTTTTTAATAAACTTAATAATAATGTATGCCAGTCGTGTGTTTATGGAAAAAGTACTCGTTTGCCATTTTATGCTTCAACTACTTATACTACCCAACCCTTTGACATAATTCATAGTGATATATGGACCTCCCCCATCCTTAGTTCGAGTGGTCACAAATATTATGTTTTATTTTTAGATGACTACACGAACTTCCTTTGGACCATACCACTATCTCACAAATCCCAAACCTTTTCCGCCTTTACACATTTTGCTAAAGAAATCAAAACACAATTTGAAAGAACAATAAAAACCTTCCAATGTGATAATGGCCGCGAGTACATAAACTCGTCTTTCCAAACCTTTTTTAAAACAAACGGAATCCTTTTTCGTTTGTCTTGTCCACATACCTCTTCCCAGAACGGCAAGGCCGAACGGAAGATCCGTACCATCAACAATATGGTTCGTAGTCTTCTTGCCCATGCTTCCCTACCAAACAAATACTGGCACCATGCCCTTGAAACAGCAACCTACCTCCTCAACATATTACCATCCAAACCAACCAAGAACAAAACCCGCACAGAACTTTTATATCTAACCACTCCCACTTATGACCACTTGCGAGTTTTTGGGTGCCTATGTTACCCTTTAACTCCCCCCACCACCATTCATAAACTGGACCACCGCTCTCAACCTTGCGTCTTTCTTGGTTACCCCCCCCCACACACACCGCGGTTATAAATGCCTTAATCTCACCACAAACCAACTCATTATCTCTCGTCACGTCGCTTTTGATGAGACGATTTTTCCCTTCGCAAACACCCCTCAACCTCCACCCAACTATGATTTCTTATCAAACCAATTTCCCCCACAGTTATGGCCCCATGTCCAATCCTCACCAAACCCAACCGTCCCACCCACTACAACCGGTCAGTCTACTCCACAACCAAACACAAACTCTCAGGCCCACACCTTACCCCCTACGGCCCAATCCCATTCCCCACCTACGGCCCACTCTCACGCACCTCAGCTATCCCAGCCTACCACTTCCGACCCACTACCCACATCTGATCCAACTTCCACAACCAACTCACCCCCCCTCACCATCCGAACCCACCCCAACCACCAAATCGAACCATTCACACTCGCTCCATGAGCGGGATCCACAAACCCAAACAACCTTTCAATCTCAACGTCTCCTCCAACACCACTCCCGTCATCCCTATTCCCAAAAACCCAACCGATGCCTTATCTATTCCGGAATGGTTTGATGCCATGACTACTGAATATAATGCTCTTATTAGAAACGGTACTTGGGAATTAGTCCCTCGCCACCCTAACATGAATATTATTCGTAGCATGTGGTTATTTAAACATAAGTACAGGTCGGATGACACTTTGGAGAGATATAAGGCACGCTTGGTTTGTGATGGCAGGTTACAACAAGTCGGGGTAGACTGTGGCGAAACGTTCAGTCCGGTTGTTAAACCGGCTACCATCCGCACGGTGCTCTCTATTGCTCTTTCACATGGTTGGGCGGTAAATCAATTAGATGTGACCAATGCTTTCCTACATGGTACTCTCAACGAAACCGTCTACATGTATCAACCAATGGGATTTCGTGACCGTAGGTTCCCGGATCATGTCTGCTCTCTCAAAAAATCATTATACGGGCTCAAACAAGCTCCTCGGGCATGGTACCAAAGATTCACAGATTTTTTCCTCACTCTTGGGTTTCTACACAGTAAATGTGATGCGTCCTTGTTCACCTACAAACAGAGACATGATACAGCATACCTTCTTCTATACGTGGATGACATTCTCCTAGTGACTTCATCATCATCTCTTCATCAGCATCTCATGGCGAAACTCTCTGCAGAATTCGCAATGAAAGACCTTGGGCCCCTCAGCTATTTTCTTGGCATCGCAGTCACCAGAGACCACAATGGCATGTTCCTTTCTCAGCAGAAATATGCACATGATATCATCTCCAGGGCCGGTATGCAATCATGTAACCCGGTCGCCACTCCGGTTGACACAAATTCTAAACTGAGCAGCACTTCCGGAACGCCATTTCATGACCCCACCCTGTACCGCAGTCTTGCTGGTGCTTTGCAGTATCTCACCTTCACCAGACCCGACATCACCTATGCCGTCCAACAGGTTTGCATGCATATGCACTCTCCCACCACGGATCATTGGAATGCGTTAAAACGCATTATTCGCTACATCAAGGGCACGGCATCCTACGGTCTCTCTCTTGGGTCACACTCAAATCCGTCCTTGATTGCTTACACAGACGCGGACTGGGCAGGCTGCCCTGACACACGCCGCTCCACCAGTGGATACTGTATATATTTCGGGGATAATTTGATTTCATGGTCCTCCAAGCGACAGAACACCATCTCCAGGTCTAGCGCAGAAGCCGAGTATCGTGGAGTTGCAAACGCAGTAGCTGAAATTTGTTGGTTACGTAATTTACTTCTCGAATTAAATCGGCCACTGTCACGAGCTACTATCGTCTATTGTGACAATGTGAGTGCAATTTATTTGACAGGCAACCCAGTTCAGCACCAGCGCACCAAACATATTGAGTTGGACATCCATTTTGTACGTGAACAGGTTCAACGGGGTAACGTGCGTGTCCTACATGTCCCCTCTCGCTACCAAATCGCGGACATATTCACAAAAGGATTACCCCGGATTCTGTTTGAAGACTTTCGTGCCAGTCTCAGCGTCCAGTCCCCTCCCGCTTCGACTGCGGGGGTGTATTAGCCAGTATATTTAGCAATACTTTGATGAGTTGTAATTAGCCCATTATGAGTAGTTATTAGCCAATTAATGTGTATTGATTAGTATCCTAAAATATCGGATACACTTGTAGTATATAAACCCTTGTACATGAATGAAAGAGGCACGGGTTATAATCTATTACTATAGGCCCTCAACCAACTAGGCTACAAGTGTTGGACACGGCAAATGAGCTATGTACAGTATCTATAAGCCAATAGCAAAAGTAAAGGTGATTAGTGGTTTTTTTTTTTTTTTTTTTTTTTGATAAATATGTTGAGATATTAGAGGATCTCAAGAACACATAGAAGCAATTTTTCAAACTTATGAAATGTAAGAATTATAAAAGGTTTTCTAACGACTTGTGATGAGCGTCAAATATTCTATGGCCCAGAAGTGAAATGGAAAAAATGAGATCCTAACCAATTGATTCAGAATCATGAGGAAGATGATAGTTTTAGACGTCAGAAGTTTTGTGAGATTTTACTCTAGTTTTACCAATGCACGAGTCCGATCTTTAGTCCCTCACCTATTGATTGTCAGCTCTAGCCCTTCGGCTTAAACTTGACTACAACATGACCTATTATGGGTCCGGCTCGGATGGCACTGAGGTTGGACCTTCCGGTCAGGTTGAGGTTATTCTAGGCCCGGCTTGGATGGGATCAAGGTTGGACCTTGCGATTGTTTTTGCTAACTCTCATATTTTACAACATATTAAATAGTCTAAAGGTATAACTCAATCAATTTTATTTCACATAAAATCTAACACGTCTATCAAATTCATTTAATTAACAAAATAAGAACTGGTTTAAAATTAGGGATTTAGGTCATTAGAATGGGCTAATAAACAACGAAACCCAGATACATATGAATGGGCTTCATATGAACCTAATACTAATCTTGGGTTTAAAAGAGGTGTTTGCTGTTGGGCTTTAAGAATAAATCCAAAGAGGAGGTATTGCATAATGCATATTGACATTATATTGGCCATGGGGAACTTTAAAGCTCAACTTCGGTACCTCACTGGCTCACTTTGATCACAATATTATGCCTTATTGCCTTACTGCTTTACAAATGTATTTTCTGATACTATAAGAATACATAAATTTGAATTATATCCAATATGTATTTAATATGTTTGTTTTCTACTTGGTTTTGCATCTGCTGCTACATACACACGTTTCTGCTGCTACATAGGATTCAAAAATACGTGTACTAACACAATATTTTTTTAACATTGTTTTTTTTATAATAAGGGTATTTTAGTCATTTGTTAAGCATTTCTTAGCACTAAGGGCCAAAGGTGCTTCGTTCGGGTGAAAGTGAGGACCATATGTATAAGTTCTTGAAATTAAAGGACAAAAACCACAACATGAAAATATCGCAAGTGCTATTCGTGTAATTCTTTTGGCATAAGACAATCCACAATAACATATATCAAAAATACTTAAAAACATGTATAATTAGCTGCCATATTAGAAATCACTCATTTTTAAACACTAAAAACTCATCCAATAAGGAAACCAAAAAACATTGCCACATCATCACCATCTTTTACATTTATTTTTAATTACTTATCTTTTTATTTCAATAAAATGTATAATCCTTTTTTTATTTTGGATGTATGAAAAATGATTAAATTTGACATATAAATATTTTAATTTATTTAATTATCAGGTTTTTTATTTTAACAAAATATAAAAGAAACATTTAAATATTTTGATGGAGAGAAAATTAAAAAAAAATTGAAATTTAAAAACATTATGAAGGTTTCAACATTAAACAAAAATTCAAAGTTGGTGAGAAACTTTAAAATTTCTATATTTTAAATTTTGAAGAATTCAAAATTTCAAAGTTTTTTTACACCAAAGTAATATAGTCTTAAAACTTATACAACAACAAATATATGATAAAACATTTTTTAAAATACTTACTTACCCCAGCCCCACCCACCAGACAAGGTTCCACCACAAATTCGTTTTTACTCGTTTTTGCACAAGAACTCATAAAAATAGTTTAAAAAATCTCCATCCTTTCACACCCCCACCTGTCTGTTTTAACCCCCAGGCGCCATCAAAATGCCTCGTTATGGCATAACGAGTCGCTTTGATCCAAACAGCTGACAAAAAAGTCAGCCGACCTCGAGAATTATGTAGGGTTTGGTGGGGATTTGTTTTGGGGTGAGTTTTTGTGGGGTTTGGGTGGGGTTTTTTGGGGTTTCTTTTAAGTTTTTTTTTATTTAATTGTTATATTATTATTATTTTTTTAAGCAAAACAAAGTAATAATCTACTCAAACTATCATTTACCAAAATGAAAATTCTACCTTTTTAGATTCTTACCATAACCACACTCTTTTATTCCCCCCTAAGAGTGCATTAAAATATAACCTTCACAAAATAAGTTTTTAGTGACTTTTTAAATAATAATTTATAAAATACGTTTTAATAACTTTGTAAATAATTAATTATAAATTAAGTATTTTCGTAAGTTTTAAATAATAAATTATAAAAATACGTTTTTGGTAAGTTTTTAAATAACTAATTAAAAATTAAGTTTTTCATAAGTTTTTAAGTAATAAATTAAAAAAAAATATGTTTTTCATAAGTTTTTTAATAATTAATTCTAAATAATAAATAAAATAATACGTTTTTATAACTTTTTAAATAATTAATTATATTTTAAGTTTTTTTTTGTAAGTTTTTAAATAATAAATTATAAAATACGTTTTTAATAAGTTTTTAAATAATTAATTATTAATTAAGTTTTTTCGTAACATTTTAAATAATAAATTAAAAAATATGTTTTTCGTAGGTTTTTAAATAATTAATTATTAATTAAGTTTTTTCGTAACATTTTAAATAATAAATTAAAAAATATGTTTTTCGTAGGTTTTTAAATAATTAATTTATAAGTTAAGTTTTTACATAACTTTTTAAATAACAAATTATAAAATACGTTTTTACTACGACTGTAAAAATAAATTATAAAATAACTTTGTTAATTACTTTTTAAATAATAAATTATAAAATACGTATTTATTAATTTCTTAAAAACAAGAGTAACTGAAATACCTTCACGAAATCTTCTTTTTTTATCGTCGATCTTTTTATAACAATGACGTAACCATTTCCCTTTCCCGTGTCTTGTACCCTATGGATCAACTCCTGGCGTGACGAAAATGTTCGGTCAGTCTCAAACGAAACTTTGACCGGGTAAGAGCCTTCCTCCTGGTCTTCTACCGGCTTCTCCTCACTACCACCGGCTTCCTGATGCGTATAGTCTTGTTATACAAATGTCTCCTCACCACCGTAAGCGTAGTTAGGATAGCCTTGGCGTCGCACCCTCAAATCCCACGTGCGGAGTTTTATGGTGAGGCGCGTGACACACCAGAATCCAAGTCAACAGTCATAACGAACAACCACTACATGAATAAAGTAACATTTAGATAAAGACCAAGTTTCAAAGTTTAACGGAAGCGAAATCATGTTTTACAACCCAGATAAAGTAACAACAATGTAAAACGGTTCGTAATTATGTTCAAAACACATGCATGAGATGGCGTGAGACTCCGTGCGCCTAATCTGATCCTGCTATCTTAGAAACCTGAGAAAAACATGCTAAAATATGTCAACATTAAATTGGCCATAAAGTCTGATAATGTCTGAAAAAGAAACTCTAAGCGCCTCGCATGATCAAAGCGAGGCGCTTTAAGGGGGTGAAAATAACTTTTGGGGGTTCAATTATAACGTCGCTTAAAAAACAAGTCTCCAGTGGTTAAAATGAGAAAAAAAAATACCACATCACCTTCAAAAAACTAGAAAAAATGGGTTATTATGAATGCTCTTAAAGATGTAATCTGATACAAATATTTCTTTATCATGCATGAAGTTGCATGTTATATAAAACAACCAATTTAATTACTCAAATTTAATTCTTTTCAGGCCATTAGGCCTTGTTACAATGAAGCTGCTATCACAACATTTAGAGAGTTTATGAATTAAATAAGGCTTTTTATTGAGTATAAGTTTTTTTTTTTTTTTTTTTTTTTAAGTTTGAACCTTAAAGCTCATAAAAGCTTATTGCCAAACATACCCTTAGAGAATTCATGAAAATCTTTCTCGAGTCATAGAAAGTTCCTAGGTTTTTATTGTGTTTTACTTGCATTTTTGAAGTTACATAGAGAGAGAGAGAGAGAGAGAGAGAGAGAGAGAGAGAGAGAGAGAGAGAGAGAGAGAGAGAGAGAGAGAGAGAGAGAGAGAGAGAGTTATAGAAAGAAAGTTTTTCTAAATCACATATGCAGCTTTCCTGATTCCTTGCCATCCTCGTCACCTACTCATAGTTAAGAACACTATTAAAAAGATGTTTTATTGAAACAACATATGCTTGCTTTTGTTCTATTTCTTAAACCACATGCATTAGAATCATCGATGGAAAATTGTTATATAGTTTAAGAGAGAACTACACAATTAGTCCTTGTGGTTTACTATTAGTTTCACCTTTAAGTATTAAAATTTAAAAATTTCATGTTAAGGTGTTAGGTTTACTTTTTGTAACATAAATGGGTATTAGCACTAATGAGGGTTAATATTTAACTAAGTTTACCGTGACTAATGGTAAACCACAAGGACCAAAGGTGAAACTTAAGTGGGGCCCACCACCATTAGTGCTAGTATCATATTATGTTACAAAAACTAAACTTAACACCTTAATATGAAACCTTTCAACTTTAATACTTAAAGGTGAAACTAATGGTAAACCACAAGGACTAATTGTCTAAGTCTCTCAATATTTAAAAACTTTAGTGAGACCCACCACCCACCCACCTCCTTCTTCACTTTCACTCATCATCATCATCTTCACCTTTCACTACCACAATCAACCACCATCTCTTCCACCTTTCACCGCAAATAAAAATTTTGAAACCTACTAAAATATGACCTTCAGAGTTCAGATCATTATGTTTTCGTCCCATATGTGATTTCATCAACTTGATGGTATATGTACGTGTCATTTTGATTGTGTTAGTATTTGTACACAATTCAAATTGAAAAGTATTTAAATATTAAAATAAATAGAACCAACATCTGGAGTGAGGGTTGGCGTCTAGCGGTAAAAAGAGAGTTTTACAGTCAAAAGATTATGACTTCAAATCTTACACACAACAAAAAGAATTAAAAAACACCTTAAATAAAAAAAACAAAAAGAAAAAAGAACCAACATCTTAAACAATGTGTAGGACTATTAACTAAATGTTTTACAGTAGAGTAAATTTAACTTTAAAGAATGTGTTAAAAATATAACATAAACTTTAAACTTCAATTTTATTTTCTAAAAATGTTACATTATTTTGTATCATATTTTTGTTCTCGTCATAATGCATAAGCATGTGTAGATCTGCCCCAGCCCAACCCAATTGGTGATAAAAGCCCAAGTCCAATGTTGATTGGTAGGGATGAGCTCGGGACGGGATCGGTACCGAACCGATACCGATACCGATCCCGACAATACCGATACCGAAAAGTCCAAAAACCCAATACCGATCCCGATACCGAACACATACGGTACGGTACGGTATCGGTTCGGTATCGGTACGGTACCGGTATGGTATCGGTATTTTGCCTTAAAATACCGATACCGTACCGATCCCGTACCGATACCGATAATACCGAAACCGAAAATCCATAAATATGGATACCGATACCGATCCCGAAACCCCTCGGTTCGGTATCGGTTCGGTACGGTATCGGGATCGGGACGGGACGGGATCGGTATTCGGGCTTGAATGCTCATCCCTATTGATTGGTTAGGGTGTAGATGGTCCAGCCCAGGAGTCCAGATTTGTTGAGTTGGGTGGTCCCCAGTTGATGTGGCGATTTGTGTGAAGAAATACAAATGGAAGTCCACTGCTGATCTTGTGTTAGAGAGATCATCTGAGCCGTCCATTCTGTTCGAGCTGTGTGTCCTGGCATCTGTGATATAAGTAGGCCAGACACATTTCTCTCTCTTCATTCAGTCATTTACTTTCACTTAGTTTTCTCTTTTTTCACTCAGTATTGTTCCCTCATTCACATTAGGGTTTTGATCTAGAATTATCATCAGATTCATCTTGAATCTGTTGATGTGTGATTCTGTTGGGTCTTTGTATTGAGATTATTCTATGATAATCTCTTTGGAAAGCTGGTTTCTTGTAAGTACCCGTGTAGCAATATCACCCATGATTTGGTCAAATGGATGATCTCTGTGTTCTATCAGTTGTTCTTGTGTTATGGGAGTGGGCTCTTGAACTTCTTCAAACAAACCACTAAGGTTAATGATGTCTAATTCAGCTGTTTGGACAGCTTCAACAGTTTTGGGAGCTGAATCAGAAATTTGGGGTTCCACATCAGCAGTTGTTTGGTTTGTTGAATCAGAAGTTTGAGAAACTTCTAATGGTTTGGGAGTTGATTTGTAGACTGCATTTGGAGTCCATGATAGAGGACTATCATCAAAACCTTGACCACCATAATAAGTGGGTTTAGTTGAGGTGATAGCAGTCTTTTCATGTCCGAAATTAAAATTGGCAAGATCAAAGAGTTCAGCAGGATGTGCTCGAATGATTGTATGTTTTGACTCATTGAACTTGACATTCAGTGTTTCTTCAACTATCTTGGTTCTAGATTTGAATACCTTGTAGGCTTTTCTTGTGGGGGAATAACCAAGAAAGTAACTTGAATCAACTTTAGCAGCAAATTTCGAAATGGAGTCCTTAATGTTTAGAATAAAGCAATGATATCCAAAAGTCCTGAAAAGGAGATAAGGGGCTTGATGCTATGAAGAACTTCAGAAGCAGTTTTGGAATGTCTTTTGTTGATAAGGACCCTATTTTGAACATAACAAGCTGTGTTGACTGCTTCAACCCAGAAATACAGAGGTAGGCCTGAATTAGCTAACATTGTTCTTGCTACTTCAATCAATGTTCTATTCTTCCTTTCTACCACACCATTTTGTTCAGGAGTTCTGGGAATGCTGAACTGTCTAACAATCCCTTTAGACAGGCAGAATTCATCCAGAGTTTTGTTCCTGAACTATGTCCCATTGTCACTTCTTATGACTTTGACAGAGAGAGAATATTGTTTCTCTACTTGTAGAATGAAGAATTTGATAATATTAGCTGCCTCATCCTTGGAAAATAAGAAGTAGAACCATGTAAATCTTGAGTAGTCATCAATAATGACCAAGCAGCACTTCTTTTTACCAAGGCTCATGATTTTGATTGGTCCAAATAAATCCATATGGAGTAGTTGAAGACATGTAGTAGTTTTTTATTCTTCGATAGACTTATAAGAGGACTTATGTTGTTTTCTCTTAAGACAAGAAACACAGTGTTCTTTACACTGGTATTCCTTCAAGAGTATACCTCTGACCAAACCCATTTTTCTGACTTTATTTATGGTTTTAAATTCACATGGCCAAGTCTTCTATGCCAAAGGTCTGTTTCAGAAGTTGATGCCTTTGAGAAGAAACAGGCAATGTTATTCAAAACTTTTTCCTTTTCAATGTCCACTGTATAGACATTGCCACATCTTTTGGCAATAAGCAAAGTATGATCTTCAATTATCTTCTCTATCAACTTTTGGCCTTCTGGTGAGATAATCTTGCAAGCAATTTTGGTGAAAAAGGAAGAATATCCGTTTTCACACATTTGAGAGACACTCAGTAAGTTGTATTCCAAATTTTCAACCAGATTGACCTTGTCAAACTGTACTTTACCAGAGGATACATTTCCATATCCTAGCACATATCCCTTGACATTGTTCCCAAAGGACACAGATCCTTCCCTTTTGCTTATGAAATTGTTGATCAGATATTTGCATCCTGCCATGTGCGTAGAGCCTCCACTATCAATGTACCAAATGTTGTTTAGACCTCTGGAGACCCTCTGCACAAAGAGTAGATTAGTTAGTTTTAGGAACCCAAGCCATTTTAGCTTTGGATTTACTCTTGAGAACTGGAAGAGTAACAGTTTGTTGTAGACCATTTTTGGAAATCCATGTCATTTTAGCCATGGATTTGCTTTTGAGAGCAATGGTGGAACCCTGTTGAGGTTCACCATCAACTTTGGTCATCAGAAGTTTGACCTTATCCATCAAATTTTTGACCTCAGCAGTTTGTGAAACTGCTGATGGTTTGTGTCTAACTTCTGAAGTAGAATTTTGAGAAAAAAAATCTGTTGTTGAGATTTAGTCTTTTTTCTGGGGAAAGGTTTTACTTGGTTGTTGTTTGTTGGGATAGAAAGTGTTTTCAAAATCTTGTTTGATTTGTTTTCCCACAACCAGTTGTAAAATTTTCTTATTGTACTGATTTCCTTTCATGTATCTACAAAATTTTGTTATGTGGTTAAACAGACCACATACTTCACATGGTTTTGCCTTTCCTTTCTTTTTTAAATTTTCAGGAGTTTTTGAAGGCAATTTACTGACAATTCCAGTATTCTGAATTAGGTCATCAGCAGTTTTCAGGTTCTCAACTCCTGATGTAGATGAAACTACTGATGACTTAATGTCAGTTGTTTGAACTTCTACATAACTTTCATTTGCATTTTTGAGAAAGTTCTGATAAAAAGATGTGCATTCTTTCATATCAGAATTTTGATCTTGAACTATTTTACTCCCATCATCAGCAGTTTTGGGAGAAAAATTAGTTGGAAATTCTGTGTGGTTATACCCTATGCCAAACTTAACATTTGATGCAGTTTGTTTGTTAAGCAGCATTTGGTAACCTCTACATGACTCTACCTAATTTTCACAGTCCACCTGGGTGTCAACGAGCTCTTTTCTGACATTTCCTATGTTTTCTATCATGATTTTAATTTATGCTTGGGTTTCAATAGCATTATTTGTCAATTTAGAAATTTCTTTTGTCTTTAAAGCAAGTTTTCTTTCTAAATCTCATTTCATTTGGGTCAATTTTCTTTCAGAGTCATTGGCTTTGCCTTGTATATATACATTAGTTTCTCTTATTAAAGCAAAAGCTTCTTTGCAAGATTATGAGCATAACTTTAATAGAGATTCTTGTGATACCTGAGATAAAGCAGAATTAAAGGAGCATCCCTCAAAATCCATCAAGGCAAAGTTCTTTCTTCCATTACCAGGTTCTCCCCAGTTGATATCAAAGACTTTATTGTCTGCATCTGGACTCCATTCAGATGTATCATATGGAAGACTGCTCCGGTCAACATACCCAGAAGTAAATAAACTTTGTTGAGTGGGTTGTAGAGGTTGTGGAGCCTGAGTAGCATGAATGGAAGGCATTTGTTGTTGGCCCTGTTGTTGAGCAGGCATCTGTACATATTGTATTTGAGGCACATATTGGAGTTATGGAGCTTGTGCCTGTACAAATGTGCACTTCCCTGTGTTCCTAAATTCCTCTTATAACTGGAGTTTGTTTGATTTCCAGACTATGGTTGGTTATAGCTAGAGCTTCTACACTCTCTAGCAAAGTGTCCCAACTTCTGACACTTGTGACATCTCAATTTAGATTTGTCAAAACCAACTTTTGTTTGATTGTTTAGTCCTGGAAATTTTCTACTTGACCATTTATAAAATTTATTCGTTTTTATACTTAACATGGCCAGTTGGTGCAGTATGTCCATTTCTTCTAAGTCATCACTACTAAAATTTTTCAAGTCATCAAGAATCAAACACATATTACCAGCAGTTTGACTATTTTTCTTCATTGTCATAAGCTGTATATGATCTTTCTTATGAGATCCCAGCAGTTATGTCAATGTGATCAAAAGATCCAAAATCATTAGAACAAGTTGGTGAGTCTTGTCCTAAAAGTGTTGTAGTACCTGGAATATAGTCATCAGCAGTTTTTCTAGAGTTTTGCAACCTTTTCTTTTGATTGATTTCTCTTTCAAAAGTTAGTAATCTCTCATGTAATTTTGTGAGTGAAAGGGAGTCAAAATCTGGTCCTGTTCTGAAGACTATAGAATAAATTTCCCATTATTCTGGTAAAGACCTTAAAAATCAATGCAACATAGATGAGTTTGTGTCTGACTATTTAACTTTAATTTAGATATTAGTGAAGAAAATCTTTCAAATTGTCGTGTCAAAGTTTTTCAACTAACATGAGTAAAGGTCTCATATTGTTGAGCCAAAATTTCTCTTGTGTTGGCAATCACCTCATCAGTTCCTCCAAACTGTTCTTTGAGGCAATCCCACAGCTCTTTGGCACTCTCACAATGTAAGAGCCCAACATATATTTCATTTGGGAGAGCCATTGCCAACATTGAAAAAGCCTTAGAATCTAGCTCGAGTTTTAGGAAATCTTCATCAGTGTAGTCTTTTGGTTCTTTTTTCTTTTTCTACTTTAGTTTCTAGATCTGTAGTTACTGGTTTATGGGGTCCATACATGACAGACCTCCAACAGCCAGTATTTTGTTGTGACAAAGTATGTGTCATCATTCTTTGCCATTTATTGTATTTATTTCTGACTAGCATGGGAGGCTAATTTGCAGATCCAGTACTATGAGGATCCATTTTTAAGAAGTTTGATTGATCAATGATTTCTTAAAGTGATGGATGTTTTGATAAAGTGAACTTTTATCCTAGATTGAATATCAATAAGAGCCTATGTCTGATTCTCAATTTGTTAGATTGATATGGTATCAGATGAACCAGTGCTCTGATACCAATTGTTGGATCAGTTCTTAACATTTTATTACATATTCTTCTAAGAACACTTGTTAAGATATATCAAAATAAATGCACAGCGGAATGTATTGAGTGTTCTAAGTTAAAGTATCACTTTTAACAGGAGTTATTGCTCCCCCCTCAATAGTAGAACTAAAGTAGTTAATGAAATCAAACAGTTAATGAATAAAACAGTTTTAAGTTGCTTGAAATGATTCTCAATATATTAGAAATGTTTACTTCAAAAGATATCTAAAATAGAAGGGGTGAACCCATCTATTTATAGACTATAAATACGTACATTGGAAGTATTGAAACAATATAATAATACTACAACAGGCGGTAGTATTGGAACTTGTACATAAAGTAACAAAAACTAATATAATACAGAAACTACTGAAGTAAGGGCGGTGGGAAGCTTCTACTAAAACTGTTGAATACCAAACAACTTCTGATGACAAAGTTGTTCTTCGGTTGTTTTGTCTGGTTCACCTTTCAGCACTTTGTTCTTCAGCACTTGTATTAGCTTCTTCAGTACTTTGTCTTCTTCTTCTTTAGTACTTTCTATACTTAGCAAAATATGCAGAATGTGATTCAGACTAAGGTTTAAAACTGGCTTGTCAATCCTCTTTGACCCAACAATCTCCCCCTAGATTGATGAAGCCAAAACCTTCTTTTGGTATGTTATCAGAGCCTCTGTCTGATTCTCAATTTGTTAGATTGATATGTTATCAGATGAACCAATGCTTTGATACCATTTGTTGGATCAGTTCTTAACAGTTTATCACAGATTCTTCTAAAAACACTTATTAATATATATCAACGTAAATGCACAACGGAATGTATTAAGTGTTCTAAGTTAAAGTATCACTTTTAACAGGAGTTATTGCTCCCCCCTCATAAGTAGAACTAAAGCAGTTAATGAGAATCAAACAGTTAATGAATAAAACAGTAATAAGTTGCTTCAAATAATTCTCAATATATTAGAAATGTTTACTGCAACAGATATCTAAAGTAGAAAGGGTGAACCCATCTATTTATATACTGAACAATACGTACATTGAAAGTATTGAAACAATATAATAATACTACAACAATAGGCTGTAGTATTGGAACTTGTACATAAAGTAACAAAAACTAATATAATACAGAAACTACTAAAGTAAGGGCGGTGGGAAGCTTCTACTAAAACTGCTGAAGACCAAACAACTTCTGATGACAAAGTTGTTCTTCAGGTGTTCTGTCTGGTTACCTTTAAGCACTTTGTTCTTCAGCACTTGTATTAGCTTCTTCATTACTTTGTCTTCTTCTTTAGTACTTTCTATACTTAGCAAATATGCAGAAGAGTGATTCAGACTAAGGTATAAAACTGGCTTGTCAATCCTCTTTGACCCAACACTCACCACGGGGAAAAGCTCGGTCGAATGAAACCTTTGTCTAACAGTTCCTGTAACTTTTCAGACAGTTCCTGCATCTCGAAAGGTGCAAGGCAGTACGGGGTAGCTCCTGGAACTAAGTCGATACGAAACTCGACCTGACGTGGCGGCGACAATCCTGGAAAGTCTTCGGGAAAAACTTCTAGATAATCCCGCACTACTAGTATGTCTTCGAGTTTCCAATCCTTAGTCTTCATCTCGACGATGTATGCTAGGAACGCAGCATAACCCTTCCTCAAGCACTTATGCGCCTTCATGCTTGAAATTATCCGACATGTAGATCCACTGCAATCACCTCTGACCGAAAGGGTCTTGTAATTGGACAAGGGGATTCGAACTATCTTCTCATGACAAAAAATCTCGGCGTCGTTCTTGGACATCCAATCCATGCCGACTACAATATCGAAACTACCTAGCTGAATCAGCAGTAAATCGATGTGAAACGAATGATCGCTAAGATTCAAGGTGCAGTCGCATACGACTTCCTCAGATGAGACGGTCTTACCATTGGCCAATTCTATAGTATAGGGTGTGTGCAACCTAATGGTTTCTAATCCAAGGGATCGTTTGAAATTGGTTCACATAAAACTTAAATCGGTGCCAGTATCGAAAAGCACGGATGCAAAATGGTTGTTAACAAGAAACGTATCGGTAACCACATTCGGGTCATCGCGAGCTTCCTCAGCACCCATGACGAAAACTCTTCCATGTGCCTGAACCTTGAACTTCGGGCAGTCCTTCTTGTAGTGGTCAATAGCACCACACTCGAAGCAGCCCTACATTGTACCGGCGTTGTCCACAACTTTGGCTCTGCACTGAGCTGTAGGATGACCCATCCTCTTGCACTTGTCACGCTTAATGCTATCACAAGACCCCACTGGATTATACTTGCACTTGTCACACAAGGTATGAGGTCCATTATATGGCTTACAAGCCTCAGCTGTACTGTCTCGAGCTTCTTGGCATGCTGGCTCCCTAAACTCTTACCCTTCTTGAAATTTGACCACTTCCGCTTCTCACCAGATGTCCCACCTTTATCGGATTCCTTTTGTGTCAGGGAACCCATTCGCACAGCATCGCCTGTAAGAATGTGTGCTAAGGTGACAGCACTCTAGATCGATGTCGGGGCTGCGGCAGTGACCATGTTTCGGATCTTGGGTGAGAGTCCCCAAATATACCTTTCGACTCGCTTGTACTCATGAGTAACCATACGTGGAACCAGTCGGGAAAGCTCATGGAATCGAGTGGTATAGGTTATGACTTCAGCACCACTCATGGACAAGGTCCAGAAATCTGCCTCCAGCTTCTGCAGCTCACTGCGAGGGCAGTACTTTTCCTTCAGCATATCCTTGATTTCACCCCCAGGAGAGACTGTAGGCAGCATCTCTCCCCAGAGTTTGCACTTGTAGGTTCCACAAGGTCAGAGCCTCGTCCTGGAACGTGCAGGTGACATACTTGATTTTCTGGTCTTCTGCACAACCATTGATATCAAGTACTGATTCTATCTTTTCAATCCAGCGAACAATCCCCACTGCTCCTTCTGATCCGCAGAAGTTCCATGGCTTTCATGCCATGAACGTTTTGTAGGAACACCCACTCACGGTGTTTTCTACATCTGCGGCATCACAAGAAAAGATTATTAGGTAATGTGATTGACACAAGACAAAATCAGCAAAGGAATAGATGAAGGATATACGAGGCACAGGTTCCTGGTTCCTGCGTAGGCCTGCAGCACCCGAACCCCTACTGGAATCGGCGTGGTTCGCTTCATGTTGTGCAATGGCCTCTGCAATAACCCTGGCTAGGTCCACTGAGTTGGTCGAGAAAGCTTCATCTGTTGAAGTCGATCGAGTAGTTCTTTTGGGCGGTATGTTCTTCTAATATTCCAAATTTAAAGAGTAAGACACATATCACTGTATAATATTGTCAATGCATGCACAAACAAAACAACCATGATAAGCATAAACACAATAATCAACATCAACAAGAACAAACAAGTCATAAGGAAATCAAAACGTCCATACATTCATTCATAGTTTTGACATACTCATCATAGTTTTGTCTGGACACAAAATAAATTAGGCATCACGCCTTACAAGTTTTCAAAATACCATAAATAAAGTACAAACATCATGTCCTACGGGGGTGGGAGTGGGAATGCGGTAGAGAAGATGGAAATGGAAGCTCTCAATCTTTGCTCCAAATCCTCTAAACGCTGCTCAAGTGCTGCAACCCTGCTCTCTGCATCCTCACATTGCTACTCTACCTCGTGCATGCGAGCTGTCAAGTCCATAATGGTGCACATCATGGGATCCCTGGCCCGGTCCCTAGATACAGGTTGTCCTCCAGCTCCTGAGTCCTCTCACGAAGAGCTCACAGCTGGGTGTCATGACGTCCAACCATGTCCCTCACAGTAAGAAGGGTATGACGGACCGGTAACGGTCCATGTCCAATGGGTAGAGGGGTGTCAGAGGACGGCTAAGACGGCTCACCAATCTCGAAGGTAGAACAGACCTCATCATCGGAATCCTCATCACTGAACGCGAGGAATCTGTCAACAGTAAGCAAATAGGTCCTCTTACTTTCCTGAGATCTCCTCAATAACTTCTTTCTGGGTGGCTATGGATCTGCTGGTGCCAGTGCCGGTCCTGGTGCTGGTGCTGGTGGATCAACTGTGTCACACCCTCAAATTTCCACTGCGGGGTTTTACCACGAGGCGCGTGACAAACCAGGATCTAGTCAACGGTCGAATGAACGACCTCTATATGCTATCAAAAGCATACGTAATAAGCCAAAAGTTTTCAAAGTTCAAAAGTTTAGAAGTTTAGCGGAAGTGGTAAATAAAATTCATGCAAACCATCTCGTAAAACAGTACGAGTTTACCAAAACCAACATAATAAAAAAAATTTGAAAACTGAAAGGAAATGTTTGTGATGCAAGTGAGACTCCAAGTGCATCCTAGCAGCGATACCTTTAGCGACCTGAGAAAACATGCTAAAGTGTGTCAACAATTAAGTTGGTGAATTCACAGGTTTTAATGTAAGGAAATCCGTTTGTCTGTTTGTCTGCATAGACTCACATCTATTTACTAATTATATCCAATGCTAGCTAGACATTAACAAGTTACTAAGCGTACATAAACCATTGCTGACTGTTGGTAGTTGTTTGCCTTCCGCCACTGCTCATTCAACGGTGACAACTGTTTAGGACAATATGCACCTGCTCAACCTCCAGTTGACACAGGTGGGGCTTGTCAGAACCAATAGATCTATTCACATCTCCTCACTATGTTACACATACTATGGTTTACAATGTAAGGACTTAAGAATGAAAGTTACGCTACAGTAAACAAGTGATATAATAGTACATGTGATCTACAATGTTCGTGTGTTTGTGTAGCATGTTTCTCCCCCAACAGGAAAACAGTAAAAGGGGCCGTGAAACTCACCTTTGCTTTGCGTGCTAATAAACCAGGTGTAATAAAATAAGTGTCCAACTACTGGAAACCTATAATATAACAACCTATAAATGTTTGTCCAACATTTTTGTTTGTCTAATTAACCCATTGACTCCAAATCAATGACTTAGTTTGTGTTTATAAAATCTGTTTGACCAAGTTTGACTAAGTTTGACCCGACGACCCATTGGTGATCTGTTAAGTGTTTTATGTTTGAACAAGTTGGAAAAGCCTAGAATTACAAGTTACACCCAAACATGCAATCCTAGTGTACTAACATGTTAGCCAAACACATAATATGATAGCTTTGTTAAAATTTCCAAGTTTGGGTTTTAGGCATACAACTTATATCTAGCGTGACATAACATTAATAAGTCATACAACACTCCACATACAATCCACAACATACAAAACTTTCCATATTAGGTAACCTATGAACAAGATGAACACATTGCATGTAAAAAGTTTCCCTTTTTAGTAAGTTATGACTCTAGCTTTGTTTTTAACAAAACGAATATTCTAGTATGCTTAAATAATCATTCCTAAGCATATCCTAACATTGCATGTTCTATAACATGCTTAGATCTCAATTTCAAAATCTAAAAATCAATAAAGTTTCCTTCTTGGGCAGGTTCATAATAATAATTTCAAATCACGTCAAATCATCATCTAATGCATGTTAACCTTTTAAAATAATCATAACATGATCACAATAATACATCATACAAGTTACAACATCAAGGTTCTAAGATCTAGGGTGTACACAAATATCAAAGTTTTGGCTATGACATGCACCATATGATTTTATATATAAAATTCCTCATCAAAACCCAATACAAACATATAATAATCATCTTTTAATCATTATTAGTTGATAAAAATAATTTTGATCAGATTTGGACTTGAGGTTTCATGGACAAAAATAAGAATTAATCATGACTAAAGGAAATTAAAACATAAAGATCATGTTTACACACCTCAAGCTCTTCAAATAATGATCCTAGACCAACTTAAGCTCCAAAATTGATGATTCTTGATTAGGGCAGAGGTTAGGGGTTTTAACTTTCGTAATTAGGAGGTTAGAGGCGATTAGGGTTGAGTTATAATGAAGTTTGTAGTTAAAAACGTTTTTTTATAAAAGCTGCAGCAAGATGGGCCTGAAAATAGGATTTGGGCCGCGCCTGGCTTGTTCCACACGAGCCCAAGGCTGTTGTGTTAGTCTGCTTCCATGCGCCACTATTTCTTTTTTTTTTATATTTAATTTTTGATCGTTTTCTCGTTAATGCTTTTTAACTTTGGAGCTGACAAAGTTTTTCTTTTGTTGACTTGCATTGCCAAGTCTACGTCACATATTATTATTACATTCCCTTTTTTTTTAATAGTATAGATTATATATAATAATTAGGCTATACAATATTTAATCCAAATATTCTATAACTAGTTTACGACACCCGGTCCTACTAGAGTTGGTTACAGACCTGGTCTCGCTAGCGCGTAACAACTTCATTTGTCTTAGTTCTAAACAAATCCGCGAATCGATTTTTACCGACATAATAATAAATCTACAAAATATTTAACCCAAATATTTTATAACTTATCTACGATGCTCAGTTCGTCTAATGCCTGTTACGGACCCAATCGCATATTCACCAAATAACAATTAATTCAAACTAACTCCAAATAAATTCACGTATACACATAATTGAAAATAGTATCAAATGGTCTATTCTACAATTATTTGTTTTGTTATGTCACCAACGTTTGGGGTCCAGTATTCGTGTGTGTGTTCTGAAAATTAACCGAATTATCTGTTCGTATCATTTCGTATATATTTAACCAACTTAATTCATCCGAATTAAATTAAATATATAAAAGTAACCCAAGGTAAGTAGTAAATGTTAATAAAAAGTTAACCTGAATTTGTCGGGTGTCACATCATCCCCTTGTTGAAAGAATTTTCGTCCCGAAAATTGCTCAACGTCGCTAAGAAAGTGAAAGAAAATTTTCAGGTTGCCACACCATCCCCTTGTTGAAGGGAATTTCGCCTCGAAATTGAATCTGCTTTAGCAGCCCTTGGTTTTGGTGGTGGAAATAGGTGTGGGTACTTAAGCTTCATTTGATCCTCTCGTTCCCATGTGAACTCTGGTCCACGTGTTGAGTTCCAACGAACTTTGACAATACGGATCTTGCTTTTACTAAGGCTTCGAATTTTGTAATCCAAGATTTCGACTGGTTCTTCGACGATACGCAACTGTTCATCGATTTGTATTTCTTCCAGAGGAACAATAAGTGTCTCATCAGACAGACACTTCTTTAGATTTGAGACATGAAAGACATTGTGAACGCCTTTTAGTTCCTCTGGGAGATTAAGTCGATAGGCTACTGGACCAATCCTTTCCACGATCTCGAAAGGTCCAACATACCTGGGGTTCAGCTTTCCTCGTTTACCGAAACGAATAACACCTTTCCAAGGTGAGACTTTTAAGAGAACTCTGTCGCCGACCTGAAATTCCAATGGTTTGCGACGTTTGTCAGCGTAGCTCTTCTGTCGGTCACGAGCTGCTGCCATACGCTGACGAATTTGCACGATCTTCTCCGTGGTTTCGTGCACAAGTTCCGGGCCAGTGAGTTGACTTTCACCCACCTCAGCCCAACAGATAGGAGATCGGCATTTCCGTCCATACAGTGCTTCAAACGGAGCTGCCTTTATGCTGGTGTGGTAACTGTTATTATAGGAGAATTCTATCAGGGGTAAGTGGTTCTCCCAACTGTTGCCGAAGTCGATGACACACGCTCGCAACATGTCTTCAAGAGTTTGGATTGTTCGCTCGCTCTGGCCATCCGTTTGCGGGTGGTAAGCAGTACTCATATCCAACTGAGTACCCAAGGACTTGTGTAAGGTTTTCCAGAAGCGAGACGTGAAACGAGCATCACGATCAGAAATGATAGAGACTGGCACACCGTGACGAGTGACAACTTCCTTAATGTAAAGACGAGCTAATTTCTCCAGTTTGTCGGTTTCCTTTATCGCTAGGAAGTGTGCGGATTTGGTCAGACGGTCTACAATAACCCAAATCATATCACAACCGCTAGGCGATCGCGGTAGTTTGGTAATGAAGTCCATTGTGATTCGCTCCCATTTCCACATTGGGAGTTCGGGTTGCTAGAGCATACTAGATGGCTTCTGGTATTTGACTTTGACCTTTGCACAGGTCAGACATTTGTTGACATAGGTGGCTATTTCAGCTTTCATATTAGGCCACCAGTAGAGTACCTTAAGATCATGATACATCTTGTCAGAACCGGGATGAATAGAGTATCGAGACTTGTGTGCTTCGTCCATCACAAGTTCTCTGAGATTGCCAAAATGTGGAACCCAAATCCGTTCCATGAAATAATGAATTCCATCAGATTTAAGTTCAAGGTGTTTGTCAGCACCATGCAAGGTTTCAGTTTTAATGTTCTCTACCTTTAAAGCTTCTTGCTGAGCAGCACGAATTCGGTCAGGCAGACCAGTATGAATGGTAAGTTGAAGAGATCGACATCTACGAGGTTTAGAAGATTCCTTCCTGCTTAAGGCATCGGCCACGACGTTTGCCTTACCGGGATGGTACTTGATTGCACAATCGTAGTCATTAAGGAGCTCGACCCAGCGACGTTGTCGCATGTTCAAGTCCTTTTGATCAAAGATGTGTTGGAGACTCTTGTGATCGGTGTAGATGGTGCATTTGGTACCGTACAAGTAATGTCTCCAAATCTTAAGAGCAAACACCACCGCTCCCAATTCTAGATCATGGGTAGTGTAGTTCTTTTCATGGATTTTCAACTGGCGAGATGCGTACGCAATGACCTTCTCACGTTGCATCAGAACACAACCGAGACCTTGAATGGATGCATCACAGTAAACAACAAAGTCATCCGAACCTTCAGGCAAGGACAGGATAGGTGCGGTGCAAAGGTTTTGCTTCAATAACTGAAATGCGGATTCTTGAGTGTCACCCCAATTAAACTTCTTGTCTTTATGGGTTAGAGCAGTAAGAGGGTGAGCGATTTTGGAAAATCCCTCAATGAAACGACGATAATAGCCGGCTAGACCTAAGAATTGCCGCACCTCAGTTGGAGTTTTAGGTGCTTCCCAGTCTTTGATAGCCTCAACCTTGGCTGGATCAACATGTATCCCTTTTTCATTAACTACATGCCCGAGGAATTGGACTTCCCGCAACCAGAAGTCACACTTAGAGAATTTTGCATAAAGCTGCTCTTGCTTCAGAAGTTCCAAAACTAGGCGCAAGTGCTCCTCATGGTCATCCTTGTTCTTAGAATAGATTAGAATGTCATCGATGAAAACAATATCAAATTTATCAAGGTAGGGTTTACATACACGGTTCATCAAATCCATGAATACCGCAGGAGCATTGGTTAAACCGAAAGGCATGACCAAGAATTCAAAGTGGCCATAACGAGTTCTGAAAGCAGTTTTCGGAACGTCTTCTTCTTGAACTCTGAGTTGGTGATAACTGTAACAACCCGGTCCAGACCCCCAAAAATTTTTCGCGATTATTTTAATAGAGACCCGTAATAAACGAGACAATAGTGTGCGAAACTAAAAACTGAATCATTATAAATAAAATATTATTATGTAACGCGTTGCGAGACCGAGTTTAAACGCATTAACGAACCCGGCCCGTGCCCATTGCTTACTCACCACTCGGGACACATGGCACCATTCTAAGGTGCCATGTGCCCACCCATGTGTTAATCACACAACACATCTCACACTTATTATAAAACCCAACCCATCCACCCATCTTCCCTGTCAACATATCAAAACACACACACACATATGTTTAGAGTCAGAGAGAGAGAGAGAGAGGAACCGGAGGAGGAGCTCCGGCACCTTCACCGACGAGGTTCCCCTCAACAACACACCCACTTCACCCCTTTATCTAGAGAGAGAAGGAGACACCAGAGAAGATAGAAAGAGAAACGATGCGAGGAGAAAGAGACGCAAAGAGAGAGACACGAAAAGAAGGAAGAGCCGGAGTGATGTGCTATGTATGGTCTAAAAATAACTACCTAACCTAGACACCTAGTAATATAAAACAGACTCAACTAAACTAGACCACACGACAGGCAAGTGTACCTATCAATGCATTACAGACTAAGTAAGTCCGAGTATCGAACCCACAGGACACTAATAGAAAACAAAACTAGACTCGACTAAGACTTAAACTAAATTGGTTTTAAAAGTTGATTTTTGATTTTTGTAAATAATTAATTAAAATAAAATAAATAAAGTAAATAAGATAAATAGACAGCACGGATAACTGAGGAAAATGTCAGGATAGGAAGGCAACTACCTAGGCCAAGAAGCCTACATGCAAACTCACAACTCTCGGTAATGGAAAACTGAATGGCTACCAGATTCTAAAGATAACTTAAGAAACCTTAAGACGTGCTAGATCTCCTCCCGGTCTCACCAACACACCCCAAAGAATCCTAAAGAATAAAACACTGGCTATCTAGCTCGGATCACCTCCCGGTCTCACCTCACTAAGAATGTAAAGGTACTCTAATGACTCGATCACCTCCCGGTCTCTCTAATCACAATACACCCGAAGATGTAAAGGAGTAATTTAATTGGGTTAACTATGACTTGGAATTGCAAGAAACTTAAGACAACTAGGATAGGATCACCTCCCGGTCTCACCCAAAACCTAACACCTAAAGCTCTAGACAACCCAACATTCCATCACCTCCCGGTCTCAAGAATGGAAGAATACTTAAGTCCTCTAAATTCTCTAATCAAGTTCCTATGGCTTTCGTGCACAAAACCATAAAATAAGCTACAAGCACCAAGCAGGTAACCCTAATAAACATCCAAACATGAAAGACATTCACTAAGACGTTTATGGAACTCTCAAAAATAATAAATTAGACTTAGGCACGCACACACATCATAATAAACACCAACTAAATTTTTACCAAAACATTAACCATTCAATAAATAATCCATAAACCGAAAACTATAAATTTAACATGCAGTCATCATTGCTGGCCTAGGTAGTGGTTCAAGATTTAGCTATTCATAATAATGAAAAACAATATAAACAAAGGTTCAACATAAAAATTAATCATGGTCTTAATATTCATAAACACGGAGTGAATAAATATAAAAACTAAAATTTTTAATAGTCAAACCCGTAGCTTTAGTCTTGAACCCGTGCCTCCTTGGCCTTCAATTAATCCTCCTTGATCTAAAGCTGCTGTGCCATCGAATATTTTAATAATGTTCAAGGCGGCTGACTTGTTGTCTACGAAGAATAATATATTGTTCCCTGTAATATGTGCCGCGTCGTCTATTTATTCCCTTCGATAATTAATGTCGTCCACCTCCAAAAATAAAGTTTAGTTGTTTTTGTTTTGGGCCACGAGCCCACCAACTATTTTGATTTCTTTTCTTTTTTTTTTATTATTAGTAGTAGTAGTCGGCTCGGGTGTTCTTGGCTCGACCAAAGTTCCTCATTTATGCTCCAACGTCCATAAACACCAGGTGCTCTCAAGTGTTCGTGTCTCAATTAAAATTCTTCGTTTAACGCTCCTTTTCCACGAACACCTATATAATAGTAAAATAAATAAATAACTAATAAAACTGACACGAAACTAATACAAACTTGACCATATAATATACAAAATACATAGGAAATTAGATGTGTTTTGCAACACATCACGGAGGCTCCGGCCGTCGCTGATGGCGGAGCTCCGGTCGCCGGATCTACAACGCCACCCACACCCCTATTTCCACTGTAAGAACTAGATAGAAAGAAAGAGAGACACACAGATTTAGATCGAAGCTGAGAGAAAGAAAGCTAGAGAGAGAACGGGACAGAGGAGAGGTCTGGTTACCGGTTTAGCTAGAATGATGACGGTGGTAGTACCAGGGTTCCGACAAGTCACAACGAGGATGATGAAGATGATGATGCACTTCAGATGGATCGATGAACCTGGTGAGTTAGCAGATCTTATCTTCGTGTCTGATTAATTATTGGTTGATCTATAGTTATAAATAGGAGGAGTTGTAGATGATGACCGGAATAGTGGAGGTTACTAAGGTGGATGTGGTGATGGTGTTATTTGGGTGATAATCAGGCCAGTCTAGGAAACGGGTCAGGAGTTCGGGTCAAAGGACGGGTCAGCAGTCGGTCAACAGAAAGGGTCAACGGACGGGTCAAACCGGGTCAACAGGAGTCAACCTTCGGGTCAACCGGGTCAGTTTTGGCTGTCGCGAACCAAGGCCGAGCTCAAGGTATAACCCAACCTAAACCTTTATAATATAAATGTTATAAGTTGTGTGTGGGACTTGACGAGTATATACGGACTAAAAGAGTGAACCATAAGTAGGTCGGACGATAGTGTATACCTTGAACTTAACATATGGAGTTGGGCATAAAACTTGAACAAGGGTTTATAGATTCGGACATTAGTTAACGGACACTTGGACATTTGGAAATAGGTATTGGAACTTGACACCTTGAGTATTGATATATGAACTCGGACATAACCTTGGACATAAAGATTGAGGATCGATTTTAACATTGGCGGCTAGTGTATGATAAAAGCGTTGGATAAGATATAAACTCGTGGACAATATGGATGAGCTATTCACTAGGAACCTAATAAAGAAATACTACCTTAATGTTATAGGATTAGAGATGTAAGACATGAAATTGACTAGGATAGCCTATGAAATGATATATGTAGAACTAAGCAATGATGGCGATACTTGGACGATTGAGACTTAAGACTCGAATGTTATACCAAGACGTATGATCCGAATATGGATATGACGATTAGAGAATTGGACTTGACTAGAACAACAATACGATAAAATATAAATCTTGAGTTGGATCATAATATTAATAGTACATCATGTATCCATTAGACGATTAAGAACCAAATGATGCAATATATAAGATTGCTAGATGTATCACTTATAAACATGGGAGACTAAAAGTGGTTTGAAAACAATAGAAGAACATTCATACGCTCGAGCTCGTCCCACATGAAACCTTATAAAACTCAACTCTAATAATATTTGTTGACTTAGGATTCGATCAGGAAAATACCAGCACCGGATATCAGGAATCCCGTTTATTACAGACTATTCATGCGCATACTACCAGGTGAGTCTCGTGAACCATCCCCTCTTTTTCTGTTTTAAACTATTTTGGGGTGAACATATGCTTCCAGTGTAAAAACCAGAATGATAAACCATTTTGATGTGACAAGGTGTGCTCTCGAATACCGAACCTTCACACTCATTAACCCAACGGGAGATTGGGCCACTTAATATGTGGGTAGTACTACTTGGGGAAACCCCCACACACAGTGGACCCGGAAACCCGGGGAACCCTCCACTGAGGTTTGTGACACGTATTCTGCCATGGGAATCCATAATGAGAGCAGATGGATTCAGTGTCTGGTTTGAGGTGTGGCTTGTACATCACTAGTGCAACCATGTGTTAAGCCGTATTAAACTTGTTTTGGAATGTTATTAAACCAAGTAAAACTTGTTTTCGAACGATAAACTATTTTGAGAAGATAAACTTATTGAAAACCAGTTTAACGTACACACGGACTCACCAACATATTGTTGATCCAAACCTATTTTAAGCATGTGTTCAGGTACAATTTATGGAAGGATGGCGAACGCAAGGAATATTATGCTAGTTGCGGATTAGAGTATATAGAGCTAAGCACGGCTAGAGACTGGATAGACTTGGGGATTGTACATCATCAACTGCTTCGACGATGCCGCGATTCGTCCCTGCATATTCTTGAACCATTTATTTAAGTATTGTATTATTACGTTGAAATTAGAAATTGTATTAAACCTTAAATATAATAATTGTTACTTCCGCTGTGCAAGTTTGGTATCAATTTGCATTCCGACCAGGCCCACCTTGGTCGGGTTGTGACAGTTGGTATCAGATCAGCGGTTGTAGCACACTAGAATTTTCCTTACGGAAAACTTCTAGACTACGACCGAGAGATCGTAGTTTAAGACTTGAGAATTATCCAGTTAGGAGATACCTTGGACATACATAAGACCGGACAAAGTAGTCGCGAAATAAGTCGAAACTTGAGTACCTGAACACACTAGAATGCTTAATTCATCTAAAGAACCAGCGTAACCAGTATACGAGCAGTGTTTGACACCTAAAATTTATGACTACGACGGAGATTACTAGAATAATTTTGTGAGGTAAATTGACGATTACATTCGATATCACGTAATCGTGAATTTACAGGCACGAGAAAATTCTAAGAAATTCGAGGAATCGTTGAAGTTTTAAGTGTCAAACATGATGACCGTAAACTTTTGCGAGAAAATGAACTAATTTAGAGTCATAACCAAACCTATGATATATCTGTGTAACCAAGTTAAGATTTGAATACGTTATTCTTATTATCACTTGACGTGTTTAGATAGAATATAAATGAATACACCCTTGACTGATGTGATGTTTAGCCCTTAAACTTACAAATATGTACCATGAATCTATATTAACGTTACTATTGAGGATAATTTTTATGAACAAGTTTTGAACTAACCATGAAAACCAGGTACCTAACAGAAATTTAATGCTATATCTGGAAAAGAAATTCAAAGTACCAAGAAGAATCTTGAACAACCAAGCAAATAAAAGCATTAATCTGATAAGTTTTATTTTTAATTTACGTTTACTGTTTACTTTATATAGTGATGTATTCGTTTACATAGATCATGCGTTTATAACCATAGAAACACTTGTTTGCATCCTTCAATTTATCCAGACCAAAAATTTGTAAGTATAAACATTGATCAGTAGATTCTTTTATTAAAACTTGATTTGTACCGACTTTCTTAGAGTTAAGTCGAGTATAGTATCTTGGATAGTGATCACAACGCAGGTTCTAGAGAATATTTACCGTACACTATCTAAAAAGTCAGTAAACCATATACAAGAAAGCATTAGCATGAATATCCAATCCTTTTCAACCTGAAGAAATCTAGATCGAACCCTGCGAGAGGTATTCTTAAGGTTTAATTTATGTTCCGCCACTTTAATGACCCATGATGCCTTTAGATTAGTGTTAAATTCCTTTAAAGTATCGAATAATCGAAGATTTTCAGGTAGACTCTCGGATTGCTTTAGTTTCATCTTGGTTATTCATCTTGTTTACCTTAGTGTCAAAACCTTTGGGTTGGTTTAATAACATATTAATGCAGAGACCAGTTATCCGTATGAAACCTGTTGAAGTTACATAGGTAGGCTCTAACGGGGGGAGTAGACACACTCGTAGTAACAATTATAGGAAATATTTGATGGACGCCAGAGAATGTAGTCGAAAGTTGATAAGAAAAACCTTCATAGTTAACAATTCGACCATATGAGAAGCCAAGATTTAAGATACCAGAGAAAGGTGTATTCCATTATCCTGATTAAAAGTAACATATAGTAGTTAGATGTCTGATTTTTAGTGTTTTTCAACAACTTGTCGCCATATCCTACACCAGGTACCATAGAAAACTTTAAAGACTTAAGAATTCAACCATTATTCAGACAGTATCGATAGAATTAACCAAGATATTAGACATAAGACTGATAAGAGTGACAGATTTTAAGATCACAACACCATATTTTAGTATTTGACTCACTCAAAAATAAGGTTATTAAGGATTAGTAACTCCAGGATCACATAGGATTTCTTAAGAATATTTCTATCAAGTTTTTGGAGAGATTTCCAGCACGTCTACGAGACATCATTGGTGTGGTGGGTTGGCTGCGGTACACCCTATATATAAACATCAATGATGTGTCGAAAACAAGATTGGGAATCAAACCAAAAACATACCGTAATCTTTGAAATTTCTAGTACATTTTTGAGGCTACCAAAGGTGTGGTGGGTTGGCTGCGGTACACCCTATATATAAACACCTACGGTGCATCGAAAATGGAACTGGGAATTTAACCAAGAATGAAACCTAAAATGTCAATTGATAACCCATTCACTGCAAATCTACACTCGGGACATTGTGTCCAATTTCCAAAATTCTAAGGATAAGTTCGATGAAATTTTTCCACCCCTTTGGAATAGAAAAGGTCTTAATGACTTTGTAATCATTGCATCAACACCAAAAAAATGGATAATAGAAAATATATGTATAGATTCGTTAGTACCTATGTATACAAACTGGAACTAGATGAAGGTAGCAATGCTTGGACGTAAACTTAGAACTTATAAGATCGATATTTACCCATTTGACGACTAATGTACACCCAGAACACTGAATAGACGAGCTTGGACGCTTGAGGTATGATACTTAAACATGAAATTTTGCAGATTTGGAAACTAAGACACAAACTAGATTAAACCAACCGAACATGATAACTCTTGGGATACACTTGTACACATAAGGCCTTGTACTCCTAATAATTTATACCGGAAAACACGAGTTTAAACATTAAGATTCGGGAAACAAAATTTGTAGTAATTGATGAGTGGAATCTGGAACGATAGAAAATATTATGGGATTTAGTATAGAAACACTATAACCACGATTTGATTTATGAAAAGATTACATACACACAAGCACATAAACTCGGACGCCAAATCCAAGTACGGAATGTACTGTATAAGCATAAAAATAAATTCCGAGGACGGAATTCTAATAACAGGGGGAGAATGTAACAACCCGGTCCAGACCCCCAAAAATTTTTCGCGATTATTTTAATAGAGACCCGTAATAAACGAGACAATAGTGTGCGAAACTAAAAACTGAATCATTATAAATAAAATATTATTATGTAACGCGTTGCGAGACCGAGTTTAAACGCATTAACGAACCCGGCCCGTGCCCATTGCTTACTCACCACTCGGGACACATGGCACCATTCTAAGGTGCCATGTGCCCACCCATGTGTTAATCACACAACACATCTCACACTTATTATAAAACCCAACCCATCCACCCATCTTCCCTGTCAACATATCAAAACACACACACACATATGTTTAGAGTCAGAGAGAGAGAGAGAGGAACCGGAGGAGGAGCTCCGGCACCTTCACCGACGAGGTTCCCCTCAACAACACACCCACTTCACCCCTTTATCTAGAGAGAGAAGGAGACACCAGAGAAGATAGAAAGAGAAACGATGCGAGGAGAAAGAGACGCAAAGAGAGAGACACGAAAAGAAGGAAGAGCCGGAGGCTCCGACCGCCGCTGATGGCGGAGCTCCGGCCGCCGGATCTACAACGCCACCCACACCCCTATTTCCACTGTAAGAACTAGATAGAAAGAAAGAGAGACACACAGATTTAGATCGAAGCTGAGAGAAAGAAAGCTAGAGAGAGAACGGGACAGAGGAGAGGTCTGGTTACCGGTTTAGCTAGAATGATGACGGTGGTAGTACCAGGGTTCCGACAAGTCACAACGAGGATGATGAAGATGATGATGCACTTCAGATGGATCGATGAACCTGGTGAGTTAGCAGATCTTATCTTCGTGTCTGATTAATTATTGGTTGATCTATAGTTATAAATAGGAGGAGTTGTAGATGATGACCGGAATAGTGGAGGTTACTAAGGTGGATGTGGTGATGGTGTTATTTGGGTGATAATCAGGCCAGTCTAGGAAACGGGTCAGGAGTTCGGGTCAAAGGACGGGTCAGCAGTCGGTCAACAGAAAGGGTCAACGGACGGGTCAAACCGGGTCAACAGGAGTCAACCTTCGGGTCAACCGGGTCAGTTTTGGCTGTCGCGAACCAAGGCCGAGCTCAAGGTATAACCCAACCTAAACCTTTATAATATAAATGTTATAAGTTGTGTGTGGGACTTGACGAGTATATACGGACTAAAAGAGTGAACCATAAGTAGGTCGGACGATAGTGTATACCTTGAACTTAACATATGGAGTTGGGCATAAAACTTGAACAAGGGTTTATAGATTCGGACATTAGTTAACGGACACTTGGACATTTGGAAATAGGTATTGGAACTTGACACCTTGAGTATTGATATATGAACTCGGACATAACCTTGGACATAAAGATTGAGGATCGATTTTAACATTGGCGGCTAGTGTATGATAAAAGCGTTGGATAAGATATAAACTCGTGGACAATATGGATGAGCTATTCACTAGGAACCTAATAAAGAAATACTACCTTAATGTTATAGGATTAGAGATGTAAGACATGAAATTGACTAGGATAGCCTATGAAATGATATATGTAGAACTAAGCAATGATGGCGATACTTGGACGATTGAGACTTAAGACTCGAATGTTATACCAAGACGTATGATCCGAATATGGATATGACGATTAGAGAATTGGACTTGACTAGAACAACAATACGATAAAATATAAATCTTGAGTTGGATCATAATATTAATAGTACATCATGTATCCATTAGACGATTAAGAACCAAATGATGCAATATATAAGATTGCTAGATGTATCACTTATAAACATGGGAGACTAAAAGTGGTTTGAAAACAATAGAAGAACATTCATACGCTCGAGCTCGTCCCACATGAAACCTTATAAAACTCAACTCTAATAATATTTGTTGACTTAGGATTCGATCAGGAAAATACCAGCACCGGATATCAGGAATCCCGTTTATTACAGACTATTCATGCGCATACTACCAGGTGAGTCTCGTGAACCATCCCCTCTTTTTCTGTTTTAAACTATTTTGGGGTGAACATATGCTTCCAGTGTAAAAACCAGAATGATAAACCATTTTGATGTGACAAGGTGTGCTCTCGAATACCGAACCTTCACACTCATTAACCCAACGGGAGATTGGGCCACTTAATATGTGGGTAGTACTACTTGGGGAAACCCCCACACACAGTGGACCCGGAAACCCGGGGAACCCTCCATTGAGGTTTGTGACACGTATTCTGCCATGGGAATCCATAATGAGAGCAGATGGATTCAGTGTCTGGTTTGAGGTGTGGCTTGTACATCACTAGTGCAACCATGTGTTAAGCCGTATTAAACTTGTTTTGGAATGTTATTAAACCAAGTAAAACTTGTTTTCGAACGATAAACTATTTTGAGAAGATAAACTTATTGAAAACCAGTTTAACGTACACACGGACTCACCAACATATTGTTGATCCAAACCTATTTTAAGCATGTGTTCAGGTACAATTTATGGAAGGATGGCGAACGCAAGGAATATTATGCTAGTTGCGGATTAGAGTATATAGAGCTAAGCACGGCTAGAGACTGGATAGACTTGGGGATTGTACATCATCAACTGCTTCGACGATGCCGCGATTCGTCCCTGCATATTCTTGAACCATTTATTTAAGTATTGTATTATTACGTTGAAATTAGAAATTGTATTAAACCTTAAATATAATAATTGTTACTTCCGCTGTGCAAGTTTGGTATCAATTTGCATTCCGACCAGGCCCACCTTGGTCGGGTTGTGACAATAACCGGATCTCAGATCGATTTTCGAGTAAAAACTTGACCCTTGGAGTTGGTCGAACAGATCGTCAATTCGAGGGAGGGGGTAACGGTTCTTAATCGTCACCTTGTTGAGTTCACGGTAGTCGATACACATGCGAAGAGTCTCGTCTTTCTTCTTGACAAATAGGACAGGAGCTCCCCACGGGGATGAGCTTGGTCGAATAAAACCCTTCTCAAGAAGTTCTTGCAGTTGGTTGGAAAGTTCTTGCATCTCTGGAGGTGCAAGACGGTATGGAGCTCTAGCAATAGGAGCCGCACCGGGTGCAAGGTCAATACGAAACTCCACTTGCCGTTGCGGAGGTAAACCGGGTAAATCATCAGGGAATACTTCAGGGAAGTCACGGACGATAGGAATATCTTCAATCTTCTTCTACTCAGTAGGAGTTGAGGTAACGAGTGCCAGAATTGCGGTATAGCCTTTTCGAAGAAACTTATGGGCTTTCATGCAAGAGATGATATTCAAAGGCGCACTATGCTTCTCGCCTTGAACAGATAAGATCTCACCACAGGGAAGGGGAATACGGACAATCTTATCAAAACAGACTATTTCAGCTCGATGATGGGACAACCAATCCATACCCACTACGACATCAAAACTACCCAGGGTAATTGGCATAAGATCTATGTCTAGTGAATGACCCGCTAGTTCAAGTTTACAGCCTTTAAAAACATGAGTGGCTTTAATCAATTTACCGTCAGCAATCTCTATAGTGTATACGGTTTCTAGTGCTTCAGAGGCAGCATCTAACAATTGACTAAACTCAAGGGAAATGAAACTTTTGTCGGCACCCGAATCAAATAATACCGAAGCAAAGAGATTATTTAAGGGAAACGTACCGGTAACAACACTCGGGTCCTGCCTGGCCTCACTCGAGCCGATCACAAAGGCACGCGCATTGCTGCTATTACCATTGTTGTTGTTCTGATTGTTGTCATTTTGCTTCAATTTGGGGCAGTTTCTCTTGAAATGTCCTTCCTTTCCGTAGTGATAACAGCCCTTAGCTGACTGTTGCTCAGATGGCTGGGACTGTTTAGGTCGGAGCTCACCCCTACAGTCCTTTGCAGCATGACCGGTCTTGCCACAACGTTGGCAAATGAATTTATCACACGAGCCATTATGATGAAAACCACACTTGTTGCACTTTGGGTACTTACCAGCATAGGTACCCTGTTTTTGACCCGATTGATTGGCGTTGGCAGAAGAGTTAGAGGTTTCAAATTTCTGATGCTGCTGCTGAGGTTGATACGAGTTGGTATTCTTGCCAGAATTGTTGTTGTTATCCCACTTCCTTTTGTTGTCATTACCCTTTGCACTAGCGCCCCTAGGGGGTAGAGTGCCCTGTGTTACAGCTTGATCAGTAAGTTGGTGAGCTAAACGAATAGCTTCCTGGATAGTGGCGGGTTTAGAAGCAGTGACCATACTTTGGATCTGAGGCACGAGTCCAGCTATGTAGTGCTCAATACGCTTGTAAGCAGGGGTCACCATGCCAGGACACATGGTAGCAAGCTCGTGGTGCCTGGTAGTGTATTCCTCGATTTCGGACCCGACCATTTTCAAAGTCCACAACTCAGCCTCAAGTTTCTTGATTTCATCACGAGGGCAGTACTCCTCTCGCAACATTCGGGTAAATTCAGCCCAAGGGAGGGCGTTTGCTTCAGCTAATCCAAGAGTCTGAGCGGTGGAGTTCCACCAAGTTAAAGCGGAGCCGCTCAGTGTGCCGGATGCATACTTAACCCTGTAGCAATAGGACAGTTACACATCTCAAAAACTGATTCTGTCTTCTCTATCCAACGGAGTAGTCCGATTGCTCCTTCAGCATCGCTAAATTACTGCGGCTTACAATCCATGAAGGCCTTAAAAGAACAGGCCGGGGGTGGTGGTGGAGGAGGTGGTGGATTAGCATTGCCTGCAATAGCACATGATAACGATTACTAAAGATGATAGACCTTATTTATTATAATATATAATAATAGAGAGTTAGGTTGCGGTCAAAACGGTGGAAATGGTGTTTACCTGCTTGAAAAGCAGCAATTGCCTCATTCACTCTGTCCTGAATAAGTGCATTTAGTTCGGCCGCAGACATAGTGATGTTACCGCGACCTCCACGGCGTCCACCTCGGTTTCCAGACATAGTTCTAGCATTTACAATTACACACAATGAGACAATATAAAAGAATTTATATCAATCACAATTGTATAATGTAAGCAAATAGAGAATGCACTAACACCATATCACAATTTTCAGTAATAATCCTTGATAATAATAATTTGTAATTCATACAAAGTATCAAATCAAACCATTAAACATCCAAAATAGATAGTTGGATGAGCATTACATGCTCATTTAAGTTTATGCCAAGAATGAAAGCGAAATACGAAAAGAAGGTAAGAGGAAATTAATCAGTGTCATGAGAGACGCCAGAGTTCGCCTCTCCATCACTAGGGTTCTCCTTTGGATCTCCCTCCTCTTCCTCCTCTGGTTGTGTCGCTAGAGCTAGGGAATGCTTAAGTGCATCTGGTTTGGGCGATTAGTGGCTAGGGTTTGCGGATGATGATGACGACATTTTCTTGCAAGGTTAAGTTTTTATGTTTGTGTATTTTGTTGTTGTAGAATTTTGTTGGAGATTGTTGTGTTGACATATAAATTCCAAACATTTATACATGTAAGAGTGTTTTTCTGTTGGGTTGCATGTAACAGTGTTGGACAGTCATGTTAGTATCAGTAGTCGACTCTTGAGTAACTATAGCGTTTGATCTAGTGTGTGTAGCAGTTATAGACCAGACTCACAATGCAGTCCTAGTTCACTATAACCATTGGCTCTGATACCAATCTGTCACACCCTCAAATTTCCACTGCGGGGTTTTACCGCGAGGCGCGTGACAAACCAGGATCTAGTCAACGGTCGAATGAACGACCTCTATATGCTATCAAAAGCATACGTAATAAGCCAAAAGTTTTCAAAGTTCAAAAGTTTAGAAGTTTAGCGGAAGCGGTAAATAAAATTCATGCAAACCATCTCGTAAAACAGTACGAGTTTACCAAAACCAACATAATAAAAAAAATTTGAAAACTGAAAGGAAATGTTTGTGATGCAAGTGAGACTCCAAGTGCATCCTAGCAGCGATACCTTTAGCGACCTGAGAAAACATGCTAAAGTGTGTCAACAATTAAGTTGGTGAATTCACAGGTTTTAATGTAAGGAAATCCGTTTGTCTGTTTGTCTGCATAGACTCACATCTATTTACTAATTATATCCAATGCTAGCTAGACATTAACAAGTTACTAAGCGTACATAAACCATTGCTGACTGTTGGTAGTTGTTTGCCTTCCGCCACCGCTCATTCAACGGTGACAACTGTTTAGGACAATATGCACCTGCTCAACCTCCAGTTGACACAGGTGGGGCTTGTCAGACCCAATAGATCTATTCACATCTCCTCACTATGTTACACATACTATGGTTTACAATGTAAGGACTTAAGAATGAAAGTTACGCTACAGTAAACAAGTGATATAATAGTACATGTGATCTACAATGTTCGTGTGTTTGTGTAGCATGTTTCTCCCCCAACAGGAAAACAGTAAAAGGGGCCGTGAAACTCACCTTTGCTTTGCGTGCTAATAAACCAGGTGTAATAAAATAAGTGTCCAACTACTGGAAACCTATAATATAACAACCTATAAATGTTTGTCCAACATTTTTGTTTGTCCAATTAACCCATTGACTCCAAATCAATGACTTAGTTTGTGTTTATAAAATCTGTTTGACCAAGTTTGACTAAGTTTGACCCGACGACCCATTGGTGATCTGTTAAGTGTTTTATGTTTGAACAAGTTGGAAAAGCCTAGAATTACAAGTTACACCCAAACATGCAATCCTAGTGTACTAACATGTTAGCCAAACACATAATATGATAGCTTTGTTAAAATTTCCAAGTTTGGGTTTTAGGCATACAACTTATATCTAGCATGACATAACATTAATAAGTCATACAACACTCCACATACAATCCACAACATACAAAACTTTCCATATTAGGTAACCTATGAACAAGATGAACACATTGCATGTAAAAAGTTTCCCTTTTTAGTAAGTTATGACTCTAGCTTTGTTTTTAACAAAACGAATATTCTAGTATGCTTAAATAATCATTCCTAAGCATATCCTAACATTGCATGTTCTATAACATGCTTAGATCTCAATTTCAAAATCTAAAAATCAATAAAGTTTCCTTCTTGGGCAGGTTCATAATAATAATTTCAAATCACGTCAAATCATCATCTAATGCATGTTAACCTTTTAAAATAATCATAACATGATCACAATAATACATCATACAAGTTACAACATCAAGGTTCTAAGATCTAGGGTGTACACAAATATCAAAGTTTTGGCTATGACATGCACCATATGATTTTATATATAAAATTCCTCATCAAAACCCAATACAAACATATAATAATCATCTTTTAATCATTATTAGTTGATAAAAATAATTTTGATCAGATTTGGACTTGAGGTTTCATGGACAAAAATAAGAATTAATCATGACTAAAGGAAATTAAAACATAAAGATCATGTTTACACACCTCAAGCTCTTCAAATAATGATCCTAGACCAACTTAAGCTCCAAAATTGATGATTCTTGATTAGGGCAGAGGTTAGGGGTTTTAACTTTCGTAATTAGGAGGTTAGAGGCGATTAGGGTTGAGTTATAATGAAGTTTGTAGTTAAAAACGTTTTTTTATAAAAGCTGCAGCAAGATGGGCCTGAAAATAGGATTTGGGCCGCGCCTGGCTTGTTCCACACGAGCCCAAGGCTGTTGTGTTGGTCTGCTTCCATGCGCCACTATTTCTTTTTTTTTATATTTAATTTTTGATCGTTTTCTCGTTAATGCTTTTTAACTTTGGAGCTGACAAAGTTTTTCTTTTGTTGACTTGCATTGCCAAGTCTACGTCACATATTATTATTACATTCCCTTTTTTTTTTTAATAGTATAGATTATATATAATAATTAGGCTATACAATATTTAATCCAAATATTCTATAACTAGTTTACGACACCCGGTCCTACTAGAGTTGGTTACAGACCTGGTCTCGCTAGCGCGTAACAACTTCATTTGTCTTGGTTCTAAACAAATCCGCGAATCGATTTTTACCGACATAATAATAAATCTACAAAATATTTAACCCAAATATTTTATAACTTATCTACGATGCTCAGTTCGTCTAATGCCTGTTACGGACCCAATCGTATATTCACCAAATAACAATTAATTCAAACTAACTCCAAATAAATTCACGTATACACATAATTGAAAATAGTATCAAATGGTCTATTCTACAATTATTTGTTTTGTTATGTCACCAACGTTTGGGGTCCAGTATTCGTGTGTGTGTTCTGAAAATTAACCGAATTATCTGTTCGTATCATTTCGTATATATTTAACCAACTTAATTCATCCGAATTAAATTAAATATATAAAAGTAACCCAAGGTAAGTAGTAAATGTTAATAAAAAGTTAATCTGAATTTGTCGGGTGTCACAAACTGGAGCAGGTGGAGGGTGAGCTCGCATCCTAGTGGTATACAACACACGTACACCATCGGTAATCGGGCGAAAGTAGCGGAACAAGGGTACACATGGCTCAGCTAGTGGTGCCACCACGGATGGAGCCTCTGGTATGTTGTCATCATCGGAGACTGGGTGATCTCCCTGTGCATCCTCCTCCTGAGCATCCTCCTTTGGGTCCGAGACTAGGTAATCGGGCTCCTGGTCATGTTATTTGTCGGGTACGACTAAGATATACTCCTTGGTGTTGAATAGGATAACGAGGTCAATACGTGGCGCCATGATCGTATAAATCAATAGCACACACGGGTGTGAGTAATCATGCAACTTAATTTCTAAACTTATCTAAATGTATGATGTATCTGGCATGGAACTGGCGGAGCGCATCGGGATGTGGGATATTTTCCATCTTATGAAAACATTTCGAAAATCGTTTTATTTAAGTTATAGTTTGACTCGAAAAAGAATCTTAGTTCATTATAACCTTGTGCTCTGATACCAATCTGTCAGACCCCGCCAAGGCGGAAACGCGAGATGTAACTTCGAAAGGTTTTCAAGCCCACAAGTCACGCAAGCATCGATTTCATAAAATAAGAGATATATTAAAAGACGTCATTGTTCAACAAAAACAACCAAAATATTGTCTTAAGAACCACATTTAAAAATGATATTATCTAAAATCATTTAGTTAAAACAAGGTCCAAGATATCCCCAAGATGCTCATGCGCGACTCCAAGTTCCATGATGCAAAATTAATTGTCTGAAAAACATGCAATTAAAATATGTCAACAATTAAGTTGGTGAGGTCACGAGTTTTGGAATTCTTTGTAAACAATGGGTGACTGGTGATGTGTTGAGAAATTGATATGTTTTCCACACATAATTATTGCCTATCTTATACTCAAAATCATGCTTTTATCTCTATTTTATCATGATTTATCTTTCTTTGTTGATAATTGCAGGATCAGAGGTCAGGAGGTGAAAAGAAGTGGAAACCCACGCAGAATGGCACTAAACGGACGAGGAATTGAAGACTTTGAAGCTCTGCCAGATATGGCATGGCCGTGCTTACGGCAGTGCAGCTGTCCCAAGGCAACAAGTCAACATTTCTGAGTCAACATAGGTCAAAAATCACCTTTGAAGATGTGCACGGGCGTGCCCCTTACCATGGCACGGCCGTGCTTAACTGAGACGTGTTCCCCAAGGCTTAAACCGACCAAAGATGACAAGACGGTTACACGTACTGGGAAGCACGGGGTGCTAGTGACATTGGCATGTGCGTGCTTGACCTACGAACAAACATCTTTTGCATAAAGAACTCTGCAACAGTACCTGCTGTCGAGCATGGGCGTGCCAGGGTATGAGCATAAGCGTGCTTGAGTTGATTTGCCTATAAATAGAGGCCTCCACCCCACATTTTGAAGCATCCCTTCTCACTCGAAAACCCAAGGTTTTCAGGACCGGACGTCGAACCGGACCCTCGGGCGGTTCACCGGTCCGACCGGTTCGACCGGTCCAACGAACCGGGCCAAAAAATGCTTCGAAACCCAAAATATCAAAAAAATAATAAAAAAAAACCGGTCCGGCCATCGGTTTTCCGGTCCGACCGGCCGGTTTTCCGGTCCGAAGCCGGTTCGCTGCAGAAACGGTCCAACCACCCGAACCGGACCGGTCCAGGTCCCGCTCCGACCGGTCCGACCGGCCGGTCCGGTCCGGTTTTCAAAACACTGCGAAAACCAACACTTCTCCACGAAGTTTCAGTCATCCTTGAGGATTGTAGGTGTCCTTTGGAGCCTGGGATCACTCCATAAACACCACAATCAAGAGAGAAACAACCCGAAATCACCCAAAACCCTTAGAAATCTCCATACAACCTTCCACCATGTCTTGTACATAAACCCAACCTTGTAAGCTTGTTGTATCAACCATGCTAGGCTAGATTTTTGTAGGTGTTGCTAGGGTGATGATGGAAACTTGGTATGAATCAATATAGTTTATCTTTTATTTAAAAGTGGTGTTTTGTGTTCTTAATAATTCTTTCCATTCTAAACTTTGTTTAATGAGTTAATTTATAAGTCACCTAGTCTTTGGTCTTGTGGGTGTCTTGATAGGAAGTAGGAGGACTCATGAGTGTACCGATGGTGTGTAACAACCCATGCACTTGTGAGCTATCCTAATCCCGCGAGTAGTGATTAGCCCATTTACGGGTAGAAATACACACACTTAGTAGCTTAATCCTCTACTATCAAGATCTCACTTAGGGTCGGTACGGTCTTTATACTCGGTCCTAGTGATAAGTCAAGACTTAATTCTGTGACTTAGCTTCATTGTCTATGTGAAAGCTTTGGCGCAAGTTAAGGATTGATGAACTCGTGCTTAAAGAAAACGGTCTTTGTTTTCTTTTATTATTATACTGCCGCACAGTTAATAATAGACCACTCACTTTTTGATAAATTAATTCACTTTTTGATGAACTCGTGCTTAAAGAAAACGGTCTATGATATTAAGGGGTAACTTGTTCAGTCATGCTCTGGCCACCGACAAGTTATTCATAAAACTCTAGAGTAGTTGGATGTCTATATCGCAACACTGGGAGGTAGGTAATTCGGGGTTAAGTCGACACTGTCTCGAGTCATTTTCTTTCCATTGTTGAGAGGTGAGCTACCCAGTTTGGGAGACCCTCATAAAAACATTAAGAATACAGTCGTTTATACAGTTATGAGAAAACAGTCACCTCTAGAGAATGTAGTTAGGCAACTTTAAGTTAAAGCACAAGTGCGCAACTTAAACACACCACTTTAATAAAAGATTACTATCATCATACCAGGTTCCATCTGATCCCGAAGCAACACCATTGTTTTGTCATAGATTTCTCTTAAAAGTTTACATCTCTCTTTTTTACTTTTCTTCTCACGTTTTAAAAAGTCTTTTAGTAATTTTTAGGAAAGTTGAGTAGTAAAAATTGTGTCCACGGATTCGATACTCGGTACTTGCACATTTCTATACTATACACGATAGGCACGCTTCCTTGTTGTGTTAGGTTTAGAATTTTGAGCAACTGTCGTTTTAATTTATAAATTTAAAACTTGTAAGTGTCTTATTGTTGTCTAACTTAAGTACCTTTTCACCAAGCTTTTGGCACCTCCTTCGGGACTTTACCCTTTTTGAAAGGAAGTTTAAGTTTTATTAAAACACCAGCACCCCATCAACTGGATCATTGCCTAGCTAAGACAATAATCATTATGTGACTGTCATGAGCCCATAACCAAACCTTGATAAATATTGTGCCTCGCCCATTGTACACTAAAGACAATGAAAGTAATGTGAAATACAAGCACTCTTTTGATATCTGCAATCCGGTTAGAGCGACTAACCAAGAGTGGGGGTGTCAACCCAATAGATCTATTCTGGGGTTTCATGGTTAAGTCCATAGCTAATGGTTACAGTAAAATGTATGACACGAGGGCTTATGAGTAATCTGAACCTTTTTGTCTCATGTTCACGTAATAGTCAAAATGTAATTGAACTTGTACGCATGTTCCCCCCCCCCCCCCCCCCAAAGCATGAAAACAGTAAAAATGGAGCCCTGAGAACTCACCTGATGTCTGAATGCTACAACTGACTGAGTCTGATGTGAGAACGTCTGAACAAAAGTGCCCTAGATTCAAATAAGGACAACTTAAGTCTATGTGTGTGAGCATGTGTGTTCGTATATGAGTGTTTATGCGTGTATATATATATATATATATACCACATCGAGATATACATACAAATGTGTTCTCTTGTAATTGTTACCACTTGTAGGTGCCATGATCGACTATTATTGACTTGTTACAGCCGTGTATGGTGTGTGCAAATGATGGGCATGGTTGGGTAAGCTCTATAGTGGCCCAAACATGAATGAAAAGGAAACAAAGAATAATTTATTAACATACCACTATATGTGCCTTAGAATAAATATGGAATCAATTTCTAGCTAGTTTCTTCCATTCTACAACCTCCAAGCTTCCTAGAAATGACTCGTGTGGCTCTGGAGAAGGTGCTCGATTGATATATGGCTCGGGTATGGGGTCTTGGGTTCAGCCGAGAGTGTAGAGAGGCATTGATAATATAAAAGGTGTTTTGGAAATTTTGTTAATGTGTTGACAATTGTAAGCATGCCCTTCCTTGGAACTATAATGGTCCGACTTTTGCATAGTGTCTTGGATGATTTTTGAAGTCAAATGGTCTAGATCAATGGGGTAAGATGTCAAAGCTTCAAATTGGTGAAACACATGGGTTTTAGTGATTGTTGGATTATGTTATGTGTTTGTTTGTGTAGGGTGGCTAGTAGCCGAATGTTGGGAAGGGAAATGAGGTTTTAGGAAGGTCAACTTTGTGTATGAATGATCTTGTGGATTGGCTAACCTTCCATTCTAATGCAATCCAGGGGAAATTGTGTTGTGAATGTGTGAATGTAGATGTGTATAGATGTATGTGAGATGTGTGTGTGTGTGTAGATATGTGTCGTGTGTATTTATGTATACATAGTGTTAATCGTATGTTTTGTCCACAATAATATCCTTGTATGTATGTAGGGTCGGGTATATGTATGCATGTACAATGGTTGAGTTAACTCACATACATATACAGATCTATATTGTGTGTTCCATGAAGGGTTCTAATAACATACACATATGCGATTGTGTTTAGCCATATATATACATGGATGTTTGTTTTTAAAGTTTTATCATGATCCATCACATATATATGCATTATCCAATTACACACACACACACACACACATATATATATATATATATATATATAATAGGTATTTGAAATCCATCAAACTTATGCATGTTCAAACCGATTGGAATGTGTTTGTGTGTATGTGTTCTTGTGTGTTGGCATTGATAACACATGTGTGATTTGTAAAACATTATTGATATTGTGTTATCCACATAATATGTCATGTGTTAATTCACCTTTAAACATATGTTGAATTGATTTGTTAACTCATGTTACATTTGTTTTGAGAATTCAATTCATGAATGTCCGGGTTTGCATGGGTAAATGGGACATTGAAATGGATTCCTGAACTATCTTGGGCCTTGCTAGACTCTGGGTGACACATGTATTATAATAAAATGTCTAATGCATAACTGGAATTGATAAAATGGTGAGAGTGTGTACGGATTTTGACCTGATTCCATGTTTGTGACATGGTATCATAGCTTATAAGCTCAGATATAGGTCTTTTCCGCTGATTTGTTCTTGATCGTGTGTCTTCTGTCTTGTATTGATTTTTTGAGTCTTAATCTTGGGATTATCTGCTAGGTTTTGAGATAGTTTGGACTAGATCTATCTCGATCTGGACAGAACCTTAGATCTGTTTCTTGAACCAGATCTAGGGTTTTAAGAGGAACAAGGAGGCTGTAATATCATTAGAAGGCGCTGGAAGCACATTTTTCTTGCTCTCCAGTTGTGTAACCCTAAGTGAAGTTGCACATCTATGAGTTTGTAGGCAAACCCTAACTTGGGCAACCCTCTCGGTGAGATCGTTCCTGATCATTTTGGTTTTATTTTTTCCAGCGTGTCTAGGTGTATTTGGCCGGGTTAGGGGGACTGGCACTTGATATTGTTTGTGTGATTGTTAGTCATTGTCTAATTCTAGGAGGCTCCCTCGTGAGGACCTGCGTTGGCACCTTGAGTGACGAACCAATGATCTGGATCACCCACAGGGCTTCGACGTGTGTTTTTCTTTTGGTTGTGTTGTGTGATTGCTATTCCGATCCTTGTGATTGTCTGTTGTACCTAGTTTGTGATTTGCTCTGTTGTTCTTGTTTGGTTCTTTCTGGTGCTTGTTACTTGTTTGGTAGTTGCTTAATCATGGCTGATGATGATGTAGATGTAGGGTCAAAAAGGATTGACATGTTAGTTACAAACCTTAGTCTTATATCCTCTTTTACATTTTGAGAAACTGCTGAAGTAAAAGATATGCAAAAGTTCTGAAGAGTAAAAGCATCAGAAGTTCTGAAGATAAACCAGACAAATATCTGAAGAACAAACTACTGAAGGCAAACTCCTGAAGATCTTTGAATATATCAACACTTGTATTAAACCGACCTTAAACTCAGCAGTTTAGTATTATATTAGTTTTGTTAAAGTCTTTGTTCAAGTTTCGATAAACTACAACCTGTTGTAGAAATATCTTTTGATTACTTCAAGCTTTTGATTTACTTAGTCTGTAGGTTATCTCTTCTATAAATAGAGGGATTACTCCCCCTATTTATATATGTAGTTCAATCACTCATCAATCTTAAGACTTGAACTTTTCACTCATCAATGGGATAGATGAAACTCTGTTGTGCTAACTTGGATATTGAATTCTATTTCTGAAGAATTGTATTTGGGTCAAGTGTATTCTAAACTGGCCTCTGAGGTTTGGAAAGATTTAAAGAAACTTATAACAAAATAGATGGCTCAGTTGTTTTTTTATGTTTATCAGAAAATAAACTCTTTTAGCCAGAACGGTATGACAGTATCTGAATATTATCATAAACTTAATGTAATGTGGAAACAGCTTGATCAAATACTTCAACTGCCTTCTTGTACATGTGAAGCCTCTAGAGATTTTAACAACTATAATCATATGATAAAGCTAATGTCGTTTTTAATGGGATTAGATAGTTGCTATCAAAGTGTAAGAACAACATTGTTGATTAAAAGTTAACTTCCTTCTATAAAGGAAGCTTTTGTTGTAGTCTCTAGAGAAGAATCTCATAGACAGACCAGCAATTCTTCCAAAACCACTACTACATTTGGTTTTGTGTCAAAAGTAAGTCAAGGAAGTGAGAGTTTTAATGGCAAAAAGTTTTCAAAAGGTTCAAATCAATCTTTAAAATAAACCCATTGTAATAAATTGGGCACACAATAGACAAGTGTTTTGAAATTGTTGGTAATCCCAATCAGGCTAAACCTAGAGGTTATCAAGGAAAGAAGGCAGCTGCTAGTAATAATAGTGTATGTCCTGAAAAAACTAATTTTGGTATTACTGCTTTAACTAGTGATCAGGTGGCTAAACTGTTAAGTCTTTTGATTGATAAGAGTTCTGAATCTACTCAAAGTTGCAATCTATCTGGTAGGTTGTTTTGTGCTTCTGCTTTAGGATATGGTGTTTATTGTTTCACTAGTTCTAATGGGAAGTTAATTGGTATTGGGTGGATAATTGATTCAGGAGCTAATGAACACATGGTAAAAAATGAAACTGGTTTGTTTGACTATGTTGATGTATCTAATTTAAACATTAAATTAAAACATCCAAATGGTACATCTTCTTTAGTTACAAAGATAGGCAAACTTAAACTAGCTGAAAATGTTATATTACATGATGTTCTAGTTGTTCCTGAATACAATGTAAACTTGTTGTCTGTTCATAAGTTGGCTAGAGATAATATATTGTTCATAGGATTTGATGAAATTAAATGCTATGTTCAGGACTTGTCAATAAGGAAAGTCTTGGTGACTGGTAGCCAGCTTGATGGTTTGTAGATGTGTGGCAGTGCTAACGTTTTCTCTAAGGTGTGTTTTAACATGGTCAATATGATTGATGTTTGGCATGCTAGGTTAGGACATCCTTCTTAGCAAGTTTTATACATAATAAAATCTAAGTTAAAATTAAAGGCTATAGTTAACCATGGTGTAGGTGCATATATGTGACTATCGCTTTGGATTAATAAAGATTTGGCATTTATTATTGAAGAATTGAAGTTTATGAAGGCCATTCGACCTATCGCGAGGTCGAATGAGGTTTAACTAGGTCGAATGAAGTTTTGTTATGTATGTTTGTTTGGTTCGTGCCTTGAAAAGGTCGAACGAACCCATTCGACCTCTGCAAGGGTCGAATGGGAAGGTCTATATATAGTTTTGGTTTGTTTTGCAGGTAAGAACTTTGGTCATTCTGTCTCGGTAAAGTGTGTGTTTTTCAGTGTGTATCTAGAACTTCTTGATTGAGTCTTTTCATTGTAATCTAAGGTTTAATTGATTATTATCAAGTGATTATCAATGAGAATGATTATTAAAATGGATTTCTACATTTTCTGATTTGTTTATTATCATTTTGCGTGTGATCTAGGGTTTCCGCACCAAGATTACTCTACTTGTGTGATCATCTGGTTGATTTCTTACAATCCGGTCCTCCACACATGGTCCTTGTGATGTGTGTCAAAGGGCTAAACAACATAGAGATCCTTTTCTACTTAATAATCATTAATGTTCTCATGTAGGGTAGTTAGTTCATATAGATGTTTGGGGACCTTATAGGGTTGCTGATAGAAAAGGTCATAAATATTTTTTTAACAATAGTAGATGACTTCTCTAGAGTTGTATGGGTTTGTTTGATGAAACATAAAACTGAAGTGTTTGAACATGTTAAAGATTTATACAAATTATTTTTACAAAATTTAAACCACATGTCAAAACAACAAGGAGTGATAATGGTTTGGAATTTGTTAACACTCAAATGAAAAACTTTTGTAGAGAAAAATGAATAATTCATCAAACAACCTGTGCATATACCCCTCAATAAATTGGGGTTTTTGAGAGAAAACATAGGCACTTATTGAATATGGCCAGATCTCTTTTGTTTCAAAGTAACTTGCCTATTAGGTTCTGGACAGAGTGTATATTGACTGCTTATTATCTTATTAATAGGATCCCTTATTCTGTGCTCAATGGAAAGTCCCCTTATGAAGTAATTCATGGTTTTAAACCCTTGTTAGAACATTTGAGGATCTTTGGGTGTCTGTGTTTTTGTATTGTTTTAAATCAGTCAAATAAGTTAGAGAGTAGGGCAGAAAAATGTGTTTTAATTTGATACTCTCATGAAAAAAAAGGGATATAAGGAATATAGTTTGGACAGTAAGTTTATACTATATTACAGAGATGTAAAATTCTTTGAATCATGTTTTCCTTTCAAAGAAAATTTTTTTTGATACACAAATTAATTCCTTAAACTTTTTGTCTTTTGAAAATAAGTGTTTTGTGTCTAAACTTGTGACAACCGGCAAAATTAAGGTAATTCCGTACTAATTAATTATTCATAATTAACGTAATTAAGTGCAATTTCGTGCTAATTTTTTAACTAAGCCTTAGAGAATAGCAAATTCCCCCATAAGATGCATAGGAATGCACATGTCTAATGTTGAGGCACGACGAAATCGCGTGCAATTAAACTTGTCCGAAACGGACTTTGGTGATTACCCGATAACGATTAATTAACCGAAAACGATCCTGAACACCCAGGATATGAAATAAGGGAATTTCCATGAGATATTATGTGTTTTGGAACTCCAAAACCATATGTGGAAACTCCAAACACAAATCTCCCGGTAATGAATAAAGTGCGCGTATCGCACCCAATGCGCGCGAAACTTATAAATTCACCCAATAAAAGTCTAAATAACTTGCCAATGCCCAAAATAACTTATGTTTAAAGGTAATTGAGAGTCAATTATATTTCCGGAATAGCTCGCAATAAACACGCGATAAAACCCCGAAAACCCTAACCGAAACACTTAGATTACAACTAATGGTTACAAGATATTTTTGCAAAAGCAAATGGGTCCCACTCCTCTTCTTTTGTCAGATTTTAGGGGAGGTCTAGAGCCACCCTAATGTTGTTTACTTGCCTTGCAAAAATCATGATAAAAGAGTGCATGCTTAGTCCTTTATGTCACCCTAAGTACAATATTATCTTTATAATAACCAAGTGTCCTCCATAGTCTTCCACACTTCAAAAAAAAAATTAAAAAAAAATCCTTTCCTTTCAAAAACTTACGGCCAACAACAAATAATCAGCATCCCATCTTGTTTTTCTTCCAAATAACTCATAAAATCAATCCTTTCCATACCCTAAACAAGTGTGTACAAGAAGCTTGGAGCTTAACCATAGGAAGACACGCTTAAGCCCCATTTCCACTTGATTTTGAGTCTTCCCTAGCGTTGTGCTAGTTGTAAGTTTCTTATTTTTGCTTCTTGTTTAAGTATTTTTTTAACATGTGTTAGAAGCAAGTTGTACATGAGTTAGGATAATAAACTTTCACATAATAAAACATATGTTTTTCAAGACTAAAATAGAGGTGTTGCTATATACAAAAGGGCCGTAGGTTTATGTAAGTGTTGTTATTATTTTTGTTAGTTTAAAATGTTAACATAATCTTACACATGTTAAAGGTTTTAGCATAATGTTTAACTAAGCTTTTGATCATGAGATAATACATGTTTTTACAAGTTTAACTAATGTTTATAAAAACAACATCATGGCCGAAAATTTTACAAGATAATGTTAGTGTTTTTATAGTTTTTACAAGTTCACATACACATCTGTTAGAAGATGTTTTAGGTGATTTTCATAAAATAACTTGAACATGTTTAAAAGTGATTCTAATCATCATAATATAACCATCTAAAACATAATAATATGATGGAACTTAAAAATGTTACAAGATCTAAAAACTACATTTTTAAAGAACACTAACTTTGAAACTCTAAAAATGGACATATTGGACATTATGGACTTAACACACCAAATCCACATATTATTAACCTTAATAAGACTATATTGGACTATTATTAGGGTTAGAACATAATAATAAGTTATATTGACAAAGTTGATAAAAACAAGTTTACTAGTTTAGTGTAAAATTGTCATTTTTGAAAGATCTAGGAAGAAAAAGTAACTTTTGAAAGTTAACGGTATTATTTTGTAACTTTAAAAGTTAAGGGGTATAAAATGACATTTTAGAAACCTGGATCTAAAAATGTGACTTTGGAAAGTTAGGTGTTAAAAATGGAAGATGTTAACTTTCCAAGGTTATTTTGTAAAAAGTTAGCAAACTTACAAAAATGTATTTTTGAATAAAAAAATGTATTTTTATAAAATAATGTTTTATAAAAATATAGATTACCAAACATGATGGAAAATATAAAAACAAAGGTTTTTATAAAAATTTGGTAACTTAAAAACTCAGTAAAATTTTGGATAAAAATGAACACTTTTGTATACATGGGAATACAAAAGTGTTGGAGTATCTTGTTATAAATAATCAAGTCTTACTTTGCAAATAAAAATGTTATTTATAAAGTTTCCAAGTAAAATATGTTGGAATTAAAAGTTGATTAATTTTAAGAAAACATATTGTTGGAGACTTAGGAAAAATAACAAAAGTATATATTTGGGCGTAGGAAAAATAACGTTACGACGACAAGTATTTATTCCTACAAAAATATATATATAAACAACTTGTGTATTTCGGGACATGAAAATATATAAATACAAGTGATCAATGTAACGTATTTATTTCACGACGTGCTATCGGACTAAATGTAAAAACGGACGAATAAGTACATATTGTATAACTTCCTACAAGATACGTATATATGTTATTGCGTCTAAATGTGGAAATGAAAATATATATTTTATGAACTAAAATATATAACTTGGGTGAAAATACATAACACTTTCCTAAGTGTTGAAAATCTATTAATGGGAGAATTAACGTAAACAATCTACCACGATTACACGTTTAAAGCAAGTATAAGAACTTGACAATGTTCGGCCCGACAAGATCCTAGTATATTTATTTAATGGGAAAGTAAATATACGGTAAAGTGAGTCGAGTCGACTGTTGACAATGTAATGTCGATCGACAAGATCCTAGTATAATTATTTAATGGGAAAATAATTATACGGTAAGGTGAGTCAAGTCGATAATGAAGTAAAATAAGTTAACTAATACAAGAGTATAAGTGTAACTTATATCAAGGGTAATCCATCACCAACGAACCTAGGATACACGTTTAATTAAACGGGGAATCGAACTAAATAGTGGTGTTGGGAGTTGGGCGTACAACTTGCCAAAACACGCGCGCTATAGACCTAGTGATTTATACGTTTAGGACATTTGTAGGTGTTTGACCATGGACGAGCTATTCTCTGAGTTTGGATTGCTTGGTTTACTTGAGGTGAGTTTCACGGCCCCATTTTACTATTTTTACTTTTCGGGGGAAAGATATGTTAGGGAAATAGGTGATATGTCAAATACTTGAGTTTGATGTTCGCCACACGGGGTGCGTCCTCGCTACTGTAACCATTTATTCGTGTGTATGTATGAAATCGAAAACCGAATGAATATTTGGATAGTACTATTGGTACCCGACAAGGCCCACCCCTAATCGATAGCGTCGATTTATGCAACTGTGTATGCCAGGGGTGCACGTATTCTAAACTAAGTTGTCATTTTCCGTGAGACAACTATATGCGAGGCATTATTAGTCTTGGTTTGGTTATGGGCTCAAGTAGATTGTAGGAATTAATTTGCAACTCCTACAATAGCCACTACTTGTGTTTATTTCCCAAAAATGTTGTTGTTAAAATGATTTGTAAATTAAAACCTGTGAACTCACCAATATTTATATATTGACGACTTTTAGCATATCTTTCAGGTAACGGATTGTTGGAAGTCCACATGGCTAGGGCGGTAGGGATCATACAAGCGTCGGAATCTTTTGGGGGGTTTCGCTCTTATTTTTCACGGGTTGGGATATAGTTGAGAAACCTTACTTTTGTTTAAACTATGGTTGTTAAAAGATGTGTGTGAAACTTGAAACTACTTTTCGACATATAAATAAATGATCCTTTTCTTAATTACTTGTAGTTTGTGTTAATCTTGGTTTAATACTCTTCGAACGTCGCGCCACGTGTTTCCGCCATTGGCGTGGTGTGACAAAACTTGATAAAAATGTTGAACCAAAAACTTATTTTGATGCTATTAAATATCCTAATTGGGTTATTGCCATGAATGAAGAACTTGAGGCTCTATATAGAAATAACACATAGGAAGTTGTTGATCTTCCCAAGGGTAGACACAAAATATGGTGTAAGTGGATATTTAAAATAAAATATAAGTCATCAGGTGAAATCAATAGGTATAAAGCCAGACTTGTAGCTAAGGGGTATAGTAAAAAAGAAGGTTTAGACTATGATGAAACTTTCTTACCTATGGTTAAAATGGTTACTATGAGATGTTTAGTCACCTTAGCTGTTTACAATGACTGGAAAATTTTTCAATTAGATGTTAATAATGTATTTTTGTATGGTGACTTATATGAAGATGTGTATATGTCCCTTCCTGAAGGATATGATAATGTGTCTAAATCCAAAGTTTGTAAATTAAATAAGTCCTTATATGGGCTTAAACAAGCCCCTAGGATGTGGAATGAAAAATTAGTCAAAGCCTTGACTGAATTTGGTTTTATGCAGAGTAAATGTGACTATTCCATGTATGTTAAAAATAATGACAATGTTTTCTTGATGTTATTAGTATATGTTGAGGACATAATACTAACAAGTAATTCTAAAAAAGAAATTGAAAACATTAAGTCATTATTCAAAACCAAGTTTTTAATAAAGGACTTAGGTGAACTTAAATACTTTCTTGGAATAGAAGTATTAAAAACTGAGAATGGAATATGTTTGTCACAAAAAAAATAGTGTACTGATTTACTTAGTGAATATGGTATGTTTGGTTGTAAACCATGTTCTAACTAATTTAGTTAAACATGATAATAAACTGTTAAATAATGCTATTGGATATCAACAGTTAATAGGTAAATAGATTTACTTGTCTCATACAAGACCTGACATATCATATTGTCACACCCTCAAAATCCACTTGCGGAGTTTTACCGCGAGGCGCATGACAAACCAGGATCCAAACCAACGATCACAATAAACAAGTCTAAATGAATATAAATGCAATTTCAAAACATAGTTTAAAATCCCGTTTACAGCGGAAGCTTATTCAAAACAGTATCTCAACAGTGAAACAATAGTTCAACGTTCATAAGACCATGCAACCCTAGTTAGACGCCGTGCAGACGCGTGCGCCCTAGTCCAGTCGTGCTACCTTAGCGACCTGAGAAAACATGTAAAAGTTTACGTCAGCACAAAAATGCTGGTGAGTTTACAGGTTTTGTAATCCAAGTACCAAGTCCACCTGTCCATACTATAACAAATCGAAAACCAGTATACGCTAGCTAGGCGTACGTTTTGTTACTACCACGATTGGAAAACCATTACTAACTCGAATACCAGATGTTGTGCCCGAAAAGTACCAGTTGTTCCTGTTGTTCCTGTTTGAGACAATATGCACTCGCCCGGCCCTCCAAGCCGACGAGCGGGGTTGGTCACTCCCAATAGCGCTATTCACATTTCCCCGTTGTGCAAACCCGCACATTCATGGTTCCCCCCGGGACTTCCAAAGATCGTGTAGTACACAATAGAAACCCATAGTATGACAGTAGTTACCAAATAATCGTTTTAACACATGTTTTCTCCCCCGAAAATATGAAACCAGTTTAAAAGAGGGGCCGTAAACTCACCTTAAGTTGCGTTACTCCTTAACCCGAGTAAACTCAGCTGCTATGCTAGTCCCGTAAAGCGGCGACCTAACATATGACAGTTACAAGTACTTAGACTAATAACCCGCAGGTTAATTAGTCCCTAGATGTCCAGACCATAACCAAGTTTGTTTGAAAACACCGTGACTGTTTAACTGACCCAAAGTACAAGACTCGACATCCCATTGGTGACCCGAGACTCCCCGTGTTATGTTTACGCTCCAAAACATACAATAACGCAATCACACTTAACATACGTTAACGCACAACAAGTTATAGCACATAGTTCTCGTATCACCGAATTACATCCAAACATATGTTACCAAGTTATTAGACATGTTACGGGGTTCCTAGCATGTTCCTACATGTCAAATCGGGTCTCGGAATGCTAATTTATACTTACAGCAGCAGTACACGCGATTAGGAAAAGTCAACTAGCATTTAGGTTGGTCAACTAGCATTTAGGAACCCTAATCGCATGAACTACTAGCATTTAGGGCTATACCACATGTAACTACTAGCATTTAGGGCTATACCACATGTAACTACTAGCATTTAGGGCTATACCACATACAAGTTCTAGCATTTAGGGCTAATCGCCCCTAAGGTCACACGAGTAGGCCTAATCGCATGAGTTATAGGCGATTAGCACCCTACTCGCCTATAACATAGGCGATTAGGAATGCTACTCGCCTGTAACCTTGCTGTTCCGGTTTTTCGCGCGTTTAACGCTCCAAATCAGATCCAGAACGTGTGTAATCACCCACTATCATCCCAAACACTATCCTAAACATGTTTCAACCAAAACCCTTCGTTTTGCCTCGTATTATCAGCCCTGCATGCAAATCACGTAATCCAAACACCATTCACATAGCATGCAATCATCATACAAACACGCGTAATCATAACCCTAATACTAAATTCTCAGATTTCATCATCATAATATTATTAGTATTCTGAATTAATCCTAATAACATGTTAATCTATCATCATGAATCATAAAAACCTTAGCTTTCTAATCATAAACACCCATAACACATGTATACTAGTTAGAATCCGATTAACAACCCTTATTAATGATTTTCAGAAAGCTTTTTCGTTTTAGAACAGGTCTGGACCATTAGGGATTGATTAAAAACGTTTATAAAGATTCATGGATGAAAACCAAACCTTAGAATTGTGAAAGAATGAAGGATTATGCTTGAATCCTTGTGTTTTGATCAAAAATCGCGTTCCAGAGGTTGTGTGTGTGTTGGGGCAGGTTATGGGACGACTAGGGTTTGTAATATGAAGTTTATGAGGTCAAGTATGGTATTTATAGTCATTTTTAGTCGTCCAGCACGTAACTAGCGATTATGCAGCCCTTACACGCGATTAGGAATCCTAATCGCATGATTGTTCAGGCATTTAGGGCCTACTCGCCCCCTAGGGCACACGAGTAGCCCCTACTCGCCCCTAATATAGCCTACTCGCCTCCCTTATAGGCGATTAGGCCTTCCTAATCGCCTATAGGGGCTGGTTTCGTGTGTTTTGCGCGTTAAACCCCGTTTTAACATATGTTAACACATATTCACATACCGACAAGTCACATAATGATTGTAAACACATAACACATGTAAATACACATATTTACCCTCGTTCACCAATTCCCGGGACTCGAGACTCGTATGTTCCGTATGCCCTGACGATCCTACAAATCGTCACCGTTTGTACACTTGGTTAAGGACCGACATCTAATGAACCTCTAGACCAACATCCAATGATCCTCTAGACTAAACCGATAGTTCCCGAACCATAACCCGACTTAACTAACCCAGTTAAGTACAATATACGCGTGACTCGCTAAGGTAGACTTTCATCTAGACAACGTTGTTAACCAGAATTTGCCGGGTGTCACATCATCCCCACGTTAAAAGAATTTTCGTCCCGAAAATTGCACAAGTACCAAAAGAACAAAAGAAATAACGAAGGGAACAAACAAAAGATAGAAACCAAAAGAGAGATTTACCCGAGTTGTCACATCATCCCCACGTTAAAAGGAATCTCGCCCCGAGATTCATTCAGCTGCAGAAGAGACATGTCTCGACTCGAACGCTTCCTTAGGAAAGAGATGAGGATACTTAGACTTCATCTGATCCTCCCGTTCCCACGTGTATTCTGGTCCCCGGTTCGAGTTCCACCGAACCTTAACGATACGAATCTTGCTGTGACGTAGGCTACGAATCTTGTAATCCAGAATCTCCACAGGTTCTTCCACAATCCGAAGACGATCATCAACCTTGATCTCTTCCAGTGGAACGATGAGAGACTCGTCAGCCAGACACTTCTTCAAGTTTGACACATGGAAGACGTTATGTACGTTACCGAGCTCCGTCGGTAAATCGAGACGATATGCCACCGGCCCAATCCGTTCCAGGATCGTAAACGGGCCGACATACCGCGGATTGAGTTTGCCACGCTTCCCAAAGCGTATGACGCCCTTCCATGGTGAGACTTTTAGAAGCACTTTGTCATTAACTTGGAATTCCAATGGTTTGCGACGCTGATCAGCATAACTCTTTTGCCGATCCCGTGCCGCTGCCAACCGGTTGCGAATCTGTACGATCTTTTCCGAAGTTTCGTACACTAGTTCAGGCCCAGTGAGTTGACTCTCACCCACCTCAGCCCAACAAAGAGGAGAACGGCATTTCCGTCCGTACAGTGCTTCGAACGGAGCCGCCTTGATGCTCGTGTGATAACTGTTATTGTACGAGAATTCTACTAACGGTAGATGAGCTTCCCAACCCTTGCTAAAATCGATCACACATGCCCGCAGCATGTCTTCTAAAGTTTGAATCGTGCGCTCACTCTGACCGTCAGTCTGTGGATGATAAGCCGTACTCATGTCTAGTTGGGTACCCAAAGCCTTGTGCAAAGACTTCCAGAAGTGAGAAGTAAAATGGGAGTCACGATCCGAGATAATAGAAATTGGCACCCCGTGCTTAGAAACAACTTCCTTCAAATAAAGACGAGCCAAACGATCCATGGTGTCGGTCTCCTTAATAGCAAGAAAATGGGCTGATTTCGTCAACCGATCGACAATCACCCATATCTTGTCATTCCCGCTTGGTGATTTAGGAAGTTGTGTGACAAAATCCATAGTAATCCGTTCCCATTTCCATTCCGGAATTTCAGGTTGTTGCAAGAGACCCGACGGTTTCTGGTATTCCACCTTGACCTTAGCACAGGTCAAGCATTTGCTCACGTATGAGGCTATGTCCGACCTCATGTTTGGCCACCAGTAAAGCACCTTCAGATCTTGGTACATCTTATCCGAACCAGGATGAATAGAATACCGGGACTTATGAGCCTCATCAAGGACAAGCTCCCGTAGTCCTCCGAATAAAGGAACCCATATGCGTTCTGCGAAGTAGTGCAGGCCATCAGGCCTTCGCTCGAGGTGCTTGTCGGCACCGTGCATAGTTTCAGCTTTAAGGTTTTCCTCCTTCAAAGCTTCTAACTGGGCAGAACGAAGTTGATCAGGTAAGGATGAATGAATGGTGAGCTGCAACGCCCGAACGCGACGAGGTTTAGTAGATTCCTTCCTGCTCAAGGCGTCTGCTACAACATTCGCCTTGCCAGGATGGTACTTAATAGCACAATCATAGTCGTTCAGAAGTTCAATCCAACGACGCTGCCGTATGTTCAAATGTTGTTGGTCGAAAATATGTTGGAGACTCTTGTGATCGGTGTAGATGGTGCATTTGGTACCGTACAAGTAATGTCTCCAATTTTCAACGCGAAAACCACTGCACCCAACTCCAAGTCATGAGTGGTGTAGTTTTTCTCGTGCACCTTGAGTTGACGAGAAGCGTACGTAATTACTTTCTCGCGTTGCATCAACACGCAACCGAGACCATGAATAGAAGCATCACAGTAAACAACGAAATCATCAGGGCCTTCAGGTAAAGACAAAATAGGAGCAGAACACAGTTTGGACTTTAGTTCTTCAAACGCTGACTCTTGTGGTTCGCCCCAGTCGAATTTTCTATCCTTCTGCGTGAGAATGGTCAGGGGTTGAGCGATATTCGAGAACCCCTGAATGAAACGACGATAGTAGCCCGCAAGGCCTAGAAATTGCCGCACCTCAGTTGGCGTATTTGGTGCTCCCCAGTCCTTGATCGCTTCGATCTTAGCTGGATCGACATGAATTCCTAGTTCATTAACAACATGTCCTAGGAACTGAACTTCGCGTAACCAAAAGTCACACTTTGAGAACTTGGCGTAAAGTTGTTCCCGTCGCAAGAGTTCCAAAACTAACCGCAGATGTTCCTCGTGTTCGGTCTTGTTCTTGGAATAGATCAGAATGTCATCAATAAACACAATGACGAACTTGTCAAGATATGGTTTGCAAACGCGGTTCATCAAGTCCATGAAAACCGCCGGTGCGTTCGTAAGACCGAAAGGCATGACCAAGAATTCGAAATGGCCATAACGTGTTCGAAAGGCAGTCTTTGCAACGTCAGCTTCCCTTACCCGCAACTGGTGATAACCGGACCTCAAGTCGATCTTGGAATAATAACTAGACCCCTGGAGCTGGTCGAATAGATCATCAATACGTGGAAGAGGATAACGGTTCTTGACGGTCAATTTGTTCAGTTCTCTGTAGTCCACACACAAATGGAAACTTCCATCCTTCTTCTTAACAAATAGAATCGGGGCTCCCCAAGGGGAAGAACTTGGCCGGATGAAACCCTTGTCCAAGAGTTCCTGTAACTGACTAGACAATTCCTGCATCTCGGGAGGTGCAAGACGGTAGGGGGCCCGAGCAATAGGAGCAGCCCCTGGTACAAGATCAATACCGAACTCGACTTGACGATGAGGAGGAAGACCAGATAAATCATCGGGAAAAACATCAGGAAACTCGCGTACAACTGGAATATCGTCGATCTTCTTCTCATCACCAGAGGAAACAGATAAGAGCGCCAAAACGGCTGGATAACCCTTTCGAAGACACTTAAGGGCTTTCATGCTAGAGATGATGTTTAGCGGAACACCACCCTTGATACCGTACACAGAAAGGAATTCTCCATCAGGGAGAGGAATCCGAATAACCTTATCGTAACAGACAATCTTCGCGCGATACAAAGACAACCAATCCATTCCCACCACAACGTCAAAACTACCCAATGGTACCGGCATAAGGTCGATGGGGAACGATAAACCCGACAACTCTAATTGACACTCCCGAAGGATACTAGTAGCTTCAATCATTTTCCCGTCAGCCAACTCAATAATATACTTGGTCTCTAATGGTACGGGTACTACATCTAGCAGACGACTAACACCCATGGATACAAAACTCTTGTCGGCACCAGAATCAAATAACACACTAACAGAACGGTTATTGAAAAGAAACGTACCGGTGACTGTGTCAGGGTCCTGCCTAGCCTCAGCGGCTCCAATGACGAAGGCACGTGCATTTCTGCCGCCGCCCCCGTTGTTCCCATTACTGTTGTTCCCACCCTGCTTCAATTTTGGGCAATCCTTCTTGTAATGCCCAGTGTCACCACAGTTGTAGCATCCTTGTCTTCCTGTAGTCCCCTGAGTAGTCGGAGCTGAGTTAGTAGTCGAGGCCTGGGTCGATGGAAGTGTAACCCGACAATCTTTAGCATAATGCCCTGTTCGCTGGCAGCGATGACAACGGTTACTGTCGCAGTTCCCTTGATGGTGACGTCCACACTTGTTGCATTTGGGCAGTTTCCCCGCATAACCGCCCTGTTTGTTACCCAAAGAAGAAGAAGAAGAACCCCCATTTTCAAACCTTTTACCCTGCTGTGCTGGCCCAGATCCCTTCCCGTCATTTTCCCACTTGCGCTTGTTGTTCTCTGGGGCCTTAACAGTCGAACCCTTCGCAGGCAAAATACCCTCATTCACCTTTAAGTTGGTCATCCTATGAGCCGATCGAACCACCTCTGCGTATGTAGGATGATTTCCCGCAACCACTAATCCTGCAATTTCCGGTACTAACCCCGAGACATAGTGTTCAATCCTACGGTATTCTGGCACATGCAGATCGGGACACAGCACTGCCAACTCATTCCGCCTCACAGTATACTTCTCAATTTCCGACCCAGTCATCTTGAGGTTCCACACCTCGTGCTCCAGCTTCTGTACCTCTTCTCTTGGACAGTATTCACGCTTCAACAGTTGCACGAAATTCTCCCATGGCATAGCATATGCCTCCCCAATACCCATATTCTGGGTGATGCCATTCCACCAAGTCAATGCCACATCCTGGAATAACGCAGCAGCATACTTAACCCGATCTTCTGGGAGACAGTTACACATCAGAAATACTGACTCCACTTTCTCCAGCCGCCTAAGCAAGCTCACCGCACCCTCAGTGCCAGAGAATTCCTGGGGCTTACAGTCCCGGAACATCTTGTAGGTGCACATGGGTGGGAGTGGGTTAACAGGACCACCTGAAATGAAACGTATGAGAAACCACGAAGAATGTAAACAAGGTTCACCAATGAGGCAAAGAAAATGGATAAATCAACTTACCACCACCGTTGTGCCCTAACTGAAAGGCAGCTTGGAGCAAGTTGTTCAGATCAGCCTGCGATAGGTTAATACCTCCACCACGACCACCAGCACCACCGCGACCACCACCACGTCCACCATTGCGACCACCTCCACGTCCTCCTCGTACTCCAGACATGATTCTGGCAGAAAGAACGAGAAAAATTAGTTTCGCAGATAAAGATAACCACTAATGTTCACAAGATCAAAGCTAGATCCAATCCAGGACTATCCCTTCAAACCCAGAGCTCACTAGGGCTTCCATGCATTTCGGTTTATGATTTTGTGTGCACCCAAAATGATAAACCGCTCTACATGGTCCTCCAAGTGTTCTCCTAGTTCAAAGTTCAAATCACCGAACATAGACTCTTAGCTACACACCGTAATACTACGGTAGTTTATGGCAAGTGTTTCTATTGGAGTACGAAAGGGAGATGTCCGAGCCTTGGACAAACCTCAAGAGCACACGAGTTACTCCAATAGACTACCTCGCCTAGAAAGTACGTAACCCGACCTAAGATAGAACGGATAATATAACGTAGAAAGACCAACAATTTAGAGACACCCCGACAAGACCATACGTAAACCACCTTAATGTTTAGTACCATGTGATCGTCTAGTGTGTGCGACTCGGCTATAGACTAGACTCTACATGCAGTCCTAGTTCACTATAACCTGGCTCTGATACCAATCTGTCACACCCTCAAAATCCACTTGCGGAGTTTTACCACGAGGCGCATGACAAACCAGGATCCAAACCAACGATCACAATAAACAAGTCTAAATGAATATAAATGCAATTTCAAAACATAGTTTAAAATCCCGTTTACAGCGGAAGCTTATTCAAAACAGTATCTCAACAGTGAAACAATAGTTCAACGTTCATAAGACCATGCAACCCTAGTTAGACGCCGTGCAGACGCGTGCGCCCTAGTCCAGTCGTGCTACCTTAGCGACCTGAGAAAACATGTAAAAGTTTACGTCAGCACAAAAATGCTGGTGAGTTTACAGGTTTTGTAATCCAAGTACCAAGTCCACCTGTCCATACTATAACAAATCGAAAACCAGTATACGCTAGCTAGGCGTAAGTTTTGTTACTACCACGATTGGAAAACCATTACTAACTCGAATACCAGATGTTGTGCCCGAAAAGTACTAGTTGTTCCTGTTGTTCCTGTTTGAGACAATATGCACTCGCCCGGCCCTCCAAGCCGACGAGCGGGGTTGGTCACTCCCAATAGCGCTATTCACATTTCCCCGTTGTGCAAACCCGCACATTCATGGTTCCCCCCGGGACTTCCAAAGATCGTGTAGTACACAATAGAAACCCATAGTATGACAGTAGTTACCAAATAATCGTTTTAACACATGTTTTCTCCCCCGAAAATATGAAACCAGTTTAAAAGAGGGGCCGTAAACTCACCTTAAGTTGCGTTACTCCTTAACCCGAGTAAACTCAGCTGCTATGCTAGTCCCGTAAAGCGGCGACCTAACATATGACAGTTACAAGTACTTAGACTAATAACCCGCAGGTTAATTAGTCCCTAGATGTCCAGACCATAACCAAGTTCGTTTGAAAACACCGTGACTGTTTAACTGACCCAAAGTACAAGACTCGACATCCCATTGGTGACCCGAGACTCCCCGTGTTATGTTTACGCTCCAAAACATACAATAACGCAATCACACTTAACATACGTTAACGCACAACAAGTTATAGCACATAGTTCTCGTATCACCGAATTACATCCAAACATATGTTACCAAGTTATTAGACATGTTACGGGGTTCCTAGCATGTTCCTACATGTCAAATCGGGTCTCGGAATGCTAATTTATACTTACAGCAGCAGTACACGCGATTAGGAAAAGTCAACTAGCATTTAGGTTGGTCAACTAGCATTTAGGAACCCTAATCGCATGAACTACTAGCATTTAGGGCTATACCACATGTAACTACTAGCATTTAGGGCTATACCACATGTAACTACTAGCATTTAGGGCTATACCACATACAAGTTCTAGCATTTAGGGCTAATCGCCCCTAAGGTCACACGAGTAGGCCTAATCGCATGAGTTATAGGCGATTAGCACCCTACTCGCCTATAACATAGGCGATTAGGAATGCTACTCGCCTGTAACCTTGCTGTTCCGGTTTTTCGCGCGTTTAACGCTCCAAATCAGATCCAGAACGTGTGTAATCACCCACTATCATCCCAAACACTAACCTAAACATGTTTCAACCAAAACCCTTCGTTTTGCCTCGTATTATCAGCCCTGCATGCAAATCACGTAATCCAAACACCATTCACATAGCATGCAATCATCATACAAACACGCGTAATCATAACCCTAATACTAAATTCTCAGATTTCATCATCATAATATTATTAGTATTCTGAATTAATCCTAATAACATGTTAATCTATCATCATGAATCATAAAAACCTTAGCTTTCTAATCATAAACACCCATAACACATGTATACTAGTTAGAATCCGATTAACAACCCTTATTAATGATTTTCAGAAAGCTTTTTCGTTTTAGAACAGGTCTGGACCATTAGGGATTGATTAAAAACGTTTATAAAGATTCATGGATGAAAACCAAACCTTAGAATTGTGAAAGAATGAAGGATTATGCTTGAATCCTTGTGTTTTGATCAAAAATCGCGTTCCAGAGGTTGTGTGTGTGTTGGGGCAGGTTATGGGACGACTAGGGTTTGTAATATGAAGTTTATGAGGTCAAGTATGGTATTTATAGTCATTTTTAGTCGTCCAGCACGTAACTAGCGATTATGCAGCCCTTACACGCGATTAGGAATCCTAATCGCATGATTGTTCAGGCATTTAGGGCCTACTCGCCCCCTAGGGCACACGAGTAGCCCCTACTCGCCCCTAATATAGCCTACTCGCCTCCCTTATAGGCGATTAGGCCTTCCTAATCGCCTATAGGGGCTGGTTTCGTGTGTTTTGCGCGTTAAACCCCGTTTTAACATATGTTAACACATATTCACATACCGACAAGTCACATAATGATTGTAAACACATAACACATGTAAATACACATATTTACCCTCGTTCACCAATTCCCGGGACTCGAGACTCGTATGTTCCGTATGCCCTGACGATCCTACAAATCGTCACCGTTTGTACACTTGGTTAAGGACCGACATCTAATGAACCTCTAGACCAACATCCAATGATCCTCTAGACTAAACCGATAGTTCCCGAACCATAACCCGACTTAACTAACCCAGTTAAGTACAATATACGCGTGACTCGCTAAGGTAGACTTTCATCTAGACAACGTTGTTAACCAGAATTTGCCGGGTGTCACATCATCCCCACGTTAAAAGAATTTTCGTCCCGAAAATTGCACAAGTACCAAAAGAACAAAAGAAATAACGAAGGGAACAAACAAAAGATAGAAACCAAAAGAGAGATTTACCCGAGTTGTCACATCATCCCCACGTTAAAAGGAATCTCGCCCCGAGATTCATTCAGCTGCAGAAGAGACATGTCTCGACTCGAACGCTTCCTTAGGAAAGAGATGAGGATACTTAGACTTCATCTGATCCTCCCGTTCCCACGTGTATTCTGGTCCCCGGTTCGAGTTCCACGGAACCTTAACGATACGAATCTTGCTGTGACGTAGGCTACGAATCTTGTAATCCAGAATCTCCACAGGTTCTTCCACAATCCGAAGACGATCATCAACCTTGATCTCTTCCAGTGGAACGATGAGAGACTCGTCAGCCAGACACTTCTTCAAGTTTGACACAAGGAAGACGTTATGTACGTTACCGAGCTCCGTCGGTAAATCGAGACGATATGCCACCGGCCCAATCCGTTCCAGGATCGTAAACGGGCCGACATACCGCGGATTGAGTTTGCCACGATTCCCAAAGCGTATGACGCCTTTCCATGGTGAGACTTTTAGAAGCACTTTGTCATTAACTTGGAATTCCAATGGTTTGCGACGCTGATCAGCATAACTCTTTTGCCGATCCCGTGCCGCTGCCAACCGGTTGCGAATCTGTACGATCTTTTCCGAAGTTTCGTACACTAGTTCAGGCCCAGTGAGTTGACTCTCACCCACCTCAGCCCAACAAAGAGGAGAACGGCATTTCCGTCCGTACAGTGCTTCGAACGGAGCCGCCTTGATGCTCGTGTGATAACTGTTATTGTACGAGAATTCTACTAACGGTAGATGAGCTTCCCAACCCTTGCCAAAATCGATCACACATGCCCGCAGCATGTCTTCTAAAGTTTGAATCGTGCGCTCACTCTGACCGTCAGTCTGTGGATGATAAGCCGTACTCATCTTTCTCTCTCTTCATTCAGCCATTCACTTTCACTTTGTTTTCTCTTTTTCACTCAATATTCTACTCTAGTTCACATTAGAGTTTTGATCTAGAATTATCATCATATTCATCTTGAATATGTTGATGTGTGATTCTATTGGGTCTTTGTATTGAGATTATTCTGTGATAATCTCTTTGTAGTGTGTAGTATTGAGAGATTTGTGAATGATATGTATATCTGACAATCTTGTAAGGATTTTTGGTATATTTTTGGGTTGGGATCTTTGGAATAAAGTTTTATAGTTTTTGATTCCATGTTTGTGACACAATGCAACTAGCAGTTAATTTATTTTAAATGAGTTAACTTAAAATTTGGACGTTTTTACAATAAAACCAACTTTTTGTTTGGTATCGAGCCGATTTATGCCTTTAGTTTCGCTGATTAGCTGCATGTTTATAAATCAGCCGGAGGAGGTAAAATTAATAAGAAGATTATTCATGGTATTGTTATAGCCGTGTGTTGATTGATTTGGAAGGCGAGGAATGACAAATGGTGTAAGAGTTGGAACGTCAAAGCTTTAGAGGTGGTGGCCGAGGTTAAGTCTTTATCATTTTTTTGGTTTAAGAATAGATCCATGTACAAGTCCCTTCTTCGGAAGGAGTGGTTTGATTAACTGTTGTATATGTTGTAAGTGTCCGCGCTCTTCATCTTAGGAGGCCAGGGCCGGCTGGATAGTTGATCCAACCCAAGCTAGGGCTTGAGGCCTCCCTTACAAGAGGGCCCTCATTATTTAGACATCAGACCCAATATCTTGATTAGGTTAGCATATAAATATGTTAAAAAAAGGTCAACGTATTCAATCAATCGACTTTCTCAGACAGATCAAGCTTCAATACTGCAGGAACTCAATCGACTTTCTCAGACAGATGCGTTCAATTGCATTGATGGCCATTTTTTCGGGAACAGGCGAATCGCAGAGGGCAACACTGTTATATTCTGCTCCAAAAGGTTCTATTATACCCGATTCTTAATTTTACAATCTACTCTTACAGTCTTAATCTTATAAAGTTACAATCTGCTCTTACAAGCGCCAATACAGAGATGTTCTGTCTCGGCTATTTTGTTCTGTTTGATTGGTCGTACTGGACAGCATGCATTCTGTTCGGCTGAAATCTTGCTCGACTGTTCTGTCTCGACTGTGTTGTTTTGTTCGACTGCATACATCAACTTCAAAAGGTTAGTATTGGTTTGCTGTTTATCAATTGATGCAGTGTTGTTTGTCAAATCATTTTGCTTCAACAAGTTTAGGGATTTGTTGTTTGTTAATTGATTTAGGCCTTTAGGAATTAGGTAGCAATCCAGCCGTTGAGTAGTCTTTTGTTTGTTAATTGATTTAGGAGTAAACCATAAACATTATAACAATGTCAAGTCGAAAGCGAAAGAATGAATCGGGTCACACAAAAAGGGTAAAAAAAAAAAAGTAAAACCAGATTCTTTAACTAACTCACTAAAAGGATCAATGGAAAGATTTGTAATACATACAAACGTTGATGAACCTACAATCCTTAATGAACATATCAATATTGAAGACACTACAAACCTTGATGAAACTACAAACCTTAATGAAACCACAAACTTTTTAGTTTATTATTACCGGTCCCATGCCCGGGTAAAGGAGGAGGGTTTGTATAACACAATGCGAGTTTTTTTCAAAAAGTTCCCAACATTTTAGTTCGCTTTAGGCCTTCAAAAACGTTGAGACGGCCCTGGAGGCGGTTTTTGAATGAAAGTTATTTTAAAAAAATTAAAAAGGGCTTTTGTGTTAGTTGGTTAGACACAAGAGGCAGATAAAGTGCATGACACGCCTCAACATCTGATTGTCGATAATGAGGCTGAAGATAATGGTATGGATGATTTCGGTTCTTCTCATAAATCTATAGCTGATCAAGTTAATGCTGAGCAAGAGAAAAATATAAAAGTTCCTGTCGCTGGTGATAGTCTGAAGATTCAGAAGGAAGTGCAGAGTACTATTGTTATGGGGTCATTAGTTGGGGCTCAACTTGGTAATTTTCAAGATTTGGTTGTTGAAGCTGTTGAACAGGAAGGGCTACAAGCAGGTTTTATGAATTTTCTATCAATTAATATCAAAGGGTTGGGTGTGGCAGGCAAATAGGGTTGGGTGAAAAACCTCAAAATAAAAAATGGGGTCGATTTCATAGCATTACAAGAGTCTAAAGTGTCGGAGTTTAAGGGGTTTGATGGCAATCGAGTTTGGGATAGAGGGGATTTTGATGTGGATTTGGTTGAATCCTCGTGAAGATCTGGTGGTTTGATTAATTTGTGGAATCCTAATGTGTTTAAGAAAATTAGTACTGTTCAGGACCCGAACTTTCTGCTCACTTCGGGTAGCCTTGTTAAAGATGGCTCAACACTAAATATTATAAATATTTATGCGCCTCAAAGGGTGGGGGCGAAAAGGGCTCTTTGGGATAAAATTAAAGAGGTGAATGGGTAATATTCAAGGAATGTGGATTTTACTGGGTGATTTTAATATCGTTCGATTTGAAGAGGATAGGGAAAACTCTCGGTTTCATTACACAAGTGCTTGGGATTTTAACTCCTTTATTGATGAAATGGGTTTGCAGGAATATTTGATGAGGGGTAACAGGTTCACGTTTGTGTCAAGTAATAATGGGGATGTCAAACTGAGCAAAATTGATAGAATATTATTATGTCAGACTTTCTTTAATGGGTGGCCTACGGCGTGTCTTCGAGCTCTTCCGTGTGATCTTTCGGATCATACGCCCTGTTGTTATCTTTGGTTGACTCTAACTTCGGGTATAAATCTTTCAGATGGTTTAATCGTGGTTGGAAAGGGATGAGTGTAGGGACGTGGTTATTAAGGCGTTGGAGGAGGGTTTATATGATGGCTTACCTAATATGGTCATTATGAAAAAATTAAAACATGTTAGAGATGTGTTAAGGAGATGGTGGGATTTGGTGATTCAAAAAGAAGGGGAGGAGTTGGAAATGTTTAAAAACGAAAAACAAAGATTAGAAATCATCATGGAGGAGAGGAGATTGGATGAGGATGATATATGGGTTTGGGAGGAATGTAGAAAAGGAATATTTCAGTCGAATCAGTTGAGATGTAGAGATTTACAACAAAAATCAAGGCTTAGATAGGCGGCGAAAGGAGATGATAATTCCGCATTCTTCCATCGGGTTTTGAATGGTAGAAAGGCTTCTAATGCCATTCGGGGCCTTGTGGTTAATGGCCAATGGATCTCTAAACCGACACTGGTCAAAAAGGAGGTGTTCAAATTTTTTAGAGATCATTTTTTTGTTAAACATCCTATTCGGCCTCACCTTTGTTGTTCTAGTATTAACCAGGTTCCGAGTGCAGATGCTGATATGTTGGTGCGTCCTTTTTCTAAAGAGGAGATTAAAATGTTGTTTTTGATTTCGAGTCAGACAGAGCCCCGGGACCGGACGGTTTTAAATTCAGATTTATGAAGCATTTTTGGAGTTCCTTTGAAGAAGGTTTCTTCAACTTGTTTATTTCTTTTCATGATTTGGGTGTCATAAGTAAAGGGTGTAGCACGTCCTTTGTAACACTCATTCCAAAAATAAAGACTCCGGTTGGATTGAAGGATTATAGACCCATTACTCTTGTGGGGATTATTAGCAAGATTATATCTAAAGTTTTGGCTTTGCAGGTGAAAGGTACAATTGCCAAAGTTATTTTGGAATCTCAAACGGATTCTCTTAAAGATCGATTTATTTTGGATGGCCCTCTTATGATCAATGAGGTGTATGGGTGGCTTAAAAAGACGGGGAAGAAAGTCTTTTTTCATAAAGTAGATTTTGAAAAGGCGTATGATAATGTTAATTGGGGTTTTCTTATATCTATTATGGGTCAAATGGGTTTTCCTAAAAAGTGGTGTTCTTGGGTGAAAGGTATTCTTGAGTCCGCTAGATCATCGGTTTTGGTGAATGGCTCCTCTACTTTTGAATTTCAGTGCCACAAAGGAATTAGACAAGGGGATTCTTTGCCTCCTTTTCTATTCCTTATTGTGATGGAGGTGTTCTTTATATCATTGGAAAAGCATGTGACTTTGGTGAAATTAAAGGTATTAGAATCGCTAATGGAGGGCCATCCATCTCTCATTTATTATATGCGGATGATGCGTTAATCGTGGGAGAATGGTCAAAGGAGAATATTGAGAAGACGACTCGCATTCTTAGGGTCTTCTACATATGCTCCAGATTGAAAATTAACATTGGTAAGTCTCACTTGTATGGTGTTGGCGAGGATGGTAATGAGGTTTCCAACATGGCATCCATTTTGGGGTGTCAGGTCGGGGAGTTTCCTTTTGACTATTTGGGAATTATAGTGGGCGCAAATATGAATAAAATTTGTTATTGGGACTTGGTAATTGATACTATTCATAGACGTCTTGCTTCTTGGAAGGTGACTACATTGTCTATGGGTGGTGGGCTTACACTTATCAAATCGGTTCTCTCTAGTCTCCCGGTGTATTACTTGTCTTTGTACAAAGCGCCGGTCAAAGTGACGGAGCAAATTAAGAAGTTGATGCGGAATTTCCTTTGAGTCTGGTCTAATGGAGGAAAAAGACTTAGTTGGGTGGCTTGGAATGTTGTGACTACATCTTTGACTAATGGGGGTTTGGGAATAACTACATTGAAGGATGTAAATTTTGCATTGTTGGCAAAGTGGGCGTGGCGTTTCAAAACTCAAAAAGATAGTAGGTGGCATAATATTATAGAAACTATCCATGGGGGCAGAGGTCGTTGGGTTTATCTTCCGGTTGATAAAAGCATAAAAGGCTGCTGGAAGAAGTTAGTGCAGGAACTCGACAGTCGCAGTTTCAAAGGCGTTAAGGTGCACTCCTTTATAAAGGCGAAAGTTGGTAATGGGAGGTGAATCTGTTTTTGGAATGATCTCTGGCTTGGCAACAGTATTCTGAAACAAAGATGGTCGCAGTTGTATAAGTTGGAAAAACACAAATATGCCAATGTTGATCAGAGGCTGATTATGGTAGACAGACGTGTGCAGCTGCAGCCGGTTTGGTCTGCAGGCACTGTATCTGTGGAGCGACTTTCAGAACTGCAAGATGTCTCCTTTATAATGTTGCTCTTACAGGTTTCGAGGATAGGTGGTTCTGGGATTCGGAGGAAAACGACCCCTTTTCAGTTGCCCAAGTTAAAAAGCTTATCATGGAGGAAAACGAGTCATGTCGGGTTCGCTTTATGCAGTGGGAATCATGGATTCCTATCAAGGTTAACTTGTTCGTATGGAGAGCCGAGATGAACCGGATTCCTACAAAAGTAGCGCTCACAAGAAGACGGATAAACGTAGACAATGTATCTTGCGGTCTTTATGACGTAGTGGATGAAGACGTTATGCATATTTTCACGGGATGCGGTTTCTCTTTTGGCGTCTGGTCAGCAATTGGAAAATTGTGCAAGGTAGATCCGATTATCGCTTTCGACTTTCAAGATATTTTTTACTATTCACGAGCAAACCCGAAGTGACAAATGGAGCTAAAAAGTGGTTAGGGGGATTATTATGATCACGTGTTGGGCCATATGAAAAGCAAGGAACGCAAAGGTTTTTGACGACATTGTTCCAAAGGTTTTTGATGTAGTTGCTACGGTTAAGTCGTGGTCCTTTTTGTGGTTGAAAAATAGATCGAAGTTTAGGTCCATTCAATGGTCTGATTGGGTTGCAAACCCTTTGTATATGTTGTAAGTTGCTTTGGCGGTCCTCGCTTTGAGGACGTGTCCGTTTTTTAATGAAGTTCACCGTTAAAGAAAAAAAGTTATCAGCTAATTGAATACAGTAATACTTTAAAAATTAACAACTATTATTTAATCCTATCAATCTATCAGATAAAATATTCAGCAATAAATCTTAATGCTTATTTCTTGTTTTTTCCTTTTAAAAGAAAACGAAACAAAAAAAGCAGGCCATTGTAATATTCGACTTACAAATACAAAATTGATGAGCATAAGAAGCCAAACTAGCCCTTTTAGTTTGTTTTATATTATGGTCATATGGTGTGCTTTCCTTTTCCAACATATGTGTGACTCTTTTTTGGATGTTTGGATAATGAGTTTTGAGGTCCAATGGTAGAGATATCGTGGGCTAAATAGTAACCATATTTTTGGTAATTTTTGTTGTATTTTATGCTTAGTTTTTATTTGATTCGTATTGATTAAGTTAATGTTTTTGTGTTTGAGAAAAGGACTATGTAATCAGTGTGGATTTAGACCAAGATTTCAGGGATAATGTTATATAATTTTCACAGGTAACGTAATACAAAACACGTAAAAAAAATAAAAATACACTACGCCAAAAAAATTGAGGGGTAACAGACATTACCCCTGCTAACCTTCTAGATCCGCCCCTAAATGTGTTGATACATACATAAATATATATTTAGATTAGGTTAAAAATATAAACATATATGCTACCTAAGATATACATATATTATCAAACTACACACTTCTCATTCTCTTAAACAACTAAATCAAATGATCATGAAAGCACAAAAGCATCACGGCTTATGTTATGGATGAACCACCAAAACACTTACCAAAAACCACCACTAATCGGATACCAATTGTTGGAGCAATCGGTCATAAACACGAACAAACAATCGTATATTATGAGAAACGCACTCACGGCTCTTTTATTTTATTAAAATAAAAAACCACCACTAATCGGCCCACGAATCCACTATTGTTTGGTTGTAAACAACACAATAGCCAGCCGCTAGCGGATAGTAAACATACAAATAGAACTCGGTTCCTCCTATGGTTTATCCGATTACAAAACAGTGAACCTTAGCTATTTCTCTTGTTTATCTAATCGCAAGACAAACCAAATTGCCACTACCCTTTTGATAAATCTCTCACAGATTAACCAACTTCTCTATTTCTGTTATCACACCATACTTATTCTTTCACCGACATCGCACCATACCACCCCAAACCACTCGGGTAACTCCACACCTATGGCAGGTGATTGAACTTTCACTCGATGGACTCGCTCCGCTCAATTTTTCTCGCCGTTGACTCGCACGACCCTTTGTTTGAAACTTCACAACCGCTCTCACAATTCAAGCTCTCACAGATCGAATTTCAGCAACTTCGTAACAAACCAGCGTCCTTCAAACCCGTCGCAAGTTCGATGACGACCTCTCTTTGAACCTGTCGCGGGTTCACTTTTCTTCGGTGGTGATTCATTAGGCCTTCGATCTTATGTGCTTTGATACCAATTGTTGGAGCAATCGGGTCATAAAACATAAACAAACAACCGAATAATGTGATAAACGCACTCACGACTCTTTTACATTTTATTAACATCAAACCACCACATATTACAAGACATATTAACTCCTATTTATACTAAATATTACTTGATCACCAAACCTATTATATTCAAATAATGACTCATAAATAGATAAATATACCAACTAAACCTATCTAAACTTAATCGATAAACATCAAGTTAAATAATAAGTTAATTTAAGATTAAATAATAAAATAAAATGGATTATATCAAGACTAAACCCAGCAATCTAAACCAGCAAGCCTACAATGTACATCATGGTCTTACCACGCAATGACCAAAAAGATCCAGAATCCTTAAGATACATGACTAAAATTATTAAACCTCACCTTAGGGGGGACGGGGTGTATCACGGGTAGGTGGTCGAGGGTTTGAACACGAGAAACAACACCGTCGCCACCCTTGCATGTTGGCTGGTGTGCTGTTTTCAGCGGGTAAAATAAACCGACGTGGGTTGGCAATTTTCGAACGTTGGGCTATTGACCGTTGGGGTGTATTTAAACGTTGGGTTGGTTTAAAAAACAGCTAGGTCTTGTTCTCCGCCACAAACCTAGGTTCCATAGGGCTCTTTCATATGCAGGTTGTGATGGTGGTGGGGGTGGGGGTGGGTGATTGTGATGGTTGTTGGTTGTATTGAGAATGCGTGGTTAGGGTGGGCGAGTGGGTTTATAGTTCTATTTTAAAATTAAATAAAAGTTCTAAGGTACATGAGGGTAGACTGATTTTATCATTATATGGTTTAATAGGGTGAAATGAGATCACTATCTAAAATTAGTAGGTGCTAGGGCTGGCAAGGGTAGCGCACTTCTCCGTGTTCCTTAAAAACTTTTTTTTTAACTACTAATTACATCTTCACCTAATATTCATTCTTATCATCTGTGAGAGATTCGAATTCCTGACCTCACCTTATACAACACCCTCAGCCCACACCACTGAGCCAAAGCCTCGATAGCGTGTTCCTTAAAACTTAAAGCGATCATTTTTGTTTTGTACAGTCTAAAGGACTTTGGTGTCATTTTGTTATTAAATAACCCTCATATATAGTGTAGCAATAAATTTTAATACATACTTTTGTCTTTGTTTTTTTTTTTTAAATATGAAAATAAAAACATGCAGGCCATTGTAATTTCGACCTACAAATCTACAATAACTTAATCGGTGGGCATAAAAAGCCAAACTAGCCCTTTTAGTTTGTTTTTTCTTTTGATAATATGGTGTGCTATCCTTTTCCAATTTCAAATATTGGTCAACTAAACAACTAGTTTGCTAGTTTATTATTATTTTTTAAAACTTTATGTACTCAAGTGTATTGTCGATATAATATAAGTTTTTCTTCCCTTAGCCTTTGATATATTCAGTTCCCTTGTAGCTTTTTTTAAAACGTTAGCACTATGAGCTTTCCAATATGAAGTTTTTCCTAACCTAATATTTCAAGATCTTTCAACCAAACAAGGTTTTTTATTGGGTATAAGCTTTCTTAAAAACTTGAAGTTAGAAATTCTTAAAAACTTCCTACCAAACATACCCTACAACTTTAAATATAGTTAATTGATGTGAGACAAATTGTAAGACTGAACGGAGTGGCAGCGTGGAAGGGGCGGGAAGGGGGGGGGGGGGGAACACCGCCGCAAGGGCAGCGTGGAAGGGGCGGGAAGGGGGGGCGGGAGATGGTTCACTGGCGTGGGGCTTGGGTGGGGGTGAGGTGGCAGCTTCTTATTGGTCAGGTTTTTTTTTTTTTTTTTTTTTTTTAACTTTAACACAATATAATATTATTTCCTTCCTCCCCTCTTCCCCCCTTCCACTCCCCACAATTATTTTCCCTCCCACAAGTGCCACATGGCGCTTCATCCTCCTCTTTCCCGCCCCCCCCCCCCCCCCCCCCCCACTCCTTATAGTCTAATAAGGGGTATGTTTGGCAAAACTAGCTTGTAGCTAATAGAACTTACTAACTAAAAGCTTGTAGCTATAAGAACTTTTTTTTAAAAGCTAGTACTAGTAGCTTTTCATTGTAGAACTTTTTCTCTAACCTAAAAGCTTCCAGCCCCTTCAACCAAACAAGGCTTTTTATTAAATAGGAGTTTTTTCTTAAAAGCTTGAAGCTTCTAAAAGCTCTTAAAAGCTTTTTGCCAAACATACCCAAGGTACACTTCATTACATATGAAAAAAAAAACATTCAAAAGTTAGGAAAGTTTATGTCAAAGAAGATTATTTAGCTCATAAATGAAACGTGTCTTCTTTATTGGTTATTGAAGTCAATCGTCAATGGTTACGTTTATGGAAGAAAATTTTTATTTAATATAGAATTGTAGATTTTTTTTAAACTTCAACTTCATTCACAAACACCTAACAAAGTCCGTAAGGACTCAAGGCCATTCACAAACGCCTAAAAATCCGCGAGGACTCGAGGCAACAATAATGACAACATATACATGGACACCTCAACCAATTACAACATATATAGAATTGTAGATATAGGTTACTAAATTTGTTCTAACATAAAAGATAACAAAATAAAATTTGAAAACAAAACCAGAAACCAATGATGAACCAATATATTTAATATCAATATCAATATATCTAAATAAATAAGCAGTCCATATTTACCATCAAAACCCCCCTTGATGTGTATCCACCAAACCAACTATCCCAATCTATTTCCTTCTATTTTTATACACAAAACACCAAACCCCTTTCCTAAAGCAAACCATCCATGCCCTACTCTTTTCAAGACCAATACAATCACTATTGCATGAGGTACAACCCTTTGATGCATATTCCAACCCACCTAATAAAAAGATTTGATCAAACCCAAATTGTATAGATTCCTCCTTAGCAAGGTACCAAGTGAAAACAAAACTGCACCACCAAGACTGCTTGTATTTTGTTCATCACTATGTGTCTTCTGATGATACATCAAAGGTAGCTCCTTTACTCTTAAATAGTCCGACCCGATTCCTTGCATTACCGAATCTACGAGTTTCAAATCCACAGAGTTTCCAATCGCGTCTGTTACGTAGAATATGTTTAGAGCCATGCCCATTGTTGTGGATATCTCGGCCTGTGTTACATTCATTGCGTTTTCTCTAAACGTTCGTGTCACTTGGGCCAACAGCCCAGGGTTGTCGGGTTTGTATAGCTCAAGACGCACACCCTCAGGCGCTCTTCTTTCGATAGCAGCTTTTAAACACATGATCACTCTTTGCTTTTCGGCTTCTGAACTAATTGGGCTTCCATCTATATGCCTGATAAAGAATTCCTGAAAAGCCACAATAAAGATTCAAATTTTAGTAAAATGGACAAATGGCAAAACCTCATTTTATAATACTTTCGGTGACCATGAGAACCCGTTAGGGAAAACCCATGGCGAACCAACAAGGCACCCTTTCAAGGGGTTAACCGGCCGAGACCTCTAACTTTGTTAGAGAGGATCAGACGCTTACACTGCGCCACCCCTTGAACGTTCCTTTTTAAATGTATGACGTGAAGGCTGAATACGTACCAGATATGCTCCATCTTCTCCAGTATTGATGGTTGCATGAAAGACAACATATTGCATATCGGTTAAAGTGCAAACGACGTCAAATAAAAGCTTTGGTCGATCTTTGCACTGAATGTTCACTACAGAGTACTCTTTTTCAGAATAATTTTGAACAGAAACCACCGGAGAGTATCGACCATGGGTCTTTATAATTGGAGACCTATCATAATCACGATCCGCAAACATCATCTGGTGAAGCCTTCTTTCTGTATGAGTAACAGCTAGTGAAACTGAAGTTTTGGCACTTCTTATATCATTATCCCCTTTCAAGACATTTCTTAACCGCGCTTCAATTTCGTCAATCTTTTTAGAGTCTACAATAGGGGACCCAGAATCACAATCTTTCAAATGAATTATGGCTGCGATACGGCCATTGTGTGTCCACACTTTCGACTCAACCACATCACAATTTAGTTCAGATAAAACCGCGAAAATTTCAGATAAAAGTCCAACTCTGTCTGTCCCGGTTAGTTCTAATGTTGTCATTCCATCAATGGACTTTGATCTTGTTCTATGAATGGTTCCAAGTGACTGCATTACAAAAATGACATAATATTATCATTATTAGTCCAGAAACATCAAGTAAAAGCAAATTAAATGGTAATTAAAAGGGAAAACATTTACCTGTTCAATGCAATTGATGATGCTATCGTCTGTTAATTTATTGCCATCCAAATTGGTGACATGGAAAACTGTAGATGATGAAATTAACCAACATGAGTATAAGAAAAGTTGCAGACAGGTATATCAAACAAAATGATTAAAAGGGTTTTCTTCAAAAGTGACTATATATGTTATGAATTAAGTCGGTAACCAAACACCGCTGACTAATCATACGCGCCAAAATGTTTATTCTAGCCGTATGAGTCGTGTTTTAAACAAATTATACACACCAACATAATCCATTTAGACTGACAACGAAGCGACTTATATGATCGCAAACCACATGGCCCGTATGACCCTTTTTAGCGATTATACAGCCCGTATAGCCTTTTTGGCGTATATCCGTCATCTAACCTTTTTTCTACATCTATACGGCTAGTATGGCCTTTTCACGGGCTATACGGGGTGTATGACGACTAGGGGTTGTGTATTTATACGCTGTGTTCCCAAGTTCACTTAATTAATGAAAATAAAAGAAAAGAAAGTAATCCTTTATTATCTTTCTTTCCATTAATTTCTTTTTCTTCGTTAAGTGAAGTCGGGAACATAGCGATAATAGCACCCATTGCTAATTTAAAATTAATATAGCCGCCTATTAGGCCCGTATAACAGTTTTACACCGGCCCGAATGACGACCAGGGCCGGTGTACATATAACAGCACACATTATTAAATCAAAATTAATAAAAGCTTACCATCCATATTCCATCTTCCATCTGAGGAAACATAACCCTTTTTAATAGAAAGATTCAGATCCGTAAGCACTTGAACAGCCTCAAGTAGAATCCCATCATTCCTCGCACTATCAATCTAAAATTAATAATCTCAAATCAGTTAAAAAAATCAAAAATAAATCTAAGAAAAAACAATAATAAACAGATAAAAATAATAATAACAACTCACCATTATGCGTGTTGCATCTACACAACCAGCATTATCAATCATCACCCTGACAAACCAAAATTTTTTAAAAAAAATGACGTCAGCAAAAACATATCCTAATAAAACATTAACAAAAAAAACATATAATGTTTGGTTCACTGTAAGTTTTAAAACATATTTTGACGGATTTAGAGGCTACCTCTTAACGGCTCAAAAAAAAAACAGGGATTTAACTAACTCACCTTGGGGTGTTCATACGAACAATAAGTTTTTCATACTCTTCAAGAACCGGTTTGCGGTCCATCTGCATCATCTTGTAATGTTTTTAAACAGATTAATTGGTAGTGATATTAATAAATGAAAACAACTGTAACGGGTTTTTATGGAGGGAAAACTGATGGGAACAAAACGGAAGAGTACAGATAACAGAGAGCCCAAATTTGAAGAAATTGGTAAGCTTTATCGACTAAACCGCCATCAAAGGTTTTTTTTTTCTCTCTCTCTTGTTACTTTCTCTCTCTAGAAAGATGCAATGGGGCAGGCTTTTCGGTTAACTGTCTATGGGAATGATTCTGTATTTATATTGAAGCAATGTGTTTATAAAAATTATAATTATGGTAAGAAATGGTTTATATAGGAAAAAGATATTGTTATTGACTTATTGTTATGTTTCCATATATTTGGATGGATGGATTTAATAATAGGATAGGATTGTTTGTAAATTTGAGTAATTATTGTAAGTTTTAATTTTGTAATAAATTTCTCTTTTAGCAATTATGTCTGTAACGGTTAAAGTTGGAGAGTGAGATTTTTCTCTGATTTTTTTTATAAAAGTACTAGGTTTGAGACCCGTGGGGACCCACGGTGCAAACCATAGTAAATAAAAAAAATTATATGAAACTAAGAGTTGTATTGTTCAAGTTTAGTAGCTACAAACGTAAAGTGTTAAAAATAACGGTTAGCCTGAAATTTTTTTTCTTATATAAACGTCAAAGTGGATATTTTTTATAAGCCCTCAGTAACGTTAGTAATGAAAACCGATTACCTATTATGATCAGTACTCAACAAAAGTATAAAGTTTTGAAAAAAATAACAAAGGTATGAATACATTATGTTTTTGTAAATGACTTTTTATCATATTTTTATTTTTAATGTAATTGTAATTAGTACATAACTTGTTCGAAAGAGAGAATTATATAATTGAATGATAACAATGTGATAATGTTGATTGCATAAGTGTGAAAGACTTGTATTCATGTAAATATATAGGTGAAGTAGAAATATGTGATTAATAAAATTTGTAGGTTGATTGGTAAAAGAACTTAAAATTAGCACATTTAGTGCATAAAATGTTGTCAAAATATATTGACTGGTCTTTGAATGAGGATCTTTTCAAAATATCAATTATACCTCAATAATTGTTGTGTAATTAGTAGAATTAAATCAGATTAATTTGTTTTTTTAGTATATAGATTTAATATTATCAAATAATGTATATTTTAATCATACTAAGCAGTAACGGTGATCAAATGTCCCTTATGTTCGGTTTTTAAATATAACAAAAACCGAAAACCGATGTTCGGTTTTAGGAAAAACAATAACCTAAATCGATCGTTACTTTGGTTACGTAAATTTGTCGGTTATCGGTGTTGGTTTCGGTTATGTTCGGCTAATATTCAAACATAAAAGTTGTGCAAAATTATAAACTTAAAGTATTTAGTAAATTGTTTGGACCTTTTTTCAAGATACAAATATATATGAAAACGCAATAAAAATATATGAAATACTTACAAATTGTTCGGTTTAAGGCATATGTTAACCGCAACCGATCGGTTAATTCGGATTCGGTTTTTTCTCGGTGCCGTTATCGGTTATGTTTCGGTAATTTTTAGTTATCGGTTTTCGTATGGTCACCCCTACTAAGCAGATTGGGACAGATTGATTAGTCAACCTTTGTTAGAACTTAGAAAATATAAATATAAAATTAGATATATTTGAGTTTACAAATTAACATAATTGTTAGTATTTAGGTTTTATTTTTACGATAAATGTAATTTACTTTAGCATAAAACTCAATGATTGTTATGTAAATACAATCATTAGATTATATAGTTTGTATCAAATTTAGATATATATTATCAAATTAGTGGTCATAATTGAAATTAAACACAATTTGCACGTACAAATGAAATACAAAAACAAAAACCATAGATGAGATGATATAAGTATACTGAAAGAGAAGCAAAAAATGAATTAAGACAAACAACGGTTTTATAGCATAGTAGTAATCAACAAAGTTTTTATTTGTAATAAACATTATTAAACTTCACATCAGACTCCATTTAAGCTTCATTTGCCTCATCATTGTTGTTAAGAGTTGATACTGTATTGTTCCCAAGCAATTCATATACTGCTGTCAGCTTGCGTTTAGTTTTACCATCTTTACCAGAGATAATCGAACATTCTGCCTCAGTTAAATTTTCATTCATTATGTTTTTGATAGTATCCTGATACAAAAAAAAAGTATAACGAAATTAACAAATAACTATAAAAATTTAAATTTTAGCCATAATTAACTTACTTGATCAAAAGACTGAAACTTTTTTGTAATTTCAGAAATAATAAACTTGTCATCAGTTAGGTTAGAAATTCCATAAACTTCATCAAAGCTTTTCAAGTTGAAATCAGTGATGGAAATTTTAAATGCAAAAACTCTGTCACGTAAATAGTATAATTCATCTGGAAACTTGACAATGTGATCAACCTGTATAAAATTAAAATGTATATTATTGTTTTAGTTATTAACAAAAAAAATATATAAGACACTAATAGATTTGTATTATAATAATTATATAACCTGTGTATTTTCCTCAATCAAAGTATTTGCAGACATTGGAATTACTACAGTTGACTCATTATGAAATAAAATTAGTTCAACATCACCAGTTGCATCTTGAACACGTAAATGAAGTCTAAACCTGATATATAAAAAGTAAAATTAAATATTACCACATGTAGATCAACTTTATGTAAAAATGTGAGAATTTATATTTTCAAAATAAAAAATAGACTTTATCATGATAAAAGCAACTTGGTACTGGAATGATATCTTTCTGCTTACAATTTTCATTCATGCAATCATATGCATCCCGGACTTCATAGTCCCGAGAACCATCATTCTTGCTAGAATTGATATAGTATAAAGACACCTTGCTGTTACAATCTGGACAAGCCATATAGAACCAACCACGATCTTTACAGACATCAATCACAGTCCCAACAATAATGATACTCTTTTCCTGTTATAATAGTAAAATTGTGTTGCTAGTTAACAAAACATTTTTTGTAAATGAAAATTAAAAAAAATATATAACAATAATGTAATATGTCTTTACCATGTCAATCTCCCAAATGTCTCCAATGTTACAATAACAGTTGTTGACCAAAAATTCGTTTTCAATATTTGAAAACACAGGCAGACCCAATGAACGAAAATTTGATAATGGATATTGTATTGGCTTTTGCAACAAACTACAATGTAAATTAAAAATAATCAGACTTATATTATAACAATAATTTTGATATGTAGATATAAAAGTACTGTACAACTTTAAAACCTTGTTCTGTAATTGTTGATGGCATCAATTTCTTCATTTATGAACAACTTGCTAACCTTTGGTGAATTAGAAACATAAGGGTAACCTGATTATAACAAACGTATAAGCCAATAGGTAATTTTAGATTTAATAATCAAAACAAAATAGACTATAGTTATATATATTTTTTTTTTACCATTATAATGGTGCAATAATCCAAACTGTAAGATTAAAATCAGAGGATCTGCATTGTTATGAACTTCAAGATATCTAGCAAGTTGATCAGAGAATCTATCCCATAGCTTAACAAATACAGTAAGGCCCCTATTAATTGGAGATACAAATTAGTACAAAGCAGTTTAAATAGTTGAAAATGGTATATATTAAAAAAATAAATAAATAAAAACACAAACTCAAAATCTTGTATCTCCAATAACAGTCCTTTATTTGTGTTCAACTGAGTAGGTTTACTGTCATTTACATTAATAAACTGCTTAACATGTCCAATGATATTTGTAAAAGTTGCATATTTAAATTGTAAGTATACAATATTAGAATAATTAACTTCATAGAAACATAGAAAACTTAAAAAATTAAATAACATACCAATTGAAACATTGGGAAAAAACCCTCCGCTTCTAACTGATTTAAAAGGCGAGAAACAGAAACCAAACTTATCACCAATCCAATTATCACATCTCAAGACTTGGGTGTTATTTTTATTTGAAAATTTATATGGACTGGTAGCATATTTGATTCTTGAAAAATCAAATCCAACTCTAACAAAGTGAATTACAAAAGAAAGTTGTTCCCATATTTCACTTTCAAATAGTCTAACCAATCTGTTGGATATTGTTCCTTGAGCTTTGAATCCCTAAATAATTGAAAAATTACATATCAAAGTATAATTTGCAAATAATTTTATACTATAAAACAGAAACATACATGAATAGAAATATACAAACATGTTTGATGTGTAATCAGTTGAATTAAAAATGAATTTTTTATTCGTAACATAGTTTTAAAAAAAATTAATTAGTACACATAAAATAAATAGTGAATGTATAACTTAAATAAACATTTGAATGTATGTTTTGCAAAGAATCTATATAAAAAAAGTTAAAGAATGAACTATTTAATCATTTATCTTTTGTATAAATATATATATATATATATACATAGTAATATAAGTAATCATATTAACAAACTACAAATATAAAAAACTTTAGAACCGCTTAAAATATACCTATTGTAACATATTCATCAACCTCCTTATCCAGAATTCTTTGAAAGGGCACAAAAGAGAAACCAAAATCTGGACCTTGGAAACCATGATATTCGGAAACTTGAGTATTCATATTCAAGCAGAGTTTGTTTGGGTTTGGAGCATACTTGTATTTAGAGGAATTGACCCCAACTCCTGGATTTCTTATAATAAGAGAAGAATTTTCAATCAGAAACCTCTCGAATTTAAAAAACAACCGCTTAAATACATTCGCTTGAATCCTGTCACCCTGTTGATTATAAAAAAAATAAGATAATTGATATACATTAAAATTAAAAGCATCACAATTAAAAAAAAAAAGTTATGAAATTTAAAAATAATAGGATATAAAAAAAACGTGTTGTTAACTTTTACATTTTCATCACATAGGATCATTTCAATTGAGTACACATCATTAGGATTGCGACGCTCGGGTAGACGCCAAACCCGAATAATCTTTAGCTTTAACGCCACACTGTTTCGGTTTACATGAATTTGGTTAACCATTGTAAACTCATTTACATCTACAGCAGCCATTGATCTTGTTAACTGGGAAAAAATGATGTAAAAACCAAAAGATGACTTCAATAAAACAACAAATCAAAATCAAAATAACTAATGTTTAAGTAATTAAATATGAGAAACAGAAATTAACCTAATAATATATCTTTGCGATTACTCAAAGTGGTTCCAACGTGTCTTATTACAATTGTATGTGAATTGGTTTGACTTGTTTATATAGTTATTGAATTTACCGAATAATAAGAAATGGATGAAATGGTGGGCGGTTAATTAGCATTTGAATTAGCATTGTTTTAAAGGTTATAACATTATGTATTGATTGAATTTAGTCAAGGTCAATCATTTATTGATTAAATGGCGTATGTCAAGCATTATATAGGTATTGATGTAGGAATTAAATCAATTCAATAATAACAAATAGATTAAAGAGTGGAGGGTAATTAGGAACCGAATTAAGAGTGTTATTATTGTTATAACTTTATGTACTGATTGAATTTAGTCAAAGTCAATTAGCCAAAGCAAAACAGCCGTATGTTAAGCATTATAGTTAGTTGTAATTTGTTTTGATATATTCAATGTTATTTAAGTAATGTTCTTTATATGTTATGTCAAGCATTATATAGGAATTCAATCAATTGAATAATAAAAAAACGGATGAAAGAGTGGAGGGTAATTAGGATTCGACTTACAATTGTTATTATTGTTATAACTTTATGTATTGAATGAATTTAGTCAAAGTCAAGTGTGGATGTCAAGCATTATACTTAGTTGTAATTGTAATTTGTTTTGATCTATTCAATGTTATTTAACTAATGTTCTTTATATGTTATGTAAAGCATTATATAGGTATTCAAACAATTCAATAATAAGAAATGGATGAAAGAGTGGAGGGTAATTAGCATCCGAATTAGCATTGTTATTATTGTTATAAATTAATGTATTGATTAAATTTAGTCAAAGTCAAGCATTGAAATCATTAATGGCGAATTTTAAGTATTATACCTAGTTTTGATTTTTTTTTGATCTATTCAATGTTATTAAACTAAATGTTCTTTACATGTTATGTAAAGCATTATATAGGTATTCAATCAATTCAATAATAAGAAATAGATGAAAGAGTGGAGGGTAATTAGCATCCGAATTAGCATTGTTATTATTGTCATAAATTAATGTATTGATTACATTTAGTCAAAGTCAAGCATTGAAATCATTAATGGCGAATTTTAAGTATTATACCTAGTTGTGATTTTTTTTTTGATTTATTCAATGTTATTAAACTAAATGTTCTTTACATGTTATGTAAAGCATTATATAGGTATTCTATTAATTCAATAATAAGAAATGGATGAAAGAGTGGAGGGTAATTAGCATTCGAATTACCTCTTATATATTATTGTTATAAATTAATGTATTGATTAAATTTAGTCAAAGTCAAGAATTTAAACCATTAATGCCGAATTTATATGATTATACATATTTTTGATGTGATTTTTTTTTTGATCTATTCAATGTTACTAAACTAAATGTTATTTACATGTTATGTAAAACATTATATAGGTATTCAATCAATTCAATAATAAGAAATGGATGAAAGAGTGGAGGGTAATTAGCATCCGTATTATAATTGTTATTATTGTTATAAATTAATGTATTGATTGAATTTAGTCAAAAACAATGATTGAAACCTTTAATGCCGCATGTCAAGGATTATACCTAGTTGTGTTTTTTTTATCTATTCAATGTTATTTAAGTAAATGTTCTTTATATGTTATTATATGCTTTACTAACATGCTTGAAAATTGGACAAGTAAATGCGTATTCAAAGTAAATTTGTTATTGTATAAGGAAACCATAAATTTCGCAATTACATTTATCAATTCATTATGAATGTTGTGAGTAAATTCAGTTGTGAATATGTATTCTAAATTATACCGTATTGCCACCACGGGTTAACGTATACATATTGTTACAATTACAACATACTAAATATTCGGTAAAATTAGACATCTCCATGTCAATATACCAAATGAAAAAAAAAACACAAAATTTTAATGATTATTGATTCACACATTGTCGTACTCATTTATTGATTTGACCATAATTAAATCTTAGTCAATGTGAATAATTACACATTTAAATTAAAATTAATAAGAAGTTTGAAAATTTATAGCATATTCAAAGGTCAAAACACATTTTAATAATCAGTAAAATTTATTTAAAATAAGTTCAAAAGGAAATATAAAAATCTATAAATTCTAACAAAACAAACCAAGATTGACCATGGTATGTCGAAACTTTAATGTTGTTGTTTCGTAAGTTTTTAGATAACAAAAACCTGTTCATGGATTTAGGCAATTTCTGCACAAACACGTAAAAACCAACATTATAATAACAAATAAGGTTTTTTTACTTAAAAAATATTAGAAACGTCATACCAAAACTCGTGCGGAAGGGTCATGAATAACCTTGAAGAATTTGTCACCCTTGTGATAAGCCATATTGAAGTTATTTGTCCTAATGAAATCCTGTTCTTCGTATGCAAAAAACAAACTTTTGTTAAAATATACATAAAGTCACTCATACTAAAAACTGATTTTAATTATCTTATTTTATGAAATCCGGTATTTTGTTTTTTTTATATACTTGTTTTTTATATTCACACATACTCAAAACCGATTTCAATTGCAATCTGTTTATTAAAAAACACAATCATATATTCAATGATTAAAGCTGAGCAGAATTACTCGCGTATCGATTACATCCAAAGCAGAGAGTTGATTGTAAACAGATTATCAAATGGTTTTAATAAAAAAACGATTCTGTTTGGTTTAATATGTTAGTAAACCGATGTGGATGGATTTCAAAAATTGTCAGAAACATAATCGACAAACAATAGGATTAGAAAGTTATTTTAATAAGAAACCGATTGTATTTATATTTTATGTAAGATGGTTTCAAACATTTACTTTAGGGATTTTATAAAGGGTCAGAAACATAATCGAAAACTTGTTGATAATCACATATTTTGTAGCAGGTTGATAGATATAGGATTGTCATTTGTCTTTGTATAAAAATAACGATACAATCCTATTGTTTTTATCTTTTATGTAAGATGATTGCAAACATTATGTATCAATATAATAAAAATGCAGAAAAAGATTCAAAAACATTTTCGAGATTCATCTAAGATTGATGAAGAACATACCTTGCAAAAATGACAATGAGAGAGGAATGAGGAATGAGAAAGGAATTAGTAGGAGAGGAATGAGGAATGAGAAATGGATGTTGACAAAACTAAATAAAAAGAGGTTTATATAAGACTTAGTCTTGGAGCCCCATTTAGGATTTGGATCCTTCAAGACCCTCTAAAAATCTAGGATTCAACCCTAGTGTTTTCATTTATTATATAGATAGATTGGAATTAAAATTACTAACTTTTGTTGAAAAAAGAAAAGTAATTGATAATTAACCAAAAATTGTATTTACTACCACAAATGACTAAGGTTATGTGTAAGACTGTGTGTTGTGGCTCGCGAGCTAGCTGCTGCGAGCCATAACTTGATTCACGTGTATCACGAACACGGTAACACTCACGCATGATAGCTGTCGCGAGCGACCATGCGTGACAGCTATCGCAGTCGCGAGACATTGCCACATGGGCGCCTACATAGCACAATATAACTCGATCAAGTGTTGGCTCACATCTAACCACAACACATAGTCTAATGGGTTTATAATCTTTAACAACCATGTCATAAAGTATTTATTGTATCTTTAAATAATCATTAGACCATTATTTTCACTTTTTTCCATTGTATATTGTAATAGTTTTACCAGTTTTAACTATCAACAACCAATTAAAATAATATTTAAATTATATACATTTAAAAATTGTTTTATTTTTTTATTAGTCTCGTAAATTTAATATTGGGACACGCTGTTTGTATACCAATATTAACTCCCAATTTTTTCATTAAAAGAGGGAATTAATGTCCATGGTATCAAATAGAGAGGTTGTTTGTCTACAACACAAGAGGGCTAATGCCCTTCGACTCACCATGTCTAACGCCCTTAGGGGCGGTGTATAACGACCCTTCACTGGCCATGCAGAGGGTGTGTTGTACCATTAGTCCATTACACATGGTCTAATTAAGAGCATCCTAGATGGTAACTCATAAATGTCACAACGTCAATAAATACGCAAGTTGTCCCTCTCACCGCAAAATTGGTCCTTCATTCATTCATATAAATGTCTGACCCTATCTTGTGCTTTGGTGAGCTTCCAAAAACGCCCTAAAAATACCCAAGAACATCATCGTATGGGCTAAAAATCCCCTAAAAAGATCTATTGTAGATGCTTGTAATTTAGCTAGTTGTGGATTGCATTTTCAGGTAATAAAAAATCAACAAGAAATGGCTTCTCTTATTAATAAAAAAAAGTATTAACATACAATTTTAGGATCATATACAATAAGTTTTATGGTGTGAAATGTCGAAAGTGTAGGAAATAACACACGGTCATATTCTTAATTATCGTTAATAGAGTAATTACGCTAAAATAAAATTGAACTTAAGTAATTAATTATAAGATTTGTGTTATAGTTTACAAGTAACATCATTGTTACTACTTTACTTCGTTTACAAATTAGTAGTTTTGTTGAAGTGTAATAATTTCGATACTTGTAGGGTGTGGCGTAAATTTTTTTTTACTATACTTCAAAATATTGTAACATAATTACTGCAATTGTTTGCAAACTTCGCACTCTAAAAAAAATACTTGTAAGTGATTTTGTCCCTCAATATGTATAAAATTATAAAAACAAAATTATATATTTATATATAGTACATATAAAAAGTACATATAGTTTTAGTTGGAGTCATTATCATACTCAGTTAATCTCACATATAGCAAAGCTAAGGTAGGGTTTAAGAAGAGTAAGATTTAGACAGTCTTACCTCTACCCCTAAGAATAGAGAGATTGCTTCCAATGAGACCCCTGGCTCGATGTGGTTTGGTATCAAGCCTTGGACATAAGGCACAGAACACTTAGCAATCGGGACAACCCCGATCGGTGCATGTACCCCTTTGTCTTTTGGCTATCTACGCCACCACATGATGCATGATTAACCGTCCGTCGTTTTTAACGTTATTTTCACGAAATTAGTAAAATAACATTAAAACTAATACAACTTTACTTTTGCCCCCCAACGGCCACACATATATACATTATACATTTAGTTGGAGTAAAAACTTATGTTTAGGATATGTTTGGTAGTCTCTTAATGTGTCTCTGAACCATTCAGCTGTGAAAGGTTCAGCATTCAAACTGTTTGTTTCAATCTAAAAAATGCTCTGAATGGAATGGTTAAGAGCTGAACCATTCAGACTTGGTGCATAACTAAACCATTCAGCACTTAATCCTTCAGAGTTTCTTAAATATTCAGACCTCTTAATGATTCAGCACTTAATCAACCTAACAGCCATTTAATTTTTTTTTGGAAGGTGTACTTCAGCGGTGAAACCAATCGACAGACAACCCCTCGACTCGAGTTCGAATCACTACCCACGCACCGGTGTCCACTTTGAAGTTATCTCAAACCGTTACAGGGAATTTTTTCGTGGTGTGCAGGATTCGAACTCAAAACCAAGCCCGGACGGGAACCCTCCGAAGAAATAAACCCTCCCACCTCTCCCCAGCTGGGCTGGAGGTGATTGACAACCTAACAGTCATTTAATAAGTTTACACTAAAAGGTTTTTTTTTTTTTTTAATAAAGGAGCTTATTTGGCATCTTTTGTTATAATTATCCAGAAATTTGCTTTCTAAATATATAATCATTAAAGTCAATATATGTGGTTATCTTTATGAATATTTTCTTCTAAAATTTAAAATAAGAACATTTCATTTAATATTTAATAAACGATTTCTTTCAATTTGGAAAATGTCCTTTATTGGTATCACGAGGGATTGGCGGAATTTAGCAAGGATTTCAATTTCTTTCTAAACAAGTCAACTTACACGTGTCAGTAAAATTGGATGCCATGTAGGACCGAGTTTGGGCCCACTGTTACCTTTGCTTGCCTTCAACTTCAAACCATGGGACAATTTTAAAAGAAGCAACGGTAGGGGCTGGCCACCTGGAAAATATTTATGATTATAATTATAATTAATTAAATAATTACATTAATTAAATAATTACAATTGTTGATATTGTTAGGCCATTGTGGTGGTGGTGGTTGGGTGTATTGGTTTTAAATTAAAATTACAACTGAACGTTTAAACTGGACTCAGTTAAACCGAAATCAGGTAGAAAAACTAATCTAATTATATCTTTTTCAATATCGGCGTGGAGGTTGGATGTATTGGTTTTAAGTTAAAATTGAGTTCCCCCGTGGAGGTTAAGGTTTTGAGTGCTGAGAGAAACATGGATTTTCAAAAGAAAAAAAGTCACTTTGAACGTCATCAATTCAATCGGTTAAACAGGCGAACAAACCTCGTGGGCGGTAAACAAATGACAAATTTAACACCCTTAACACATAGGGAGTGGTAGTTAACGCCCTTAACTTCACATGACAACTTTAATGGATGTGGGTTAGCGTATATTCATTGCCTTACAAGAAACAACTTCATATTCTAACATGTTAAATTAGTTATGTAATCAATTTTAACATGTAACAGTTCTAGTATTTATAATATTTAAGACGGCACTTGATTCTTAAAACTGTCCAAACAAGTGAACCAATAAGGTAATTAATGTGAATATTTTTTATAAGCAGATAAGAATATGGTCGTTTATATGAACAAATGTGCATAACAGAATGCTTTGGTTATGTGCAAGAAAACAGTGACAACCGAAACGGCTAACTATCTCCAAGACAGAGACAAAGCCGACCCAAAACCAAATTACATAAGGTCGAAGTTACACCATTTATCCATTCAAGAAAATCTATTTTTATACTTAAGGTTATGTAATAGGATTATAGGAAGGTATATTATTTTAGAAGTTTTCTTGTTTTAGTAAGGTAACGAAATTAGCTGACACCTGGCTGATTGTCCAAACCATTTAAACTAATATATTATATTACTTTAAAAGTATAACACTAGCATTTAACTTTTAAGGAACTTAATATTATTAAAAATTATAAAATTGACAAATTGTTATGATCGAATTCGAAGTAGAATGAGATTATTAGTTTACTGGCTGATTACCCTGGGAGGGTCCCGGAGTTGAAAAATCTAATTTTACGTGATAACCTATTGCAAATGGCTTAAATTAACTAACCACAAAATCTCTCAATCATTGCATGTTCATAGTATTCTAATCAGTAATAAGTCATATTCCCTAATCTAAAACTTAATCAGTAATCATCTAAATAATCACTTATGTAAGCTGCAACTATTAAAAAACTCATCACATCTCTCTAATTTTTCACATTCTAATGGCTCTTATAATTCCTAACCTAATCAACTAAACAAACACTTAAGTTGGAAGTTGTAATCATTGCATCTCATTATGCCACGTGGCATAATCAAGAGATGGTTGAGGCCACCATTGAACGCCACGTCAGCAACTATCAATTCTTTCCGGGAGCGTCCCGGGGTTGAAAAGTATAACCATTCTAATAATACTAATACTAATAGTAATAATTATTACTCTTGTAATTAAATAAATAAAAAAATAACATTGCTATAAGGTGACACCATGTGTTGCAGTGTTGTGCGATTTTTTCTCCTAACTTCTGTTGATGAAGTATACCTAGTAAAATTCCAATGATAACATGGCGATTGGGCTGATTTTCAACATCGTAGACAAGAACCTGGTTTAAAAGAAAAAACATTATTAATGAATAACATGAACACTTTGTGTGTTTTTTTCCTGTATGAACGAAACCCCACAAAAAATAATCGATTTTTCTCCGTTTTTTATATAGGACTATGGTACTCGTTGGAAAGATAATAAAACGCTCGTTAATTTGGTGTAATTTTTTTCTTTAAAAAATCCCGTATATAAAAGATATAAACGTTTAAAAATTATGGGAGGAAACATGAGAGAGAAAATTTTAAATTTATTTTTAAATTCTTTTTTTCCTAAAATAACTCAATTTAATTTAGGGTTTTATGTTTATCTTTTTTTTAATTAAAAAATGAAATAGTTTAAAAACACTAAAATCTTTCAATTATGATGCCACGTGACACTCTCAAAGAGAGGTTGAGGCCTCCATTGCACGCCACGTCAGCATATGCGTTTTCTTTTATATATATATAGATAGATAAGTACGGATTTCAAATAAAAATTAACGCCCGTTTTTTGCTTTTGTGTTTAACATATAACAGAGTTATATTTTTATATGTATCTAACAAGGTTTTCTTGTATATATGTTTGGAAAATATATGTTGGCCAAATAACTTTAATTAACAAAATGAGTACTTTGGATTACAAGAAACAAGAAAATCTTCTCTGGAAAAAGGCCGTGTCTTAATCAATGCCTAGGCGAAATAAAGTCATTATCCTTCAATTGGATCACGAATCGCGGAAAGCAGCTATCTAAGGATTGGAACAAATGGGTGATTTTTGATTTCAATGTATAACTTATTGTTAGGCTTGGTATATTAGGCTTGGTGTTTTACGCTTATATCTAATTAGCACCTTGCTATTAGATTGCATTGTATATATTGGGTTTGGTAATAAAATTAATTTGCCTTTAAAAAAAAAAACAAAATGAGTACTTAATTCAGAATATTCTGTGCTTAAAAAATGGTGAATAAATTTTAGTGGTTGGCCAATTAGCATATTACACAATGTACTCAATTCATCTATTTAAAAATTTTAGTTTTGTAACAAGATTTTTATAATTATATTTGTATTTTTATGGAAAATTAAGTCTTGCTAGAACAAGTGTTGATGCATAACGTACAAGTCTTGTGAAGGCTGCCACCGTATCACAAAAATTGAATACTGAAGGAGTGGTCACGTGACCGGCAAAATGGCCAGATGTCACCCACACCCCCACTTTTTTCAAACTAAAATATCTGTGATGTCGGTCCTACATGCACACGTTATTCATTTTGTTTGATGATATTTGGATATAAAAATTACGCTTAATCTTAATCATATTACCCATGACCTCTTGGTTTAGTGGTATGGTGTCATCTCTTACAAATATGAGGTTGCAAATGTGAGGTTGTAGGTTCAAATCCTTGCAAATGCAATGTTAGGTGGAAATAAGGTGGTATAACATTTGTCGTTCAAAAAAAAATTGTTAATCATATGGGTTTACCTTTTTCGGATGGTTAGATTTCCAATAACTTGACGATATAATTTTCAGGTTGGATTGGGTCGGTCAAGTCAGGTCATGAAACATAATAACATATGATGTGAAATCGTTTCGTTTGCCCTAAAATCTAAGTTTCTAACAAACTAAATCAAATGGAAATTTGAGGCCTCTCCTATTTAACATTTTGCAACCTTATTAGTAGCCGTTCATTCACAATCAATGTATCCAAAACTCTCTTAAGAGTTTCGTTTCTATTGCAAGATCCAAAATGGTGAGGGTGGTTTGAAATTCAAAACCGAACATCATTTCAAACCATAGCCATTTCAAACATATTTTTATTCAGTGGCGAAGCTTGGTTCTCGAATTGAAGGGGGCCGGGCTCAATTTTTTTTATCAGTAGTGGCCGGAAGATCAAACCAGCGGGGACCAGAGTCAACCCGGAGTCAATTTACCTACGTAAATCGCAAATTTTTACCATTGGCCAAAAAAAAACAGGGGCCAGGGCACCCCTGGCCCTTTAAATCCCGTGCGATTGTTTTTCTTATAGCCATAAATCATTCTAAACAATAAACATGCACCTCACACCCTACTTTTTCACAAAAAACACAAATAAATAAAATGTTGTGTGTGTGGGTGTGAGACCTCTCCCCCAAATCAGATCGTCCGCTCTAACGGACCAAGACCCTCCAAACCAACTTCCAGACGACACCTACAATGGTGCTCCTTCTGCTTTCACAGGTCCAAAAATTCGGACCCATTTGGAAGCGATGCAGTGTGGATGCTCTAAACAGGGCGCCATACCAATGGGATACACTCCATATGTTTTGTTTAAACTATATTTTGTGTCATATCACGTCATTTTAAAACTTAAAAGTCCAAGATCACAAATAATCTATAAGCGTAGACTAAGTTATTATTATAAAACTAGAATACAAGTAAAAAAAAAGGAAATTTGAATTTCTATGAGTTTGAGGCTAATTATTCAACTACACACAACATGGCGCGAACATGGTGGGGGAGTGATATTTCTTCCCGCCACAAAATCCGAATGTGGGCCATGAGGATACACTTGAGTAGTAATTATTTGACACGTGGATAACAGTTCATACCTCTGACAAGACACTTGTAATTTTTGTTTCTGTACCGTCTTTTATTTTCCAAAAGTGTCCAATTGTCCATCTTTGGATTGAAGTGGTTACGAGAAAAAAAAATATCTATACACAAAACTTATGAGTGAATTAAGGGTTGGATACAGAATTTGACTCGTGTATCTAACATTATTATATTCTTATTAAGAACGACTACAAGTATATAATGTGCAAATGAGTAATGACCACTCAAGTACCAACTTTAGTTAACATATACTATGTTTTATATTTCTTATTATTTAAATAATGAAATATAGTATGTTAAATATTATACAGTTGCAGGAAATTTAAAAATTAAACATTGTAGAAACTCAAACTTGCACAATTACATAAATTTATAAAAAAAAATTATATATAGCCATTAATTAGAGTGGAAAGAAAATTAAAACCTCCACCCAACCCTCCTAGAATATTAGTCATGCCCATGTACTAAAGGGCATTTGGCTCGGTAGTATCTAGGATTCTAGCTATTAGATAAGGCTTTGTCTTTTTAAATGACGATGGATTCAAATCTCATAGGTTACAAAAGATTTTAACCGTTCAAAAAGAAAAAAAATCTAGCCATGTACACGAACACAAAACCAATGGGGTGGTGGTCCATTGGTAAAGGCAAAACTTTTAAAAACCTAAGTTGTGAGAGATCTTGGGTTCAAGTCTCGAAGACCGCAGATTAAAAACAAATTAACCTTAAAAAAATGTACACGAACACACAAAAAAAAAAAAAAAAAAAAAACCACACCAACCCCTCCTCGTACAGTCGTACTAGCTACCATGGGAAAGAAGCCACGTTGCCTATATTTAAGATGCTTTAGTGCTCGATAGTTCACGTATCCCCTATCATTGTATTATCTAGTTCTCTCCCACAAATCAATGTATTACATAGAATTCAACAACAAAATAGTTGAAAAATTATCTTGATTTAATAAGACCATTGGGTGTAGAGGAGGCCCATCATTTATGATGGTCCTTCATCTCAGCTGTCACATCATCGTGGGGTAGGAGCATCCTCCCTCCCTTAAAAAAAAACCCTAACACACCAATCAAGAGCCCCGTCATGCCCGACAAGATTACGACGCTGATGCCGTTGCCGGCATAGGAGGCGGTGTTTGCAAAGGGGCATCACCTTGCAAGCCCTATGTCGGGTACCACACCGAGAGGCCTTATATCTATGGTTGTCACTACATTGAAAAAGTATATTAAGTTTGCATGTTTTTAGTTTAAATTTTGTTATTATGGAACATCTTCAATTTATTTCAATTTTCATAACAATTGCGAAACGTGATACACGATTGTTGATCACATATGAGGTATAATATAATTTACATTGGACCTAACATACATATATATTAAGGCAGAGCCGGTCCTATGCATTCAAGTGCCTTGTACGAGTTAGAAAAAAAGGCCCTTACACCCTAAAGAAATCAATCCCGCACATTACAGCGAGTAGGAACTCGATTGGTTTTGATACCCACTATATTAAATAGTAAAGATGTCGGAGGTTTACAAGCACAACGGGTGACGCAATGGCAAAATTAATATACATATTTCAATAGGAAAAATATTTTTTTCAAAGTTTACTGATTTACAATTATTTATAATTTAAATTTATTAATTACTTATACAAAAGTAGTAAATTGCTGTAGAATAAAATATTAACAAAAATTGTTTTTAAAAAGTTTACTTATAGACAGGCTTAATTGAAAGGCATTGATGAGATACATACTATGATAGGACTTCTACGGGAAAAAAAAAGACTTTTGACGGCAAAAAATGTCTAAATGGGACTCGAGCTTGCATCTGTGGAGTAGAATAGAGACACATGCCATTTTACCACTAAGCTATATAATCCTTTTGTTACTTTTCTTGTTATTTATATTTATATATAAAAAATATAAAATGAAAATATCAATATTTAGGCCCCAAGAAAAAACGGGCCTCGGCCGGGGGTGCGGCTCGCCCACCCCTAGGGCCGGCTCTGTATTAAGGGAATTTAAGTCTTTTGATGGAAAATAGACAAACGAGGATAAACTCAATTGCTAGGTTTTAAAAAACACACCAAAGCCCTAAGGCACAAAGGGTAGTGCCTCAGGTGGCGTAAGGCGCACGGTGTACATGAAGCGTACCTGAGACACACTTTTTAGGCTAAAAATGGCATCAGGCGCAGGTGAAGCACACGACTCATGTACACAACTTTCTGTTATGGAGTAAAGTGTTGTACATTAGGTTTTTTTGGTAACACATGTAGCTATCTTATATGTTAAAACTTGTATAAACCTTATTTCTAGTTATTTAAATTTGGGGATTCTAAAAGCCTATATATATATATATATATATATATATATATATATATATAATCAATTTGCATTTTGCGTACAAAAAGCGCACCGTTTTTGCGCCTCGGTTTAAGACCTTGTTGCCTCGGTGCACTTCTCGCTTTTTAAAACCAAGCTCAACTGTCTGTGACTTCATAACTTCTTTTATTATAACATAAGGCCATGGGGTGTACGTTCACACCAAGAGTGTTAACGGTGATGTGACATTTCAACTTTCATTGTCAACCACTCCCTTCCCACACTAATGGGCATCAAATTGGCATTAAGTTAACATGTTAACATGACTTAAAAGAGAGAAAGTTAAAGGGATAAGGTAGAGTTAAGGGGACATTAAAACCTTTATTTGAAGTAAGCTAGTGTGAAAAGAAACAAAATGAAGGATGTGACATCCAGGTGGAGTTAAAAATGGTTAAAGTATACCCATAACACATTTAGAAAAATAACTACTTCATTGGTTGTCTTTTGTTATGATCAATAGATGTAAGTGGCATGTTTTGATCAGAGTCATATCTTGTTTAGAGAAAGTATTTGGTACAAAGTATCTTATCCTACAAAGTGTAGGAAGCCACTATAGTTTGACACGTGGAAAATGACGGTTACAAACTCAGACTTCGTTGTTAATCATTAAAGGGTATTATAGACTTTTACTATGTCCATTAATCACGTTCTAATTTTCAGAGAAATATCAATCTCTGCCTTTTCGTAATACAAAATTCAAACTTTCCTAACTGATTACACAATATTCCTTCTTTTTTTTTAACCTAATTCAAACTCCAAGCACAGTGCACTATTTCGATCAATTTTTTTTTTTAAATTGATATTCAATTGAAGAGTTGATTGTCATGTTCAGTAGGTTGCTTTGTTTTTTTCATTTCATCTAATCGTAATCTATTTATGATGTTTAATTGTGTATCAGACTTAAACAACAAACCGGGAACCATAATCGGAGAAGAAGATCCTGTAGTCGGGTTAATTTTGGTGTTTTCATACATATATTCGAAGATAATAAAGTTAAGAGATGAACAGAGATGAACAGAGGCTGATAGATAACTGTTTTATATTGTAGATATCACTGAGTGCGTTTTATGATATCAATGAAAGCGTTTTATGTTTTATGTTTTATGTAAGTGCGTTTTATGATATCAATGAATGCGTTTTATGTTTTATGTAACTGCGTTTTATGATATCACTGAATGTAGGGGTGTACAAAATGCTCGCGGCTCGCAACTCGCTCGAAACTCGCTCGAAAAATGCTCGAAAAATGCTCGAAAAAAACTTGACTCGAAAAAGCTCGTTTTGTTATCGAGCCGAGCTCGAGCTAGGGGTCTTGGCTCGTGGCTTGGCTCGATGGTTCGGCTCGATGGCTCGGCTCGGTGGCTCGGCTTAGTGGCTCGGTTCGTGGCTCGATAGGCATCTTTTATATACTTAATAATACTTTGAATTAATCAATAAAATATGAAAAATAACAGAACAAAAACACAAATTATACAAATAATACTTTTATTATGTCTTTCATTCATTAAAATATTAAAAAATAAAAAATATACATAATTTTATTTTTATTTTTTTGTTTTGTATTTTATAAATATTTTAAAAAAAACAACGAGCTGGCTCGAGCCAGCTCGAGCTCAGCTCGAACATTTACGAGCCGAGCTCGAGCTCGGCTTTTCAGCTCAACAAAAAAAAAACGAGCCGAGCCGAGCTGGCTCAATTTGTGTTCGAGTCGAGCTCGAGCTTAGCCTGGCTCGGCTCGACTCGGCTCGATTACACCCCTAACTGAATGTGTTTTATGTAAGTGCGTTTTATGATATCACTAAGTGCGTTTTATGTTTTTACGTTGTAAGTTGAATATCATCAAAATGTAAGTTCGTTTTATGATATTACTAAATGCGTTTTAAGTAATAATATGTGATTCTAATATTAACACATGTTTGAGTGCGTTTTCTTTTTATAGACATGCGTTTTAACAACATGATCATGTGAAATCATTAAAATCAATGAAAAACTGAAAACACCTTTATAACTTTCATCAAACGCACGAACAAACTCATTCGTTCTCTTGCCTCACCTGTTTCATACAAACGTAATTTTAGGGTTTTCATTCTTCATCATAGACGATGAAAACAAATAGACGATCAAAATTAAAGTAACAATATGAACATCTGCTTACTTGTTTTGCGTTTTGGAGCCATAATTTGTTCTTAATCGAGTGATTATGGGTCGTCTGGTGTCGTTTGAAATGGTGCTCTGTTTTTTGTGTTTACAGAGTATGGTGTTTAATGGAGTTTTTGAGTTTTATGATTTGCAAGATTATAGCAAATTATAATTACTTTCAATTAATGAGATGATTTGGGCGGTATGATTAAAAAAAATCAAATTATTTTATGAGCATTTGTCAGATTTACCCTTGAATTGTTAACGACAAACATAAAACGCGTTGATAATTACAATCGTGCCATCTTGTTTTTAAACGCAAATCAAAGGGCTGAGAGGGTTTCTTACACTTTGTATGTTAAGGAAACTTTGTACAATAGTCTCTCTCATCTTGTTTATTGATTTATATTTTGTTGACTAATATTTTTAAAGTTTGTTTTGTAATCAATGATCAATAGTCAATGTTTTTATATTTAAAATTGTGTATATGATTTGGGCGGTATGATTAAAAAAATCAAATTATTTTATGAGCATTTGTTAGATTTACCCTTGAATTGTTAACGGCAAACATAAAACGTGTTGATAATTACAATCGTGTCATCTTGTTTATAAACGCAGATCAAAGGGCTGGGAGGGCTTCTTACACTTTGTATGTTAAGAAAACTTTGTACAATAGCCTCTCTCATCTTGTTTATTGATTTATATTTTGTTGACTAATATTTTTAAAGTTTGTTTTGTAATCAATGATCAATAGTCAATGTTTTTATATTTAAAATTGTCTATTATATTTTTTTGGGTCGGCCAAAGGAAGGATGAAAAAAGCGCCATATCCGGTGAGCTTTTGCTTTCTTGACCATATTAGCTCATCATCGTGGTTTTGGCGCCAATATCGAGATTTGTTTTGTTACAATCCTAAATAGAAATCCTAGTTTTGGATGATATTATTTATTCTTTAAAATAAAAGATAATCTCTTAAAGTATAAAAAAAATATTATATTTAACTAAATGAGAAATGGCACATGAATGAAAGTTGTATTCATGATGTTGTGAGGACCGAACCTTTTTAGATGTAACTAGTTTATACCCCGGGAGCGTCCCGTGTTGAGAAATATAAGTAAAGTAAATAAAATTAGAAGTATCTAAACTATAAAAATGGTATCTGGCAATATATAATTAATGATTATTATTATTATTATTATTATTATTATTTTAAACAAATTTCTGCCATAAGTTATCATATTCTAATATAAAAAAAAAGGTAATTGGGTCGGGTCCGACCCAAACCGACAATTTTTTTTAAACTAATTCCAAACCTGACACAATACCTGTTGGGTTACAAAAAAAAAATAGTCGTTTTTTTTTCGTTTTTTATATAGCACTATGGTACTCGTTGGAAAGATAATAAAACGCTCATTAATTTGGTGTAATTTTTTTCTTTAAAAAATCTCGTATATAAAAGATATTAACATTTAAAAGTTATGAGAGAAACATGAGAGAGAAAATAATAAAGTCTTAATATTTACATTTAGTAGATTATGTATTTAATAGATTATGTTAAATCATATTTAAACCATATTTATTCCTTTTTTTTAATTGGTCTAGAGTTGCCACATCACATCGTATGTGGCATCTCTCAAAAGAGAGATTGCATAATATTATGGCATGTCATTAAAAATGCTTTGGTTTATTATAGATATAGATAGATATAGATATAGATGATTTTATACCATTTGACATTTATTTATAGATATCCAGAAACATTTTGAATAGATAAATAAATAATAACACTTGGATTGTAACAAAATAATAACATTTGGATTGTTGATGTAAATTAGTAGTAGTAAGATTCACTCGTAGCCACAATTACAAAAAATAAAATAAAATAAAGAGTGAATTACAAAAATCGTCCTTTATGTTTGTATCGAATTGCAAATCATGTCTTTTAGAAAGAAAAATTGCAGAAACCGTACTTTATGTTTGAAAATCGTTGCACGTTATGTCCTTTACCACAAACCCAGTTTATTTTTATGGTTAAATCTGACCAAGTTGACTTCATGTGAGGGCAAATTCCACCACCTTTTTTCCTGAGAACAGACCACACAAACACAGACATGTGTGTTTATGACCGGAGAAGGTGACCAGACGGTCACTGGTCCGGTGACCGGTGCCTTTACCTTCTCCGACAAACCAACAACTCCTGTCCATCCCCTTCACACCAAACGACCATCAGCCTCAACCATCACCGTCTTCCTTCTACAAAATCGTCGCCGTCGTGACACCTCTCCGGCTCCCCCTGTTCATACCAGATGTCCCCTTTCTATCAACAGTATAACCGCCGTCGCCTAAACCCACACAAATACCTCCTGTGTGTGTTCAACCAAGATAGTGAGAGAGAGAGAGAGAGAGAGAGAGAGAGAGAGAGAGTAAGACACAGTGAGAGCAGAGAAAGAGAATGAGAAATATAAATAGAGACAGACTGAAAGTCCAGTTGGGGTTCCAAGGAAGAAGAGGAAGGTTGGATTTGGTGGTGGATAGGTCGTGGTGGTTGATTTAGGTTAGGGTTTCATAGTGGTTATTGCAAGTGCTGGTATTGATGATTAGGGTTTATAAGGGAAGAACCCTAATTGGGTTTTGATGATTTGGGGAAGAAATGTGGTGGATGTGGGTTTTAATCAGGTGGGCAGTGAAAAGACTAAAATGCCCTCACGTGTGGTTCATGTGATCAAAGTTAACTCCAAAAATAAACTGGGTTTGGGGTAAAGTACATAACGTGCAACGATTTTCAAACATAAAGTACGGTTTCTGCAATTTTTCTTTCTAAAGGGCATGATTTGCAATTCGATACAAACATAAATCACTCTAAAATAAATAAATAAAATACAAGGGAACATCTGATGCCAAGTGATGGTAAAAGTCTATTTTCTCTTTGAGAGGGGAAATGTTCGAACCTAATGGCAACCCCGGTTTTATATTACCGTGTATTTATTCTAGAGAGGCTTGCTTCTTGTGAAGGGTGCGACATTTGTCATGTGGCAGGTGGCAGGAAATTTTCTGGGGGAGCCGTTCCCCACGGACCCAGTTCAAACAACATAGTCCGGACATGTGGGGTTAGAGGGCCTGCCATTAGGGCGGGTGTTATGATCTCAGCCACTTTCCAAGTTTGAGAAAGTCACCTTCCCAAAAAAAAGTATAGACAAGAGCATGAAAATTTGATCGAGCATGCATGTATGCGCAAACTTGGTTACGAAAAACCTTTTATAAGCACGTATGCATCAATAGATGGCTAGAAAGTGCACACACTATACTTATAGAGAAAGTTTATGGTACAAAGTTTTATATGGTACAAAGTGTAAGATGTATTTTGACCCTTTAATCAAAATAAATTAATGGATGAGATTAAAAAAAGGAAAATATACGTTGAGTTTCTAAAAGAGAATGAGAAGGACAAAATAGGTATAACTCATAATGGTTGAGTTCCACTCTCATTTTTAAAACGGTCATAACTTTTCATACGACATTATTTTTAAGAAAAATTCCACCATAAAAACAAGCTTTTCATCCTCTTTCATTTCCATACCATATTGCTATACTTTAAAAAAAAAAATTTTTTTGCTGGTTGATAGTACTTGCGTCTAAATGTAAACACTTGATATTATTACTTGCGTTTAAACATGTATGAACCTAACAAGTCTAGTATTAATATCTGTACTTTAAAAAAAAAAAATTTACTAGGTTGATAGTACTTGCGTCTAAATGTTTAAACACTTGCGTTTAAACATATCTGAATCAGAACAAGCCTAATTGTTATTGTTGTGATAAGTAGAATGGTTCTACACTAAATAATTTAACACTATCAGCCTCTTTGAAATCACTACAACCTCTCTGTGATGCCACATGCAAACATTATCCTGTGGTTTCCACGTCTTGTGACCATCAATTTGATAGTTGAGGTACTAAAATTTTATGCCACTTAACAGAACAACTAAATCATGGTGCTAAGTTTACAAAGTGTCTGTGCGATTTGTGGAATAAAAACAGCTAACTGTAGCATAGAAGATCTATAAGTGGGTGTTTAGTAGCCAGATTTCACATTCTTTGAAGTTTGAATAGCTTATTATTATTAACAATGTTGCTTCCAGTTATTTTGTTTGAATTGCACAATTAATCGACATATTGCTGGTTTTAACTACCATACAAATCTGTACCAGACTGTCCAGACCCATCAGTGCAATGTAATGATAATAAATTTACAAACCATGTGCCTGCCTAATACCAACTCTAAAAAACTTATATATTTATCCTTTACACTTGTATCAAAGTTCATACTTTGAACACAATGCATCATAGCCACTTTCATGATAACAATTAGGCTTGTTCTGGTTTAGATATGTTTAAACGCAAGTGTTTAAACATTTAGACGCAAGTACTATCAACCCAGTAATTTTTTTTAAAAGTACAGATATTAATACTAGACTTGTTCTGGTTCAGACATGTTTAAACGCAAGTAATAATATCAAGTGTTTACATTTAGACGCAAGTACTATCAACCCAGCAAATTTTTTTTAAAGTATAGCAATATGGTATGGAAATGAAAGAGGATGAAAAACTTGTTTTTATGGTGTAACTTTTTATTTTTAAAAAAAGAGTAAATTCCTTTTTGAGTCCCCGAGTTTTCTTGATTTTAACTAATTGAGTCTAACATTTTCATTTTTAACATTCTGAGTGCCTAAGTTTTAATTTTGTAACCCTTTGAGTCCAATTTTCTAACGACGTTAATCAAGTCAGTTAAGTATAGGGGTATTTCAGTCATTTAACACCTATTCTAATGCATAATGTATAAGGAACAAGTCTTTAATGCATGAAGTTTTTAATAATATATAAATAAGTATACACACACACACACACACACACATAAAGCTTTCTCACACTCTCTCCCTCACACACACAAACACACCTGCACCTCCACCATTGCCTCACCACCACAATCCACCCCCACCGCACCTCCACCTCCACCTCCGAACCACCCTCACCACCACTACAAACCTCACACCTCACCTGCAAAATCCATCATCGTCTTCCCTGAACCCACACCAACCCTTCCACCTGTTGAATAAAACAACAAACACACATAATAGTTAGAAGATAGAGAGAGAGAGAATAGGAAGGAGTACCGGTGGACCTTTACAACCGGCGCAACCCCACACCCCCATCACCCACCCGATTATCTAGAGAGAGAAAAAGACGCAAGAGAGAGATAGGGATATGAGAGATAATCGGAGAAAGAAGAGAAAGACGACGGAGAGAAAGAAGAGGAGAAGAGAGAGACGATGAAGAGAAGGAGAAGAGGAGAAGGCGGTGGCGGTGGCTCCTTCATCACTGATCACAGTCAAACACAGGTATTAACCAACAAAATTCCTCTTTTCCTCTCTGAATCTTGAAGATATTGATGGTGGTGGGTTACTGAGGCGTAGCGAAGATGTATGGTGGTGGTGGTGGTGGTGGTTGCTGAAGATGTATGGTTGATGGTGGATTTGGTACTTTGCTTCTACAGCATCAATCTGCTCTGCAAACACAACTTTGTTGCTGAAAGTATCTTTGAGATTTACTGCAAACAGCCCCAAACGAATATCTTGGATGGTATGGACTCAGAAGTACGGTTTTTAAATCTTTTATAGGGAGCCAAGAGGGTTTGGGTTTGTTCAATTTCTAGAACCTGCTTATGTTGCAGAAGCAAAATACCAGATGGATGGCCAGGTTCTTCTAGGTCGACAGATGACAGTTGTGTTTGCAGAGGAGATTGATGGTGGTGGTGGTGGTGGTGGTGGTTGCTGAAGATGTATGGTGGTGGTGGATTTGGTACTTAGAGAGAGAGAGAGGGAGAGATAGAGAGAGAGAGAGAGAGAGAGAGATGTGAGATCTCTGTGTGTGCAGATGTAGTGTGTGTATATATTTTAATATAATAAAGTATAATATTTAATAATTATTTATTTTTAATGGTAGGGGTATTTTGGTCATTTCATAAACATTAACAGAAAAAATCTAACAGAGTTAGAAAATTGGACTCAAACCATAACAAACTTAAAACACTAGCACTCAGAATGTTAAAAATGAAAATGTTGGACTCAAGTAGTTAAAATCAAGAAAACTCAGGGACCCAAAAAGGAATTTTTCTTCTTTAAAAAATAATGTCGTATGAAAAAGTTATGACCGTTTTAAAAATAGGGGTGGAACTTTAATGACGCCAAGAAATTACCATCGTGCCCCTGATTATCAAATTTAATCATACGCTCCATATTGCTTCTTACACTTTGTACAATAACTCACTTTTTACGTTAGCCTCTTCCTATACTTATATTCATGTTAGATATGTGGGCTCATTGCAATTTTTCCTACTTAAACAGTATTGTGCTTATACTGATAATATTTAACAACATTGTCTACTTTTTATACTCTCAAATAACTATTGTAAAATCATACACACTTAGTTGAAACAAAATATTGTAAAATCTTAACGCATTTGGTAAATTTAGACGTATTTTCATTTGGTCAACGTTTAGAGAAGATCCGAATATATATTTACATAAATCTCTGGTGATTGAGAATATTGGTCATACGTTGGTCAGCAATGATAATTTCAGTGAGTCAACTTATACTCTCCTACAGTGATAGCTTTTAAGTTTGTTAATATAGACAATACGTAAGCTGACTTTCTTAGCTTTTAATCGGGATGTCCCAAACTAACATTTCAAGTTGATAATACATTGTTATGATTTGAATCAAGCCATTGAAGAGATAGAAGTATAGAGTATATACATTAATGTGTTATGTGTGCAAGCTAGTAGACTGCGAGTCACTGTGTAATTAAGGGTTAGCGTTGGCTAAATTTTGAAAAATGCTTCACAATCTCTAATAAGATAGTTCGGAATGAAGAATGACTAGCATTTTGAGTTGAAGACCTTGGAGATGGTTGGTCAAGATATCACAAGTCACTTTTTAGTTATACTCAAATTATAGTAGTTGTTTAAATGATAATTTTATACCACTCAAAGTTATCAAAGAAGTAAAAGTCAAAATCTAAATTGTATCGTGGGTGATGGCTGAAGAATCGTGTTGGTCCCTGGAATAGATTGATTACAAAATTAATTAGATTAGTCAAGGTGCAAAATCCCTTAATTGATGCTTGTGCAAACCACGAGTATTAATGCAAACACGAATACACAAGATACTTTCAAACGTGGTGTCTTATTGATTATGGTTCGCTAGAATAAAATTAATTCACACCACCAACGTCTATAAAACAACCAACACCTAGCCTACACAAGATCCCACTATTTATAGCTAATCAAATTCGTGGGTTGGGCCTATAGCGAAGATTGGCACATCTTTGCTATTGCCCATATTTTCGTTAATCATCTATGTTCGCTAGGTGCTAACTTCACTAAACTACCATGTTCGTTTTTATACAAATAAACAAAACATGTTACACAAGACTTATCATGTAACACCCCAACCGATGGCGGAAACATCGAGGTGTCACGTATGAATGATTGTTCAATAGCTCATGGTAATACATATGTTTAAATAATCCTTTATTTCATTACAAAATTGAATTACATTAAAGTCTACATCAAATAATCAAACAAAGCTTAAAACTTCAAATGTCTCCTCATGCTAGCTCTAGACTTCAAGCATCAGTATTTCCTGTTGAGTTGGAAAAATGGGGGGGGGGGGTCAACTAGAAGTTGGTGAGAATACATAAGCCATGTCAAGCAATTAAGTTTAAGAATAAAAGTTTAGCAATTCATATGTCTATCGTAAGTTTAAGTCTGCATGAATAAACATGAAATGTTGAATGCACATAATCAAACCTCCGACTAGTTTAGGTCCATCCCGTCATCCACGGTTCACCTTAATATCATGTTGGAACGATAACAATCACCTGCGCTCCCCATAAAAGATGGTCAACGAATCTAGGTGGGATTGTCAATCCAATAGATCTATTATTGAGTATCGCCGGCTTGGCCATAGCTAATGATTATGTATGTTGAAGTTTAAGTCTAACTGTTGTTGTCTAAGTCATGAGGCATTAAAGTTTACAACTAGACATGTATGTAGAATTGCTTAAGTATAATGTTGCAAGTATAAAGAATTGCATAAACATGGTTACGTAAACTCACCTGAAATTCACTGTGTAAGTACTAGCAAGTAGCAACAAGTCTGAACTTGGATTAATTGAACTCTTGTATCCTATTACAAATAAACGATGCCTTAAATTCTAATGCAAATAAGCTTGTTTCGTTTATTGATTGTATAGATAGTTTATTCAACTACCTAGACTTGCATTGAACGAATGCGCGTCTTAAAGTGTGTATGACTTAACGAACCGATAGTAACTTCGTTTGGTATAGCTATTTGAATTAAATACATTATTGAAGTTATTGATAAAGACACATTTTGTATGACAAAATAATATTTACGTAGTTTGACTCAAATGTTAATTTGTCTCGTATCTTGGGTAGTATATATATGTACTTGTTAATAAACATAAATATTTCTATTTATGATGATGTAAGATTTGAAAGTTACAATTTATTTGTAAAAACACAATCTCGTCTACACATAATCATAAACTTGAAAGGCCGATTTGGTTCTTATATTTTATAAAAATTTGGGCAGAGTTTCCTCTGTTTTTGTAAGAAACCAGACAACACAAGTCGTCTATTTTAACTCAAAACATCAATTGTCCAATTTCACAAAGCGCAATACAATTTAACTGAGCTTTTATATGCGACGATTTTATTAAAACTATAATGAATGTGAACGTATGCTTCGATAAGAAATATATATGTATATATGATTTAGCGTTTGATAGTTGACAGAATAGCTTGTATAAGTGTAAATTATTATTCATTAGTCCGAAGACAAACCGGTAAGACGACTAGTACTAGACTTGAAAAGTAGTGTAGATAATATAAATATGTAAATAAATGTTATAAGTTTTAACTATCCAAATGCCTCGTATATTGTTAAGTGTTAATCGTCCATTTCTATAACTCGAAACATACGTTTAATAGGCCTCTAAATAAATAGACGAAGTGTTTTGCTAATATTATGTTTGTAAAATGGCAAAAATATGTTTTCTTCAACAATTTACTAGTTCGCAATATTAATACATACGAGTTTATGTGTGAGTATATGTATATATATACATGGTAACCATTTTCTTTGTCGGCTCGATATCACTTAAGGCGTTTTATAAAACAAGTCGGTTCGCTTCAACGATTCACATTTAAAATATGTATACAGGCATACGAAATAACGCGAAAGCAAATAACTAATGACAAGGTGCGTGTGTTATACCTTCTTGCAAGCAACTCGCGAACCGACACGCACGTGACTCGAGCTAAGCGTTGACAAGTCCCGAACTCGACTCACTGACTAGATTTGGAATGTTTGACCGAAGGTTGGCCATGGTTGACTGATGTTGACTGTTGACCAGCTTTGACCGCATCAGATCTTGACCAAAGCTGACCGAAAGAAGTTGAACACAATCGAGTCTCGAAACCCGATCTGCTCGAACCAGTTTACCTAAAAGAAGAAACCAACCCAAAACCAATCTGCTTGTTGCCCCTGTCGGGTCCTTCAACCAGCGCCACCACCACTAATCATGGTGGTGGCTGGCCGACGACAGTAATGGAGGGGGAGGAAGAGAAACGTGAGAGATTAAGGGGGTGGTTTAATGGTGGTGGTTGAATGACGATGGGCGGCCGGAGTGAAGGACGATGGGGTTATGATGGTTGATGGCGACAGCGTCTGGGGTGAGAGAGAGGAGGCCAAATATGGTGGTTCGGTGGTCTGCGTGGGTGGTGGTGGTCCTTGTGACTGCCGCCGCTGCTTATTTAGGGGAAGGAGAGGATGTTATTTACTGTAGACAGACGAGGTAGGGGAGGAGGTAAATGATTTGGGTGGTGGTTAGAATGGAGTAGTGAGGGTGTTTGGCGGAGGAGATTGGTGGCTGATATGGTGGTCGGCGGCGGCGGCGGCGCTGCATCAGAGAGAGAGGAGAGGAAATGAGGTTAGAGGTGATGGAGAGGTGATTATGACTGATGATGAAGACTAGCATCTATATCAGGAATCGAGGGGGAGGGGGTTGTTGGTTTAGAGGGAAAACTTTAAGTAATGGTGAAGAAGAAGATAGGGGGCTAGGGTTTATGTGTTGAGATGAAGAAGAAGAAGAGTTAGTGGGATTTAAATAGGTAGGGTCTTGGGTAGGTTAAGTGGAAGGCATCACATATACTAACTCGTATCGGCCCGGGTCTCGTTTAAATTACCTAACTTGTTTAACCGCTAAAACAGTTATTTTGTTAAATTTATTTATATAAACCGACTTAAAACGAGTGGTTGGATTATATATTTGTTATATATTTTTAGGTCGCGTTTAGAAATTTACAACGATAAGGGTCGGTTACTAGCGTGTTATTACTTACAACGCGTTATTTGACGAATTTAAATAATTAAATTGGTTAATAAATAATGATGTATTACTTGTTAATAAGGTATTATTGTTAACGAATTATCGAATCGTTTTAAGAATAAAATATTATTATTATATTATTCGAGAAACGCTGGGCGTTACATATCAATTATCAACCATAAAAGTATTAACCATCTAGACAAGCATCATGTCACACAGGATGCCCTAACAAACTCCCACTTGACATATGCATCTAGATGTCTTCAAACTTCAATCAATCTTCCAAATCATGCCAACGATTGCCAGCATGCTACTTTTTCTTCACACATAGATCAACAACACTCTGATAGCGGTAACCATGATGCCTCCAACCATCTCTGTAGAATATCTGCTACTTGTAGAGAATCTTCAAGTCAGATCTTGACAAGTTCACAAGATGCATTAGATGATACACTCTAAGAAGGCATTTCTCATCCTGATCTTCTATAACTGTTTCAACTATATCATTGTCCACATACCACCACTTTAGATTTCCTAAGATGTTCTTAGGCATTTTCTTCAAAGGTGCTCTTTTCAAACACTTCACAAGCTTGTAGACATCTTGATCCATAGCTTGTTTGTTCTTGGATCAATTCTGGTTTTGTCAAAGACTCGTTTACCTTTCAAAGGCTTCATCCACTCAAACTTGTTTTCTCCGATCTCCAGCTTGATTTGCCTTTCAATAGCATCAACTCTTCCATCATACCTTGGATTAATTAATCCCCCTTTTGCCAAATCTCTCAACTCTAACAAAGGCAATGAATGGAAAGCTTTGTAAGTCCTTGGCAAATACTGAATACATTCATACCTCTTTAGCACGAACAACTTCAACTCTGAATCGAAGAACCAACTGATTATCCCACTTGTAAACTTTCTTGAGTTGCTAGCATCATAATCAGCTTTAAACTTTAAAGGCTTGGGCAATTCTTTTGTATGTCGCAATTCCTTCATTTTCTTCCAGTATTCTTTCTTCTTCCATTCTGGTTGTTGCTCAGTATCCTGCTCATTGACCTTCTTTCTCATCTCAGCCAAATCTTCTTCAATTTCTTTATCACAACCTTCAATGACAACTTCTGTCAAAGGTTGCTTAGGAACCGCAAATTTCTTCTTGATCAGTCCCAGTCTCTACCATTTGAGGATTTTGAACTGGTTTGGGACTGGTATATTATAAACCAGATCCAGTTCATAATCCAAACCAACGACCCCTCATCGATTCACTTCTTTTCCTAGTAAGCCTAACCTGAACAAGTTTTTTCCGTTTCGATCCAGAACAGGTGTAACACCCTAACCGATGGCGGAAACATCGAGGTGTCACGTATGAATGATTGTTCAGTAGCACATGGTAATCAAGTTTTAAATAAGTATTTATTCCAATAAAAATATCCAAATTTGAAATACATAACAAAGTCTTGAATGAAATCTAGTACATCAAACAAACAAACAAAACTTAAACTTCAAATAACTCCTCATGCTAGCTTTAGACTTCAAGCATCAGTATTTCCTGTTGAGTTTGGAAAAGATGGGGGGTCAACTAGAAGTTGGTGAGAATACATAAGCCAAGTCAGGAAATAAGTTTTAAAAGAATAAAAGTTTAGCAATTCGTATGTCTAATGTAAGTCTAAGTCTACATGCGTAAACAACAAGTAAAGTATGCACATAATCAATCCTCCGACAAAGTTTAGGTCCATCCCGCATCCCCGGTTCTCCTTAATATAAAGTTTGAAACGATAATAATCACCTGCGCTCCCCATAGAAATGGTCAACGAATCTGGGTGGGGTTGTCAATCAAATAGATCTATCATTGTATACCGCCGGCTTGATCAGGGTTAATGATTATGCAAGTTTAAGTTTAAGTCTAATAGTTTTTGTCTAAGTCATGTGGCATCAAAGATTACAACTAGACATGGATAAAAAATTGCTTAAGTATAAAGTTTCAAGTATAAAAGTTGCATAAACAAGGTTACGTAAACTCACCTTAGCAAAGTATCAAGTCCTTTGTAATAGAATAAATGTGGTCCAAACGTTGCCAAGTATTACCCTATGTTTAAGGCAATAAATAAATCTAAGTTTTTCTAGTCTACAAGTATTTCTAGGGTTCCTAATTTGGGGATCGGCCATTTGTTTAATTGTTAATTTAAATAAATTGTTAATGAAATAAATAAAGGAATTTAGAAAAAATAAATAAATAAAAGGACTTTTTGTAAGATTTTGATTAAATGTGGTTGTATTATAATGTTGTTGTAAATATGAAAATAATTTTTATAAAATTAGTTTCTTAATTATTGAATATATAGTGTATTAATATTTATTTGTCAAAATATAGTATTAATGTCTAAAAATATTAAAATTTATAAAGTTTCAAATTAAAAGCTATATTTCTGTTCTAAATGAACAAAAATAAGTTATGTAAAATTTTGATGTAAAAATAGTGAAAAATGGATTTATTATGAATTATTTATGATTAAAATAGCAAAAATTAATTAAAAATATTAAATAAATGTTTTTCTGGAATTAAAATTTATTTCTGGAACATTTATTGATTTATGGGATCCTAGTTTGTCATGCGCCTCGCGGTATAAACCCCGTAGTGGAAATTTGAGGGTGTGACAGATTGGTATCCGAGTCATTGGTTGTAGTGAACTAGGAATTGCATCTAGTCTATAATCATCATAGCATAAGTACTAGTACACTCACAACTTTAAGCACACCACTTATTATTTCTTGGATACGTATACTGATCTAGTGTATTGCAGGAAAATATTACTAACCCTGTTCATCATAACTACTCTTCTTATCGTCCTCTTGGGAGTTCACAAAACTCATCTTTGAACCCGTATGAACAGCCAGCTCAGGCAAGGGATCCAGATGAGGATACAAATCGCTGGTTGTGGTTCACAGACATGCTGCACTCATGGGTTGTGGAATACGGAGTGCCAGCTCAGGTTCCTCCCATTTGGGAGAGGTCTTTGGCAGGGATGGTTAGGCACGTGCATACCGAGCTGGAGAACGCCTATAATGCTGTAAAGCAATTTCAGTCTTGGAGAAGAAATGCTGATGAGACTATTAAACACATGGAGAGACAAATCGACCACTTGTTTGGTGAACTGGGAAGGGCTAAAAAGGAAGCTGATGAGGCTAGACATGAGAGGTCGATTGCTAATCAGGAGACAACACTTATTAGGGAGGAGTTGACCTTGGTTCGTAACAGGCTTGAGGAAGCTCTAGGTCAAAATGGTGAAGAACCAGAGGAGGATCCTGAGGAGGATCCCGAGGAAGAGCCTACGGTAGGAGGATTCGATGCTCTCAGGGCAGCACTAGATGCGGCGCTCGAGGAGGATAAGCCACTGTAGATAGAGATCCAGGATGAGAGCGAGGATGAGGGCTCATGTGTCTCCATGGATCGCGAGGACGATTGACTTCTTTTATTATCTTGTTATCTTAGTATTCCCTATACATTCTTATTATGACTTCTGTTTTATCATTGTGAGACTTGAGGATCGTTTGTTTTATGTTTGGATTTTTATTACTACTATTAATCGATTACTTTATTCTATTCTCGTGCATGTTATTTATATTCTAGTTTACTCGTACTATGTGAACGATTGTATGTGGGACATATTATTGTTTTCTCATGAGTATAGTGTAAATGTAGAATTACTATGGCGGGAAGAGGACACGGGAGAGGAAATATTAACATGACTCAAGCGGAGTTGAACGCACTCATCAACGACAGGGTGGTTGAAGCCCTCGCAGCTTTTCAAGTTGGTAACTCTATTTCGCTCTAAACTTTCTCTAGACTCCAACGTAACGCTCTTTTATTCATTCGTGGGTTCTTCGCTCTTGTACTTAGGTCAACCTGCGCATCACCCTCCAGTTTGTACCTACACGTCTTTTATGGACTGCAAGCCACAAAACTTTGGAGGATCGGAAGGGGCTGTCGGGCTACTGAGGTGGTTCGAAAAACTGGAATCTTGCTTCGCTATGTGTAACTGTCCACCAGCTGACAGGGTGAAATATGTCACTGCTACTCTCGAAAATTTGGCATTATCCTGGTGGAACTCTCAAGTGCAGATGCTAGGTGTTGATGTGGCTAATGCAACACCTTGGGTGGATTTTAAGGAACTGATGAAAGAGGAGTACTGTCCTCGAGATGAGATTCAAAAATTGGAGACTGAGTATCTCAATCTGAAGATGGCGGGATCGAAGATAGAGAACTATACTACTAGATCACATGAGCTGGCGGCGATGTGCCCAAATTACTCCAACCCACCCTACAAAAGGATCGAGTTATACATCAAGGGCTTGGTGCCCCAAATCAAGAGCATGGTTACTGCGGCTAACCTCAACAACATCCAGCAGGTTATTCGCATGGCTCACCAGCTGACTGATCAGAAGGTGGAAGAGGGACTGTTACATCCTTGTGGTGCTTCATCTTCTGGTACTAACGATAACAAGAGGAAGTGAAGAATGCGTCTGGAAAACTCCCAGTTAATGGCAGTCAGCAGCAGCAGCAGAATAAGAGGCATGACAACCATGGCGGTAGTAACAACCGCAATAACTCGCAGGGAGGTTATCAGGGAAACCAACCTAAGTGCAATAAGTGCTATATGCATCACTCTGGGGCATGTAACAATATTAAATGTGATCGCTGTGGTCGGATGGGACACTTGGCTAGGGAGTGTAGGGCTAATATTCGGGGAAATCAGCCAGCAGCACAACAGGGGCAACAACAGAGAAATGGTAAAGGTTGCTATCAATGTGGGAGTAAGAATCACTTCAAGAAGGATTGTCCACAGCTGAATGGTAATGGAAATGGCAACAATAGGGGTAATAACAACAACGGTGGTGGTAACAAGACGGGGAACAACAACACCACCAATGCTGGAAACAACAACAACCACAACGGAAACAACAACAATGGGGCTCATGGGAGAGCATTCGTGATTGGCTCTGGGGAGTCTAGGACTGATAAAAATGTCATGACGGTACGTTCTCCTTGAATGACACTCTTGCTTCTATTTTATATGATACTAGTGCGGACTATAGTTTTGTGTCATCGAAACTTAGCAAACAATTAGGGATGGTTCCTACTCTTCTTGATACCCCGTACTCTATAGAATTGGCTGATGGGAAGCCTGTTGAGGTAACCCATACACACTGAAATTCTCTGTGAGGAGAAGATTGTTCGTATCCCCCTCCCAAGTGGAGAGCTTTTATATATCCAGGGTGATCGTGGTGGTGCCATGGTGGGTATCATCTCCTTATTGAAAGCCTAGAAGTGTATTCGTAAGGGTTGTCCAGCCATTTTGGCTAACATATCTGACACTCGAGCTGAAACTGAAACAAAGATTGAGGACATCCCAGTAGTCTGAGATTTCCCAGATGTTTTCCCAGAGGAATTACCTAGACTTCCACCCGTTCGTCAAGTGGAGTTCCAAATTGATCTTGCGCTTGGAGCAGCTCCAGTTGCACGCACACCATATCGCCTAGCATCAGGAGAACTTCATGAACTATCTACCCAACTCCAAGAGCTATTGGATAAGGGCTTTATTTGACCTAGTTCTTCGCCATGGGGAGCTCCAGTTCTGTTTTTTAAGAAGAAAGATGGGAGTTTCCGCATGTGTATTGATTATCGGGAGTTGAACAAAGTGACAGTTAAGAACCGCTACCCTTTGTCTCGTATTGATGACTTGTTAGACCAGCTACAAGGGTCGAGCTTCTATTCTAAGACTTGAGGTCAGGATACCATCAGCTGAGATTCCGAGAGGAGGATGTGGCGAAGACAGCCTTTCGAACTCGTTATGGGCATTATGAGTTTTTGGTGATGCCATTTGGGCTAACTAATGCACCGGCTGTGTTCATGGATCTAATGAACCGGGTGTGCAAACCCTATTTGGACAAATTCATCATAGTGTTCATAGATGACATACTGATTTATTCCAAGAGCAGGGAAGAGCACGAGCAACACCCGCAACTGATCTTGGAACTTTTGAGAAATGAGCAGTTGTATGCAAAATTCTCTAAATGTGACTTTTGGATTCGAGAAGTCCAATTTCTTGGACATGTGGTTAACGAGGCAGGAATACATGTCGATCCCGCCAAGATTGATGCTATTAAAAAGTAGGAGGCTCCTAAGACTCCTACAGAGGTGCACCAGTTTCTTGGTCTTGCGGGATATTATCGCAGATTCATTGAGGGATTCTCTAAGATCGCTCAACCCCTCACTACCTTGACACATAAGGGTATTACTTACAATTGGGGAGGTGCCTAAGAATCTGCTTTTCAATTATTAAAGGCGAAACTTTGCAGTGCACCTATACTATCATTACCTGAGGGTACAGAGGACTTCGTGGTGTACTGTGATGCGTCTATCCAAGGGTTAGGGTGTGTGTTGTTGCAGCGTGATAAGGTGATCGCGTATGCCTCACGTCAATTAAAGGTTCATGAGAAGAATTACACCACCCATGACTTGGAACTAGGAGCAGTGGTTTTTGCTCTAAAGATCTGGAGGCATTATCTCTATGGGACGAAGTGTACGATCTTCACTGACCACAAGAGTCTCCAACACATATTCAATCAAAAGGAGCTGAACATGCGACAGCGTCGATGGGTCGAGCTTCTGAATGATTATGACTGTGCCATCAAGTATCATCCAGGGAAAGCTGATGCCCTGGATGCCCTCAGTCGTAAGGAAACGAAACCCAAACGAGTGCGAGCTTTACAACTTACCGTACATTCTAATCTTTCTGATAAGATACGTGAAGCCTAGGGCGAGGCCTTGAAAGAAGAAAACATTGGGCTTGAAACATTACATGGTGCTGATAAGCACTTGGAACTAAAGACAGATGGTCTTCAATACTTTATGAATCGAGTCTGGATACCACGTTTTGGGGATCTCAGACAACTGGTGCTCGATGAAGCTCACGACTCTCGATATTCGGTACATCCTGGTTCGGACAAGATGTACCAAGATCTTAAAACTCTTTACTGGTGGCCCAACATGAAAGCTGAAATAGCCACTTATGTTAGTAAGTGCTTGACTTGTGCGAAAGTTAAAATTGAATATCAGAAACCTTCAGGCCTACTCCAGCAACCAGAAATCCCTATGTGGAAATGGGACGGGATTTCTATGGATTTTATTACAAAGCTTCCTAGAACGCCAACTGGCCATAACATGATTTGGGTTATCGTGGATCGTTTAACCAAATCGGCACACTTTCTGGCAATAAAGGAAACGGACTCGCTGGAGAAACAAGCTAATCTCTACGTCAAGGAGGTAGTCTCTAGGCATGGGGTGCCTACTTCTATTATATCTGATCGCGATGCGCGATTCACTTCTCATTTTTGAACTACTCTCCAAAATGCTTTGGGGACTCACTTAGATATGAGCAAAGCCTATCACCCACAAACGGATGGACAGAGTGAACGTACCATCCTTTGATTGGAAGATCTGCTACGAGCGTGCGTGGTGGATTTTGGCAACAGTTGGGATAAGCACTTGCCTTTGATTGAATTCTCGTATAACAACAGCTACCACACTTCGATACAGTGTGCGCCTTTTGAGGCACTTTATGGACGCAAGTGTAGGTCTCCCATCTGCTGGACTGAAGTTGGGGATAGCCAGCTAACAGGTCCCAAACTCGTGCACGGAAATTCTGAGAAGATAGTGCAAATTAGAAACCGGATGGCTGCTGCTCGAGATCGACAGAAAAGTTACGATGACAAGCGTAGGAAACCCTTGGAATTCGAGGTTGGGGACAAAGTTCTATTGAAGGTCTCACCTTGGAAGGGAGTGATACGCTTTGGAAAACGGGGAAAATTGAACCCATGATACGTTGGACCATTCGAGATTGTCGAAAGGATTGGTCCGATAGCTTACAAGTTAAACTTGCCTGATGAACTCAGTGGAGTGCACAATGTATTCCACGTATCAAACCTAAAGAAATGCCTATCGGATACGACACTGGTAGTGCCACTGGAGGAGATTCAGGTGGACGACCAGCTACGGTTCATGGAAGAACCAGTGGAGATTCTTGAGCAGGGCGTCAAGAAACTCAGACAAAGCACTATACCTATTGTTAAAGTACGGTGGAATTCCCGTCTAGGACCGGAATACACGTGGGAGCGTAGAGATCAAATGCGGCTCAAATATCCACACCTCTTTACTGAACCTGAACCTGTGCATAGATCGAATGCCGAACATAAAGCAGCTCGCTCAAAGTAAATTTCGGGGCAAAATTCCTTTCAACTTGGGGATGATGTGACATCTGGGAACCAAGCGCATACTTTTCTAGCTCGCTTTATCGTTTACTTGCTGAATTTCGGGACGAAATCCTTTTCAACTTGGGGATGATGTGATACCCCGCAATTTCAGGTTCTCACTTTAACTAAACTCTAGTTACATTCCTTGCATTATACTTAACTAGGGCTAGCTAGATAGGACACACGTTGCACAGTTATAGGTTAATAACTGCATGAAGTGGTAATTCGGGGAATTACCAGACTATATGCATGATTAGTGAACCTCGGACGTTGGTGAACAATGAAGTTTAATAATTATGAGTTAATTGATTGAGATTGATTGCAATTACGTGCTTCTGTGATACTCTGTGAAACTATGTGCAAACCGTATGTGATTACGTGAACTTAAACCGAATACGTTAATAAAAATCGTAATAGGTGGACCGGTAAGATGGTTGGGGTCTTAACACATGGGGTTACACATATTATGGTCCAAAATAGCGGAAACATCGATGAAAACACGTTGTACGACGAAGCAGGAAACCCGGCGCGGGCCAAAGCACTGTGAGCGGCCGCTCACAGGCTTCAAGCGGCCGCGCGCGGGCACTTGATGTCACCAAACCGACTTAAACTTGTATTTAAGCAACCTTAAGCCTCTTGTACCTCCTAAACTCAAACCCTAATCGCCCCTACTGCCCTATTTACGAAATATTAACCCCTAAACACCTGCTAAGGCGCAAGAACATCGATCGGGAAGCTTCAAGAGCATTCGGTTGATTGTTTCGAAGAGCTTGCGGTATAATCCTTAATCTACTATGCTTTAATCTTCTTAATATATGTTATAAAAACCTTATAACTAAGTTTTTCCAGGTCTGAAACCTTTTTATAAAGATTAAAACTTGAAGTTTATAACGATTTAATGGGTTAAACATGATCCTACGCGATTAGTGATATGATAGGTTACTTGTTGTGCAAGTTTGTGATGTTTTGATCGTTAGGGTTTATGATTTGGATGTGCTATGATAGGTTCTGATCACTCTAGGTCTTATAAATGTTTAGTGATGATTATTGATTGTTGTTGATCGATTATACGCACACGTGAGTCGTTTAAATAAGAGTTTATGCATGATTAAAATCTGGACAGAATGTTTAGGTCAACTTGTAGGGTCTGTTACGTGACTTAAACATGATGGTTTTGATGATTTCTTTGCATGGTTGTATTATAACTGGTCTTATCTTTTCATAATGGGTAAAATCGAGTGATTTGGACGTCGTTCGAATAGTATTTGGAATTTTCTTTGAAAAAGGTCATATCAGATTTTCGGATTAACAAACTGAGTCAACTTTAAACCATCATAACTCGAGTTTTATAAAGAATTAAGTTATGAAATTTTTACAGTCGCTTAAAATTGGAATAATTTGGCTTTTCCAAGTGGATTCATCCCGTTTGGATGAATACATAATATTTGGGAAGTTTTCTACTAACCTGACCTGTTGTAGAAACTTTCTGAACATAACTGTGATGTACGATTTTTCATAATTTTTGTGTTTAGTTTTTAGACAAAAAAAAAATATGGGTTAACAAACGAACCCCAAAAAATATTCAGTAAAACTTTGGGAGTTTAATTCGTTGGTTAAGTATTTTAAATAAATTAGTTTTCATGGTGCATGATCTGTCCTAAAAACACAGATTGTGTATTATGTGTTTATGTGACTAATTGGAGTCCTATGTGGTATGCATTTGACATGTACTTGAATGGGCACTTATATGAGACGCATATGAAGTGTAGAACTAATGTTAACCAACATATTCACCAACGGGTCTGTAGGGTTTACTTATGCATGTAGAATCACTAGGTGTCACTTACACGATTTTGAACATTTAAACGTCTTGGACAAACGGGTTATATGGCGTAATGGTATTACACATATACTTACTTATTGACACATATACTAGGGAGTTGGTAGCACACCCTACTTTGAAGTTTGGATTTAATTGCTTGCATACTAAGGTGAGTTTCACTACTCTTTTCTCAAAAGCATGCGTCTCGGGTTTGAGACAACGTACTTAACTTTTTCTAGTCCGGTTTGGGACTACTTACACATCCCGGGTTGGGATGCTATGACTCCTTGTGTGGGTCGGGTTTTGACTCCTTGTGTGGGTCGGGTTTTGACTCCTTGTGTGGGTCGGGGTTTTTGCTAGTTCGCAAACTGTGTCCTTGATGAACTAAACCAACACCATCACTGTAAGTCCTTCACATACCGAATGAGTTACTGGGTTATGGCAAGCGGGTTATTAGTTGATAGCGCTATTAGGTCTGACAAACCTCACACCGGCTCAGGGGAGTGCGGGAGTGAACTATAACTTTACAGATTCTCATTGTTGATAGGCAATGATGCAAGGCAAACTGCTCACATTTGTGACAACACGTACATTAGCAGTTCGGTATATCGGTGTTAGTTATCATGAATGGGTTAGCTACCATTGGCATGCGATGAACTAGTGGTTACACGGTTTTTGGAACCAACTCAATTACTTACGCTTTTACTTGGTTACGTGGTTCTGGAAACTGGACGTTTTACTTACTCGTCATCTTTACTTTGTGAACTCACCAACTTTATGTTGACACACGCTAGCATGCTTTTGCAGGTAACTAGGTATGGAGCACGAATAGGACATGCATCATGTTATGTCATGGGATTATGAACACCTAAACTGCTTTTAAATATTTAACTATTTACTTATGGTTTTGGGCGCGGTGTTTTGCGCAGACTTTTATTTAACTGTTTTGTTATTCGCTTCCGCTATACTTAAATTGGTTTGGTTAAAACTTTTAAACTTGGTTTTACAATAACGAACTAAATGGTTTGGACATTTAGAGTCGTTCATGTGACGTATGGCAATGGGATCCTGGTTTGTCATGCGCCTCACGGTATAAACCCCGCAGTGGATATTTGAGGGTGTGACATCCTACTTCGACAATCCTCACTTGACAAGCATGATTCAAGATGCGCTCCAACCTCTTTACAACCACCTAAGTCGCACTACTCTAAAACACCATTGTATGAAATCATGGAAACAAGTATGAAAAGATTTATTTGTATTTTTTACAAACTTACAAACCGGTGTTAACTTAACAACCTATGTTTGGTCGGCTCCTCACGGTTTATAACCAGAATCATAACTTTTGGTCACCACTCATTGGATAGATCTCATGACGTGGCAAATGATGAAACATACGATTGCATTTGAATTATTCTAGTATCTACATACCGAAGAAAATATATTTTATGTTTTAGACCATGTAATACAAACAAATAATTTAGAATACAAAACATTTTCAATGTCGTTTGACAACGTGTCAAACAATAATTTCGCGGTTAAAAAATTAAAAATACAATATAATCCAATTCGCAAAGATAATTTTTTCATACACGATGTTTGAACATATTATTAAGTTAGTTGTGCAAGATGAGCTCGGAGTTCCCGTTATTAAAGATTTCAAAATAAAGTTTTAGATTTATGTTACATGATGTTTTTAATCAAGTCGGGAACGAAATAGGAAATGTAAAAAATATAAAATATTGTATAGATACGAACCGTCCCTTTTGAGGTTCTAATAGGGACGTGCCGACTAGGTGGAATTCGACTTTTTCAATGTTCGAAAGTGCTCTGAAACAAAAAATACTTTACAATCTTTTCATAATAACCTTTCTAGGCGTGGTCTAGTTTCACCATTTCCTAATGAGGGTTGGTATTGTATTGCACAACTCACTGAATTTCTTGAGGTTTTTAAAATCGCCACTACAAAAGTATCGGGGTTTTATTATCTAACTAGTTTAGAAGTGATGCAAGAATTATATTTAATGTTAAACAATATATGACTTTGGTGAAAACAATGATTTGTTTGAGAAAATGATACCCTCAATGGTAGAAAATTATTGAAATATTTTGAAAAAATACCATAAGTTTTTATGTGTGCCTTAACTTTAAACCATGGTTAAGTGTTACAGGGTTAATACTATATATAATCGATGAAATAAGTTTCTCTTTACGTTTGTATTTATTAAAACCAAATTGGGCAAGCAACATGAAAACTATTTTCAATAATAATTTGCAAGCATTGTATAATACTTATTTAGAATGCTAAGGTCCCAACTTATACACACTAATGCACAAGGGGTCAATGGAAGGGGATGGAAATTGGGGTAATCTTAAAATTAACGTATTTAATATTGTAAAGAAACAAAGGGTAAAAACCAAAGGGGTGAGGCCCCAAATAGCGAGCTAGGGAGGTAAGAAGGCTCGAATTTTACTTTGACTATACTCACCAACAAATTTGAAAATTTTGATATCTTGGTTTGGTGGAAAGGAAAGCAATCCGAATTTCCGATCCTACCCGCTATGCCTCATGATCTACTAAGTGTCCAAGCTTCCATGGTAGCTTCAGAAACAACCTTTTCTCTATAGTGGCAAGGTTTTATCGATACAAAGAACATGACTAAGTCCCATTTCGTTGGATATGTGCATATGTTAAAATATCACTTGGAAGCGATGGATTAAGTACACTATCAAACAACTCTCGAAGACTAGGCATAAATGGAAGAACGAATACATGTGGAAGAGGTGGAAAGGGACTAAGTGAACCTCTATCGGAAGAAGAACTCGCATACGATGCCTCGATGCGCATAAGTAGTTCGGACGAAGAATAAAAAAAATAATGATTGTGTATTTAGAATTATGTTTTTTGTATTTCATTTTTCTAGTTTGTTGTTTTGAAAATCTTAAAAAATAATTTAAGTCGTATTTTATGTTTATTTTTTATCTTATTGGCTTATTTTTTTTAAATGTGTGTGTAAGAACCAGCTTACGAACCGAAATAGAAACCAAACCGAATTGAAACTGGTCTTTCAAACCGACAAAACCGGAGCAAAATGGAATCAATTCCAACCTGAAACCGGTTGTGGGAAGGAACTGATCGATATCTAAACCGGTTCAAGTTCTCAAAAACAAAAACAAAAACAGAAGTGTGCACACCTCTAGTACGATGTGGTGCTAAGTGCTAAGTGCTAAGTGCTAAGTGCTAACCGAGTTCTCCTAGACTGATACTTTGTTTGATCTTCCTACACAAGTTTGTTTGTTTCAAGAAAAGCAAAAATAAAAATATTGGCCATATAAAGCGTTAGGTGCTTAGGTTTACACATTGGAACGTTTTGTTAGAAGATAATCTTGATTCATTATCATAAACATGTGTTATTTCAGAATTGTACATATGTTAGGTTTATTATGTTAAAGTCCTAAGTCTAGAAAACAATATATGTGAACCGGTTTGTCACATATTTAGCGAAGGGTCATGTCAGTTTATGATTAGGGTCACGTCGGTTCAAGTATGCACCGATTGGTGATGTATATAAGATCGAACCATATTGTATTTTTAGTGTGTGAAAGATTAAGTTTCTTAAACTTCCTTTCAATAACTTCCCTCCATTTTTCCCTCTCAAAACCAATCGCATATAACAAAACCAAATCAGATTTCATTCCAGATTTCAACATGGCATCAGAGCCAACGATCAAGAGAACCTGTGGATTGTTCGATGTAGAGAAAGACGAAGCAGTGAAGATAGGGACAGATGGCGGTTATGGTTGTGGACCGTTAATCCCTAGTCTAATATATGATCATGAGAATCATAGATGGAAGGCCAAGAAGGCGAACCCCGAGAGTATAGGAGACTCTCTTAATATGCAATTATCTTTGTTCAACATCGGATCAAGTAGTAGTGTGTCCGTGAGGGACACCGAAGCAAAGAAAAAGAAAGCACAAACGGAGTTCAATCGGCAAATCAAGAATGATAAAGAAGTGTCCGAATATCCGTCTACCATGTGTTGTAGTAAGTGCAAAGAACCCTTTCATTATAGGCGTAATTGTCTTAAGAAAATTTATAAAACCGAGTTTATGGTTAAGGGTAGTGATGAAAAGGGTTGGAATGATTTGTGGTTTGTTAGTTTAACTCGCCAAGAACACGGTTGTGGCAACAAGAGTTTGTTTATTGTATTGAGCAATTCATTTGGTATAGATGGTTGCCCAAAAGGTTATTGAAAAGAGTATTTCCGTGGTAAAGGCACGATAGCGATTACTAGTTGTGGACGAGAGCACAAGATTCAAAACGTATTTTATGTGCCCACACTTAAAAAGAATATATTGAGTGTTGAAAAATTAACACAAGAGGGTTTTGAGATAGAGTTTGAAGGCGATGTATGTTACATCAAGAAGCCTATTATCCAAAAGGTTAGAAGGGTTATACTTTGTCGCATTTGTGAATCGGATGACCATTTCACATTTAAGTGCCCCGCATATGATCAAGTCAATAAGAAAGGAAAAGAAGAAAGCCGTAGCATGGGATCGTGTAACACCCTAAACCAATTTACAGAAAACGTGCAGCGGAAATACCAACCGAAAAATTCATTTCTTTTTAAAACAGCCTTAGATGTTTAGAACCCAAATCTACTAAGCATTTTAGGTATTACATCTTTTAAATATGTTCTATTACATTAAACGTGACCCTTCTATATCACGTTATGGGGTCGTGTCCTCGTACAATCCGCCTCCTTGCTCGATCTCCATCCTTTCCTTACTCTATTAGGTAGACAAGACAACCTGCGATCACCAAATAACCGTTTCATTAGTTCATTTAGTGACTTAATGCACACTACTCAAAATGCGGAGATAATATCCATAGATACTCCATGATCTTGTTCCAACGCCTTTTTGCAAGTTCGGGTGTGGCACCCCGAGCCGAACCTACAAGTCTCAAGCATTCACACTTATATACCTGCATCTTCATTACCATTCACATAACAAAGGTTAATAACCCCACAATTCATACAAATATACAATTCCCTCCATACCCCACAATACATACAAGCATACAATTCCCTCATATAACCCCACAATACATACAAGCATACAATTCCCTTATATAACCCCACAATGCATACAAGCATACAATTCCCTCATATAACCCCACAATACATACAAGCATACAATTCCCTCATATAACCCCACAATACATACAAGCATACAATTCCCTCATATAACTTACTTTGAACCGTCATGTTACTCTTTCTTCGCCAATCTCTCAGACAAATATGACTTTTCCAATCCTATACTCAATCTACATATAACTACCAACCCTTACATACATGAAGCTCTCTCTCAAACCCGAGCATGAGAACAAATATGTACTATAAATGAGGTTTGGAGTTGCTCGGGCAAGGTACGGAAGCATAAACAAGCTGAAAAATCAACATCCAAGGCCGAAGGGGGATTTGGCGTAGGGTACGCCAAAAGTGGCGTAGCCTACGCCACTTGCGTAGGCAAGGGGCAACAATGTGGCGTAGGACAGCAGCATTTTGCGTAGGCAAAAATGACTTGGCGTAGCCTACACCAAAACTGGCGTAGGATACGCCAAGAGCTGGTTTGGTCAATCACTTTCCTTTTTTCAACGCCATTCCTTTCACGCCATTCTTACCCACAATTCCCGACATTCTAGCGGCTCATTGACTAACTCTCCCACCCATTATTCCACACATACCTTGATCTAGTCTCGGATCGAATGCACGCCCCTACGAGCTTCCGGTTTGAGTTCAAGTACCTACTATACTTGATTCGCTCAAACCTTGTTTACACTAGTTACATTTACAAAAGACAATGTCCAAGTTAACTACCATGTGAATCCTTGACCCATAACCAAACCATGTACTCCTTCAAGATTCCCATTCTATGTGAACATAATTCAATATCATAGATGCGAGTTAAGTTCGGGAATCACTTACCTCAAGTCCTCCAAGTTCATGCTTGTTCATTTGCCTCCTCTTGACCCATTAGCTTCCCATGGTTGAGTCCATCCTTCCTATCCTTTCATATCATCATGTTCACATCATTGTTAGCATACATGATCATAACACACTAACAACCATTCTCAACCAAATCTCACATTGACTTTCATTAGTCAACTTCTATCATATCTAAAACATACATTCACAACCACATTTATTCTCACATAGTGATACCACTTATTATCATATATGTCTCATAGTTTTAACATGTTATGCGTCACATAGTGTTTCTAATCACACAATCAAGTTTGGGAAGCATAACCATGTTATTTTAACATTGTTGACTTTCCAGAAAGTCAACTTCCAACTATACCAACATCCTACTTAGAAACATATGTCCATATTGATGTACTAGATCGTATAAGATTCACCATAAACATCATATTCACATCTCATTAAGATACAAGATCATTCATCACACCAATTAACCAACACATCGTGTACATCATAATATTTAAGCATAGTGTACACCCTACTAATGCATACTTCTTACCAAATCATACAATCAACTAATCCCCACATGATTACTCTCTAAGACGCAATCCTCATGTTAACCTACTATCAATTGTATCCATTATCATACTACTTTCATACTTGTCCAATCTTGCCTACAATTTCACAAGTTAAACTAATCTAGACATTTCATCAAACACTTGGTGTGCATACAACATCTAAAGCACAATGTACAAGCATTTCATGCATACTTTCATAGCTCATAACATAAATCATCCTATTTCTTCCCTACATTACATATCATTCATTCAATAGTTGTCAACATAGCAAATCATCACTTTCTTTTCAATGCATTCAATAATTGTTGGATCAGTATTGCTCTTTTGTATGAACTTGCTAGTGAACACTTAGGTGTTTAGCAAGTTCTTAATCAGTGATAGCACAGCGGAATGATATGAGTTTAAAGCTACACTTATCAATAGGAGTTATTACTCCCCCTGGATGTTTGAGAAACTAATAAATGATAAGTATTTATTGAGAATCTAAGTATTGAATGAGAATGAAACACTTAGACAGATTCTCAATAAATATGAAATGGAAATAACAATAATATGTGTTGAAGGATTTCAGTATTAAAATCAATGTCTAAAACAAAGGGATGAACCCTTCTATTTATAGACTTTACAAATACATGAACCTTGCCAAAAAGCAAGTTCAGAGACAAGTTGCAACAAGTTGCAACCTTGGAACTTGTACATAAAGTAAAAGTAATACTAAAGTAATAAACTACTGATACAAAAAGGCGGTGGAAAAGATCTTCACATAAGTACTGATGAATGACAAACTACTGATGAGTAGTTTGTCTTCAGTAGTTCTTCAGTAGAAATGTCTGGTTTGGACTTCAGAACTTCTGATGACTTTTCTTCTTCAGTACTTGTGGAATCTCTTCTTCAGCAGTTTGATCTTCCTTCTTCAGCAGTTCTATACTTAGAATATTTTGACAGAAGTGAATTAGACTAAGGTTTGCAAAAGTGGTTTCACCAATCCTCTTTGTCCTAACAATAATTAACCAAGAATGGTCTTGGATTACACCAAGACCAATACCCACTTCCAACATAGGTGTAAAACAATCTAATTAGCACATGAATCAAGCATAGCCTTATGTATTTTCATGAATTATGGTTCCTTCAATGTCTATCAACATCTAGAAACCTCCATCCATCCTTGATTCACATTTTCACATAAATCCTAGGTTTTCATCAATTGTAAAAACAAACATAACATCATAATTAGTCAAATTAAAGGTACCTTGGTGTATATAACACCTTAGATGACCCATATTTGGCTTCATGCACCATTTTGGCTTATACTTTCTCTTGATTTGGAACTAGAGGTGGAGGAGCAAGGGTTTGGTCTTGGATTCTTCCCTGATGATCGACATACACAAGAAGTGTATGTTGACATCTTACTTCCCTTATCTATAACCCATTGCTTTGCTCCTTGTCCAATTCTAGTCCCTCTAATTCATCTAAATGCCTTTTGTTATCAAAACCTAACCAACCAAGTTAGTTTCTAGTGTCCTTCCCATTATATAGATAATAACATTCAATAGGTTATTTCCATATTAGAACATAACCATCATTATTATCATCGAAACTCCGTTTTAATATTTGTTAATCACACCTAATGGCGTAATTAAGTAAAACGGATTTTTGGGGCGTTACAGATCGAGTCACGGCCGAACCAAAACAAGAAATTACGAAGGGTTCAAGGACAAAGGAAAGCGGGTTAGATTTGAAGGCGACAAGATGGAGGGTATAACCAATGAAGACAAAGAAAGAGCGTCCATTTTCAAGCATTTTGACGACTATTCCATCAACAAAGATCAATATGAAGGTGTTATGGAAAGAGGTCCGGTAATGTATCCAACCGAAGGATCCCAATTGCAAGATTGTATTGTTTTTATGGATATGATTCACATCACTAGCACGGTTGAAAGATACAAGAGAAGGTTCGAATTAGAGTTTGAAAGAACCGTAGATTGGTTTGTGAAAGAATTCTTACAAATAAGGAGAAAAGCACCAATCCCACCAAGAGACGAAACGAGTTATCCAATAAGTTTGTTGGATCTTTACAAAACGGTACAAGTATTTGGTGGTTATGAAAAGGTAACAAGAGATGAAAATTGGACGGTAGTGGCCATGTCAATGGGATATGGAAGAGGTTTGCCAAGCCTAGTGTCAAAGATTGATATTACAAGAAATTTGAGGCAAACATATGTTCGTTATTTGGAGATGCTAGAGTGGTATCATCTCAAGTACAAGGGAAGAGAGTTGGTAGTGGAAATCAACGAAGAAGCATTGGAAGATTACAAGAAGAAGGAAGCCGAATGGGAAGACTCGGCCTTGCCCCCGAAGAAGCGCTCAAGATCCTCATCAAGTGAAGACTAAAGCCAAGTGCAAGAATCAAGATTAGGGGGGAGAATGTTAGAAGATAATCTTGATTCATTATCATAAACATGTGTTATTTCAGAATTGTACATATGTTAGGTTTATTATGTTAAAGTCCTAAGTCTAGAAAACAATATATGTGAACCGGTTTGTCACATATTTAGCGAAGGGTCATGTCAGTTTATGATTAGGGTCACGTCGGTTCAAGTATTCACCGATTGGTTATGTATATAAGGTCGAACCATATTGTATTTTTAGTGTGTGAAAGATTAAGTTTCTTAAACTTCCTTTCAATAACTTCCCTCCATTTTTTTCCCTCTCAAAACCAATCGCATATAACAAAACCAAATCAGATTTCATTCCAGATTTCAACACGTTTGATGGCGTCGTCCGAAGCATTAGGTATGAACTAGACATGTGGAGCCGTGGAGGGTATAATTTTAGCCATGAAAGCCTTGATGCAGAGTTGCAGACTCATAGTCTTGTAGGCGGTAGAGCATTGTAATGCTTTTGATTTTTTTTATTATCATGCAACACTTACACGATCGGAAAGTGTACCACCATAGACTTACATTGCACCATATATAGTGGTGAACTGTTACAGTCTTACTAAAGGCTTTCATGTAAAGTACGTAGGAAAAGGAAAAAAGAGGAATAATATGGCCTCATGATCTATGTGCATTACAACTTATATATTGTGTTTAGTTAGGGCATCCACAATAGAGGTTTTTAGAAGAGGTTTTGAGATGGTGTTATTGTGGTGGAGGTTTTTCACAAGAAACCTCTAAAAACTTTAGAGGTGGGTCCGGGTGGGAGGTTGGGATATTATTATAAAAAAAACTTTTTTGAATGTAAAAGGTGGTAATGATATTGATGTGCAATGTTTTTAGGGTTTTATTATTGGGTGAGTTTTTGGTGTTTTTAAAGAATAAGTGTTTTTTCTAATGTGGTCGCTGACTGAACATGTTTTTAAGGGGTTTTAATGCTTCTTATTGTGGATGCTCTTATATAACACTAGCTTATACCCCGGGAGCGTCCCGGGTTGAGAAATCTAAATAAAGTGAATAAAATTAGAAGTATCTAAACTATAAAAATGACATCTATATAGCAATTACCTGTGGGAGAGCGTTCCGGGTTGAAATATCTAATATGATAACATAATTAATGACTTGCCAATATATGATTAATGAATATTATTATTATTATTATTATTATTATTATTATTATTATTATTATTATTATTATTATTATTATTATTTTATATCACCTAATCCCAGGCCCGACTCAAACCCACATTTTTTTTAAACTAATTCCAAACCTGACACAATACCTGCCGGGTTACAAAATATAGTCGTTTTTTTCTCCGTTTTTTATATAGCACTATGGTACTCGTTGGAAAGATAATAAAACGCTCGTTAATTTGTTGTAAATTTTTTCTTTAAAAAAATCTCGTATATAAAAGATATTAAAGTTTAAAAGTTATGAGAGGAAATATGAGAGAGAAAATAATAAAGTTTTAATATTTAAATTTAGTAGATTAGAGCATTCTAATCCCGGGCATCAAATATAGGTGAGTGTGTCCACCAAATTATATGGGGTGAGTGTAAGTGGTTGTGAGTGGGGGATATAGAGAATATTTGGTGGAAACATTTTTACCCCCAAATATGAAAAGTTACTGATCACCCCTAAACATATTTTAATATTTTTAGAAGTGATTGTGAGTGAGGAGAGAGGAAATATAATGATAAAAGTATGAAAAAGTATTATTATTTTAATTAGGAGAAAGAAGATTTAGAGATAGAGTAGTGATTTTTAGTGTAATTTGATGGATGTGATTTGGTGGATGGGATAAGAATGCTCTTAGGTATTTAATAGATTATGTTAAATCATATTTAAATCATATTTATTTCTTTTTTTTTTAATTGGTCTAGAGTTGCCACATCACATACTATGTGGCATCTTTCAAAAAAAAGATTGCATAATATTATGACATGTCATCAAAATGACTTTGGTTTATTATATGTATAGATAGAAGTTTCTTTCAAAACAATATCACAGCTTGCATCCCTCTTTTATATGTAATTTACTGTTCTAAACAACAATTTTAAACAACAATTTATTTAGCTGTAAATGTAAAACATGTTATAGCCTTAAAGGTCTTTTAATACACGTAGAACCAATTTAATTGTTTCTACATGTATTACAATTGGTAAGCATATTAAAACATCTTTAAAATGATCGAAGTGATTATGCGCATGCATAAAATGGTTTATAAGTTACATGTGCACATCCAATCCTGTTAGGGTGACAAATATGTTTGATTGACAGGTCGAATGGATGAGCATGAACATAACATGTACATTTATTTGCGTCAATGGTATCAATGCTAACTTGGCTGGAGACACGTAAAATGGTCTAACTTGAACATAACTTAGGCTTCTCGATCATATTGTCATTTATCTAGATGAGCTCAACAAATTGGCGGGGTTGTAAACAACTTGGCATGTGTTGGTTAATTGTAAATGAGTTTTAATCACGCTGCAAAGGGTTAAACATGTCATAAATTGGCTTGCGACGTGTTTAACTTATTGTATTAAATATGTTAACCAATATACAAATCCTTTAATTAAATGGGTTAAATAGGTCATCCCCAACTCGTTTATTAAATAGGTTAAGCATAAAGCCCCAAACCTGATTATTTTTGTGTTGGGTTTTTATTAAGATTTGTTACCCGTATTAAGAACACCCTATTATGCCATGACATGCCCTAGATACGATTCATAAGTCTTGAATATCATTCTTTTATGTGTTTTCTTGTCTTGGACGCTATTACCATCATGGAATACCTTCCTTATGCCACGGTGTGCTTTATTTTTAAGGATTAAGCATATGAAACCTACCGTTTACATGTGTGCTAAGGTTTGAATGTAAACGCCTAGAAGTTTTTGCTACTCCCACTTGCGCTCTTGCCATGGTCTTGATGTCTTTTCTCAGGTCGTGGGCAATTTTTCCGAGGTTTTGTGAGAAGAGATTCTATAGGAAAAAATCTCCACAATATTCCTACTTAGAGTTTGCCACTCCAGTACAAAAGTTTTTTTTTTTGCAATTCATTCCCTGAGGTTTGGATTTTTTTGCCAAATTCGTCCTTTTCACTAACCCAGTTAAAAAAGCTTGTTAATGTCAGGGGTAGTGTTGTCTTTTTACCTCTCAGGGACGAATTTGACATTTAAAATTCAACCTTACATCAGGGACGAATTTGGCATTTATAAAACATAAAGTTAAACAAGCTTTTATAACAGTTAAATGGCACAAATAAACAACAAATCTGAACACCCAAAAATAATAAAACCCTAAATAATAATAAACCCTAAATTATGAACATCATATAATAAAACCAAATCAATAACAAAAAATTTTGATCAAAAACAACAGATATGAACTGCCAAATAATAATAAAACCCTAAATAATAATAAATCCTAAATTATGAACATCAAATAATAAAACCAAATCAATAACAAAAACATTCGATTTAATATAAAACAACACCTGATTAGAAGATAGAAGAACTCGACTGTCGATTTAAGAACCAATCGTAGATCTATTATCAAAAGACGAATCGTAAAGTTAAAACAAAAAGATGAATAAAACAACTCCTACATCTATCGTTGAAAAACTAAATTACAAACAATAAAAAAAAATATACCTTAAAATTCAAGATCTGTTGTTAAAACATGAAAGAAAAAGTTAGGTAGCCTTTGAAGGAGAAGAGGAAGGTCAGAGTCGAGAGTTTGGGTAATGAAAATATGTGATATTTAATTTTTTTTTTTTTTAACTTAATCTATAACATATATAAAAATCTAACAAACAAAGCTTGCTTAACTCTATGATTTATAAATGCCAAATTCGTCCCTGAGGTAAGGTTGAATTTTAAATGCCAAATTCGTCCCTGAGAGGTAAAAAGACAACCCTACCCCTGACATTAACGAGATTTTTTAACTGGATTAGTGAAAAGGACGAATTTGGCAAAAAAAATCCAAACCTCAGGGAAGGAATTGCAAAAAAAAAAAAACTTTTGTACTGGAGTGGCAAACTGACCCAAACCTCAGGGACGAAAATGGCTATTAACTCTTCCTACTTATATATATTTGGGTTCTCTCAAGCCATGGCCCATGATGTGGCCAGTGGCAAGGAGTCTTTTCTACACCTAATAGTGAAGGAAATGTTATCACATCATTTAATAGCAAAAGTAACACAAAACCTATGGCTCGATACCTTTGGCTCCCTAGCGTCAGAAGCAATTCGTTTCTTGACCAGGGTCCAACGGATCGTCCACAACAATAGTTCATCTCCACGGGGGCAAGGATTTGTCTTTGGTAGACTAGGTTTCGCAATTCAGAAAGGGGTGGCGGCGTAACTTGTTGCTCGTCTACCTTCTATTGTGATGTAAATTTCGTATTTGGTGGTGATATAAAAAGTTACATTTAAGTATAAAAAAAAAAAAAAAAAAAACCTATTACATTCAAATATGAAATATGCAATGACAAGTTAACATAAAGTTTATTATATGAAAGCTAATAGGCGTCAAGCAGAACCTCAAGTTCCTTAATTTGTAAACAATAATGATCATATAATTAAAGATAATATATTATATATCACGAGAAGAAAGTAAAGCATGAGTAGGGTTAGTGTTGTACCAAATAAGATACAGATTACAGATACACTGGGCCACGCAGATCACTCCGTCCGACACTCCACGCATGTTTTCCTCAACCGTTGACTTTAACTTTCATTAAAAAAACCCGACACATGCAAATCTGTCAGTTGTGATTTGGTGTGCGTGCTATGATTCATGTGAATTCATCTACACCGTACGATATCATATCCAACGTCTTATTTTCAAAGTTGGATAGACCTTGGTCAAAATTGGAGGGAAGTGGACCAAGTGCTACAAATTACAATCCTGTTAAATTCATCCTTTTTGTTTAATATAATTAATTATTAATTATAATTTAATTCTAAGATGAAACTTTGATTCATTATTTTAGTTTAAACTTTAAACAAGTTTTATTCTAGAAAAATAAAATGTTAAACAGAATACGCAAAGCTGAAAGTGAAGAAAACATGCATCATGCTCTACGTTTTGTCTAAACCATAAATCTAGTAGGGTATACCTTAACATTTTAGTTTTTTTTTTTCAAGTGGTTTTCTTTCAGATTAAAACTAATAAGTTTCACACCTTCACCCGTGTGATGCTTCAAGGAAAATATATTAACATATAAAACTGTTTACAACAACAACGTATCGTATATCCCATAAATAGCAAAATTGTTTGTAAGATTGGGGGATGGTAAGATGTAAACAAACCTTACCTTTATCTGTCGGGATAGAAATGTTGCTTACAGAGAAACCATCGACTCTAAATTTAATGGGTAAAAATCAATACAAATGACATACTAAACATGAGAATTGAATGGTGAATTTTTTTTATTTTTAAAATTCATCTATTAAACTATGTTTTCTAGATGATTTTTTACATAGTTACTCCAAGACCGAGTGTAGCGGGGAGAGGAATGTTGCGTCCTCTTTCCATGTGGAGGAAGGGAATTGGCTCAAGACAAAAATGCTCAAAATCGAGCGTTAAAAATCACGCCCAAGACCAAAAATTGTCCAAAACGCTGAGGGGACGTGTTCCTGTCTTTGTGGGGGCGTTTTCAGGACAATCAACGCTCATTTTACCGCACCACTATCGGTGGTCTAATAGAGTAATTACAAGTTATTCTAATATCTTTAGATCTCTAAATTTAATTAGAGTAATCATACACTTTTGTTTTAGATTTTAGGACTAAAAAACATCATTAACAAGATTCAAAAAAAAGAACTCAATACCTTCTCATGTTAAGACCAATTTTTAGGTTAAAACCAATTTATGCAACAACTTTACCCTAAATTTAATTAATAAACACATATGATGCCCTGGTATAACCAAAAGATAAAACTAAAAAAAGTTACGGTATGTTTAAAATGATATCGATACGTGTTTTACTTCGATTGAAAACTATAAAAATGAGAGTATTGATGTTGTTCGGTCGATATCGGTATGATTCGTTACCTGTAAAACCCAAAAGGGTATTGATAAATGTTTTATGTCGATCGAAAACCATAAAAATGAATACGAATACCAGACTCGATTATACCTGTACAAATATTGATGTTGCTTGGTCAATATCGATTCAGTTCGTTACGGTACTGATAAAAAACTATAGAAAATATCTACACCAGTTTCGATAATACTGACACCGGTGTTGTTCGATCGATATTGGCTTAGTTTGTTACTATACTCGTACCAGTACACACTATGGTTTAAGACTTTAAGTTACTAAAAAGGTAGTTTATATTGAATATAACTTTGGTTTTAATAAGATTTATATCTTTGTGAAATTGTGCATGTATCACTAGATATGAAACGGAGATTTTTTGGCCGTCATGCAATGGTTCGAAGAAAGTGCCGGGTTTATTCCCTAGCGAGATTAGCAGGCCCGTAGGGGGGGGGGGGTTAGTCGGGATGCAAGGTTTATTCAGTCTTTGGCATCTAGACGAGCTCTTCGGGCGGTTGATCTTATGAAATGACTGTCGAACTTAAGGGACCCCCAAAGTGAGCTCCTCCTGTTGCGCTCGTGCATGGGGGTTGCTAAATTAGTGTTTTGGCTCCGGACTTGTCAACCCGAACATGTCAAAGAGGCTGTGTCTATCTTTGATGCAGGTCTGCGATGGGCTGTTGAAGACATTGTTGTCAGCGGAGGACCGCATTTTGGGGACCTCCAGTGGAGGTTGGCTTCTTTCCCTATGCGTTGCGGGGGCTTAGGGCTTATATCGGCGGAGGACGTCTCTGCATATGCTTTTGTAGCGTCCAGGGCCCAATCGTGGAAACTGCAGGACCACATCTTGCGAAGCGCTGGTGTTATAGGGGTGGATCCTGACTACTCCCTTGCGCTTGGTAATATTGGAACAACTCTCCCACACCTTGATCTAGGCGGTTTTACTGATAAGGAGACCGCCCCCAAGAAACCTCAACAAACTTTGGCGAGTGCTCTTTATGGTAAACACGCACAGGATATGGAGGAGCGGTTCGATATGACCCCGCGTCAAAAGGCAGTTTTGGCTTGTCTCAAGGGGGCTCCTGCCCAAGATTTTTTGACTGTTGTGCCCATTGAAGGTCTTGGGCAACGGATGTCAGCAGTTGAATACAGAGCCATCCTTAAATACCGGCTCATGATTCCCCTTTTTTCGCCAGACGACTCTTGCCCCATTTGTAAAAAAGCCTGTTTGGATAGATTTGGCGAGCATGCCCTTCACTGTAAGGAATTGCCGGGGTTCAAGTATCGTCATGACTGGGTTAGAGATGTTTTATGGGATGTGCTTAGGCGCGCCGAGATCTCAGCCAAGAAAGAAGCCCTTGTTAATTTTCTGACTGACCCACGAGAGGGAAGATCTACCCTGCGTCCTGCGGACGTCCTTGTGTTTGGTTGGGCGGGGGGTAAGCACGCGTGTGTTGACCTCACTGGGGTGTCCCCATTGGTGGGGCTGAGAGATAGTGGATTCGTTCCGGGACAGACGGTTTTGAAGGCGGAAGCTAGGAAGGTTGCTAAGCACGAGGCAGCATGTCTAGAGAATCAACATGTGTTCATTCCGTTTGCCTTCGATACTTTTGGATCCTTAGCCCTTGAGGCAGTTCGCTTTTTGGAGCGGGTGCAGAAGGTGGTCCACAGTGATTCGCAAAGCCTGAGGAACCAAGGGTTTGTATTTAGTAGAATAGACTTTGCGATTCAAAAGGGGATAGCGGCGCAGCTTGTTGCTCGCTTACCCATTATCCAGATGTAACTTGGTTTATTTCGTAATTTAATGACGTTTTACTTCTAATACTCAAAACCTATGAGCTTTTGGTAAAATGGCAACTAGTATTCTCAAAAGTGTAAGACTTTGCGCTGTACTCTAACATGGAAGGGGTCGTAAAAGAGCCACGTAGGCATCTAGACTTTAACTAATGCGTCATTTAACTATCACGTCATAGTTTAACTGATATTCAAATAAAAGAAAAGAGAAAAACAAATGTAAACGCGTGTGTGTTTGAATGTGATGGGTGAAAATAAGTGGACCCTACCCGCCCTTTCATGCTTTGGTTTAGTTATTTTGTTTTTAACAAAACAAAATCAGGTTTTCATTTGATAAAGAAATGATAACTACTTTTAAATGAACCTACCATGACTACCTACTTTGTACACTATAACTTTTTGCAAGTATCAAGTACCAAACTCAAAGGAAATGACTTTCATTACTCAATTTTTAGTAAAAAATTAGTTGCTTAGTTATTTGTTTAGAGGTTTTTAAATTGATTGAAATTGCAAAAAGTAAATAGTAATAACTATATAAGTGTAAGAAAAATATCAAGTCAAAATAAAGTGTTGGTTGAAATGGAAACCACTTGAAATAAATGTAAAGTATATAATTAGTTAAAGTGATATGGAGACGTATCAATCATTCCATGTGACTTTGTTAACGGTTTATGTTCTTGAGATTATTATCAGGACCGCCTCTTGTGGATCGCTCACCTCCTCATCCTTAAGGGAAGTATACATCGGCAAAAGGTCTGATATTGACCCCATTCTACTCGTTTGTTTTATGATAAACTTGCTACAAGCCGTATCAAGTAGCGAGCTACCATTGATATGACACTTGTCGTCGTCCCTTTCGAGATTGCTTAAACCTTGTATGAAATATCTACTTTACCAATATAGTAATGATCTTTATTAATAAATATGTGGTATTATAATAATAGAAAATAAATAAAGATCGGTTACTTATTAAAATGTGTTCACCAACTTTTTATTTGCGCCAAGGCTTAACATAAAGACCGTTCTAGAAAAGTCGCATAACCAAGTGTTATCTTAACACTAAGGTCTATTATATAGACAATACTGACATCAGGTGAAGTTTGGTAGACGAAGATTTATCACAAAATATGTGTTTTTCTGACTTCACAAATGGACTAATCACTAAATTTGGGATTTCACAAAACAATGCATAGGTTTTTCTCACCTTGGATACACTTAATAAGGTGTCCCATTTTCTATCAAGTACACTTACAAAATTAAATACCAAGTTAATTATTTAATTATTTCAACAATGATAAGAGCAGAGAGAATTATCAACAATATAAGCACATCACTTTTATTAAAAATAAACCACTAAATTTATACCACGAATCATCTTCACCCAAAAAACACAAAGAAATCTACCAACTACTAAATTTATACCACTAAATTTAACCAAAAAACACTAAATTTTTCACCCACTTTTAACTTTCAACAATATAAGCACATCATCTTCACCCAAAAAAACACTAAATTTATACCACTAAATTTAACCACTTCCATAAACATTTACCAACTACTAATCATCTTCATTAACTATTTTTCACCCACTTTTAACTCCCATCTTTTTTTTTTGAAGGGCGAATTTCATTAAAAAAGCACACCGGAATCTCCAAGGAGGAGATAACCGGGCATAAAACCAAAGTTACATTACATCAAAAACGAAACACTTCCAATCCTTCCAACCCACCCTATTGTATTTTCCTCTACTATTGTACCAAAGGAAGCTTAAAGGCTTGATGTCCGCAATGCATTGGTTGATAATCGTATTCGCCGCTTTGAATATTTTGTCGTTTCTCATTTTCCAAATCCGCCAACAAGCTATCATCAAGATTCCCATTACAACCTCTTTCTTGGCTGCAGAATATTGCAGATGGACAACTACATTTTGAATATCTTGAATCGAAAACATGAACAAAGGAGGAATCTTTAATCATCTAGCTATGCCGTGCCACATGCCGTCTGAAATCCTGCATCCGACAACAATGTGATTAACGGTTTGTTCTGTTTCCTCACACAAAACGCAGAGGTTATTTCCGACGTTTATGTTCCTTCTAGCAAGGGCAGCCTTCGTAAGGATGCGATCTAGCCAAGCGCGCCACATGAAAATATTACACTTAGCCGGAATCCATTTACATCAATGCTTAACGACAGAACCCGCAGTTTGTCGGCTGCTACCGATCCACTGTTTCAAGTCTTTTACATTAATTTGCTGCAGTGCTCCGTTATTCCAGCTCCATTTATCATTCGCATCCGTCAAAACAGTACCGGACACCATCCGCGTGCAAAGAACCAACTGTTGTGACTCCTACATCATGTTAGGATACTGTTTCCAATCCCAACTCATAACTCCTGTGAATCTGCCTTGCCCCACTCTATCCGCTACACTACATCTTTTATTCGCCTCTAATCGAAATAACTCCAGAAATAAGAATTGTAGAGGCAATCGATTAATCCATGGATCTAACCAAAACTTAACATCACGGCCGTAGCCAACCTTAACTTCGAACATGTTGCTGAACGCATTTCCGTTAATAACTAAACGATTCCCATTTTTGACAATAACAGACCAAACGCCCCTCACATTAGTATTACAAATTACCGATTGATACCTTCTAGATGATCCATGAATAGCATCAATAACTCTTCGCCATAAAGCCTTAGAATCCACTCTATATCTCCATAACCATTTAAGAATGAGAGCATTATTCGAGTCCTCCAATTTTGATAATCCGAGCCCACCTTCATCTTTCGATCTAGTAAGCACCTCCCATTTCACCCAATGGACTTTATGAACGTCTACATTACCTCCCCATAAAAATCTCTTGATCAAGGTCTCTAACTTATTAGTAACCGCTAGAGGAGCCTTAAACATAGAGAATAATAAACCGGGAGACTCTCCAATACCGATTTAATGAGTACAACACGACCGGCAATGGATAACACTTTCGCTTTCCATTTCGTAAGTCTTCTCCTAAACACATCAATCACAGGATCCCAACTAGATATTCTATTCATGTTCGCGCCAACTTGAATCCCAAGGTACTTAAGAGGAAATTCCCCCGAAGAACATCCCAACTCATCCGCTTTATCACCCAAATCAGCCCCATGAACTCCAATACCGAATAATGTGGATTTGGAGATATTAATCTTCAAACCCGAACATAAGTGAAAGACTCTTAGAACTCTCTTAAGCACCTTAAAATTGTCGTCCGACCATTCTTCCATAATCATAGCATCATCGGCGAATAAAAGATGAGAAACACAAGGCCCTTCATTAGGAAGTTTAATTCCCGTGAACAACCCCTCGTCACACGCCTTCTTTATCATCCCCGATAAAGCTTCCATGGCTATAATAAACAGGAATGGAGAGATCGGATCTCCTTGTCGCATCCCTTTCTCACAATCAAACTCGTATGTCGGAGACCCATTAACTAAACTAGACGATCTAGCCGAAGAGAGGATCCCAAAAATCCAACCACACCACGTCTCGGGAAAACCCATCTGTCTCATCACCATCGAAATAAACCTCCAATTAATGTTATCGTAAGCTTTCTCGAAGTCTATTTTGAACATGAAAAATTTCTTCTTGCTTCTTCTGGCCCAAGTCAAAACCTCACTCACCACCAATGGACCATCGAGGATGTATCTACCCGCAATAAAGGCCGTTTGTGTTTCATTTATCAATTTGTCCATAATCTTCTTCAAACGACAAGCGAGCACTTTCGAGATAACTTTGTTCACCACACCGATTAAATTAATAGGCCGATACTCGCTCAACATCACCGGGTCTTGAACTTTTGGTATCAAGGTGATGAAAGAGGATCCCACTCCGCATCTGATGGTAGCATTAGAATAAAAATCTTGAAGTATAAGATTGAAATCCTGCACAAAAAGAGACCAATAATATTTAATGAAACGGAAATTAAAACCGTCAGGACCCGGAGCTTATCACTTCCACAACTGAACGTCGCTTCCTTGATCTCTTTTTTCGGTAAATGGAAGCACCAATTCTTCAGCATCAACTTGAGAAATCTGCTTCAAACCGTAACATTGTAATAACTGCCGCGTCTTAATATCTTCAGAAAGTTTTTTCCTGAAAAAACGCAATACTTCACATTTAATGACACTCGGCCGAGTCTCCCAAACACCGTTCAACATAAGCCCCGGTATAGCATTAGAAGCCTTTCTACTCTTGATGCATCCGTGAAAAAACGCCGTATTTTCATCTCCCTCTTTTGCCCACTTTACCCGGGATTTTTGCTTTATATTGGACGACTTCCAAAACTCCAGCTCGCGTAACCGACAAGTACCCTCCTCAAATACCCAACTCTCCTCTTCCGATAGGGATCTATCTTCCATCAACACTTGAAGCGAGTCAATTTCTTTTCTCAAAACACTCTCCTCTTCTGTTTCCATATGCTTCACCTCCTTAATCCACTGTTTAAGAGCCGATTTAATATTTCTAAGTCTCCACATCAATCGTAAATCTGGGTAGCATTCTACAGAGACATCCCTCATAGCCGCTTTAGTAACAATATCATCAATGCCTTCCCGTCTTAACCAAAAATTAAAGAATCGAAAGGGTTTCGATCCAAAATTCCGGGTAACAACCTTAAACAATAACGGACTATGATCGGATAAATCCCTAGAAATAACTCGATACTCCGCATTCGGCCAATCAAACATAACACTCGGAGAAACAAAGATACGGTCTATACGACTGAATTTGTCCCCGACACAATACGTAAACTTACGGCCCCTTAAAATATGTTCACAAAGCCCGAGATCATCCAAGAACTCATTAAATTCACGCGCTGCCACTGCATCAAATTTAGAGTTCTTCCTTTCTTCAATATTTCTCACACAATTGAAATCCCCCCCCCCCATGATCACATACTCTTGACTAAAAGTCGATGCATGCTTAAGATCTCCCCAAACACGTCTTTTGTCCACAATCTTGTGAGGGACATAGACATTACCACATAACAACCCCTTCCCATTCTCTTTAATTGCACCCGTGATCAACAAAAAGTTTTGATGCTTAACCACGGTTTGAGAAACCACCACTTTGGGATCCCACATCGCCAGCAGCCCACCGGACCTCCCGTTAGACGGTACCCAATCACAACGGAAATCATCATTACCCTATATTCTACCCAAATTAATCCCATCCAAAGCCATTAATTGCGTCACTTGAATCAACAACACACAAACCTCGTTATCTCTTTGTAAAATCCGAATCTAATCCCACTTTTTATCATCCCCCAACCCACGAACGTTAATAGACAACACATTCATTGGATAACTTCTTGAAAGCCTTCTTCCCAAACCATCTTGTTAATCGAGTCTTGAAACATATCAATGTTGGAAGCCCCCACCTTAACTCCTAAAGCAAGGGTAGCTTCCACCTCCTTTTCAATGTTACATTTTCCACCAGAACCTTCGTGAATAGCATTGGTCGTATCAAGTTCAACGATGTCATTCTCAACAATGCTAATATCCCTATTCAAATCAGGAGTGCAAAAAACGTCTTGGTCCGTTTCCTTTTCCACAATAACTTGGGCCGGAGTACCATAGACTTTGTTAACAATTCTATCCAAGTCAAACAAATCTTCACCTGCTCTAGGCCTTTTCCACTGGGGATATAGATACATTCTTCCTAGCCTTTTTCCTATAACCTTTAGGCTTTTTAGAAATTCCCATATTAATATCTCCCACTATATTAGGCTGACTAGAAGGAATATTAACTTCCTCCACACAATTATTGCTGCCAATCATTCCATCATTATGAGGAGAAAGAATCTGATCAATACAATCATCCTTGATTACCGGACCTTCCAAATTCCCATCGCCTTCAACATCATCACCATGCAAACTTACGATAATCTCCTCCTCCATATTAGGAACATCATCACTTAAACTACCAACTGATTCATGACCTTCTACATCAATAATACAGTCAGGAATCCAATCCCCCGGGTCTTCTTCCACCACCACCGGATACACAGTGGACCTCCATGACAATTGAACATCCATGTGAATCCGCTTAACCGATTTACTAAGGACCCCCCATAAGCACATAAGACCAATCATCACTATCACTAAGCTTAGAGAAATGAACAACCTCCCCGACAGTGGCCCCAATGTCCTTGATAACCGAATCGACCATAAGGCACATCGGAATCCCATATGCTTTAATCCAAGCAATACGTTCGAACTCAATAATTTGACCTTCCCATTCTTCCAAGGATTGAAAAACATTTCCCCATAAATTCTGTTTGTTGAAAAACCACATTTTATCTTCAACAGAATCGAACATCACGATAACATGCAATCCTCCCAAATATTTTATCTTCACATTTGTATTAATGCTTGATGAAAACCATACCCTCAAGTTTGTTAATGAATTAAAATCCAACATTCTACCCAATAAGCCATTATCATACCTCTCATTAGAGTGGGAAACATCATCCGGAACCGATATAACAACCGATTCTGAGACTGGATCACGATCCAGCAACGTATCCTTGAACGATCTGCTACTAACATTAGTAGAAGCCTGTTTATGATTAACCACCATTGGTTCCTGTTCAACGTGATCAGTCTTTTCCGCTGGCTGCTCTTGAATTGGCCGCCATACCTTCTCGTTGTTACCTTGAATCTTCATCCCATCCACAAATCTCGCACGAACAATAAAGAGTTTATAAGACCCTATCCACACATTTTTCAACCCAGTCTCCAACTTTTCAGGATCTCTAACTTTACCGAACGAAACAAAACCGAATCTTAGTTTATCGTGTTTTCTTGCTATATACGTCCCTTGAATGTCACCGAAACCCTTCAGAGCTTGAACCAGATCTGATGACGATCCTCTTGGTGGTATGTTTGAGACAAACATCTTAGTAATCTGAACTGTTGGCCGATTTCCTTCTTGATTTCCCTATCTTCTCCTGTTTCTGATCGGAACATCATACCATTGCACTTCATTGTAACGCTCCCTCCCCGTCATGTCTTTTGCTTTTGTCTTCTGATGGTCGCCGTCAATTCGCCTCCGAGGTTTTTAGAGGTATTAGGTTTTTTTCTACGTATACTCCCAACTACCCATTTATGAAATGTCCAACCACTACCAACCAATTAACACTCTTAATTATTAAGTCATGATATCCCACTTATAAATACCTATCTCTAACATCTCTAATCTATTTCACCACTCTTAAATCACTTCCAAATCTCTAAATTATCTTAAGGATTCTCGAAGTTCAAAAAACACATTTTTGGTAAAAAAAACCTTGTTCCAAGCCTTGTTTTTCTTATTTTTCTTCTTGTTTCTTCCTCTAGACTACTTGGGTAAACCTATAGGAACTTATCTCTTGTTTACAAAGGTAAACATCATGAGTAAGCCACCATATTTGAGATCCCAAAGCTAGTTATTTTCCAAATTCAACCTAGTTTCCTCCTTGTGTTTGTGATCTAGGTAACCTCACAAGTGAATAAACCAAATCAAGTTCTTCATCAAATCTTTGTTGACTAATTTGTGTTAAGGTAAATGGTGATATTGGGAACCTTCTTCAACTATAACTTTCACCATACCTCACTTTAGTTACTTAGCTATTATAAGTATATTACTTTTTCACCATACCTCACTTTAGTTACATAGCTATTATAAGTATATCCATACTTTTTACTTTTCATCTTAATAAGTATATATCAAAGGTTTGTGATTATCACCCTATCTTTTACACCCTCTTGAACGATTTCATATGTTGTTTAAGTTCTATATGAAGAGGGTAATTCACCGACCAAAGACACTTAGCTTATTTCATAAGTATTGTAGTCACAACATCAACTTTCTCGGATTTGCATTACTAACAAAATAACTATTTTGACCATCCGAATCACCGACTAAATTGGTGGCTTTGTGTTTTGGTCCGTCATTGACGATGCATGACTTTTATGATATAAGTATATATATGTATACACACATGTATAATATTTTGAATCCACAGTACTTATAGGCCTCCATTTACCTGATAGGTTAACTGGCGTCCCGTCCAATTTCCTATACTCTTACATTCACACGTCTTATTAATAGCCTAAAAGGTGAGTATATTTGTCCCATTTTATGTTTTAAAACACTTTAGGTTGAAACATTTACAAACATTAAATACATCACCAAGCACAAAATCAATCTTATGCAAACACTCAATCCTTAAACATGCTTATTGGTTATGCTACTCGTGTGACTCATACTAAAATATCATTATGCCTAGCTACCTATCATTAACTTTGCAAGCCTACCTTAACATGTATAGCACCATAGGAGTAGCACGCCGCCTCGTTTGTGGGTCATTGTTAAGTTATTCATTTAATCATGCCTTATTTTGCTTCACTGATACGGATATATTCTTGTGGCGAATCCCTGGTTTGATTTTTTGCTTTTGCATTCTAGTATGTTCCAGAATTTAGTATATATTAACATGTGGATTTGAGACGTTTTCACACTTATATTATGTAGGCAAAAATTGTATGCTCACAAACATAATTTGGGTTGACGGATATTTTATACATGTTGGAAGAAATATATGATGACATACAAGAAATCAATTAAGGTGGAATAATGGAATATAGAAACACACCAAATCCTTATTTTTTATATTATTCTGTTATGTTTGTCCCGTTATTGTCAAGTTGTTGCATTTCCCATACAAACAATGTAACATTAAATTGGGTGAAATAAAACTTTGAATTTTAATTATTATCACAATTGAGGTGTGAAAATTGCTCAGAAGTAAATTGCAAACTTTCACCACTGGGCCAAAAAACGGGGGGGGGGGGGGGGGGGGGGTTGGCACCCTGTGGCCCCCCGTAAATAGGTTGGGATTTCCTTGGATTTGGGTGAGTTTGAGGTTTCTTTCTCTAGATTTGCCTATCACAGGTGTTTATGGAGTGATCACAAGCTTTAAAAGTTGTTCAATAGAAACTCAGGGGTAGAAAATTCAAGTAGAAGGTATGGAATGGGATTGATGAGGTGTTGGTGAAGCCCTTAATTTATAGACCTAATACAATAGCTGAGTACGCCCATGCCTAGGGTGGTCCGCCCGTGCTTGTCTTCCAGTGGTGCAGTCATTTATATTATGCTGCAGATTATGTTTCGAACGAGAGAGGAAACATGCTCGTGGTAGGCCACGTGTCAAAACCAATTGTCAGTTTGGTCGGGACTCGAATCTTCTATGGCTTGTCTTGATATGGCAAGCTCGTGCTTGACTTCTAAGGCGGTTTCTTTGATTGATTAGTTGACTTTTATTTACTTGGTGATGAGCACGCCCTTGGCTAGGTGTGCATAGTCATACTTGGCATCTGGTGATCTTCAAAATCATCAATTTCTCATAATTTGTTCATGTTCTTAACTTCGTTTCATTTTGAGGGTTAAAAACATGCATTTATGAAATAGGAAGGATTTAGGCATTTTTTCTTAATGATATTAACAAGTTTTACCTAATAACTAATGATAAATAAGCACGTAAAACATTGTAAATGATGGTACATCAAATAACCCTACACTTAAACGTTTGCTTGTTCTCAAGCAAACCAACTCAAGGCACATGGTGGATAAAAATATGTAGGATTCATATTTCTTGAGTCACACTTATTATCATTAGGGACTTTGATAAATCATAACATGCCTACTTAAACTCTCATTATGCTTACTTTTACGTTCCTTTAACTATTCTCTTATACTTACGTTAATTTTGTTAATGTGAAACACTCAAATTCAATTTAAAGCATGCCTAAATTATAGGCTTGTGTGCAAAATCTATTCTCCACCAATTAGTCTTCGTAAAGTTGCATGAATCAAGAGAGTTTAAATGGGTATTGTTGTTGTGAAATAGGGTAATGATGGGTAAGGAAGGGTGAATCTATCATAACACACTTAGGCTGTGACTTGAAGAAATTTGGGAAAGTGTTGGTGTTGAACTCGAGTTGTAAGTTTGTCAAACATATTCTAAGGGTGTCTCACTTTACTATCCTTTCATATGAACTGTTTGGTGGGTTTTTACCTAATAGCATCTAATTGGACCAGTCTCGTAATAACTCTTGTTGGAGTTATTCTTCCAAATAGGGGTGTGAATGAGTAGTGTTTGGGACGGGTTTAGGTAATACCAACCTCATACCCGATTAGGTATGCTTGTCCCAAATCCGTCAGGTTTCTTTCGGGTAATTACTCATCGGGTCTAAGGCAAACCGGTTAATTTTTGAAAGTATGCCCTTACGTATATCTAACCCAAAATGCATAAGGTATTTATAGGGTAACTACTAACCAATTGCCTTTAGCATTATAAAATATACATAAATGACTAAAATGTATATAAAATAAAATACCTAAATACATATAAAAACACTCAAATGCATCGATAACAGATATTATATATGCCGATTCTTGGTAATTTTTAGCACAAGATGACAATCTAGATGGATATTATATATAGGGGAAAGTTAATTTGGAACACCTATATTTCGTGCGAACCGTGAGAACGACATCTAAAACAATTCAAATTCAAAATTTCTTTTTACACTATCTTTATTACTAAAATACAATCTCAAAACACAATTTACGTGTAAAAATTCAAACATATACGAAAATAAATTGTTTTTACACATGTGTAAATTTACTGTTTATACATGTGTAAACTGTTTCATTTACACATGTGTAAAAAGTTAATTTGAAATTGTTTTTGCAACAAAAAGATGAATTATTTGGAAAGAAAATTCATTTATTAATGTTGTATTTTGGTTATAATGAGGTTTGTATTTTTTTTTTCATTTTGATTGTTTTTTACTTGTTCTCACGATTCTCACAATATTTAACGTTCTCAAGAAAACCCTCCTATATATATATATATATATATATATATATATATATATATATATAGGCTAAGTATCCTGTGAAAACCCACTTGAGTTGGAGAAACCCTTAGCACCCTTATGTAACAACATTATTTTTTCCTAATTTTTTTAGATTAGCTTGTATACTTAATTTTACGAGTTTCGGCGGAAAAAAAAAAATAAAAAAAGCGCCGAGTAGATTTTTTAAAAAAAATTATGTAACATGTTTGTTACATATGTAACAATGCTGATGTATGATAAATCCGAGTTTGTGTAACACATGTGTAACAAAATTATCTACTCGGCGTTTTTTTGATTTTTTTTCCGAAACTAATAAAATTGAATATAAAAGCTATGCTGAAAAAATCAGGAAAAAATAATGTTTTTATATAGGGGTGCCAAGGGTTTCTCCAACTCGAGTGGGTTTCCAAAATATCCTTTCTCTCTCTCTCTCTCTCTCTCTATATATATATATATATATATATATATATAGGGGAAAACTAATTTGAGAACACATATATTTCGTGCGAACCGCGAGAATGCTATCTAAAACCATTCAAATTAAAATTTTCTTTTTACACTTGTCTTTATTATTAAAATACAGTCTCAAAAACACGATTTACGCATAAAAATTTAAACGTATACGAAAATAAATTGTTTTCACACATGTGTAAATTTACTGTTTATACATGTGTAAACTGTTTCACTTACACATGTGCAAAAAATTAATTTTAGAGTGTTTTTGCAAGAAAATATGAATTATTTGGAAAGAAAATTCGTTTTTAATGTTATATTTTAATTATAATTAGGTTTGTATGGAAAAAAATGATTTTGATTGGTTTTCTCATTTGTTCTCACGGTTCTCGCGATATTTAGCGTTCTCAAGATAACATTCCCCTATATATATACTAGCAGAAACCCGCGCGTTGCGGCGGGATTGTACTGTGTTTGGCTGTTGGGTTTAGTCAATCACGTTGTTGGTGTTGTACATTATACACATATCTTAGATGACTAATCAAATCTTCATCTCCCTGTTTTGCTTTTCTATATGTTCATTTTGTAATGCGAATTTCTTCATGGTAGCCACCAAAGCAATCATCTTTTAATTTGTTTTTTAATGGAAAGATATTGAAAGAATGCATTAATCATTTATGTTTCATGTCTGTTTTATGCAAAATACATTAACGAAGCCTAAAGATAACCATTTCTTTCTCAAACTAATCTAGGTTCTAAACCAGTTCGGGGTTTTTTTAAGAAGGATTAGAACCGGTGTTTGTTTTTGGCCAAACAGGTACAGGATAGAAACCGGAGTGGGCCAAAAATAAACCGAAACTCCGAGAACCGATTGGTTTACCCGTGTGTTGCCGCGTGATCCAAATACAAATTGCAATACATCAATGTGATTATTTACAAAACGCAAAAATGCAGATTCAATAGTAAACTTTGGTACCCAATGTTGTGGTTTAAATAAGCCCTTCTGAAATACATATTTATCTACTCGTTAAGTGTCAGGTTACTAAGTTGACATGTTAACTTCTATCAAGCCAGAGTATATATTGGATCCACTAAAGCACCCCTTTCTTGAGCATTTTCTAGGTATTCGTCTATTTCCCATTTCAACACATTTCCAAATCTGAATAACAATCAACACATGACACAATGCTTAGAAAAAAATAAAAATAAATGATGGTAGCAAGTATATGACACAGTTTAAAGCATGCAAACCAATTCATGAGTACGTACCATGGCATAAGAATTAGAAACAAATACAATCTACAAACTGATTAGCCGATATGTAAGAAGAAAGGCAATTACATCACAAAAAACAAATGAAATCAAGCGCAAAGAGAATACTACCCTTTCAATATCATATCAACAGCTTTTCTTTTCATAATTTCCCGCGCATGTTGCGGCGCGAACATGTTAAATCACAAAAGAAATCACAAAGCTAAAATCATCAAAACAATTTACTGGCAAATGACTGCGTGTTGCTGGAGTCACTTTAAACTTAGGTGGCGCTTGTTTTCAAACCATTTAATTCAGCATCCACAATGCAATTCCACTAACAATGTATTATTTCTATTTCATTCTCTAACTGGTGTACCCAATTTTCCAGTTTGTAGATGTACAATAATGAATTATGTAATAACTCATCGAAACTATCAAAGTAGTAATATGATTTTTTTGCTGCTACTTCATTTGTCGCTCTATTCACCAAGTTTTTATGCTTTCATTTAGAACTAAAATACAAGTAAATGGTACATATTTAAAATCAGAACAGTGAGACTTACAACAAACAACTCCAATAAAAATAATTTCGAATTAGTGAATGACGATTTATCAAGACAAAATTTTAAACACTACAACATAATCACTAAAGAGAAGGTTACGTGAAGTACCTAGAAAAGTGTGATTAGCTTGTAAAACGGTAAGCATACGACCCACTTGCTTTCCCTTCTAACTCATTTTCAACCATTTGAATAAGCAATTTCTATCACGTGCTTTCACTTCTAACTCATTTTTAACCATTTGAATAAGCAATTTCTATGTTTCTGTTTTAAGAACGTAGATCATAAACACAACATATCACATTTTCTAATTAAAAAAACCAACCAAAAAATTAATGATAAGGAAAATCCCTGACATTACCATGTTGATCTCTTTCAAACATCAACTGATCTTAAGTTGCATAAAAAATAATCGAAGGGTTTGATAATGGAATTGATTTTGAAGAAAATAATTGATTTATAGAAAATTAAATAGGATTTCAATAAATGTTGTTCAAGAGGGCATAAAAGGAAGAAATTGAACAAAAATTATAAATTTATACTAGGACTCTTGATATGTCATCTTAAAAAAGATGTAATTTTACCTTCTTACCAATCAAGCACCCATTATATAGTAGTATATATATATATATATATATATATATATATATATGTATTACACATACATATCTAAAAAATAAGAAATCATATTGGGTGTCTAATATGGTAAATGGGTGTGTTTCATCGGCTAGTTGGGTCGGGTAAATGGGTATATCGTCAAATCCCAAACCTGCGGAATTTTTTTTTAAAACTAATCCCATACCCGATTATCAGCCCCATACCCGTCCCAAATATGTCGGGTTTTAGGTTTACCCATCAGGTTCAAGTTTGATTGTCATCCCTACTTCCAAACCATTTATTCCTTGTTGCTTTTTTCAACTATTACACATCTTTTTCTCTCTCTCTCTCTCTCTCTCTCTCTCTCTCTCTCTCTCTCTCTCTCTCTCTCTCTCTCTCTCAAAATAAACATAAATTTGTCCTAGGAACTTGTTACTTTTTACGATGAAGCTTGAAACTTGATACTATACTCTTGATATATTCTTTGGCTAGTTTTCAAATGTTTCCATAAACTTAAGTTTTCAAATGTTTAATTTCAGAAACTTAAGTTTCAACTGTTGTCAAAAACTTTTTCGTGGCATAAACATTTAAGTTCAAAACGCCCATAATCGTTCTCTGATCCTCCCGGCTACCTTTAGTGTCACGACCTTTGTGTTTGTTATGATAGGCGGACAGATCTACTAAGTCTTTTATTCCAGTTAGTACGAGGGATCTTGAACTAAGAAATAGACCCTAGAAACTAAAAAAGGGTATCCTGAGCAATTGCAATAATCGGATTCATTGATATTCCTGGTATAGTAGATGCTATCACACATACAATCATACTCAATTCGATGAAATTGTTTGATCTTAAAGGGGATCTTCTATAATTTCGCACGTGAGGGGTTATTTCTTGGTTTCGTCCAGTCATTAATAACTTGATTATTTTTAGATAATATTAGATAGAAACAATGCTTGTAAGGAGTCCTATTAAAACCAAGAAATATAGGCCTGCCTGCCATCCACACCAGAATAAATAGAGTTTTCCGAAAAAACCTGCTAGTGGAGGAAGATCTCCTAGGGATAAGAGACACAGGGCTAAAGAGAGAGCCAAAAAAGGATATTTCGTGTATAATCCTGCATAATCTCGAATGTTCTCAGTTCCGGTACGTAGACCAAATAAGACAATGCAAACAAAAGGTTAAGGCTCAAAATGGTTGGCTAGGCGAGGAAAATTTTATGGACAGGCTAATGAGATGGAATTTGATGAATCATAGGAGCCTCAATTATTTTCACACAATTACCTTGCTTTTATGGTCTTGACATGCATAAATCATAAAAGTTCTAATTACACAATGCAAATAATGATAACAAAATGAATTAGCATGTGAAATATATACACACATAATGAAATGCTCGATTAGGCTTAATATAATTACATGTAAAGGGTAGGGTCATTTGTTTCCCTAGTGCATAATACTTGTTCTTTTTTGCTTGCTATGATTTCCATCAATCCTGTTTATGATTTTGGCTTTCTTGAATTGATAGTCAACTTGAGTATCAATAAAGTTAGCTCGTTTGACACAGTTCTTTTCCTCCGAAAGTGTAACCTATTCATTATCCCTAACACGTAGTTTAAAAATTCATTCACTCATATAGATAGTTCCTCTTGCTGTAGCTAAGAATGGATGACTAGGAATTAATGGGACATTCCTATTTCTCATGTTCAAGTTCACGAAGTCAACATGAAATATGAGTTTTCCGACTTTAACAAATGGTTTTTGATGACTATTCTGTCTGTCAGGTTGCTTGATTGATTCGTTGGCGACTTCAACTGTGGCTTGAAAGCGATGAGGCGTGCCAAGTTGAGTTGTTGATCAATGTAAGTAGACATAACGTTCACACTAGCGCCTAGATCAGCTAGAGTTAAGTGATTTGCACTTGTGCAATCAAACATGGCAAAAAGAATTTTCCAGGGTCTGTCATTTTTTAAGGGATGCTTTGTTGAAGAATAGACTGGCGAGTTTGCTCTTGAGATAGTAGTGGAGCCAACATCTTGGGTGACTTTAGGAATTCTAGCTGGTAGGAGGGTTGAATTTTTTCACATGTGATATATCGTGGATCTGGGTAGACTTTGTTGTTTTTAAGGGTGATAACACTAACATTTTCTTTTTGATTTTTCTTAGTGTTACTTGGGAGTCTTTCTAGTGATCTTATGGAGATGATTTTTCTAGTTCTACAACTTGAGTTTTAACGGATTTTATAGATGCTTTTTTTTTTTTTTTTTTTTTTTTAATACGCATCAATGTTTCCATAAGACTAAATGTTTCGTTATAGTGCTTGTGATGAGCATTTATACCATCTAGTAACTTGGTTAATATTTCTTTTATACTGTAGACATTTGTCATGTTGTTGTCTTGAAAATGTCCTTGTTATCGAGACTGATAATTTTCTTGAATTTGTTTTTGTTGTCCAAACCTAGGAGGTTGCGTAATGTTGGCAGTCTCCCTATATCCGAAGTGAAGTTAGTTCCGCCACCGAAGATTGTAGGTGTTACTGTAAGGATCATTTGTGTCACACCCTCAAATTTCTACTTGCGGGGTTTTACCGCGAGGCGCATGACAAACCAGGATCTAAGTCAACAATCACAATAAACGACTCTATATGAAAAACGTAAAAGAAACATAACCAACGATTTTATAAGCGGAAGCATATAGTAAGCATTTAATCAGCTATGCTAGTATCCCAAAGTATTTAAAACACTTTTATTACAAAACGTGCAACTACGCCTAGACGCCAATGCAGACCCGTGCGCCTAGTTCCATTTGTTGCTACCTTAGCGACTTGAGAAAAACATGCCAAAAAGATGTCAACATATAATGCTGGTCAGTTCACAGGTTTGTTCAATATGTTACCAAAACGTTACCATGTTCATACTATATCAATGTTACCAAGTACGCTAGCTAGGTGTATGTTTTATTACTATTACGATTGGAAACCATTACTAGACACGTTTAGCAATGTTTAGCATGTTTAAGCAGCCCGAATGTTCAGCATGATACCAATGTTCCTATTCGAGACAATATGCACCCGCCCGGCCCTCCAAGCCGACGAGTGAGGCAGGTCACGCCCAATAGATCTATCCACATTTCCCCCGTTGTGCATCCCCGCACATTCATGGTTTCCCCCGGGACTTCCAAAGATCGTATAGCAATATAAAGTTAAAAAAAAATCATAGTATGACATATGTTACCAAAATAGTTTAGCGCATGTTTTCTCCCCCAAAAGTTAAAGCAGTAAAAGTGGGGCCGTGAACTCACCTTAAATAGCGTTCTTCGGTTACAAGTAAAGATGTTAAGCCCTTGATAATCCCTCTACCGGAGATCTATCAAAATGTTCACATAAGTGTTCCGACTAATAACCATAAGGTTATCTAGTCCCCGATTGTCCAGATCGTAACCAAGTATGTTTTAAAACGTGTTTGAATGTTTAACCGACACACTAGACCGACCCGACATCCCGTTGGTGACCCATTACCCTAACTAATCAAGTACACATAGATTACACACAAGGTTCAAGCATAAAACACTTAGTTTGTATCAAAAATCTCATTTCTGCATCAGAACGGTCGAACCAGTCAGTTTAAGTCTCCTTCGCCCGTTTTCAGTCTCCTTCGCCCGTTTTACATTTCGTTTGACCGTTTGATGCCTCCTTCGCCCGTTTTACCACGTTCGCCCAAACAAAACCCAGGTTCGACCCTGGATTCTCTCCTTCGCACCTTCGATTGGTCGAAGGAGTCCAGGTTCGCCCCTGTTGTGCAAATTTTCCTAAAAACGCTTCAAACACATTCAAAACGACTCGAAACATCATCAAACACAGCAGTCAAGCATGAATAACTTATCCCTACAAAACCCCACCGATTTCCCCCAATAATATGTCCATTTCAGCCCTTTCCTAAAATGGTAAAGATTATGGAAACATCACTTTCATGCATGAATAATTTACCTAATTTGGAAGCTTTTGAAATCGATCCATATTCAACATAAAATGCTCAGTTTGCCGAGTGTTCGATCTTTCCTTATTAGTTCTATTGATCATAAATATCATGCATCAAGTCTAGATTCGTTAAAACCCCCAAATATTGTTGGATCAGTATGCTCTTTGTTTAAGTAAGAACTTGCTATCTTTGACACTTAAGTGTTTAGCAAGCTCTTGTATATCAGATTGTAAGCACAACGGAATGTATAAGTTAAAGCAACACTTTTTATACTTAAGAGGAGTTATTACTCCCTCTTGATGATTGAAATTAATAATAACAAGTATTTATTATGAATCTAAGCAGTAAATGAGAATTAGATACTTAGGCAGATTCACAATAAATACAGAAATGGAATAGAACAGTGAAAGTGTTTGAAGGATTTTTCTATTAAAATCAATGTCTAAAATAGAAGGTTGAAGCCTCCTATTTATAGACGTTTACATGCATGTATCTTGCCAATAAAGCAAGTACAGAAACATCAGAAACAAGTTGCACAAGTTGCAACATTGAAACAAACAATTACAGCTAAAAGTAATAATAAACAATAAACTACTGATACAAAAGGCGGTGGAAAATATCTGATGCTAAGTGCTGATGAATGACAAACTACTGATGAGTAGTTTGTCTTCAGTACTTCTGAAGTGAACTTGTCTGGTTTGGACTTCAGAACTTCTGATGAAGTTTCTTCTTCAGCACTTCTCATATCTTCTCTTCAGCAGTTTCTTGTCTTCTCTTCAGTTCTTCTATACTTAGCCAAAATTGACAGAAGTGAATTAGACTAAGGTTTCCAAAAGTGGTTTCACCAATCCTCTTTGTCCTAACAATCTCCCCCTGGATTGATGAACCCAAAACCTTACTAATTCTTTATGATCTTCTTCTGTCTTGAACAATCTTCCATATTTCTTTATACATGGTGTTCTTTAGCTGGTTTAACTGTCCATCAGATAGAGATCCTCTCTGTGGTTCCGGATGTTGAATTGTGAGCAGGTCTTGTGTTGACAGTTTCTTTAGATCACTGATCTTCTTGTAAGCCCTGCTTGAAAGGTCTCTTCTTGTCAATAATACTGAGTTGTTAGCAATAAGTGACCATCTGATGATAGGTACCTTTGACTTGTTAAAGTCAGAGGTATAGGGAACCAGACTTGTCCCTTGGGTTGATGATCCTGAGTGTTGGATGCTTTCTGTTTCAGTAAGCCTCAGGTGGGAGTCTCTTCCTTGTTGTTGTTGTTGTTGTTGCATATCAGGCATCTGAATAGTTGGGAGATGGTGTTCAGTCACTACCTTGGTATGCATCTTGTCTTTGATAGTCTTTTAAATTTGGTAGGCAAAGGTGGAAGGATCCCTGAATTGTGTTATCAGAGGTTTCTCATCAATGTCAAAATCTGCATGAACTACTGAACTTCCTTCAAGTAGTACCATTTTGAAATCAGTTTTGACATTGTCCTCTGATTTCTTCCTTTGAGTAGCAGGCCTTCTTGTTAAAACACCAGAAGTTCTAACTACTGATCTTGAAGGATCAGCAGTTTGAAACTTCTCTGGATTTGCAGCCTTGGCAGCCTTATATTTTCGATAAGTATCCACCAGTCTTTCTTCTTTCCATCTGGATACTGAGGCTTTTGAACCATAGCCATCTACTACTAATTCATCTATCATCTGGGCTCTCTTGGCCTTTCCTTCTTTACTTGTGGCCAGTTTGTCTGCAATTAGTTGTGCCCTTCTTGTCAGCTCTTGCATAGAGAGTCCCTTGAGTGTGTAGGCTTTAGTCTTGCTGTTCTTTGTGATGTAAGACACCAGTTGGTGTCTTTTGTCTTCTTCAGCAACATGATCAATTTCAGCCTGTCTTTCCAGTTCAGCTTGATAAGCCTGGAGCTTCTCTTCAAATTCTAAGTCATCCCTTTGTTCCAGATTTTTCCAAATCTGGTCTTCCTTGGCTTTTTGTTGAACTGCCTTTAACCTCTGCTCAAGAAGTTCAGTAGATTGAGAGATTGGAGCAGGGGTTAGGACAGTCATGGTAGTGGTTGTTGTAGGCCTAGGAGGAGCAGAAGTTGGTTTGATTTGTACAGTGGATTTGGAAGGTTTAGTTTGTTGAGCTTTGGAAGTGTTAACCTCTGCTGGGTTGACAACTGCTGATGGTTTGTCAACTACTGAAGGATTGTCTTCAGTATCTTCTGAGTCATCAGTACTTTGACCATCAGAGGTTTCTTTATTATGCCTTAGGGATTCTTCAGAAGTTTGGGTCTCATCTTCTTTTTCTGTGGCTTCAATATCTTCCACTGAGACACCAAACTGTTTGGCCATTGCTTCTTTTCTGGCCTGGTTTTTCTGATCTCTCTCTAGGATAGCAAGTCTTGCCTTTCTTCTGGTTTCAACTGTATCCATTGGTTCCTTCATCTTCTCCCTCTTTTTGGTATCATCAATAGTCTTCAGAGGTTTGATCTGATCTATCAGATTGGCAATTTGTTTGCTGTTGAAGTCAATCTTGGTCTGCAGATCATTCATTTTCGTCTGAATCACCCCAAATTGATTCTTGATGGACAGCTCCAAGTTAGCTGTATATGTTTGGAGGTGATTCTTGATGAGGGCATTCATCATATGATAAAGGTCACCACCTGGGCTGCATAGTTGGTTCATGTCTATGCTTGAAGGCCCAGGGAATTGGGTAGGCATTTGATGTGAAGGGTGTGTTTTTAGGAGATCCTCATGTTGTACAGAGGATGCCACTCTAGGGGTTTTAGGGATTGAGTGGACTTTAACCTGTTCAGGGGTGACTAGCTTCTTGAGCTTGGATACCCCTGAAGCAGGACCTTCATAAAGTGCCGTCAATTCAGTAGTTTTGGTTGTTGAATCATCATCCAAATTAATGGAATCATCTGAATCCCTGATGTTGTCCTCAATGAGGACTGTCTCAGTTAAATCATGAGCTGAGCCCAACTCAGTTCTCTCATGAACCTCTTGTTCTTGGTTCTGAGGATTTCCTACTTTAGGCATTAAGCCTTCATCAGTAGTTGCCACATCTGAGGTCTTAGCTGTTTTACTTCTATCCTCAGATCCACCACTGGGTGGTAACCGAGAAGTAGCAGCCTCAGATGCCCCAAGAGTCTCTAAGATTGGGCTTAAAGACTCTGGTCCACCGTCATCTCTTGGGTTAGGGCTAGTGATGTCCACATCCATGTCTGATTCTGTGGTTATGTCCCCTGTTTGTTGTGGTTGTAGGGGACTGACATTATCAGGTGGGACTATCTCTTTTAGCCCAGAGAGAAGTTTGGCAATCTCTATTGCCTCTGGTTCAGAAATTTGAGGGGTTGGTTCAGAAGTTTGGGCAATAGGTTGAATAGGTTGGTCAGCAGTTTCAAAAGAAGTGTCAGTTACAAAAGTTTTTCTAAGTCTTTTTCTTTTGAATAGGATTCTTATGGGTGCTCTTGGTGGGGTTTGAGATGGATGAGACTGAGAGGGTGTTTCAGTCTCACCTATTTGAAGAGCAGATTGCTCATGAGCATGTTCAGGCATCTCAACCTCCTGAACAGCTTTTCTTTTGGGTTGGTGGGTTATTGTCTTTGTTGGCTTGGGCTTTTTGGCTTTTGATGGTGTGAGTTTGGAAGATGTGGGTTTCAGGGGGACTTTTTGTTGTTCTCCCTGATCATCTTCTGGCCAGGTAGCCGGTTTGTTATGCCTAGAGTATGCTTGTGAGGTTAATGGATTTAAAGTTGAAACTTTTCCCACAAGCACCTCATTACCCAGTTCCCCTATTATGCATTGCATAATGAACCTTGGGTATAACAAAAACTTTTTCTTGGTATTATTATGATGTAACACCAACTCATTAAAAAATAATTTTGATGCCCTGAATTTGGTTTCATTCACTATGGAATGAAATATTGGTTGAAAAGTAGAGGGCATCTGGTCATAAGACCCTGTCTTTGGACTCAAACACATAATAATATAATGAAACAAAAGCTTGTATTTTGGTTCAAAATATTTTTTGAAAATAGTAGCATGGGAGAGAGTACCTTGATAACCACACTCTGTCATGGTTAAGTGAATGTCAGAATTAGCAACATGATCAGGGGCAGCTACATCATTCAAGCCCAGTCTTGTTGCCAGTGTGGCCGGTGTGATGGTCAGTGGTTTCCCTTTTATTCTTGAGTTGAGGGAGATAATTTCACCATCAACCGTCACCGTCTCAGCATTAGCCCAGAACTCATTTAGAGTTTCAGTATGAATTGGTGGGTCGATTGTGAGAGCAGTAAAATACTGGGATTTTACGACAAGATCAATGATCTCATCGTATTGGGACCAGCCTTCTTGTTTTTCAAGAAAGGCCCTTTGATTGTGTCCTTGTTTTAGAACGAGAGCCATGTGGTTTGGGTTTTTGTTGATCGAACAGTTGATTTGCAGGTTTAGGTTTTTAAGAGAGTTTTTGAGAGAGAAGGAGGGAATTTTTGAGTTTGAAAGGATAAGTGTTGAAAAAAGGTATTTATCAGAAGTTTTTAACCGCTTGAATCTTCTTTATTAGAAGTTTTTAAACCGCCTTGGTTAAAAAATCTCTTTATCAGAAGTTTTAAACCGCCTAGGTTAAACTTCGGATGATGGGAAAAGTCAGATTTGCCCTTTTTGACTAAACTGCTGATGAAGGATTATCTTCATCAGTAGTTCCCATTTCCTCTTCAGTAGTTTTAACAGCTGATGAGAAATGTTTTATAAATACTTTTATTCACAACTTCTGAAGGTTATTTTATCAGAAGTTATTCACTTTTCAGAAATTATCCCCATACTGATGTTTTCTCTCTTTTCAGAAGTTTTGTTTCAGACTTTTTGTCCTTTTTGTAAGTGGAAAATGAAAAATATGCGCAGAACAATAAAATAAACACTTACAAATTTAGCATCCCAAGCATGGATACTAACTTCTGAAATGTTGATGTGTCAAGGGGTTTTGTGAAGATGTCAGCTATTTGATTAGCTGTTGCTACATGCTTCACCTCAATCTTGCCTTTTTCATAGCAATCTCTTATGAAATGGTACCTGATCTCAATATGTTTAGTTTTTGAGAACTGTACCGGATTTTGAATGATGCTAATGGCAGATTTGCTGTCTACAAACAAAGGTGTCTTGGTCTCTTTGATTCCATAATCAAGAAGTTGATATTGGAGCCATTGTATCTGTGATGTACAACTTGCAGCTGCAATGTATTCAGCTTCAGCAGTTGAAGTTGCAACATATGTTTGCTTCTTTGATTGCCATGACACTAGACAGTTACCCAAGAATTGACAACCACCAGATGTTGACTTTCTTGTCATCTTACACCCTGCATAGTCACTATCTGAAAAAGCTGATAACTTGGTATTGCTTGAGGCAGGATACCAAATTCCAAGTGTTGGAGTTCCTTTCAGATATCTGAAAATTCTTTTGACTGCAATAAGGTGTGATTCCCTTGGTGCTGATTGATATCTAGCACAGACACATGTTGAAAACATAATATCTGGTCTAGAAGCAGTTAGATATAAAAGGGAACCTATCATGCATCTGTACATGGTTTGATCAACCTGTTTTCCTTGATCATCAGGTTCAACTTGTGTGATTGGTGTCATGGGAGTGGAACATGATTTACAGTCTTGTAAAGAAAATTTGTTTAATAATTCTTTAACATATTTTGATTGATGTATAAAAGTTCCATTTGTTTGTTGCTTGATCTGCAGTCCCAGAAAGTACTGCAGTTCTCCCATGGTACTCATCTCAAATTTTGATTGCATGAGTTTCTTAAAATCATCACACAGTTTTGTGTTTGTTGAACCAAAAATGATATCATCAACATAAATTTGAACAAGTAGAACATGATTTGCAACATGTTTTATGAAAAGAGTTTTATCAATGGCACCTCTTGTAAAGTTATTTTTGAGTAAAAAGGTCGAGAGTGTATCATACCAGGCTCTTAGAGCCTGTTTGAGCCCATAAAGAGCTTTGTCCAGTCTGTACACCCACTCAGGATGAGAAGGATCCTCAAACCCAGGTGGCTGACAGACATACACCTCTTCTTTTATCTTTCCATACAAAAATGCACTTTTTACATCCATTTGATAAACTTTAATTTTGTTGGAAATGGCATAGGCTAGAAATAACCTGATGGCCTCAAGCCTTGCAACTGGAGCAAAGGTTTCATCATAGTCAATTCCCTCTTCTTGAGAGTACCCTTGAACTACCAGTCGTGCCTTGTTCTTGATTATCATACCAGCTCCATCTTGTTTGTTCCTGAAAATCCATCTTGTGCCAATTGGTTGCTTGTTTGGAGGTAAGGGACAGATTTCCCAGACCTGTTGCTTGTTGAACTGAAGCAGTTCATCTTGCATAGCTTGCACCCAATTATTGTCTTTGAGGGCTTCCTGGTACTTCTTTGGTTCCAATTGTGAGATAAATGCTGAAAATAGGCAAAAGTTGGAGAGCTGGTTTCTGGTAAGAACACCTGAAGCTATATCACCCATGATTTGATCAAGTGGATGATCTCTGTGTTCAATCAGTTGTTGTAAACCACTGACAGGTGTAGGTGGCTCATGTTCTTCAAACAAACTACTGAGGTCTATAATATCTGGTTCAGATGTTCCTTGATCTTCAGTAGTTGGATCTACTGAACCAGAAGTTTGAGTTTGTTCCTCAGTACTTGTTTGATCAGAAGTTTGTGGAACTTCTGATGATTTTGAAGTTGACTTGATAACTGTTTGAGGAGTCCATGGTGTGGGATCCTCATCATCAAACCTTTTGTCACCATAATAAGTAGGTTTAGATGAAGTAACAGCCTTCTCAGGTCCAAAATGGAAGTTGTCAAGGTCAAAAAGTTCAGCAGGATGTGCTGGAATAAGAGTGTGTTTTGACTCATTGAACTTGACATTCAATGTTTCTTCTACTATCCTGGTGTGAGAATTAAAAACCTTGTAGGCTTTTCTAGTTGAAGAGTAACCAAGAAAGTAACCTGAGTCAACTTTGGCAGCAAACTTTGAAATAGATTCCTTGATGTTCAAGATGAAACATTGACACCCAAAAGCCCTGAAAAAGGAGATAAGGGGCTTCATGCCATGAAGAACTTCATAGGCAGTCTTGGAATGTCTCTTGACCACAAGAACTCTATTCTGAACATAACATGATGTGTTAACTGCTTCTGCCCAAAAGTACAAGGGTAGCCCAGAATCAGCTAACATTGTTCTTGCTCCCTCTATTAAGGTTCTGTTCTTCCTTTCTACTACACCATTTTGTTCAGGAGTTCTGGGAACACTGTATTGTCTAATAATCCCTTTAGACAAACAGAATTCATCCAGAGTTTTGTTCCTGAACTCTGTCCCATTATCACTTCTAATGGTTTTGACAGGTAGAGAATATTGTTTCTCCACTTGTAGAATGAAGAACTTGATGATTTCAGCAGCCTCATCCTTGGAGAATAAGAAGAATACCCATGTGAATCTTGAGTAGTCATCAATGATGACTAAGCAGTACTTCTTCTTACCAAGGCTCATAATCTTGACAGGTCCGAATAAGTCCATATGGAGTAGTTGAAGACATGCAGTTGTTTTTGATTCTTCAATAGACTTATAGGAGGACTTATGCTGTTTTCCCTTTAAACAGGATACACAGTGTTCTTGACACTGGTATACTTTCAAAGGTAGATCTCTGACCAAGCCCATTTTTGTGACTTTATTTATGGTTTTAAAGTTCACATGGCCAAGTCTCCTGTGCCAGAGATCAGTTTCTGAAGTTGATGCCCTTGAAAAGAAACAGGCAGTGTTGTTCAATACCTTGTCTTTCTCAATGTCCACTGCATAGACATTCCACATCTTTTGGCAATCAGCAAGGTATGATCTTCAATGATCTTCTCTATTAACTTCTGGCCTTCTGGTGAGATGATCTTGCATGCTGTCTTTGTGAAAAAGGAAGAATATCCTTTATCACACATTTGTGACACACTTAGCAAGTTGTATTCAAGGTTTTCAACCAGATTGACCTTGTCAAACTGTATTTTGCCAGAGGAGACATTGCCATGTCCTAGCACATATCCCTTAGCATTGTTCCCAAAGGATACAAATCCTTCTCTTTGGCTGATAAAATTGTTTATCAGGTATCTGCATCCAGTCATGTGCATAGAGCCTCCACTATCAACGTACCATATGCTGTTTAAGCCCCTGGAAACTCTCTGCACACAATAGCAAATTAGTTAGATTTAGGAACCCAAGCCTGTTTGGCTTTGGGTTTGCTCTTGAGAACAGTTACAGTTTGTTTTTGACCAGGTTGAGAAATCCATGTCTTTTTGGCAATGGATTTTTCATTAAGAGTCATGGTGGTATCCTTTTCAGGACCACCATCAACCTTGGTAATCAGTAGTTGTACCAAGTTCATTAGATTTTGAATCTCAGCAGTTTGTGAAACTGCTGATGATTCAGGTCTAACTACTGACAAAGAATTTTGAGAAAAAGATTTTAGTTGAGATTTTATCTTTTTCTGAGAAAAGGTGTTTTCAGGTTGTTGTTTCTTGGGATTAAAGATTCTTTCATAATCATTTCTGATTTGATTTCCCACAAGCTGTTGTTTAATTTTTTGATTGAACTGAATTCCTTTTCTGTATCTACAAAACTCTGTTTTGTGGTTGAACAGACCACAAATTTCACACTCTTTTGCCTTTTGTTTTTGATCTAAAGGCAAATTTCTGACATTAGTGTAAAGATTTTGCTCATCAGTAGTTTTCAGGGTCTCAACTCCTGATGTAGATGAAACTACTGATGGCTTGTTGTCAGATTTTGTTAATACTTCTGAAGTACTTTCTTTGAAAATACCAGGATTTCTGTTTAGAAAGTTTTCATGGAAAGATGTGCAGTCTTTCCCTTCAGAAGTTTTATTTGAAACAATTTTTCTCCCATCTTCAGTAGTTTTAGGAGAGAAATCTGTTGGTGTTTCAACATGATGGTACCCTATGCCAAACTTAACATTTGAAGCACTCTGTTTGTTTAGCAATAGCTGGTACCCCTTACAAGAATCCACCCATTTTTCACAACTGATCTTGGTGTCAGCAAGCTCTTTTCTGACATTCCCAAGATCTTCTATCATCATTTTAATTTGTGCTTGGGTTTCAATAGCTGAGTTAGTTAATTTAGAGGCTTCTTTTGTTTTAGCAGTAAGTTTTCTCTCTAAATCACATTTCATCTGAGTGTATTTTCTTTCTAAATCATTGGCTTTTCCTTGTAAGTGCACATTTGTCTCTCTTATGAGAGCAAAAGTTTCTTTGCAAGAATTTGAGCAAAGTTTTGTCAAAGACTCTTTTGATACCTGTGACAATGCAGATTTTGAAGTGCAGCCTTCAAATGCCATTAAGGCAAAGTTCTTTCTGCCATTGTCTGGTTCTCCCCAGTTGATGTCAAACAACTTGTTGTCTGCATCAGGATTGCACTTTGTGGTGTCAAAAGGAAGACTGCTCCAGTCAACATACCCTGAGGTGAAAAGACTTTGTTGAGAGGGTTGTTGAGGCTGTGGAGGTTGTTGAGCAGCTGGAAAGGGAGGGATTGATTGTTGGCTCTGCATCTGTTGAGCAGGCATTTGAACATATTGTACTTGTGTCATGTATTGCTGTTGAGGAGCTTGTGCCTGTACAAAATGAGCACTCCCTTGAGTTCCATTATTCCTATTATAATTTGGGTTAAAGTTATTTCCAGATTGTGATTGGTTAAAGCTAGAGTTTCTACACTCTCTAGCAAAGTGTCCCAACTTCTGACACTTGTGACATCTCAGTTTAGATTTGTCAAAACCAATTTTTGTATTACTGGTCAATCTTGGAAATTTCCTTCCTGACCTTTTATAAAACTTGTTAGTTTTAATGCTTAGCATGGCCAGTTGGTGTAAAATGTCCATTTCTTCTAAGTCATCACTGCTAAAGTTTTTCAAATCATCCATGATAAAACATAGATTATCAGCAGTTTGACTTTGGTCATTATTGTCATAACCTGGGAAAGATCTTTCTGATGAGATCCCAGTTGTTATGTCAATGTTGTCATAAGATCCATAGGAACAAGTTGGTGAGTCTTGTCCCAAAAGTGTTGTACTACCTGGTAGGTAGTCATCAGCAGTTTTACCAGATGATTGTAATTTCTTATTTTGATCAATTTCTCTCTCAAAAGTAAGTAATCTCCCATGGAGTTTTGTAAGAGTGAGGGAGCCAAAATCTGGTGAGGATCTTAAAACAATGGAGTATGTTTCCCATTTGTCTGGTAAAGACCTTAAAAATCTATGTAGCATAGATATTGTTGAATAGGTCTGACCATTTAACTTTAGCTCAGATATTAATGAGGAGAATCTTTCAAATTGTTGAGTTAAAGTTTCCCCATTAACGTGAGCAAATGTCTCATATTGTTGAGCTAAAATCTCTCTGGTGTTGGCAATCACCTCTTTAGTTCCTCCAAACTGTTCTTTAAGACAATCCCAGAGTTCTTTGGCACTTTCACAATGTAAAAGGCCAGAGTATATCTCATTTGGGAGAGCCATTGCCAACATAGAGAATGCTTTTGCATCTAGCTCAAGTTTTAGGAAATCATCATCAGTATAGTCTTTTGGTTCTTTTGGAACCTCAACTTTAGTTTCAAGATTAATGTTTACTGGTTTGTGAGGACCATATATCACAGATCTCCAACAACCTGTGTTGGTCTGTGACAAGGTATGTGCCATTCTCTTTTGCCATATGTTATATTCATTTCTTACAAGCATGGCAGGTTTAGTGGCAGAACCAGTATTATGAGGATCCATTTTAAAGAGTATTGATTTGTCAGATGACTCTTTTAAGTGATGGATGTTGATAAAAAGTGAACTTTTGATCTTTTATTGAGTATCAATAAGAGCTTTGTGTCTGATTCTCAATTTGTTAGATTGATATGTGATCAGATAAACCAATGCTCTGATACCAATTGTTGGATCAGTATGCTCTTTGTTTAAGTAAGAACTTGCTATCTTTGACACTTAAGTGTTTAGCAAGCTCTTGTATATCAGATTGTAAGCACAGCGGAATGTATAAGTTAAAGCAACACTTTTTATACTTAAGAGGAGTTATTACTCCCTCTTGATGATTGAAACTAATAATAACAAGTATTTATTATGAATCTAAGCAGTAAATGAGAATTAGATACCTAGGCAGATTCACAATAAATACAGAAATGGAATAGAACAGTGAAAGTGTTTGAAGGATTTTTCTATTAAAATCAATGTCTAAAATAGAAGGTTGAAGCCTCCTATTTATAGACGTTTACATGCATGTATCTTGCCAATAAAGCAAGTACAGAAACATCGGAAACAAGTTGCACAAGTTGCAACATTGAAACAAACAATTACAGCTAAAAGTAATAATAAACAATAAACTACTGATACAAAAGGCGGTGGAAAATATCTGATGCTAAGTGCTGATGAATGACAAACTACTGATGAGTAGTTTGTCTTCAGTACTTCTGAAGTGAACTTGTCTGGTTTGGACTTCAGAACTTCTGATGAAGTTTCTTCTTCAGCACTTCTCATATCTTCTCTTCAGCAGTTTCTTGTCTTCTCTTCAGTTCTTCTATACTTAGCCAAAATTGACAGAAGTGAATTAGACTAAGGTTTCCAAAAGTGGTTTCACCAATCCTCTTTGTCCTAACAAATACCCATAATATCATCATTTATCCAATCCTAACCCTAAACAACAATAATCTAGCATCAATAACAATCTTATATCATGTTTCTATCATAGATACAACAGCAAATCATTGAACAACACATAACACCACATAATACACAATTTACATATGTTTATCACCATGAAAACCTATGTCAAATGATAATGTTTTGATTTAGAAAGATGTTTAGAAGGTTTTTAATCATAAAAACACCCTTAGAACGGATCCGGACAATTAGGGTTAGATGAAAACGAATTAAAAATGCTTTTAAAAGGTTTAGGATTAAGAACACACCTTGGATTCTTGTTTAGATGTTGTAGATAGGTTAGATTATGAAAAAGAAGAGCAAAAACTCCTTCCTTAATGATTAAGATCGTTTGAGAGTGTTTTGGGACGGTTAGGGTTTGTGAAATGATGAAAAATGACAAAGTTTGGTATTTATACTACTTCTCCTTCGCCCCATTTCAATGGTCGAAGGTGGCCTCCTTCGGCCCTTACACAGGGTCGAATGAGCCCTGTCCTGGTCGAAGGGAATTCTTTCAATTCCACTTCCCAGGTTCGCCCATCTACAAAGGGTCGAACAAGACAAATGTTCTCCTTCGACCACTCGAAGTGGTCGAACCAGAACCCCGTTTTAACTAGTTTTCCAGTTTGTCGTGTTTAACGCATTCTAACACATCTTAACACATAAGCATGCATCCTTAGTCTATATTTAACATATTTAAGCACAGATAATCGTTTACACATCATTTAAACACATCTATGTATATAATCCACCACACGATCCATAATCTACACATATACTTAATTAGTTCATGTAATGTCACCAACAACGGAACCCGGTACTAGTGTATTACCAAAACGATTCCCAATGATCCTCAAGATCATTGCACCCTGGACAATCCTAACTTGACCCGACTCAACTAACCCAGTTAAGTCTGTTTATAAACGTTTCTCGCTAAGGTAGACTTAGATGTTACTAATATGTTTAAGCCAAACATGCCGGGTGTCACATCATCCCCACGTTGAAAGAATTTTCGTCCCGAAAATTGCGCAAAGCCCCAAAAGAAAGAAACGAAAAAGAACAGAACGAAAAGGAAATTACCGGATGTCACAATTTGGTTGGCGGGTTTTCGTATTTGAGGTGAAAAATTAGTTGTGATAGAAATTACTAGTGTCTTGCACATTTGGTTGACATGAGTAGTGAGAGCCTCAACCTGTGCTGTAAGTGAAGCGACAACATCAACTTGGTAAATGTCTGAGTTAGCTGGTTGACCCTTTGGGTGTGTCATTGATAACTATTCATGGCGATTTTTTATGAGATCATAAGGTTCTTGTGGCCTCTGGTTTCCGAATATTCCTTAAGCAGTAGCGGCAACAGTTTGCGTGCTTGATTATTCAACCCATTGTCGAAAGATGGAACTTGAAGTCAAACTTCACGTCCATGAAGGGGACATTTTAAAGCATGTCTTTGAAATGTTCCTATGTCTCGAATAGAGTCTTGCCATCTTCTAGAGAAAAAAAATGGTGATGTTGTTATGTAGTTTTGCGGTTTTGGCAAGGGGAATATTTTGAAAGACACTTTTTGGGCTAAGTCATTCCATGTAGTAATGGAATCTGCTGTTTGGGAATTTTGCCATGCTTTAACATGTTCCTTTAAAAAGAGGAAACATGCGAAGTCAAAATGAAAATGGGGCTCTTCAACAGGCATGCCATAGAAATTGAAAGAATATTGGATCATGTGGATGACATGAGACATGATCTCGAGTGATCAGTGTCGATAGTGGGTCCCGAAACACTAGGACCCAAGGAATTAATTATGGGTTTCGCAAAATCAGAGATTGTGTGGTCGAGGTTTGCCACTTTTGATCGGGCCTCTTCTCGATGTTTTGAATGAAAATATCTTTTTGGTTCAGCTAACTATAGTAGTAGCGTGGATGAGGAGACCAACTTCATACACTACTTGAAGCAGAAAAGATGAAAGTGATTGAAGCAACTATTAAATTAGTAACTTAGAATTTTTGTTAAAATTGCCATGTCTTCGACAACGATGCTAGAAACTTGATGTTTGTGATGCTTTGGTTTAGTTATTTTGATTCTACCAAAACAAGATTAGGTTTGGAATTTATAAAGAAATAATAATTACTTTACTTAAACCCACACAATACACAAGATTAATTTTATTTATGGAAATGACAGGAGAACAAAATTAATGTATCAAATTTTAAATGTCTTAATATAAAATCCTCTAAAATGCAGATAAAAACTTTTGTGAAAACCCTTAAACAATTGTTTATGAGTGAACACGTTTATTAAACGGGTTTTATGAGTCAACCCATATTCGGGTTAAGTCGGTTATGAAATGGGCCTTGTTGGGATTGATCAGCTTAAACAACTTAAATTAGCCGACTGTTAGTTTTGTGTTGTTTTGTATAGGGGAGTGTTAAAACTTAACACCCTTAATATAGAATCCCATAAAATGCAGATAGATTTTTTTTTTTTTTTTTTTTTTTTTTTTGAGAACTCTTAAACAACTGTTTATGAGTGAACACGTTTATTAAACGTGTTTAACGAGTCAACCCATATATTAAACAAGACTTGTTCGGGTTAACCCGCTTATGAAACATGCATTGTTTGGATTGAACGGCTTATAAACAATTTATATTAGCCGACCGTTAGTTTTGTGTCATTTTGTATAAGGGGTGTTGTTCGGGTTCAACTAATATTTTGTTAATGTAACTCGTAAACTTGGATGATCTTTAAATCAAAGCTTACATGGTTTTAATTTTTAAATGTTTACATACATTTCATGTTGGGCTGCTTTTGTTAAATAAACTATGGCCGAAGTGAAAGAAATGGCCTGTTGGGCCGATTTCTTTGGGCTCCCATCTTATTGAGCTATGTAAATGATGTTTAAATAGTTGCAGTCTTGCAAATTGGCAAAATTTTATTTTATTATATTGGAATGTTTTAGAATTGTTTCATGTGATTACCCAAACGGCCAAAAGTATCTATTAATCTATCTATCTATATATATAAAAGAAAACGTATATGCTGACGTGGCGTGCAATGGAGACCTCAACCTCCCATCGAGAGTGCCACGTGGCATCATAATTGAAAGATTTTAGTGTTTTCGAATTATTTCATTTTTTAATTAAAAAAGATACACATAAAACCCTAAATTCTCAATTACTAAAATTAAATTGAGTTATTTTAAGAAAAAGAATTTAAAATTTTTTCTCATGTTTCTTCCCATAATTTTTAAACGTTTATATCTTTTATATACGAGATTTTTTAAAGAAAAAAATTACACCAAATTAACGAACATTTTATTATCTTTCCAACGAGTACCATAGTGCTATATAAAAAACGGAGAAAAAATCGACTATTTTTTGTAGGGTTTCGTTTATACAGGAAAAAAAGCACACAAAGTGTTCATGTTATTCATTAATCATGTTTTTTCTTTTAAATCAGGTTCTTATTTACGATGTTGAAAATCAGCCAACTCGCCATGTTATCATTTAAAATACTATGAAAATGCAATGATCGAGAGATTTTGTGGTTAGTTAACTTAACCCATTTGCAATAGGTTATCACGTAAAATTAGATTTTTCAACCCCGGGACCCTCCCGGGGTAATCAGCTAGTTAATATATATAAAAGAATTGAACATTGCTGACGTGGCGTGCAATGGTGCCTTCAACCTCTTCATGAAACTGCCACGTGGCATTATAATTGAAAGATTTTAGTGTTTTTGAATTATTTCCTTTTTTAATTAAAAAAAAAAAGATAAACATAAAACCCTAAATTCTCAATTACTAAAATTAAATTGAGTTATTTTAGGAAAAAAAATAAAAATAAATTTAAAATTTTCTCTCATGTTTCCTCCCATAATTTTTAAACGTTTATAACTTTTATATACGAGATTTTTTAAAGAAAAAAATTACACCAAATTAACGAGCGTTTTATTATCTTTCCAACGAGTACCATAGTGCTATATAAAAAACTGAGAAAAAATCGACTATTTATTGTGGGGTTTCGTTTATACAGGAAAAAACATACGAAGTGTTCATGTTATTCATTAATCATGTTTTGTTTTTTAAACCAGGTTCTTATCTACGATGTTGAAAATTAGCCCAATCGCCATGTTATCATTGGAATTTTACTAGGTATACTTCATCAAGAGAAGCTAGGAGAAAGAATCGCGCAACACTGCAACACATGGTGTCACCTTATAGCAAGGTTATTATTTATTTATTTAATTACAAGAGTAATAATTATTATTATTATTAGTATTAGTATTATTAGAATGGTTATATTTTTCAACTCCGGGACGCTCCCGGGAAGAATTGATAGTTGCTGACGTGGCGTTCAATGGTGGCATGGGTACAACTTCAAACTTAAGTGTTTGTTTAGTTAATTAGGTTAGGAATTATAAGAGCAATTAGAATGTGAGAAATTAGAGAGATGTAATGAGTTTTTGAATAGTTGCAGCTTACATAAGTGATTATTTAGATGATTACTAATTAGGTTTTAGATTAGAGAATATGAGTTATTACTTATTAGAATACTATGAACATGCAATGATTGAGAGATTTTGTGGTTAGTTAACTTAAGCCATTTGCAATAGGTTATCACGTAAAATTAGATTTTTCAACCCCGGGACCCTCCCGGGGTAATCATCTATCTATATATATAAAAGAATTGAAGTTTGCTGACGTGGCATGTAATGGTAGTATCAACCCTCTCTTGATTGTGCCACGTGGCATAATGAGGTGCAAGAATTTGTTTTTTTTTAATTTTTTGTTTTATTATATTAAATCTTATTTTTTTTAAACCTTAATATTTCTTCTCTCCATTCCTTATCTCTTTCATATTTCTCTCTTCCATCTTTACATTTATTTATTTCTCTAAACATAATTGAAAATTGATTTAGATTTATTTATTTATTTACGGATATCCATAAATATCCATAATTGAAAATCGTTTTTAATAAAATAATCGACAATCACTTGCAGCCATCTATTATCTATTAATATATATAAAAGAAAATGGTTTTGCTGACGTGGCGTCCAATGGAGGCCTCAACCTCCATTTTTTTGTGCCAAGTGGCTTAATAATAGATGTTTTTTGAGGTTTTTGGAGTGTTTCCTTTTTTAACCAAAAAAAAAAAAACACACGGGAAAAACGAAAACCTTCAAACCCTAAAGTTATCTCCGCCTCTTCTATCTCACCATCTCTTTCTCAGCTCTCAATCATTCATCTCCTTATCCTTTACTCTCTGCCAAGAAAAATAAACCGATCGTCATCTTCTTTATTTTTCTGTAAGTTCCGTTTATCCTCTAAATCCACGACTTCTCTCTTCCATAGTCGCCTACCATTGCCAGGTATAATCATTCCTCAAATATTTTGATTTCACAAACATCCAGTGATTTACTTTTTTCGGTGTTGATTTTCGATTTACATGGGGATATTTTCAAGCTAGGTTTTTTTTTTCTTGCCTCCATTAAATATTTACGGATCTATAATTTATTTGTAAATATCAAAGAATTTTAAACTTCATAAGTTATGTTTCATATAACTTTCCATTTGTTGATTACATCAGATCTAGAATTGATAAGTTTAGTCTTTGCTTCTTTGTGTATTTGTTATGTATTGTGCAGAGGGAGGGTTTTTTTTTTTTTTTTTTTTTAATGTTGATTCGTTTGGGAGTGATTCGAGTTTGTTTAGGTTGGCGTTTGATGCTGTGAAGATTGGTGGATTGCTTTATGTTACGTCGACTGATGGGTTTTCTGCAAGCGGTCATCGGCCTAATCAGTGAGTTCATATTTTGTTGCTCATAAATTTAATATAATTGATTTATTGTTATTAGCCTATATATCACACCTTACATAACTGGGATTGCATTTTACAGTGGCATATTCATTTGTTGTATTGAATTCATGATGCCAAGTTGCCAACGGTAAGATTTTGATCATAATGCTAGATTGGATGTTAATCTTGAACTTAGATAATCAGCGATAATAAAACGTGGCTCAGGAGAATGGGGATAGTGTTTGGACGTGTTTTGAGTGATTGGTAATTCAAACTATGTAAGGAATTAAGGATATAATAGTGATATACAAGTTTTATCTTTTAATGATCAGTTTGTTGCTTTTAGCGTTAAATTGATGATTTAAAACTGGTATTTTTGGAAGTGAAGGGAGTGCCCATTTGATTAACCATATTGTTTTTAAGGTTGTACATTTGTTTGTTATGCCTCAAGTGCCTTGCAAGTTGCAAATGTAACAAAGCATGTTTAGATTTCATGTTGGTCGTGCCATTATATTCTGCGAGTTTGATTATGTTGCCAGTAGAATATATGTGTTGGTCTGATATTTTTTGCTATTTCTTTCTTCGTAAAACATCACCTGAAATTCGTGTTGTTTTTAGAAATCTTGAGGATTTCGGGTATGTAATCAAGGGTTTAATGAGCTTGATAGACTGCGCCATAGAAGTCCAAGCCCCATGGCATCTTCTAATCTTATGTCGAATGTTCCCGGGAGTAGACTTGGTGGCTGGAATGGTATTCCACCTGAGGTACTTCTTAAAATATGTATTTATATATATCTTCTGTAATTATTATTTTTAAATGTCTGATTGTTTTGTACTTGGTTTATAACTTTTGTTATTATGAAAACATCTTACATTTCTACATAATTTAGAGTATTTGTTATAGGTTTTTTCTAATTTGTTAGATTATGTGTGTGTGTATATATATATATTAGGAGGAAGTTGTTGAAGGTGCGGGATGTGTTTGAGGAAGGGATGACGACGGTTGTTGCGGTTAGGGATTTTAGTGTGGTGTTTGATGCGTATTCGTAGTTTGAGGAGAGTGTGCTTCCGTTGAAAATGGAAGGGATGGATGAAGACGAAGACGAAGAGGAACATGAACAGGAAGAGAACGGTGGTGATGAAGATGAAGAAGATTATCGGCTTAATGTGGCGAAATTGGAACATAAGCTTAAGGGCCTGTCCAATATCCTACTTGACCAACCCGACAGTTTATTGTTTGCTGGCCAAGTTTTCCCATGGTTTGTGTTTGTTTTCTCACCTATGTTAGTTCCTGTGCATCATAAAAACTTTCCTAGGTCAACTTATGAACTTTTCTTTGACCATTTTCTAATTTGGTTGTTAAATCTATGACTTCTTTAGTCATTCTTATTTGTTAGTTCACTTATTCAATCTCCTTGGCATCATACGTAAGTTTCGTATGTCACCTTAGAAATGTTCTGTATATTCTGCGCAATTATGATAGTTTGATATATCAACTTAATGAGATCAATTTAAATACTCAGTTATGTTATCCTTAGTCATTGAATATTGTAGCGGGCAAAATCCCTTACTACAGAACTGAAACAGAAATGACCTGCCTTAAAAAGCTTATGCACTGACAAAAGTAGCTCCTGAGTTTGATCAGTTCAGGCAAGTCAAGGTCAGGCAGGTCGACCCGTTCTTAGGTAAATTACGTTTCATTTACATATGGGATTATTTTCTTTTAAGCAGGATTAACATAGCTAAAATTAGCCACTAGATTTGTTTCAAAATTCACTATAATCAATTGCAAGTTATGTTTACAGTATACTGTTATAATAAGTCTACTGCCATTCTTGGGATTACTTATATTAACTATTTTTTTATTCAATAACATGACAATTTTAGTTAGCCTTTTCAAATGGGTCAAATATGATTAGTGTTTAGAATTTACTAAACCAAACCATTTATGTGTCAAATGTCGGAACATATTTTCAATCTTTCAGTTACGGTCTGGATCATCTTTAATCGGTATTTCTTTCATGTTAACCCGAACTAATTAATTATATGAAGTATTTGATGCAAGATGGTATGTTGGTATTTTCAACTTAATAGTTTAAAAGTTAGTACAGTTTTTGGTAAAGAAGGGAAAGTGAACAATGTTTTGTTACTTTTGTTCAATTAAGAATTGGAACTTTTTGTCATTTTGAATATTTCTTAACTTTGCAGTTAGTCATATTAGTAAAGGGTCTAAGTTATTATGGTTGCATTTTGTGTTTGTTATGTTTCTTGTGGTTTTAGTGCATTATGGGATTAAAAGTGCTGTAATGTATGAATGACTCTATGCTTGATCAGTTTTCCATCACTACTGTTAGTCAACCATGTCTTCGTTTGATGTTCAACGTTTCGCTGAGCAGCTTCCAGAGGACGTGCATTCTGACTACAATATGTCTTCGTTTGATGTTCAGCGTTTCGCTGAGCAGCTTCCAGAGGACGTGCATTCTGAGTACAATAGACTGTCACAGTCGTGTGCTCACAGATTACATCGGTTCGTTAGTCCTAAACTTTTTCATGGAACTTTAATGTTAAGACTGTTAGGGCGGATCTTATGGCTTACAGAGGAGAAGATCAGCAACAGAATCCTTTCTGGTGGAACAGGATTACTACGCCGAAAGTTAATTATTTTGTGTGGCGGGCCGTAGAGAAAAAAATCGCTACAGCAGACGCACTGGCGGTTCGTGGCATCTGTTTTAGTGATGGGTTATGCAGCAGGTGTCGTTTGGAGCATGAATGCTACAGCAGACGCACTGGCGGTTCGTGGCATCTGTTTTAGTGATGGGTTATGCAGCAGGTGTCGTTTGGAGCATGAATCTCCAGAACATATGCTGGTAAACTGTGTTTGGGCGCGCGCACTGTGGTGGAATATACGTAGTTGGCTAAAGTTGAATGACGAGGATGAGTATACTTTCTACGTGAAGTGGCACAAATTCTCAATAAAATCGGTCCTGGATGTAAAAACCTTCCAAAAGATAAGGCCAAGGTCAGGTATTAAGTTGCATATAAACGTCGGGCATTCTTTGGCAGGAGTTGTTGACGCTGCGAATGAATACGAGAAATTACTTGAAGAAGAACCACGGATTGAGTTCAGTGGAGAGGTTACTCAATCTATTTGGTTAATAATTAGGAATTTTTCTGTAACGATTTTCTCATTTCAGATTCTCAGAATGATTATACTCGCGTTTTTTTTTTTTTTTGCAGGAAGCAAATGGGCGCTATTTAGATTTGCATGAACTGTACAACGATTACATGAGTTCTGAGTTTGGCAAGCAAATTGATTACTATGCTTACCTTGAAGTCTTTTCACAACCACAACACATACCCTCTTCGAAACGAATAGCGACAAGGTAATTATTAATTCTGACTCTTCTATTTGCGCATATAAGTGTTTTCATATTGGTGTAGTGTTACTGACTTACTACTTTGGTGTATTCGTACATGATATAAACCTGACTTTGTTTTGTTTTTGCAGGCAGTACAGCGAGTATCTGAGCAAAATGATAGGATATTTAGTGTATTTTCTTGAGCGCATTGAGCCCCTGCGAGATCTTGATAGATTATTCTCAAAGGTATTCACATTTAACTCTTCTGGCTCCCCTTTTTATATATCTTTTTCTGGAGTGTTGTTCGGCTCGACGATGATGCTTGGCAATCATCTCTGTTGCAGACAATCTTCTCATGCAGGTATGCTTAACTTTTTTATTTATCTTCAAATCAACCCATGGGTATTACCTCATAAAAGTTGCTATAATCTTTGTAACAACCCACCAAACACAAATTGGAACACTAATAATATTACATAAAACTTAAATAATGAGACTAATAGGTATAATTACTTTCCACAAATGGCAGGATCTTTCTTAGCTGGTGCAAAACTCAACCCAAACATGCTGTAGATGCACACGCTGTCGTGTTTGGATGTAAGCGAAAATTCATCCGTAGTGGCGGCTAAACCAGGCCTGTTACACGACGGGGAAGTGCTTCTAATCAGAGTGGCCCTACACTTATTCAAAACCCCAGCTTCACTAGCACAAAGGATCCCATCCACAGAAGGCACCCGCATATCCAATCTATAAACTCCATAGTGGTTTGTGGTCCTGTTAACCGAAAACAATATCTGCTCAACGGTTCTTGGCATAACCTCATTAAATTTGCAGTCTATCCTAACTTCAGCTCCTGCAATAAAACAGTCGGAGCATTGAACCGGGTATGCATTGACCCGGGGGTTGAACCGGTGAACCAGCGGTCGGCCCGGGAACTGGGCCAGTTGAACCGGGTTTTGAAGGGGTTGAACCGGATTTTTTATATTTTTTAAAATTTTACTATTAATTTTACGACAACGTCCGGTTCTTACATCCGGTCCGCAGTGGCTGGTAAGGCGACCGGCTCGACGTCTGGTACGGTTCTGAAAACATTGTGATTAGGTCAGAGCTATCCGCAACGCGCTAATAACACGAATGACAAATTATTTGGGCTGTATGGTGTAGAGTGTTAGAATGAAACATTTATAGAGACCAAAATGTTTATACATATGATTTACTTTTCGCACAAATCATACGTGTCGAATGATGTGTAACACACTGGAAACAAGGCCGTATGGCTCGGCTCAGTTGACCTTTTTATGATGACTATACGGCCTGTATGAGGATTGGGGGTAGGGCTATAGAATTCATATTATTGTGTTGTGTTTCTAATTATACTCATGTTTTTTTACATGGTAGGTAACAGTAAATTCAGCTCCTTCATCATACACGCCTGCAAGTTTGAATCTTTCTTCAACTACAAATCATATAGCGCATTCTGCGCAGAGGGGGCCAAGGTCGATGAGGCGAGGCAGTCATGGCCATGGTCCGGGTCAGGGCCGTGGGTATCAGGAAGGGAATCGACATAGAAACTATAACAACAATGCCAATATGCAACCTCAGAGGGGTGGTCATCGCGGGGGTGGTTACATACAACCGTCTCCTTTTATTCATCCACCAATGCCACGGCCAGTGGGACCATTTGGCAACAATGCTCTATAAATTGGTGAGTATCTGTTAGTTGCATTTTGTCTATTGTTTATGTATTAATTTATTTATTTATTTATTCTCATTATGTGTTATGCTTTATACATGCTTGCAGATGGTGCATCTGGTATTATACCACAAGCAAAAGTTGGACCTGAATCAATTAATTTTTTTGACATTCGTATGTAGCTTTAAACGTTTCAATCATTTCAGTTACTATTCCTCTTGCAGATCTTTGCGTAACACCATTCGGTTTTGATAAAAAACTAGCAATAGAGCAGGCGACTATGAAAGTAGCCGGTGATGAACAAAATGCAAAAGCTGTGCAGGAAGATGTAAATGGTGATTAAATGGAAAGCGTACGAAATTTCGTTAAATGATAACATATTCCACTTCTCATTGTAAAAATACTTACTCCAATTAACCATTTAACATTCATTAATATTATATATTACAACCCCGGGACGCTCCCGGGTAGTCAGCTAGTTCATAATATGTAAATTTATATTTTTATTTACCAAACATTGATTACCAATAATACTTTTATTCAATATTATTATTTATTTTAAAATTAAAATAGTTTGTTAAATATCAACGTTGTTTAATAACTCAATATCTTAATTAAATTGTACACAGTATAAAGTTGTGAATATCCGTCAATGAAATTCACAACTTTAGAAAATAAGTTTGCACATAATAATATGAATAAACATTCATGGTTTTGTAAATTATAACAATATATATATATATATATATATTATTAATACTGAATATTTTGAATTAAAATGTGTTACGTTAAAAAATTAAAATGAACATTTTGAATCATCAAAAAATATATTATAAATACTTTAGATTAAAAGTATCAGTAGCTATTATTAGATGTGAAATTAACGATTTGTTAATATAGTTGGGCACGTGTACGGTGTATCAGTGTATGTTAACTTTGGGCCGTAATCATCATGTTTTTTTTTCATTTTTTTATTTTTTTTATAGGTAAATTTCATCAATACAACCAACCTATAAATCGGGGCAGCTAAAAAGGATTTCTTGCTCGATACCTTTAAGCCCCGAGTGCATGTGGAACTCCAAGATGTCTTTGAGTGAGAAAGCGAAAAACTTCTTCACTTTACACCACCCGCTCACATGATCCTAAAGGACCAAGGCAAAGACACATGAAGTGAAAAGATGAGTGGCGGTCTCTTCATTAGAATCGCACAAACGACACCACATGAATGCTTGTTAAAACATAGTGTGCACATTTAATTCTTAATAATAATCAGTTGAAACTAAACTCAATAACTTTTTTTTGATTAAATAAAAAAATTGGAAGTAAATTAGACAATAGAAGGGTGGTGATGAAATCAATTACCCCCAACTTGATATTCGAGATGGACACATAATCCTATGGCATCAAGTCCGAAATGATACACGACAATCAAATTGTAAATAAACTCACAGGAGCATAAATTAAGTAACAGAGGCTAAGGACAAAGGAATATCTCTCAACAAGCTGATTAAAAAGCTAAAAGAAACATAGAGTCAAATAACATGAAATTAAGAAATAAAATTCCAAACAATTCAATTGTCAATTTTATAGGACAACTAAAAATGACCCATAAGGAGTTTAAAAAGATTAAGCGAATCGAGCACATGACCGGTTGGTATCACTAAAACAAGTGTAGAAGATAAGAAGGCAATGACTATAAATGAGTATTTAAGAGTAAGGAAATGGGTTTTATTTGATGTTATGACTTATGAATGTAGGTTACATCTTGAGAGACATATAAAGTGTGTATTACACACATATACAATCTGCATAATATGTTATACATGAGGGGCAAAAAGGATAGGAAATAACAAAAATATAGAGATTTGTAAAGAAGCTTTTTATATGCTATCTTAAAATTGAGAGACAATTACATTTTTATCCATCGAGTTTTTCTAATAAAGTAATTTAGACATAGATATAAATATAGATAAAGTGATGTACTTGACATTAATTATAGGGGAAATGGAATTTAATAATCCCAACTTTGAGGGGTTGGAAGGCAGCAGTCCCAACTTGAAACTTGTACCACAGCAGTCCTAACTTGTCAACCTTTTTATTCTAATGGTCCCAAACTAACTGAGGTTAGTTTTCTCTGTTAAGTGCCACGTAGGCATCCCACGTGGTAGTCCACGTGGCAAAATCTGTCCCACTTGGCAAAAAAAAAAACGTGGGCCCCCTATGACACTTGTTTTTTCAATTAAAAAAATCTTTTAATATTTAAAAAATCCTTTAATAACTTATATATATATATATATATATATATATATATATATATATATATAAACACAGAGAGAGAGGCACCAAATCAGAGCTTCGTCACCATGAACCACCTTCACCGCCTTCGTCACCATCAACCACCTCCACCGCCTTCGTTACCATCAACCACCTCCACCGCCTTCGTCACCATCAACCGCCGCCATCTGCAACCACCTCCACCGCCTTCGTCACCATCAACCGAATCCACCACCATCTCAACCAAAACCCAAAAAACTACGAGATCTGAACCAAAAAACGACACCAAATCAGAGCTTTTGAAGGGTTCAGGAATGCATTCACCAAGAGCAACGGGATTTCGAACACAGAGCTGTCGTCTTCTTCAATTTATGATGTTAGGGTAAGAACTAAGAACCCTAAATTTTGGGGGAAAGCCCTAATTTTACAGGTGGTTGGTGGGGGTGAATGGTAGAGTGGTTATTATGGGGTGGAGGTTGAGGGGAATGATGGTGGGTGGGCTTTGGTTAGTGGTGGCGGGTTGGTGCAGGTTGTGGGTGTCGTCGGAGGGAAAACAGAGGAGGAGGAGGAGGAGGGATGACGACCGCCGGGTGTCGTCGGGTTGGTGCAGGTTGTGGTGTTTGTAGTGGTGGTGTTTGTGGTGGTGGAGAAGACAACCGGGAGAAGGTGGAGAAGACGACCTCTCTCTCTGCAACCTCTCTGTGCGTTCTCTCTCTCTCTCTACGTTCTTTCTCTCTCTCATCTCTTTCTCTCTCTGTCAACTGTATATGTGTGCATATATATTGTATATGTGTGTATATATATTTTATATATGTGTGTGTATATATATATATATATATATATATAGATATAAATATTTTGGTATAAAGATTAAAAAAAGACACATGTACATTGTGGGGCCCACGTTTTTTTTTTGCCAAGTGGGACAAATTTTGTCACGTGGACTGCCACGTGGGATGTCTACGTGGCACTTAACAGAAAAAACTAACCTCAGTTAGTTTGGGACCATTAGAATAAAATGGTTGACAAGTTGGGACTGCTGTGGTACAAGTTTCAAGTTGGGACTACTGCCTTCCAACCCCCCAAAGTTGGGATTATTAGATTCCATTTCCCCTTAATTATATGAAAATACTTCGAAATAATAATTATAAATATAGTTATCTAAAAATGATGTCTCAAAGAGAAATCGTGGAACTTGGTAGCGAGTACTAATATGACGTGAGGACTAGGGTTTCTATTTTAGTTGTAATGGCAATAATCTAAAAATATTTCTTTATAAATAAAAGAAGTTTAAATGTTTGGGTTACATATAAAATTTGGAAAAAAAAAACTTTATAACCAAACATAAGCGAAAGAACCTTATTAAATGTAAATGAACGAACATAAACAAATACACTACAAAACATTCACGCATGTCACCTATGTTCACGATTGATTGTTTATTTATTAGACGAATGAATGTGAAAGAACTTCTAACTAAACGGTTCACGAACGGCTCCTTTTTCATTAATTGGACGACCGAATGTAAAAGAACTTCCCGATGAATGGGTCACGAATGGTGCGGTAAACGTTTGGTTCGTTTATATTGGTAAAATGTTAGGAAATCAATTAGACTATAGGGAGTTGGGGGGGAGGGGGAGGGGTGAAGCGCCATGTGGCACTAGTGGGACCCATGACATTTTATTTATTTTATTTAAATTTAAATCACTTAATTAAAAAAAACAAAATTAAAATTCATAAATATTAATAATATAATTAAATAAAAACCCAGAAAATAAATAAAACATAAAAATTAAACAAAAAAAAAACGAAATATAAAATAAAAACCTAGAAAATAAAAAAAAACTACATATTATATTTTTCCATGAGCTCGCGCTTGAGTTTTAGGGTCATCTCTAACTCTTGACCGCTGAGATGTTCGGTGTTCATTGCGATGAATTTCATATCTTCGCGCTTTTCGCGCTGTTCTTTCATAGTCAACTTTTTTCAAAGGCTTCGCGAATGGTTTTTTTCCCCTCGAGCTTCTGTAGTTGAATCGTGTTGAATTGGACGAGTGTGTCATGTATGTCAGACAAGTCATTGCTGTAAGTACCTTTGCCCGATCCCGATCCCGAACCCGAAGTCGTCATCATCATCCAAGTTAACTGCGTCCTCGACTTCACGTTCACCCGGACGGTTATGAGATGAATTTGTTTTTGTCCTTTTGGAAGAATCGGAAGCAGATGGCACGTCCGCCCATTTTGAATGGTTTTTCGCGATCTCCCAACAGTGCAAAACTTGAAGTCCAAGCCCTTCTCATCGCGAAAAGCTTTTAGCGCATTAGCTAGGCAGTCGCCGTCCGTTTCACCGCTTCTTGGATTATTTCTAGCGTGATAATAATGACCCTTGAAGGCGTTCATCGCCCTGCTTATCTCCGTCCACTTGGACGAGAGACTATCGTTAAATCGATATATCTCTCGTTCCATCAACTTATGGAACGCGTTGTTTATGTCGTCCCAAAAGTCGGCTTTGTGGCGATTATTTCCTACACAAAAAGAAAATAAATAAACCGTTAGTCATATATAATGTTTAAAAAGTATATAATGTTTAAAAAGAAATATATTGTCTAAAAAAATATAATGTCTAAAAAAAATTACAAATATCTTGAATCGCGTTTTCCGACTCACTTGTCCATGCTTGCGTAATGGCAACCTCTTCGTCGGTTGTCCACTTTTGAGGTTGGCGGTTGGTGGCGGCCAACGCCTTCTCCTACGGCGTCTTCTTTTTGTGAGTTCTTTTAACGGGTTGTTTTTTGTCAGACGATGAACCCATAACATTTTCTTCTTGCGTTTCGGGTATGCTATCCGGTGGTGTTAAAGATACGAGTTGTTGTGAAGAAAAAATAGGAACGGGGGAATCGTTAAATGAAAAATTTGGAAAAACCTGTCCACTAAGATAACCTGCGTAACCCGCGTAGTCGGGACAAGGTGATGGAAAAGGTGGACGGGTTGGTACGGGACGAACCGGTGGCGTATTCGGGTTCGGGACGTAGTTGAATGGGTTGTTCGGGTCAAAGCCTCTGTTGTATGGGTTCATGTTTTTAAAAATTATATGAAGAAATGTATAAAATTTGGTGAGAAATGGTATAAAATTTGAAGGGATGAGAGGTTGTGGTAAAGTGTAGTGGCCTTTTTTTTTTTTTTTTAATAAAATGGGGTTAAATATATAAAGTGTATTTTTTTTAACCGTTAGTTTCCAACAGTAAGTTTAGATTTTGAATTTATTTTTTTTTTTCAACGGTCAAAGCAAATCCACCCAACCAAAACTTGTCACGTCATCTCCACCTCTCCCCCACACTCATCCTTCCCTCCGCGCCCTCCTCTCCCGCCCACTCCACCACGCCGCCTAGGGGCGGTGTTTCAGCCTCCACATCAGCATCCCGCCCTCCTCTCTCGTCCCACTCCCTCCACTCTTAAGAGTCCCTTTGTGTTTGTATATTATTTTTGTTTATTAAATAGCTTTAATAGATTGCAAATAACTCGCTGTCGAACTTATGGTGATCGAGCATATTGATTATGAAAAGACAAGACAAGACATATAAGCAACAGTATTGATACCTTCCAACATAATAATCATTAATGCATCCCAAGAATTTAGTACTACTTGCCGATTATAGAAAGCTTTCTATCATGATCCTAATGATTAATCTAACTAGTGGTATAAAGCCGGCGCGTTGCGCCGGGTAATTTTCATAGCGTCATGAATTCGATCCGTATCAATTCGTTTCATTTCGATTTACATAAAAAAAGTTCTAACCGTTCAATAAAACGTTAATAGAATCGTTAAGTTTATTGAAAAGTAAACCTAATGAATGATTAGGATAGTCATTTTAAAGTTTGTTAAATAAAATGTTAACAAAATCGTTCAAGTTTTAGTGGAAAATAATTGTATTTAACATGTATGCTTATTAGAAAGTAATCAACTAAAATTAAAAATTTGTTTTTAGACCATACTTACTGTTGCCAATTTGAGTGTTTTTCACGCCAACATACCGCCCCCTCCCCGTGGAATTTCCCACGACGTCAGAAGTTTGATAGGAGAAGAAGATGGAAAGTATGTGTTTGAATTTAGATGATAGGGAATTAAAGGATTGAAAATTTTCAATTAACCACTACAACCTTTTTTTGATTTCAAGTCCCATGTCACGTGTCGTTTAATATCTCGTTAGGCTTGAAAATTTTAACCAACCACTACAAATGTTCTTAGATTCATCAAAAAAATAAAAAATAAATAAACAACCTCTAAACATGCTGGTTAGTAATTGTTTTCTTGTTGGTTGCAAGACTTGTTTCAAATTCAATGTTCCACAAGAGAAGTACGTTTTAATTGTCATGGTTTTTCTAGCTAAGCCTTTATTTTGTAGGTTTAGAATTTTCTATTTAGGATTGATTTTGTAATTTTGTAGCATTAACAAAACATATACATTTATGTTGTTGTGTTTATACAGGAAGAGTTCCATTTATAAAAAATAAAGTAAAATTAAATGGCTTTTAGTCATTCACAAACATATGTCCATCTCTCAGCTATACACACATGACACATCACTCTCTTTCTCTAACCTCTTGATTGCTAGTTGTAATAACCGTCAAACATAAACCACCACAGCCACCACAACCACGAAGACAACGACTGTTACCCAATCATATCCTCTTGTTCTTTGTTTCAGCCGCATGCAAATTGTTGAATCGGGGGAAACCGCCAGAAATAGCATCACCGTCGGTGGTATGTCGAAACCAACACCCGCATCGGCTTTCTTTGCCTCTGATCTTGAGGAGGGGCTGGTTCATGCGCTACAATACTTAGTTCGCAGTTGTAGGTCAGCCATGACGACGAAATTCTAGCATTTAAACAACTCTTGCAACGGTTGTTTTACGCCATAGTTTAGGTGTTAGATTGCCATCCTGATTCACCTCCAGCCACTTGTTCAGATCTTAGATCCACCCTCATTGTTATACCGTTGTGGTTGGTACAGTTACTGCGAGTTCGGTGACGGGTCTCTCTTCTCTCTGCTTGGTGATGGTGACAGTGTTTCCATATCAAATATGTTTCTCTCTCTTTATAATGTATAAAGGTGGTGAGGCTTGCGGTGTAAGTTTAAAAGAAACGTGGCTGGAAATGGAGGTTGATGGGTGGAAAGGAAAGCCTGGTCTCCTTGCACGTGTGTGATCACCAATTTGCAAAAACGTATCTCAATAAACTCAGGAGTCAAGCCAGCTATGGAACAAAATGAAATGACTCCAATAGCCTTCGTAGAAAACGTGAAAGGACAAAGCTAACCTTCTACTGTTCAAATTACCTCTACGTTAAATATATATAGAATTATCCACGGATCATTCTTCATATTATGAGGGTGTTTGGGATTGCTTATTTGCACATCTGTTTTATATATAGGTATAGGTATAGGTATAGGTTCCTGTACAAAGTATATTTTTCGTACAAAGTGTGAGAAGTCTATATAGTTATTGTGTTTTAAAGTTTGGTTATAATGTTTTGATTCCTTTTACATTGATTTATATAGAAAAGCATCAAACGTTATGATCGCGTGTCGACTGCTAATAAAAAACTATATTAAAAACAACTCCTTAGCTACAAGGACTGCAGTAGAGAGGGTAGGGTTGTCGAACCACGAGGAGTATGTGGTTAGTGTTAGTAGCAATTTTATTAGTTAAACTAATTAATTAAAAACAATATTTTATGAAGTAGAATGTTGCTATGGTTGCAAAAGTTGATTAAGAGGGAAGCTTGATTTGGGTAAGGGATTTGAAACAATGGGTTACAATTGTGATTACTGTGGATAGGAAAGATCAATGGTGTATTGTCGATCGGATACAGCCTACTTATGTTTATCGTGTGATCGCGGTGTTCATGCTGCAAATCCGTTGTCTAAACGCCACACGAGAACACTCGTGTTTGACATGTGTAATTCGCAGCCTACGATCGTTAGATGTGAGGATGAGAAACAATCCTTTTGTCAAAATTGTGATTGCGTGAGCCATAATGGAGCTAATATGGACGTGAGTACACATAATCGGTAGACACTAAATTGTTATTCTGGATGCCCTTCAGCTACGGAACTTTCTTTGATTTGGTTGATTATGTCCGAATCTTGTGAACAAGAAATGGATTCAATGAGCATTGCTGATAACAACAAGATTCAAGATTCACATGAGAACATTGAGCCGAACAATTGCAATTTGCAGATTGAGAATAACTCCAAGGTAGGCTGCGTTATGGTTTCTGGTCATTAATCTGTTGAAGATTTTATCATTATGCATCATTTATTATTCATTTACTTGCAGATTGAAGAATATCCTGAACAAGTTGTAGATAATGGGCTCTATGATGACTACACAATGGATGAAGTTGACATAAACATTGAGAGCCATGAAGAGCTTTTTGGCGAAGGGCATAACGACCCAACACATCTTTATGCGAAATATGGGATTGATAGCTTGTTTGGCAATCAAGATCAAACAAAGGTATGAGTATCACTTTGGATTGTTAATCAGTTTTTGTGTGTTTTATGAATTTATAGTTTGGTAAAGTAGTAAACTTTCGGTTGTTTTAGCTTCGACTTTGCGTTTTTCCAACTCATGCCCCTCCTAAAGTTGTTTGTTATTTTGTTGCTTATCGATTGGTTAAGTGGTTCTTTTTATGTTTCAAAATCAAACACACATAAGATCCATAAAATTCTGTACATCAGCAAAAGTGGAACGTGATTCAATAGTTGAATTTAAACTACATTGATAAATTCATAAATATGACCGATCTAATATGTGCCGAAACTTATACAAGATATTGCATCTAATAGTTATTAATATAAAACCACGGTAACATGAAAGGAATAAAATGAGAAGGTCAAGTTAGAAAACATAAGAATTCCCAAGATTCTATACTATTTGTTACAACTTACAAATGTAGGTCTAAAGGAACATGTAACATTACACGGTGTGGTTATGCCTAGGGATGTAAATGAACTGAGCAACTTGCAAGCTACTCGATCTCATCTTGGTAAAAATCTAGAAACGAGACGAGCCTTATCAAGCCGAGCTTTAGCTTAAAACAAAGCTCGTACATTATTTATTTCAACTTTTGCTAAATATTTTTCTATTCCAGTTTTGTGAGATTTGACTAACTTGTTTATTATGGTGACTTGATTGGCCACATATTTACTTATTTGTTTTTAAATACACCTTCATTCACATTGACTTTAATCCATTGTAAATACTCTTTACACAACTTCAGGGAGAGATACGAGGGAATCAATATGGATGGTTGTTACATGCTGCCTATTGCTAGCATTCTAGAAAAAAAAGCCCAGTGGGTTAACTTTCATGATTTTACAAAGGAGGTACCATTTGTAATAGAAAGCCTGGCTCAACATGATGGACCGTTGGATGGCTTAGGATCTGACGGATGGGATTACACCGCCTTTTGCTTTTGGCAGATTGAATATTGCCCCAAAATTATTAGCGGGCTTATTTCCCTCCCATCTGCTGGTCTCTCTCATTTCACCATTCACCCTACTCCTCTCTCAACCCTTCAACACCACCTCCAGCTCCCTACCTCTGTTTCGCGCCACCCAAGTCGTTTCCGGCACCACCGCCCCTCTAAAATTCAACCACAACCACCCAAATCGGCTCAATACCTCTCAAATTGGTCCACCCCCTTCCGATTCATTCCGCCCCCTTCCGATTCCGTCCACCCCTTCCGATTCCAGCCTCCTCCACTCAATCTACGGTAAGTTAATTTCTTTGTTTTTTTTCTTTATTTTTCTAATTAATTTGTATGTATGATTGTATATGTAATGTAGATCTTTGATGCCTCCACTAAATAAAATCAAAGAAAGGACTCCGCAAAAAAAAAGGTTAGTTTTTTTTTATTTTCTTTTATTTTTGTATGTATATTTATTTATGTTTGTATTGACAGTTTAGGAAATTTAAAATTAGACTTTAATTGTGTATATAGGTTTTCATATGTGTCTATAGGTATGTAGATATGAATTTGTCGAGGAGAGATATGAAATATGTGTTTGTTATTTTGTAAGTGTGTTTGTAAGTTGGGATTCTGATCTTGGTTGACCAAAATCATCATTTGGGTCAATTGTGTCATTAGGTTTTACTCATCAAAAGGGCTTGTACTCTATTGAGTTTGAGGGTTTAGGTTCTATGGTGGATTAAAGTGTAGATTAGGAGTGGAGATTGGTGGTTTGGTACTTGGTAGCATATACTATGTAATTGGTGCTTCCAACATACACAAAAATATTGTTTGTTGCAGTAACATAATGATACCTAGCTTCTCTTGGCAGCGCTTCCGTTTCATGTTGTACACAAGTTATTAGTTTTATAGAAGGAATGTAAACAAGAAGAAATTTGTACTTATTTATATCTTTATCTAATTCTGCAGATTTCTTGGATGTCTTACATGAGAAACGGCAAGCTGAGAAACGGCTCAGGTAAATGTAATTAGTTATCTCAATATTGTGGCCACAAACTATGCTCAGGTAAATCCTTGTTATCCTATCTAGAGATGGCAATATGGGGGAGTATAGATATGATATTGTTTTTATTTTGTTTACTATGGAATGTATAGATATGATATTGTTAGAGTTCTGTAAAGAGAGATAAGATATTATGACATGAAAGTAATCCAAAGTTGGGGTAGAAGCTACATGGGTAACGGGTCAAAACGGGTTGGGTTGACCCCAAACACTTTTTGTCTAATTTTCTAAGGGTGTAAAATATGATTAGAAAAACAAAAGTCGGATAGGAGATTGTATGAATCAAGAATAGAGCTAATGTCATTGAATAGCAATGCACTTGGGTTGGTGGTCAGCTATTTGCAGTTCTATTCAATCATTTCCTAGTCGAGTAGTTATACTCTTTTGAAATGGAGTAATTTGATCATATAATTATTGTTTTTCTTGCTTATGTGGCATTTTTCTTGCCCTATTTTGATCGATATGGAGTAATTTGATCATATAATTTGAATTTTTTGAACTCAGGGTTTCAAAGGAAGATTTATGGTATTTGTTGCATCAAACGGCGAGGAAGAAAGTAGATTTGATGATAAGAAAAACTCATAGAGACAGATGGAGTAATAGCGGCGAGTAGAGATATTTTTAGTTTAGTTTGATATGTTTAGACGAATGTTGGTTAAACTTGATATGTTTATATATATATGCAAATGTTGGTATGTTGGTTAATTAGTTTTGTTATTATTTTGTTTGGTTATGCGTGTGCGGAATAAACGAACAAAAAAAAAAAAAAAAAACGGTTATTAGCGGCGACATGTCGCCGCTATTGATTTTGAGCAATAGCGGCGACCAAAAGCAATAGCGGCCACACAAGGAGCAATAGCGTCAAGGCAATAGCGACAAGACAAATAGCGGCGACTGTCGCCGCTATTAGCAATAGCGGCGACCCGCGTTAGCAATAGCGGCGACTTAAGTGGCCGCTATTGCTCTGTTTTGTTGTAGTGGAAATGGAGGTTGATGGGTGGAAAGGAAAGCCTGGTCTCCTTGCACGTGTGTGATCACCAATTTGCAAAAACGTATCTCAATAAACTCAGGAGTCAAGCCAGCTATGGAACAAAATGAAATGACTCCAATAGCCTTCGTAGAAAACGTGAAAGGACAAAGCTAACCTTCTACTGTTCAAATTACCTCTACGTTAAATATATATAGAATTATCCACAGATCATTCTTCATATTATGAGGGTGTTTGGGATTGCTTATTTGCACATCTGTTTTATATATAGGTATAGGTATAGGTTCCTGTACAAAGTATATTTTTCGTACAAAGTGTGAGAAGTCTATATAGTTATTGTGTTTTAAAGTTTGGTTATAATGTTTTGATTCCTTTTACATTGATTTATATAGAAAAGCACCAAACGTTATGATCGCGTGTCGACTGCTAATAAAAAACTATATTAAAAACAACTCCTTAGCTACAAGGACTGCAGTAGAGAGGGTAGGGTTGTCGAACCACGAGGAGTATGTGGTTAGTGTTAGTAGCAATTTTATTAGTTAAACTAATTAATTAAAAACAATATTTTATGAAGTAGAATGTTGCTATGGTTGCAAAAGTTGATTAAGAGGGAAGCTTGATTTGGGTAAGGGATTTGAAACAATGGGTTACAATTGTGATTACTGTGGATAGGAAAGATCAATGGTGTATTGTCGATCGGATGCAGCCTACTTATGTTTATCGTGTGATCGCGGTGTTCATGCTGCAAATCCGTTGTCTAAACGCCACACGAGAACACTCGTGTTTGACATGTGTAATTCGCAGCCTACGATCGTTAGATGTGAGGATGAGAAACAATCCTTTTGTCAAAATTGTGATTGCGTGAGCCATAATGGAGCTAATATGGACGTGAGTACACATAATCGGTAGACACTAAATTGTTATTCTGGATGCCCTTCAGCTACGGAACTTTCTTTGATTTGGTTTATTATGTCCGAATCTTGTGAACAAGAAATGGATTCAATGAGCATTGCTGATAACAACAAGATTCAAGATTCACATGAGAACATTGAGCCGAACAATTGCAATTTGCAGATTGAGAATAACTCCAAGGTAGGCTGCGTTATGGTTTCTGGTCATTAATCTGTTGAAGATTTTATCATTATGCATCATTTATTATTCATTTACTTGCAGATTGAAGAATATCCTGAACAAGTTGTAGATAATGGGCTCTATGATGACTACACAATGGATGAAGTTGACATAAACATTGAGAGCCATGAAGAGCTTTTTGGCGAAGGGCATAACGACCCAACACATCTTTATGCGAAATATGGGATTGATAGCTTGTTTGGCAATCAAGATCAAACAAAGGTATGAGTATCACTTTGGATTGTTAATCAGTTTTTGTGTGTTTTATGAATTTATAGTTTGGTAAAGTAGTAAACTTTCGGTTGTTTTAGCTTCGACTTTGCGTTTTTCCAACTCATGCCCCTCCTAAAGTTGTTTGTTATTTTGTTGCTTATCGATTGGTTAAGTGGTTCTTTTTATGTTTCAAAATCAAACACACATAAGATCCATAAAATTCTGTACATCAGCAAAAGTGGAACGTGATTCAATAGTTGAATTTAAACTACATTGATAAATTCATAAATATGACCGATCTAATATGTGCCGAAACTTATACAAGATATTGCATCTAATAGTTATTAATATAAAACCACGGTAACATGAAAGGAATAAAATGAGAAGGTCAAGTTAGAAAACATAAGAATTCCCAAGATTCTATACTATTTGTTACAACTTACAAATGTAGGTCTAAAGGAACATGTAACATTACACGGTGTGGTTATGCCTAGGGATGTAAATGAACTGAGCAACTTGCAAGCTACTCGATCTCATCTTGGTAAAAATCTAGAAACGAGACGAGCCTTATCAAGCCGAGCTTTAGCTTAAAACAAAGCTCGTACATTATTTATTTCAACTTTTGCTAAATATTTTTCTATTCCAGTTTTGTGAGATTTGACTAACTTGTTTATTATGGTGACTTGATTGGCCACATATTTACTTATTTGTTTTTAAATACACCTTCATTCACATTGACTTTAATCCATTGTAAATACTCTTTACACAACTTCAGGGAGAGATACGAGGGAATCAATATGGATGGTTGTTACATGCTGCCTATTGCTAGCATTCTAGAAAAAAAAAAGCCCAGTGGGTTAACTTTCATGATTTTACAAAGGAGGTACCATTTGTAATAGAAAGCCTGGCTCAACATGATGGCATAAATATGTACCATTTAGCTCGTAACTTCTTGAAGCCTAACTTTTGGGAGCGCTTTTTTTATTTTATTTTATTTTTGCAACCTAAATGTAACTTCTATAACTTTTGTACTCGCTCGATTTTCATACGTGAGGAACTGAATCAATAGTCCGAACAAATTCGGTTGCAATACTGGTGTTCATTTTTATAGTTTTTGGTATTCGTTTTATAGTTTTCATTTGATTTAAAACACATGGTGTTATTCTTTTAACATATCAAACATTTATTTTTTTAGTTTTGTCTTTCAGTCATCATACTGATTTGTGAAAACATAATTGACAATAATAATCATACGTTTAAATGTTTTTGACGGATTTTAGATACGAAATCACCATAAATAATAACTCACAAACACCACATGCACACCATAAACCCCAAAAACTACGAGACTACAAAACAGCCACACCCACCGCAACGCACGAGCATTTCTACTAGTATATATATTAGTATATATATATATATAGGCTAATTTGAGAACAAATATATTTTGAAAAGAGACACATATGTTATATATGTTTTGACTTTGTCTCATCAATTATCAATTTATCATATATATTATCTAAGTAGAAATAATAAAAAAAAAGGTTGTTGATCACTTATGTTATATCATATATGTATGTGTGTAAATGGTAATCGAACCATATTTAAAGTATAGGACCAAAACAAGAAATTTATGTGGGTACAATTTTGTAATTAAAACTCTCAAAGTATAATGGGTATTACGCCACACTTACGGTATGCGCATATAATGTATATCTGTGTAGCCCTTGGGTGGCAAAAGTAAAGTTGCACTAATTTTAACGTTATTTTACTAATTTCGTGAAAATTACGTTAAAAATGACGGACGGTTAATCATGCATCATGTGATGGCGTGAATAGCCAAAAGACAAAGGGGTACATGCACCGATCGGGTTTTCCCGATTGCTAAGTGTTTTGTGCCTTATGTCCAAGGTTTGATACCAAACCACATCGAACCGGGGGTCTCACTGGAAGCAGCCTCTCTATTCTTAGGGGTAGAGGTAAGGTTGTGATCTATCTCTTACCTTTCTCAGACCCTACCTTAACTTTGTTATAGATGAGATTACCTGAGTATGATGATGAAAGTATAATGGGTATGGGTGAATACTAATTACACTAGTTGTCTTTCGTAGAAAGTGCCATGCACGGCATGTATAATTTAAAGTGATTGGCTAGTTGTGTCAATTAATATATGCCACTTTTCTTTTTTTACACGTAAGCAATGAAGTTAGATGAATCATAGTAAGTTCATCCGTAGTGGGAAGCGCTGATTAGTGTTCATCCCCTCAAAGTGATTGGGTGTGCCTTTTAATATATTTATTATTCATTTTGAATCTGAATTTGCTTGTTTAATTTCATCACAGTAATCGATATCATCTTCTCCATTTTTTAAATTTCCTTTTCCTTTTGTTTAGAAATATCAACTGTTTGTATATCGATTTGTACGAATTCTTCGTTACTTCGATTTATTTGATCAATTGATTGTGTAATCATTTGATTGATTTAGAAGTTCTATATTATTGTTCTAAAGAAACCGTTTCGTTCCGGAAGAAAGGCGACCTTGTGGTTAGATCGGGGAAGACTACAAAGAACAAGAAATCGGGAGGCGACAACGGTACCACTCAAATACCACCGGCGACGTTTTCAGCCACCCAGGTTTTTCAGACATCTTCTCCGGCCCAGGTGCTTTCCTTCCTTAACATAAACATATATTGTACAAACCCAGTATTTTTCAAAATATTCAAGCAAGGGGTGATTTGTAGCAATAATAGACATTTGGGTGATTTGTAGCAAATAATAGGTAGTAGAAACCATGATTTTTCCGTGAGATCGTGTCCAAGGACGAGGGGTGCAGGAAAGGGTAAGATTTCGGGGTATAGTTTACGTGTGGCCTCGTGGAATGTAGGTACACTAAGTAGTAGATTGTTGGAAGTGATAGATACACTTAAAAAACGTAGGGTAGATATTGCGTGCCTTCAAGAGACTAGGTGGAAGGGACAAAAGGGGGATGAGCGCAATGGTTATAAGTTATTATATTCGGGGTCCGATGGGTCGAAGAACGGCATAGGATTTCTAGTGGCTAGAGAATTGTACAATAACGTAGTAGAGGTGATAAGACACAATGATAGGATTATGGTGTTGAGGTTAGTATTAGGAGAGGAAGTAGTTGTAGTCATTTGCGCTTATGCCCCACAAGTCAGACTAGGGAATTAGGAGAAGCGGGATTTTTGGGATTGCCTAGATGTAGTCGTTAGGGCCATACCCAGGGAGGAAAGAATTTTCATAGGAGGCGATTTTAATGGCTACATTGGAAAGGATAGCGATGGTTTTCCAGCGGTACATGGGGGCTTTGCTTTTGATGATCGGAACGACCAGGGTAGGGATCTGCTAGAGTTCGCGGTGGCCCATAACCTAGGTATTTTAAACTCCTTTTTTAAGAAACGAGAGTCGCATTTGATTACTTTTAGCAGTGGTGGTCGTAACACACAGATTGACTATCTTTTGATGAGGCTTGGTAAGCGGAGATGGTGGAGGGACTGCAAGGTCATACCAGGGGAGGCAGCAGTGGCCCAACACCGTTTATTAGTGGCAGATTTAGTCTTGAGAGATAGGCGGACCAAGGGGGAAAGCGTTTTGCGACCTAGAGTTAGATGGGGAAATTTGAAGGGCGACAAGATTGATCTTTTTAGAGATAAGGTCATCTCGATGACATCAACTTGAGCGGAGGGGGATGTAAACGAAATGTGGAAGGACTTGGCAAATGCCATTACAAATGTGGCGAAGGAGACTTTAGGAATGACAACAGGAATAGTGGGTGGGTATAAGGAGTCATGGTGGTGGAATGAGGAGGTTCATGCTAAAATAAGGGATAAATAAGGGTGTTTTAGAGATCTGTTGGGGTGCACAAATGAAGAGGAACGAGTAATTTTAAGGGAGAGATACAAACAGTCCAAGAGGGAGGCGAAGAAGGAAGTGACGGAAGCGAGGAATGCAGCTTACAAAAGGATGTACGAACGTCTGGAAACAAAAGAGGGGGAACATGATATGTTCAAGATCGCAAAAGCTAGGGAGCGTAGGAGGCAGGACTTAGGGGTGGTGAAGTTTATAAAGGGAGAGAATGGACGCGTTTTACTCAAGGAACATGACATTAAGTTGCGGTGGCAAGCGTACTTCCATAATCTCTTCAACAATGGGAGGGATTTCCAACAAGAAAATGACAACTCCTCTACTCAAAGGCTTCAAAGGAATAATTGCTATTGTCGGCGTATTACACACGGAGAGGTAAGAGCAGCACTTAATAAGATGGGAAGGGCTAAGGCGGTTGGGCCGGATAACATACCGATTGAGGTGTGGAAGTGTATGGGAGAAGTAGGAGTTAATTTGCTAACAACGTTATTCAATCTCATTTTCAAATATGGAAGGATGCCAGATCAATGGAGGACTAGTGTAGTAGTACCTTTGTATAAGAAAAAAGGAGACGCCCAATGTTGTGGGAATTATAGAGGGATTAAACTGCTAGGACATACTATGAAATTATAGGAGAGGGTAATCAAGGCTAGACTTAGAAGAGAAACTCAAGTTACGGTTAACCAATTTGTTTTCATGCCAGGGCGGTCTACCACAGAAGCAATACATATCCTTAGGAGATTGGTGGAAAAATATAAGGAGAAGAAGAGAGATCTGCATATGGTGTTCATTGATCTTGAAAAGGCATATGACCATGTGCCTCGTACACTGATTTGGGATAGTTTAGAGAGTAGAGGGGTTTCTGGAAAGTATATAGACCTAATTAAGGATATGTATGTTAGGACTGAGACTAGCGTTTGGTCGCCTATAGGAGATACTGAATTTTTCCCTGTAGAAGTAGGACTCCATCAAGGGTCTGCCTTGAGCCCTTTCCTGTTTGCGGTTGTCCTAGACAAGTTATCAAATTCGATCTAGGAGACAATCCCGTGGTGCTTGATTTTTGCAGATGATATTGTATTAGTCTCTGAGAGTAAACAAGGTTTGAATGCGAGGCTCGAGGAGTGGCGTGTAGCGCTAGAAAGTAAAGGTTTAAAGATTAGTCGATCTAAGACGGAGTACTTGTATTGTGACTTCAGTGGCGTAGGCAATGACGAGGACACTCAGATTACCATTGAGGCACAGGTGGTGCCGCAGGTAACTAAGTTTAAGTATTTAGGATCATTTGTACAAAGGGATGGAGAGATAGATAGTGACGTAGCCCACCGCATCCAGGTTGGATGGTGTATGTGGAGAGTAGCTACTTGGGTTTTGTGCGACAGAAGGTTTCCAACTAACTTAAAGGGGAAGTTTTATAGGGTAGCTATTAGACCGGCTATGTAATATGGCTCTGACTGTTGGGCAATCAAGAAAATGCAAGCATGGAAGATGGAGGTAGCTGAGATGAGGATGTTGAGGTGGATGTGCGGATACACACGGTTAGTCAGGATAAGAAATGAGGTTTTAAGGGATAGATTGGGGGTAGCTAGTATCTCGGATAAGATAAAGAGGGGAGATTGAGATGGTTTGGGCATGTGAAAAGGAGACAGGCGACTGAGCCAGTTAGAGTGGTAGAAGGTCTCACTGTGGAAGGGAAGAGGAGTAGAGGCAGACCAAAATTGACGTGGGATGACCGAGTTAGACAAGATTTACCGGGGTTACACCTCTCTGAGGACATGGTCCATGATAGGGGTTTATAGAGGCAAAGGATAAAAGCTAAGGACTATTAGGGTCGGGTTTTGACTCCTTGTGTGGGTCAGGTTTTGACTCCTTGTGTGGGTCGGGTTTTGACTCCTTGTGTGGGTCGTGTTTTGACTCCTTGTGTGGGTCGGGGTTTTTGCTAGTTCGCAAACTTTGTCCTTGATGAACTAAACCAACACTATCACTGTAAGTCCCTCACATACCGAATGAGTTGCCTGGTTATGGAAATCTGGTTATTAGTTGATAGCGCTATTAGGTCTGACAAACCTCACACCGGCTCGGGGGAGTGCGGGAGTGAAACAGATTATCATTGTTGATAGGCAATGATGCAGGGCAAACTGCTCACATTTGTGACAACACGTACATTAGCAGTTCGGTATATCGGTGTTAGTTATCATGAATGGGTTAGCTACCCTTGGCATGCGATGAACTAGTGGTTACACGGTTTTTGGAACCAACTTAATTACTTACGCTTTTACTTGTTTACATGGTTTTAGAAACCAGCGCATTTACTTACTCACTTTCTTTACTTTGTGAACTCACCAACATAGTTTGTTGACCCACGATATACATACTTTTGCAGGTAGTTAGCTTCCGGTGCCACGATTAGAAAGCACTGCACACTTCACTGCATTTGAGTCTTGGGCATACACCTAAATTATATATCATGCTTTTACGTTTTCTTTCATATGGTTTTAATTTGGGCGCGTTGTTTTGCGTATGGTTTTAAAAGGTTTAAATTTGGTTTACGCTTCCGCAGCTTAACTAAACTTGATTTTTGAAAACGAACTAAATGGTTTGGGCATTTAGAGTTCGTTCATATGACTTATGGCTATGGGATCCTGATATGTCATGCGCCTCACGGTATAAACCCCGTACTGGAAATTTGAGGGTGTGACAGATTGGTATCAGAGCCATTGGTTATAGTGAACTAGGACTACATGTTGAGTCTAGTCTATAATCATCATAGCATAAGTACACTCACAACTTAAGTGCACAACTAGCTTTTAGCTACATATATCTACAACATATGATTTCGGGAGATATGTTATCTTCTAGTTCTAGACCTAATTCCGAACACGTCAATGGTGGGAACCCAGGGTTACACCAGGTGACGCATTACTGGGAGTAGTATCCTAACAAACCTCGTGGATGAGGAAACAACAATAGTACAAGGGAGGGAGCCCTTGCGAGCGTTGTGGCGAACGTACACAGGAAGCTGCACGATGCGCATGACATGGTACCATTTAATCGAATCAAATTTGAAGAAATTCAAATACTAAGACTTATCCTTTTTCACTGAGCAAGGAGACAATTAATTTCTGTTCCTTGTTACTTGATCTTTCTTACTTCCATTCGAAACTCAGACGGGACTGGGTTACACATATAGAACTTATTTCTTACTTTAGTACCTTACGCCTAGTACGAGCGGGCGGACGTATGACTGCATATCCCTGTTTCTCATAAGTATATCGTAGATTCATGGGAACACATTAGATCGGGGCTTGTTACACACACTCTTGGGGAGTTATGTAAAGCCTGCGACGTAGTGCAACATCTCAAAGGAAGATGAAACCTACCAGAGACCGATAGTCACGATTGGAGGAACGAGTGGTGCTGTTGACCACTGAATTGACTTACACAGGACCGGAGAAGGAGACTATACGTGATAAGAACCATATAACACTGACACCGCGAATGAGGAAGAAGAACGGATGGAAGGGGAGCCTGAGCAGGACGAGCACATGGAAAGTGACAATGAAGGTTCTACTATCTAGACAGAGCATGGCGACAATTGGCTCTTACCTTTTCTTACCTATCTTTTCTTTCCTTTCCCTTTGTTAACTTAGATAAGACTGAGTTCTTATGATCAACGATAGGGTGGTTGAGGCCCTCGCATCTTTCCAAGCTAGTAAAGATCCATTTTGCTAAATCATTCGTTTCCCCTGACTTCAACGTTTTATCTTTCTTATACCTTGATCGTACATGCCACAACAACAACCTACCATCGTATTTTCAAGGCTTTTATTGATTGTAAACCTCGATAACTCCAACGGAACTGAAGGAGACCGTCTGATTTCTTTGATAGTATAAGTCATTGACATGTGCATTTACCCCTGGCAGGATGGGGTAATGTATGCTACATGAACACTCGATAAGTTACATATACTTGGATGGAGAACATAACCCCCTGTGATGAAATCTAGAAATTTGTTATATAAAGACGGTTGGGTCTGAGATCGACGCCTACACTACCAAGCTGCTGGAGATAGCTACTATATGCTCAAATTTATTTAACCTACCTTATTAGCGGATCGAGCTTCATTCCAAAGGAGTTGGTCCCCCAGGTTCATGGCATGGCTACTACAGCTCACCTATCCAGAAATCTAACAAATCTTTCACATGACTCGCAAACTCACTGATGAGGCTATCGAGCATGATACTTTCCGAAGCATGGTGCTTCATCTTCTAGTTTTGGTGATAGCAAGAGAACGTGGGATAATGTTAACAACAACAATGGGGCTCGTGGAAGAGCATTTGTGATTAGCTCTGGGGAAACTAGGACTGATAACAATGTCGTGACGGGTACGTGCTCCTTGAACGACACTCTTGCTTCTATTTTATTTGATACTGGTGCGGACTATAGTTTTGTGTCATCGAAACTTAACAAACAACTAGGGATGGTTCCTACTCTTCTTGATACCCCGTACTCTATAGAATTGGCTGATGGGAAGCCTGTTGAGGTAACCCATATACATCGTGACTGTAAGCTCGAATTGGATGAGCAATTGTTTGCCATCAACCTCCTACCTATCACCCTAGGTAGATTTGACCTCGTAGTTGGTATGGACTGGTTGTCCAAGCAACACGCTGAAATTCTCTGTCAGGAGAAGATTGTTCGTGTCCCCCTCCCAAGTGGAGAACTTTTATCTATACAGGGTGATCGTGGTGGTGCCATGGTGGGCATCATCACCTTTTTGAAAGCCCAGAAGTGTATTCGTAAGGGCAGTCTAGCCATTTTGGCTAACATATCTGACACTTGAGATGAAACTGAAACTAAGATTGAGGACATCCCAGTAGTCCAAGATTTCCCAGATGTTTTCCCAGAGGAACTACCTAGACTTCCACCTATTCGTCAAGTGGAGTTTCAAATTGATCTTGTACCTGGAGCAGCTCCAGTTGCACGCGCACCAAACCGCCTAGCACCAGGTGAACTTCAAGAATTGTCTACCCAACTCCAAGAGCTATTGGATAGGGGCTTTATTAGACCTAGTTCTTCGCCATAGGGAGCTCCAGTTCTGTTTGCTAAGAAGAAGGATGGGAGTTTTTGCATGTGTATTGATTATTGGGAGTTGAACAAGGCGACATTTAAGAACTGCTACCCTTTGCCTCGTATTGATGACTTGTTCGACCAGCTACAAGGGTCGAGTTACTATTCTAAGATTGACTTGAGGTCAGGGTATCATCAACTGAGAGTCCGAGAGGAGGATGTGGCGATGAAAGCCTTTCGAACTCGTTATGGACATTATGAGTTTCTGGTGATGCCGTTTGGGCTAAGCAATGCACCGACTGTGTTCATGGATCTGATGAACCGCGTGTGTAAGCCCTATTTGGAAAAATTCGTCATAGTGTTCATAGATGACATACTGATTTATTCCAAGAGCAGGGAAGAGCACGAGCAACACTTGCAGCTGATCTTGGAACTCTTGAGAAATGGGCAGTTGTATGCGAAATTCTCTAAATGTGACTTCTGGATTCGAGAAGTCCAATTTCTTGGACACGTGGTTAACAAGGAAGGAATACATGTCGATCCCGCCAAGATTGAGGCAATTAAAAAGTGGGAGACTCCTAAGACTCCTACAGAGGTGCGCCAGTTTCGTGGTCTTGCGGGATACTATCGCAGATTCATTGAGGGATTCTCTAAGATCGCTCAACCCCTCACTGCTTTGACACAAAAGGGTATTACTTACAAGTGGGGAGATGCCCAAGAATCTGCTTTTCAATTATTGAAGGCAAAACTTTGCAGTGCACCTATACTATCATTACCTGAGGGTATAGAGGACTTCGTGGTGTATTGTGATGCGTCTATCCAAGGATTAGGGTGTGTGCTGATGCAGCGTGATAAGGTGATCGCGTATGCCTCACGTCAATTAAAGGTTCATGAGAAAAATTACACCACCCATGACTTGAAAATGGGAGCAGTGGTTTTTGCTCTAAAGATCTGGAGGCATTATCTCTATGGTACGAAGTGTACGATCTTCATTGACCACAAGAGCCTCCAACACATATTCGATCAAAAGGAGCTGAACATGCGACAACGTCGATGGGTCGAGCTTCTGAATGATTATAACTGTGCCATCAAATATCATCCAGGGAAAGCTAATGTAGTAGCTGATGTCCTTAGTCGTAAGGAAACGAAACCCAAACGGGTGCGAGCTTTACAACTTACCATACATTCTAATCTTCCTGATAAGATACGTGAAGCCTAGGGCGAGGCTTTGAAAGAAGAAAACATCGGGCTTGAAACTTTACATGGTGTGGATAAGCACCTGGAAATAAAGATAGATGGTCTTCAATACTTCATGAATCAAGTCTGGATACCATGTTTTGGGGATCTCAGACAACTGGTGCTCGATGAAGCTCACACCTCTCGATATTCGGTACATCCTGGTTCAGACAAGATGTACCAAGATCTCAAAACTCTTTACTGATGGCCAAACATGAAAGCTGAGATAGCCACTTATGTTAGTAAGTGCTTGACTTGTGCGAAGGTTAAGATTGAATATCAGAAACCTTCAGGCCTACTCCAGCAACCAGAAATCCCTATGTGGAAATAGGACGGAATTTCTATGGATTTCATAACAAAGCTCCCTAGAACGCCAACTGGCCATAACATGATTTGGGTTATCGTGGATCGTTTAACCAAATCGGCACATTTCCTAGCAATAAAGGAAACCGACTCGCTGGAGAAACTAGTCAATCTCTACATCAAGGAGGTAGCCTCTAGGCATGGGGTGCCTACTTCTATCATATCTGATCGCGATGCGCGATTCACTTCTCATTTTTGGACTACTCTCCAAAACGCTTTGAGGACCCGCTTAAATATGAGCACAGCCTATCACCCACAGACGGATGGACAGAGTGAACATACCATCCAAACATTGGAAGATCTGCTACGAGCGTGCATGGTAGATTTTGGCAACAGTTTGGATAAGCACTTGCCTTTGATTGAATTCTCGTACAACAACAGCTACCACACTTCGATTCAGTGTGCGCCTTTTGAGGCACTTTATGGACGCAAGTGTAGGTCTCCCATCTGCTGGACTGAAGTTGGGGATAGCCAGCTAACAGGTCCCGAACTCGTGCACGAAACTTCTGAGAAGATAGTGCAAATCAGAAACCGGATGGCTGCTGCTCGTGATCAACAGAAAAGTTACGCTGATAAGTGTAGGGAACCTTTGGAGTTCCAGGTTGGGGACAAGGTTCTATTGAAGGTGTCACCTTGGAAGGGGGTGATACGCTTTGGAAAACGGGGAAGGTTGAACCCACAATTCGTTGGACCATTCGAGATTGTCGAAAGGATTGATCCGGTAGCTTACAAGTTAAACTCGCTTAATAAACTCAGTGGGGTACACGATGTATCCCACGTATCATATCGAATCTAAGGAAATGCATGTTGGATACAACACTGATGGCGCCACTGGAGGAGATCCAGGTGGACGATCAACTACGGTTCATAGAAGAACCAGTGGAGATTCTTGAGCAGGGTGTCAGGAAACTCAAACAAAACACTATACCTATTGTTAAGGTACGATGGAATTTCCGTCTAGGACCGGAATATACGTGGGAACGCAGAGATCAAATGCGGCTCAAATATCCACACCTCTTTTCTGAACCTGAACCTGAACATAAATCGAACACTAAACATAAAGCAACTCTTTCAAAGTGAATTTCGGGGCGAAATTCCTTTCATCTTGGGGATGATGTGACATCCAGGAACCAAGCACACATTATTAAGCTGGCTTTACTGTTTACTTACTGAATTTCGGGACGGAATTCTTTTCAACTTGGGGATGATGTGATACCCGCAATTTCAGGTTCTCACTTTAACTAAACTCTAGTTATATTCCTTGCATTCTACATAACTAGGGTTAGCTAGATAGGACACACGTTGCACAGTTATAGGTTAATAACTACATGAAGTGGTAATTCGGGGAATTACCAGACTGTATACATGATTAGTGAACCTCAGACGTTGGTGAACCATGAAGTTAAATAATTGTGAATTAATTGGTTGAGATTGATTGCAATTACATGCTTCTATGATACTCTGCGAAACTATGTGCAAACTGTATGTGATTACGTGAACTTAAATCGAATACCTTAATAAAAACCATAATAGATGGACCATTAGGATGGTTGGGGTCTTAACACATGGGGTTACACTTGTTACGGTTCAAAATAGCGGAAACATCGAAGAAAACAGGCTGTACAACGAAGCAGGCCACCCGGAGCGGGCCGGGGAGAAGTGAGCGGCCGCTCGCTCTCTTCGAGCGGCCGCACGCTCTCTCTGAGTGGCCGCGCGCCGCATTCTGACGCAACTAAACAGACTTAAAACCCTATTTAAACAATCTTAAGCCTCATACAACCCCTAAACTCAACCCTAATCGCCCCTACTGCCCTATTACGAAATATTAACCCCTAAACACCTGCTAAGGCACAAGAACATCGATCAAGAAGCTTCAAGAGCATTCGGTTGATTGTTTCGAAGAGCTTGCGGTATAATCTTTAATCTATTGTGTTTTAATCTTCTTTAATATGTTATAAAACCTTATAACTTAGTTTTTCCAGCTCTGAAACCTTTTCATAAAGATTAAAACTTAAAGTTTATAAAGATTGAATGGGTTAAACGTAATCTTATGCAATTAGTAATTGATAGGTTGCATGATTATGCATGTTCTTGATGTTTTAGACTCCTAGGGTTTATGAATGATGATGTTTATGTATCATTAGGGTTTTGATCAGATGTGGCTTTTATTGATGGTGTGTGATGATTATTAGGTGCTATTGATTGATAACATGCAACTAGGGTTTGATATAATTGATAATATTGCATGATTAGAATCTGGACAGAATCTAAATGTCGACTTGTAGGGTCTGTTATGTGACATTAAATTGTTGATTTTGATCGATTCTTTGCATGAATGGATTGTACATTGTCTTAGCTTGTTAGAATGGGTAAAATCATCTGATTTGGATGTCGTTTGATATGTTTTTAGAATTTTCTTTGATTAAAGGTCATATCAGATTTTCGGATTAACAAACTGAGTCAACTTTAAACAATCATAACTCGAGTTTTACAAGGAATTAAGTTATGAAATTTGGACAGTAGATTAACATTGGAATAACTCGGCGTTTACAAGTAGATTCATCCCGTTTGGATGAATACACGATTTTTTGGAATTTTCTACTAAGCTGATCTGTTGTGTGTATTTTCTGAACATAGCTGTGTTCCATAAATTTTCATATTTTTTGTACAAGGTTTTATCACAAACTAAACATATGGATTTGTCCAGTAGGCCCCTAGAATATTTAGTAAAATTTTCGGAGTCTAAATCACTGGATAAGTATTTTTAATAAATTAGTTTTCATGGCGCATAATCTGTCCTGAAAACGCAGATTGTGTATTGTGAGTTTGTGTGACTAATTGGAGTTCTATGTGGTATGTATATGACATGTACTTGAATAGGCACTTATATGAGATGCATATGAAGTGTAAAACTAATGATAACCAACATATTCACCAACGGGTCCTTAGGGTTTACTTATGCATGTAGAATCACTAGGTGTCAGTTACACGATTTTGAACATTTAAACGTCTTGGACAAACGGGTTTTATGGTGTAATGATATTACACATATACTTACTTAGTGACACATGTATTAGGGAGTCGGTAGTACACCCTAATTTGGAGTTTGGATTTACTTGCTTGCATACTACGGTGAGTTTCACTACTTTTTCTCAAAAGCATGCGTCTCGGGTTTGAGACAACGAACTTAACTTTTTCTAGTCCGGTTTGGGACTACTTACACATCCTGGGTTGGGATGCTATGGCTCATTGTGTGGGTCGGGTTTTGACTCCTTGTGTGGGTCGGGTTTTAACTCCTTGTTTGGGTCGTGTTTTGACTCCTTGTGTGGGTTGGGGTTTTTGCTAGTTCGCAAACTTTGTCCTTGATGAACTAAACCAACACTATCACTGTAAGTCCCTCACATACCGAATGAGTTGCCTGGTTATGGCAATCGGGTTATTAGTTGATAGCGCTATTAGGTCTGACAAACCTCACACCGGCTCGGGGGAGTGCGGGAGTGAACTATAACTTAACAGATTATCATTGTTGATAGGCAATGATGCACGACAAACTGCTCACATTTGTGACAACACGTACATTAGCAGTTTGGTATATCGGTGTTAGTTATCATGAATGGGTTAGCTACCCTTGGCATGCGATGAACTAGTGGTTACACGGTTTTTGGAACCAACTTAATTACTTACGCTTTTACTTGGTTACGTGGTTTTGGAAACCAGCGCATTTACTTACTCACTTTCTTTACTTTGTGAACTCACCAACATAGTTTGTTGACCTACGATATACATACTTTTGCAGGTAGTTAGCTTCCGGTGCCACGATTAGAAAGCACTGCACACTTCACTGCATTTGAATCTTGGGCATACACCTAAATTATATATCATGCTTTTACGTTTTCTTTCATATGGTTTTAATTTGGGCGCGTTGTTTTGCGCATGGTTTTAAAAGGTTTAAATTTGGTTTACGCTTCCGCAGCTTAACTAAACTTGATTTTTGAAAACGAACTAAATGGTTTGGGCATTTAGAGTTCGTTCATATGACTTATGGCTATGGGATCCTGATATGTCATACGCCTCGTGGTATAAACCCCGCAGTGGAAATTTGAGGGTGTGACAAAATTAGGCTATATAGCTTTTTTTAGTTGATTAAATTTTAGGCGTTTTTTTAATAGATTTATGATATGATATACGTGTCGTTCATTAGGTATTGGTTAAAGGATTGTCTTTTTGTTTAGAAAATTTAAGGTTGGTGTAGGCTTTTATTGATATGCTTTGGTAGGAAAAATTCCATGGTCTAAAAATTATTATTTCAAATATATCCAAGTCCAGTCTTTGTTCTTGATGATTCATTCTATGTGAACAACTCATCTTCACCAGTGAAACGTACTCCAATTACCAAATAAATGCCTAATCGATCATTGTCTTGGATTACAAACTTTTTAGATGATAATTAGTTTGGAAATAGTAAAAAAAAAAGCTCAAAAATGTATTTTTAATGAACAAAAGTACAAAACCACATATGCTACACCAATTATTAACAAAAATGTTTCTAACATCTTTTGGCATGTTAACATCTCTTAAAGATGTTATAAGGATGCCAACTCCCCCCTCTCTCTATATATATGAACACACACACATATATATATATATATATATATATATATATTAGTTCTTTTTTGTTTCAGTTTTATTCCAAATTAGAAAAACAATAAGCGTTGGAGGTAGAGAATTCAATGGGAGGCAAGAAACAAGGTAAAATTTCTATGACCTTTATCAGTTAAAGTTTTTCATCTATTTTCAGTTTAAAGTTCACATTTTGTGTAAAAAATGAAGAAAAGGAAGCGAACCTGAAGCAACTCAGAAAGAGTTTGTTATTGAAGGTAAACCCAATGCCAAGCTTCTACTATGAGGGTCCACCGTCAAATGTTTTGCAAAGAAGGTAATTAATAAATTATTTAGTGTCTAATGGTTCGTTAACACATATATTGTTGTCACTACAAAGTATTGATTATATTCATACAAAATCGATGTGTTCTATTTAACTAAACAATTCTAACGAGCATAAAGTCTCCCAAAGTCTTATCTCCAGTTCATACAATCTCGCTAAGAAAAAAAAATCCATTATTAGCTTTATGAGGGTGTTTGGATGTGATTTTTCCAAGTTATTATCTGATTATTTGATTTTGGGTATTTCATATAGCAATATCTGTCACACCCTTAAATTCCACTTGCGGGGTTTTACCGCGAGGCGCGTGACATACCAGGATCCAAGTCAACGGTCACAATAAACGACAACTATATGATATGAAAATAACGTAAAAATAACCAACCACCCAGTTTAAAAGTTCAAAACTAAACCAGACAACGACAACGAAAGCATAAAGTTTACAAAACCAAAGTTTCAAATGTATTTAGTTAAACCAAACATGGTTTAATTATGAATGCAAGACCAGACGCAGTGCGACTCCAGTGCGCCTAAGACTCCTTGCTACCTTAGCGACCTGAGAAAACATGCAAAGTTAGTCAACACATACAGTTCCGGTGAGTCATAGATGTAAAGTTTGCAAAAGTATGAAAATAGTAAAAAATGGGGCTGTGACACTCACATTAGTTTGCTTCCCTTAATTATAGACACGGTCTTTATAGTCCTAAATACCGGTGATCAATCATAAAAGTTTGCATAAGTGTTTTGACTAATAACCCGTAAGTTAACTAGTCCCCGATTGTCCAGATCATCACTAAGGATGTCCGAAAACGTGTTTGACTGTTAAAACGACACACCAGACCGACCCGACATCCCGTTGGTGACCCATTACATACATTAATCAAGTACATATAGATTACACATAAGGTTCATGCATAAAACACTTAGTTTGCATCAAAAATCGCACAAAGTAAGGTGTAAGGTCGAATCAGGATTTCTGGAAGTTCATTCGACTCATATGGGTCCTCATTCGACCCATATGTTGTTGATTCGACCGATACACAAGTTCATCTGACCTAACATATGTTAATTCGACCTAAACACATGTTAATTCGACCTAACACATGTTCATTCGACCTTAACACATGTTAATTTGACCAAATTAAGCTTCATTCGACCAAAGTAAAGTTGGTTCAACCTCCATGAACGTCATTCGAACCCACGAAGGGTCGAATGGGTTTGGTTGGTTCGACCCAAATGCTGCCAAAACTCATAAAACGCACCAAATCGCATCTAAACAGTCCGAAAACATCACGAAACTCCACAAATCACATCAGTCAAGCATCATTAACCTATCCCCACTAAACCCTACTAATTTTACTCCAAAATCAGTTCGTTTTACAACTTCCCCAAAATGGCAAATTATGGAAATGTCACATCAATGCATGTAAACTTTACCCAAAATGTAAACTTGTCGAAATCACTTAACAATTAGCTTAATATGCTCAGATTATCATGTATATGAAAACCTCTAATCGTTTCATTAATAATAACATCATGAACAAACCCCAGATCTAACACAAAACCCCTAAAATGGGCAAAACATCAACATCCATCAACTTGTAACCGATGATAATCATAAACCACCATCTATAGCAGCCCTAGATCATTGTTATAACATCTATACAACATTCAATCATCCAACAATCCAATATACATCATTAAACACCGTTAACACATGTTAATTTGTATAAAAAATCATGTTTAATGATGAGGTTTCGTTTAGAAAGGTTTTTAATCATGAAAACCATCTTAGAACAGATCTGGACCTTTGGGGTTTAATGAAAACGAATGAAAATGCTTGAAAAGGATTTTGGATTAGGAACACACATTAGATCTTCTCTTGTTTATGATATAGATGGTGTTTGTAGGTTAGATTATGAAAAACAAGATCAAAAACTCCTCCCCAGGTGTTTTAGGTTGAGAGAGAGCACTTAGAGGCGTTTAGGGTTTGCGAAATGATGAAAAATTGCAAAGTATGGTATTTATAGGTGATGTTCATTCTACCTATGCAGGGGTCGAATGAAGTTATATGGGGTCGAATGGATGTCCATTCAACTGGTTCGAACCCCTTTAGGGTCGAACAAGTTTCCCCTTTTTCCAGTTTTTCAAGTTTTGTCGTTTTAACGTGTTTTAACACATCTTAACACATGAACATGCAATCCTAACATATGTTAAGCATATATAATCATGTATAATCATATAAACATTGTTAAAACACCTATTTGCACATTATATAACATATATGGATCAATATATGTATGTCACTTAATTCAATTCATGCAATTCACCAACAACGGGCCGGACTCAAGACTCGCTTGTACATAAAATAACCCCAATGATCCTCCAAATTATTGAACCCTGGACAATACGTAAAGTAACCCGAATCAATTGACCCAGTTAAGTATGTTAATAAATGTTTTTCACTAAGGTAGACTTATAAGTTTGTAAAATGTTAACTTGAATATGCCGGGTGTCACAATATCACTTTTGCAAATACATATCCGAACGGTCCTTAAATGTTCAAATTTTTAGGTGGAATTGTGGAAACATATCCGAGTGGTGGCTGAGGATACGTAGCTACAGCTTGACCCTATAATTGAAGAACAATCTACCAACATGTAACTTTTGAGCTGTAAGTAATTACCATTTATTTGAAAGGTACTGGGATATGTAGCTAGAGGTTGATCCTATAACTTCTTTTATTGTAATTGCCATATTAATTAATAGTACTTAGTGTGCACCCTATGCGCAATGGGTTCACTTGTTTTCAAGATGCAAGGGGCAAAGGTGCCGTTTGACCCATAATAAAGCATAACTACGACTTGGCTATTTCCTCATATATGTATATTTATTTCTATTCAAATTGAGGTTATCCTTTTCTTTTCTTTTCTTTATAATGTTTGTCTTCCTGTTCAAGATTGCCATGGTCTCAAAATTGAAGCACAAAAATCCTGTTGAGATGTGTGGAAGGAAATACACGTGTCTTGGCTTATGAATTTGCAACCACAGGATCTTTATATGACATATTGCATTACATGAACATTTGTTTGCACTTTTTTTCGTGTTTAAATTAACGGATATATAAGTTGAAATATAATTGGTGTTGGGTTTAAAATCTATATAATATGCATATATACATGCATGTAGGAAGGGTCTGCAAGGAGCACAAACGGGTCGTGCTTGATTAGGTGCAACGAGTAAAGATTTTTGTTGATGCAGCAAAGGGACTAGATATTTGCATAACAAGGTCCATACTTAAATAATTCAAAGATATTAAGTCTAGCAATGTGTTGATATTTGAGGATTTAAGAGCCAAGATTGTCGATTTTCAACCATTCAAAACAATCACCCCGATATGGCTGCACACTTGCATTATACTCGTGTTTTGGGAAGTGTTGGCTATTGTGTGCCATAATAATACTTATATTACAAACCCTTTTCATATATATATGCGTCTACCCAGCGAAAAAGTGGGCGAGATGATTCGGCTCACAGGCTACACTGGGCAATTTTTTAGCTGTTGGGTTAGGTTAGGCAAGTCTATTAAAACTTACAAATCACAACTTTTAATTTCTAAATGGACAGTGACCTTCATATGATAGTGTATACAATATCATATTATTACTACATGCTTTTGCCATGTAAATGAATTTTATCATTTAGCAAGGTGTCTTCAATGGCACGGTTATGTAGATATGCAATGACTTGACAACTTACACAAGAGTGATGTTTATGTTCATATTGGTCTGTTACATTAGCATACATTTGGTTTATTAAGATTTGTTCAATAATGAGTACATAGTTTTTGTTGTGAACTACAATAAGTTGTAAGTGGCGGTGCACAGTTCTTTTCTTTTCTTTCTACGAATACTTGTTAAAACATAGTGTGCACATTTCTATTCTTTTTGCGTAATTTGCGCCAAAAAATCTAAGTATCATAATGTTGTATTGCAACCTATTTGTAGATTTCGCTGCAACGCGCGAGTAAACCCACTAGTAATAATATAAAATATGAAAGTCATGATTATTTTAAGACGAATATGGGGTTTTCCTTCGGTAGGGTGTTGGCCATAGTTAATTAGTGCATATGAACAATGGATTGTTTATTTATTTATTTATTTTTGTGTTATACCATCACTTGTTAAAATTAAGACAGTGGATTACGAAATCTTAGTCATCTTCTCTATCTAATGATTGGGGAGTCTGCTTTAAAATTGAAAATCGCCCGCCCTGCACCCACCCCTCGAGTATATGCTTCAACAGGAATCACGCAAGGGTAGATTAGAAATCTCTAGTAAAAAAGTAAAATGACCGTCCGTAACCTAGCAGATAAAGTACATTATTATAGGTGATATTAATAAAATATAAGTTTATCGGTGAAAGGGATTAATTTTTGTAGTGGGTCACTGGGTCGTATGAATGTTATACTCTCAAAACAGTTGTAACAAATAATTGGGTAGTTGATTAAAAACAATCATAGAAAAAATAATCTTGTAATTACATATTTTTATATTAATCGAATAATTATAGTCAACGATTTCAAATGTTTCACTAATTAATTTCATGAGCTTCTCGTAATAAACAATCTTAACTTAATGTTTGAATATTATAATAGGTTTGTCACATTCGTCACTAACTAAGTTGAATACTTTCTTGTCCTTTTCAGGATGGGTAGATCTAGAAAAGTAGAAATTAAACCACTCATAAGTCATAACAAAAACATTTTTAGTTTTAGAAATTTTTTCATGCTCATAATATCAATGCCCCTATCAAAAAGTTTTATACGTGTTACATGGGTCATGACATTTTTTAATTTGGTCGTACAATACTTATGACGTGATGCGATATATTATAATAAAAAATTAAGAAAAGAGAAAATAACAAAAGATGACAAGTGTAATTTTTTTTCTTTCTTTCTATCATACTAGGTGAAATCTCGTATGAAAATACGGAAAGACTAAATCATATTTTAAGGTATCTTTATTAAAAACAACAATAAGAAGCCAATCGTCTGTTGTAAGGAAAACTTGTTTAGTAACATCTGTTCCTTTCAAGATACCAGTTAATAGTATTGATCAGATGTTTAGTACTGAAAGGTGTTACAACAGCAGAAAGATAAATCAACAGACGGATTAAAGCTCTGTTGAGATAACACATATTAAAAACAAAAGGAGGATTCCCTAAATATCAACCCCTCTACTTCATTTACACAGAAAATAAAGAGTCAGAAAATTAATACATTTAGGATCATCAATAATTTCATTCAATAATAATGGAAAATAACATTATACATTATAAAACAAAAATACATAATAATATATAAAACAAAAAACATAATAAACCTACTTAAACGAAAAAAAATTAAACATAACATAACTAATCCGAATCTACTTCGTCTGATGACAGATCATCATCAGATGCAGGCAATTCCATTTCTTCCTATTCAGCTTCCTCCTGCAACGTAATTATTTGATTGAATCATTCGTTCAAGATCCAACACTGCTGTAGTTCGATTAATGTTAGCCATCCTGAATTCCATCAATTCCTGTAGGAACTCCAAACCTTTGGACTTTACTATCTCATTTTGATGGTACATTTTTACCGAACCATCATCAAAATTTACCGATACACTAATAACCGATTCAGCGTAAAACCACCTCACCACATGCATCGGCTCTTCCTCTTCGTATTCTCCAAACTTGATATCTAACTTTCCCTGTAATCTGAATTCTTGAAAACAACAAAGTTCCCTTGTTTTTCCAACTTCATAAACTTTCCGTTGGAATTCATCATCCATTTCCAGGATGGCTTTCCTTGACCCAAATACGAAACATGTGTTATCGCTCATAAAAACCATGTAACGACGATGAAATTCATCGAAAAACCAATAAACAACTTGTGCCATTTTGAATGGATTTTTTTTTTCTAGAAGTGTAATCAATAGATTATTTCAGATTGATAATTATAATCAATAAAAATTACTTAAATACAAATAAAATACCGCGTGAGTTTAATAAATCGAGGTTCAAGGTTGTCATTATTATTTATCACTCACGACTCTTAATATTCTACACTGAATTTCATTAGAAAACAAAACACTGTTTTATTATATTTTAAGGTTTGTTTACTAAAAACCACATTAAGAAGCCAATCGTCTGTTGTAAGGAAAATTTGTTTAGTAACATCTGTTCTTTTCACGATAGCAGTTAATAGTACTGATCAGATGTTTAATGCTGAAAGGTGTTACAACCACAGAAAGATAAATAAACAGACGGATTAGAGCTCTGTTGAGATAACAGATATTAAAAACAAACAGATGATCCCCTAAATATCAACTCATCTACTTCATTTGCAGAGCAAAATTTCGGTAACTTCAATACAGTCACAACTAAACAACACTTTAAACATCTGAAAAAATATATAAATACATGAACATCTAGGTATAACCCCATGTGAAAACATGGGAAGAGTATATCTTTATTTAAAACAATTACTTACCAAAATATAAAAAACATAAATAGACCAACGGCTATGGTATGTTTAGTAAACAACAAATTATAAATTCAATTATCTAGAGTCAGTTAAAGAGATATTTCTAAAACCACCGTAACTACAAACAGTTGTTGATTCAAATAGATGATCCTCAAATAGTTTCCTTCAAACATATGTTTTCTTAAACTTCACTTTATGTAATGTTATTCTATATTGTCCTTACAAACATGTGTTGAGTTGTCAACAAACTTTTAAAAAACTACAATAGCAATTACACTTATTATTGAAATTCCTTAATTTTACTGAAGATATCCGAGTTACTCAAACATAAAAGATACAAAATACAGGCAACAGATGATGAAACAAACTTCTGATGACACGGGAAGAGAATCTTTTTTAAGACAATTATACCCCTCAAAAATATAAAAAATATTAACATACCAACTGTTATGGTCTGTTTACTAAACATGGAATTAAGAAGTTAGTAATCTGTTGCAAGACAAATTGTGTTTAGTAACGTGTGTTCAAGTGTTGAGGCTCTGTTAAGGAGATCTTTCTACAACAGCTGTTACTAAAAAAGTTGTTGATTCAAACAAATATCCCTACAAAAGTGAAGTAATGCTAATTATGACATTTCTTCCATTAGACTAAAAACTACATACAAAATACAGGTAAACATGACAAAAAAAACCAAAGAAGACAAAACCAAAAAGAAAGAAAAACTACACGATAATGTCTCTAACTCCTCAAGAACCAGAGACATATTATTTCTTTATACACCCATCTCTAGTTAAACATGCTCTAGATGTGGTCATGATACAAATAATATTTTTCTTTGATTGTAAGAATCTTCCAAGAACACCAATTACAACTTGATTACCCAAGCTTTATTGGTAATACATTTTTCTTTCATTGATAGAATTTTTTAAAAGAGTGTTAGTAGGAAATTTAAATGAAATAACATAATACTGTAGTCATCGACGGTTGCTTTATTTATCATATAAATGAAGAGATATAAAGTTGGAAACTGAAATGACAATTTGCTCGCCTTTTATAGAGGGAAAAAATACATTACGTATTATAATAAGATTTTTGACCCCTTATGTCAAGTGTAAAACAATTACAAACACAAATAATAAAATAATGTTATAAATAGTTTAACATTATTGTCACTATTATATTATAAATATAACTATATTATTTTAATAATTAACATTTAAGAAATATAAATCTAAATAAACTAATTTTTAATATCTTAATGATTAAATTTGTATTTCCAACCTCTGTTGAGTTGAAGGGTATACAATATCTGTTGACTTGTCAACAGATGTTCTCAAACAATTGTCATCAATTACAATTTTACAATCAGATATTAACATGTGCAGTTGATATTATAATTCAGACTTATTGTTTATTGATATTTTTAAAATACCAGTAATATAAACGTGATTAAATTAAAAACAACAGTTATTAAATTTGTACCGTCATTATTGTAATAATAAAATAATAAAAAAATATTATTAATAATTTAATATTATTGTCACTATTGTAATAATTAACATTCAAGCAATATAAATTTGAATAAACTAATTTTCAATGTCGTAATTATTATCTTTAGTATTCGAGACTATGTTGATTTGAAAGGTATCCAATATCTGTTGACTTGTCAACAGTTGTTCTCAAACAACTGTCATCCATTACAATTTTGCAATAAGACACTTGAATACAGATGTTGTAGGAACTAAACATGCAGAAAACATTAAAGAATGATATAAGCAGATGTTTATACAGACTTTGTAATACTTAACCTTAACTAATAGCTTCTAAAAAATATTAAATATATAAAAAGTAATTATGAGATCAAACTTTATTATTAATATTTTATAGTTTAATAAAGAAAATAAACAATTAAACTTCAAAACACAATTGATATTGGTTGTGCTAACAATATAAATTTAAATAATATTTGTCTTTTCAAGTTCATAATTACAAAGGGTCGAGACCCTTAAAACTCTACGATGACAACTGTACAGATAAGGGATGTAAATGGAAAGCTGCAAAATAGGGCAGTCATTAAATGATGGATGTACTTTATTTTACTACTAGGTTATGTACCCGTGTGATACACGGGTTGAACAATTTAAATTATATATATTATATATAAATTTAAAATATAATTAAGAAAAATTAGATTACATATTTTATTTAAAATAAAAAAAGTTGCCTTTACAACCGAAAAAATATTAAATATTTAGGCTAGGATATAAAAAAGTGAAATTAATTTAAAAGTATCTACTCATCAATTAAACCATCCCAATCGAGTAATGTTCATTTTGGAATTTAACATCAAGTTTATTCCAAAGCCAAAGTATTTTTAACATTGAGTGTATAATCATTTTTTTCTAACATCAAGGTCCTTAAACATAATGACATTTATTGGTTCAATTTTACTGTAATATAAAAAAATGTGTGAATTAATAGCATGGAAATAAAGATTGAAACGAATTAGCAATGAAAAGACTGTTTTGATATTGCATTTCTCCATTGAAGTAACTTGAAAAAACAAAGTCAATGAAGATTTCAAATAATGATTTTTCATATATAAAATGTATTTTATATATGAAGGTATTATAATACGAAAATAACTAAACATATTTAATTTTGTATTAAATCAAATATTTAATTCATGTGAATTGATTTGTTTTATTTTGTTTGTTCAGAATATTGTAAAAAATATAGTTTTAAACTGAGAGTGAAAAACCACATATTAAAAACACGTTTTTAAGGTACACGATTTAAATTTAATAACAAATAAATACACTATCTTAAAAAAATAAATAATTTTTAATAAAGATTACTTTTGTTAGTTCATAAACATTTTCAAATTATGTCTAATAATTTATTTCTAATTTTGAATTACAATATAATTATATTAATTGATTTACAAAAAACATAGAATATATATATTAAACTAAATTTCAGTAATTATACTAATAATTATAGTTGTAACAAATATAAACTGAATAAGTAATAATTATTAAATAAGGAAAAAAATTAAAATAAATGTATTGTTTAAAATAATAAAATGGGAGGCTTTGTGATGGAGTTCTATGTACTCCATGTGTTGTCTTTTATTACTATAGATAGAAATCGATTAATGTTGATTGATTTATTTTATTTATTTGTTTTGAACAACATGAGAGTCTCACAAAAAAGCTTGACTAATTGCATTGTGCTATTCTTAATTTGTTTATTTGACTTTTGAATTTTAAGTCTTAAAATTAATATGTATTTGTTGAGCATAGTGTAACATCTAAAACAATGACCAAAATAAAAAAAAAACTTAATAATCATTTGTCAAATATTGTAACAAACTTAATTTTAAACTTAGAATAACAGATCAAATATTGTAAAAAGAATCATGTGTTTTCTTTTACTAATGATTTCAGCTACAACTCATCATCATCATACTCAGTTAATCCCACCTATAGCAAAGCTAAGGTAGGGTCTGAGGGGCGCGAGACAACTTTCTCTAAGGAACTCAGCAAAATAGCCCCGTAACTTCGGGAGAAGGGGTGCCTCCTCACAAAGGGGGTCGCAGTGACCAGGCCCGGGCGACTGTTTACCAAAAACACAGGTCTCCGCAAAGTCGTAAAACCATGTATGGGGGCTGACGCCTACCCAGTGCCGGAAGCTCAAGGAAGTTGGTGACCTGATGACATGGGAGCCGGCGACCGAAGCCCCGGTGAATGGCGGCCGTAACTATTACGGTCCTAAGGTAGCGAAATTCCTTGTCGGGTAAGTTCCGACCCGCACGAAAGGCCCAACGATCTGGGCACTGTCTCGGAGAGAGGCTCGGCGAACTATGATTATTAATATAATTAATAAAATTCAATTCAATAAATTTATAATATGCTTTTGCAAAACAGTTATTATATTTAAATATGAATTTATTGTATTAAATAATAAAATGAGAGAATTCATGAGGGAGTGCCATGTGTCCCTCATGTATTTTGTTTTATTAATGATTTCAGTTACAACTATGATTATTAATATAATTAATAAAATTCATTTTAATAAATTTATAATATGCTTTTGCAAATCAATTATTATAAAAAAATGAGAGAATTCATGAGGGAGTGCCATGTGTCCCTCATGTGTTTTCTTTTATTAATGATTCAGTTACAACTATGGTTATTAATATAATTAATAAAATTCATTTTAATAAATTTATAATATGCTTTTGCAAATCTACATCTACATCTACATCTACACTATATAATAAAAAAAAACACATGAGGGACACATGGCACTCCCTTATGAATTCTCTCATTTTATTATTTAATACAATAAATTCAAATTTAAATATAATAATTGATTTGCAAAAGCATATTATAAATTTATTAAATTGAATTTTATTAATTATATTAATAATCATAGTTGTAACTGAAATCATTAATAAAAGAAAACACATGATTCTTTTTACAATATTTGATCTGTTATTCTAAGTTTAAAATTAAGTTTGTTACAATATTTGGCCAATGATTATTAAGTTTTTTTTTTTTTATTTTGGTCATTGTTTTAGATGTTAAACTATGCTCAACAAATACATATTAATTTTAATACTTAAAATTCAAAAGTCAAATAAACAAATTAAGAATAACACAATGCAATTAGTCAAGCTTTTTTGTGAGACTTTCATGTTGTTCAAAACAAATAAATAAAATAAATTCTATGTTTTTTGTAAATCAATTAATATAATTATATTATAATTCAAAATTAGAAATAAATTATTAGACATAATTTGAAAATGTTTATGAACCAACACTGTTTTCATAAAAGCTAAAGAAGATACATCTGGTATTGAAAAGTCAACTCTAAATGAACTAGATAGAACATTGAAAACATAAACAAGCCTTAATTTTCCAAAAATGGATCAAGAATTTCCAGAAATCTGGAATTCAATATTAGATAAAACATGTGATATCAATTGTTGCATGTGTGCTAAAATTCTGAAAGTAGTCCAAGCACACATCACCAGGAAAACACACAAGGACTCTCATATTCCTACAGCTGAAATCTGCAAGGATATGAAGAACAAAACAAATGTTGAGAAAATGTACTTTAAGTCAGTGCCCAACAAAAGATGGGTACTAAAAAATCTCTAACTCTCAACATTGCAAGACCTTCATGTGCCCCAGATTTGGTATAATGACTCTGGAAGCTCCAAGCACATGACAGGAAACAGGAGCCTATTAAGTAGGTCTGTAGCCAGAGTTGATCAACTGGTCAACTTTGGGAATGGAATAAAAGGTAGGACCTTTGGTTATAGAAACATTACTATAAGGCCTCTGACCATAGAAAAGTTTCATAGGAATCATATATAATGTGGTATACTTGACAGGTGAAAGAATTAGAAAATGTATTTATTACTTTGATCTCAATGTCAAACTGAGAATAGAACCCTTGTGTTTATTTTCTCAAACATCAAGTGATAACTGGATATGCATAGGAAACTTGCACATGTAAATTTCAAAACTTTAAACATCCTTGCTAACAAAAAGTTAGTAAAAGGCCTCCCTATAATAAAATTTAAAAAGGAAAACGTATGTGAAGCATGTCAAATGGGTAAATCTAAAAGAAGCTCGCATAAATCATTATCTGGTTCCTCAACAACACAACCTTTGGAACTACTTCATATGGATCTGTGTGTACCAATCAGCAGGGAAAGCATAGCAGGTGAGAAATACATACTTGTCGTGTTGATGATTTTTCAAGGTACACATGGGTTGACTTTTTGAGAAACAAAAGTGAAACTCCTGAATTAATAATAAATGTTATCAGAAAGATCCAAAATTACTTGAAACTAAAAGTCAGAAGAATTAGAAATGATAATGGTACTGAATTTAAAAATTCCAGATTGGAATATTTTCTAATAAAGAATGGAATTTCACATGATTTCTCGGCTCCTAGAACTCCTCAACAAAATGGAGTTGTAGAAAGGAGAAACAGAACACTTGTGGAAGCTGCAAGAACTATGCTGGCTTTCTCAAATTTGCCAACATACTTCTGGGCAAAGGCAATTGCCAATGGCTGCTTTACACAAAATAGGACTCTAATCAACAAAAGACTTCATAAAACACCACATCAAATAGTTTACAAAATACTTTTAAGTGTCAAATTTTTACATATCTTTGGATGTACATGCTACATATTAAATGATTTTGAAAATTTAGAGAAATTTTATAAAGGAGTATTTCTGGAATACTATCTGGCATCAAAAGCTTACAGAGTTTACATATTAAACTCTAAAACAGTCAGAGAAAGTATTTATGTGTCTTTTAATGATTCATCATTAAGACTCAAACCAGAAAACTCAAAATCTGAAAACATAACACTCTTCAAAGTTCTAGATAATACTGAACAGATGTTAAATGAACTATGCGAAGAGTTTCTGGGAAGTCAATGGGAAAGTAAACTAAAGACTTTGAATAAGTTAAACTTAAATAAAGAAAATATTTTGAGTTTCAATGAGATTGGTGAAACATCTATAGTTAATACTGAAACATATGTTGATCTAAATCATGAAACAATAACTCCAGACAATGCACAATCTCAGGGGGGGGGGGGGGACATCAGAATGAAGTCACAGATATTCATAATATCAACCATTTTCATAATATGAGGTGGACCAAAGATCATTTTCCTGAAAACATAATGGGTGATCCACAAAAAGGGGTGCAGACAAGGGCTGCAAGTGCTAATGAATGTCTGTGTGCAGGTTTCTTAAGTTTAACAGAACCAAAGTCAACATCTGAAGCTTTGCAAGATCCAAACTGGAGACATGCTATGCAAGAAGAACTTGATCAGTTTGAGAAAAGCAAAGTATGGACATTGGTTCCAAAACCAAATGACAAATCAGTCATTGGAACAAAATGGGTCTACATAAACAAATCAGATGAACAAGGTGTTATTACAAGGAATAAAGTCAGATTGGTGGTCAAAGGATATAATAAAAAAGAAGGTATTGACTTTGATGAAACCTTTGCTCCTGTGGCCAGATTAGAGGCTGTAAGAATCTTTCTTGCTTATGTTGCTCACAAGGACTTCAAAGTTTATTAAATAGATGCGAAGTCAGCATTTCTGAATGGCAAGATTGAACAAGAAGTGTATGTTCAACAACCACAAGGGTTTGTAGATCCTAGCCTTCCAAAACATGTCTACAAACTGGACAAAGCCTTGTATGGCTTAAAACAAGCTCTTAGAGTTTGGTATGAAACTCTATCCAAATTTTTGTTAAAATCAGGTTTCATAAAAGGAACAATTAACACAACACTTTTCTCAAAAACTTATAAAGGTCACATAATTTTGGTACAAATTTATGTAAATGATATCATTTTTGGGTCAACTAATACTGATTTTTGCAAGAAATTTGAAAAACTGATGACCAACCATTTTGAAATGAGTATGATGGGTGAATTAACCTTTTTCTTAGGTTTACAAGTCAAACAATTTCCAGAAGGAATATTTCTTTGTCAATCTAAATATGCCAAAACTATTTTAAAGAAATATCTTCTAGAAAAATGCAGTTCATCCAGAACACCAATGGCAACTGGTTCCACACTAGGATCTAATCCAGATGGAATTTCAGTGGAAATTCAGAAATATAGAGGGATGATTGGATCTCTTCTATATCTCATTGCAAGCAGACCAGATATTATTTTTGCAACATGCTTTCTTGCAAGATATCACTACAACCCAAAGGAGTCTCATTTAACAGCTATAAAAAGAGTGTTCAAGTATTTGAAGGGAACTCCAGATCTTGGATTATGGTATCCAAAAGGTACAAATTTAGATCTTGGATTATGGTATCGAAGGTTGACTATCACACCAATATGGTCATATAGGTCATTTGGTGAACTTGGTAAATAGCAACCTTCAAAGGTTGAGTATTACACTAATATAGTCAAATGGGTCATTTGGTGAACTTGGTAAATTAAGAACCTTAATCGAAGGTTGACTATTACATCAATATGGTCAAATGGGTCATTTGGTGAACTTGGTAAATTAGAACCTTAATTGAAGGTTGAGTATTACACCAATATGGTCAAATGGATCATTTTGTAAACATGGTAAATAACAACCTTGATTGAAGGTTGAGTATTACACCAACATGGTTAAATAGGTCATTTGATGAACTTGGTAAATTAATAGTCTTAATCAAAGGTTGACTATTACACTAATATGGTCAAATGGGTCATTTGGTAAAGTACCATATTAACAATCCTATTTGAGGGTTGAGTATTACACTAATATGGTCAAATGGGACATTTGGTAAATAAGAACCTTAGTTAATGGTTGAGTGTTACATCAATATGGTCAAATGGGTCATTTGGTGAACTCGTCAACTAATAACCTTGATTGAAGGTTAAGTACTACACCAGCATGGTAAATCGGGTCATTTGGTAAAATTGGTTAAAGGTAACCTAATGAGCAGATGATATTTAACTAGATGAAGAATGAGCAAAGGATGCTTGCTTAGACCCGATGATACTTTAGACTAGAGGAATAATGATCAGAGGATGTTTGCTCATATCAGAAGATAGTTAGACTAGAAAAAAAATGAGCAGATGATGTTTCCTCATACTAGCAAGGCTTATCAGAATTCAGTTTTTCATTCAGTTTTCTTTTATTTAACTTGTTTAACCGTCTAATTGGCTGTTTAATGCCGTTTAACCCTAGGTATGAGCTATTTTAGAGCCGAATGGAGGATTAAGCTATCCCGAAGAACCAAACGCGCAAATCTCATAAAACGCTTCCGCAAATATCTTCCCTAAAATGTTGTAATGTATTGGGATTAGAAATCAAGTTGTAAACACTTTGTAAGCACCAACATATGGTCGTAAACTCTGTTTTATTTTCAACACCATATGGAATTAGGTTTAGTTCTCAAATGTTTTAAGTATATCTCAAATTTTACAACATACATCGCGTGTTTAACGTATAATACCTTGTTTATTCAGGTTGGGTCTTACAGATAGTGTGAATTAGTTTGCCTAAGGGCAAGCAAAACATAAGTATGAGGATGTGATGGGTTAGTGATAGGTTTAAGATGCATTTCGGAAGCTTTTCGATTTAATTGTGAAATTATGTGGAAAATACTTTTGAATGGCACTACTTTTATTGCGGGTGGAGCTTGTTAAGCGGAAAGGGTAGAAGGGAATCCTACCCATAAAGCTTAGGTGGGTCTCACATGGCTAACACTTCCATTAAAGAACCATTACAGAATAAATAATAACCCAACCCATCATTAATTAGTTATTTAATTAGATGCCAAAGTAATGGATATGTTTATTTATTTGGATTATAACTTGTCATCTTTCAATTTTTATACTATTATATTCGTTTGACATTAAACTTTTGAGTCTTTCCAATATGGCCTTTCACCAACCATATAATGGACTAATTTTTATATTTTTATCGTTTGTATTCAACCCGTATTTTATATTTCTTTTCTGCTCCAATACTTTATTGTAACCTAGGTACACGATATAGACAATAGATACAACACAGATATCAACGGTTTATGATGTAGGGCATTTAGATTTTAATAAACATGATTGTATTTCCATTTTATTTGAATATCATGTTGATTGAGAATTCATGCGAAAACATTAATTCGTACGAAAACATCTAATTTACATACATGATCTCACGTGTCACACATAAGGACACAACCATGGCAATCAGAGCCATAAATTCTTGTAAATTCTATAATCATATGTTATATTTATATAGTAGTTCTTGTAAATACCAAATATTATAAACGATTAAAAGTTGTAGCCTGTATCTTAGGCTAGAAATTATGTTTTCCTATATATCAATTCTTCATACTCGCTAAGCATTCATGATAAGTTAACTTGTTACAAGAATGATGAAAATCGTATTACCTTTTAAATTACATATTTTTTTAACTGCTTTTGTGCACATATTTATCTCATTTTAGTTTAAACAATTATTGTATGTTCATCTTTTTATAATATAGGTAATCAAATGTGAACATTTTGATTTACATGAAACACGAAAGTTTTTAATGTCATACTTTTATATTGGTACGTATGAACATTCACTTAAAAGAATAACTACAACCAAAATTGGAAGGAAAATTTTTAAGGACGTTCATATGTGAACAACTAAATTTAGGAAGAAAAATAAATATTTCAAAGATATTCTCATGTGACTAACTAGAAATTGTTGTCCATAAAGTTGGAACTAATTTGTGCTCAAAAGAACTATAGTATACATCTTTATTGGTAAAGGTTAAAATTTGAATTTGTTTGAACTAATTAGAGTTTGCTTCTCATAACATTATTAACGATGATAAATATATTTATGTCCATCCAAACAAATAGGTGAAGTTTAGTGGTAAATTAAAGAGTGTGTAAGTTGCCATTCTAACATCCATCTATTAATAACAAGCATTCTAGGCCAGTTATGTCCATATATATGTTAATCCTTTAAGATTAAGAACTACACAATATTTAAATTGATTAATTTGAATTGGAATTCACATATAAATATGACCTCAAAATATACAACAATATGTTTGAGCATGGTTGTAAGAATTGTTCCTAGCCTTCAATTAGTCGTTGATTAATCACTAGTTGAAGGTTCATGGAGCAATGTTCAACTAAATGGCCAATTAATCAGTAGGAGGTTAATAATGGTCAAATCGGTCAAAATCGGCCAAAAATCGGTAAATTCTAGCCAGATTTCAACCAAAACCAGTAAATTCCGGCAAATTAGTCCTGTCTGCCTCAAAATATGGGCCAAAGAAAGTGTTAAAACATGTCTACATAATCCCTATTAATCCTGATTAATCGTTTTCAATACCTTACCGGCCTACTAGCGCCTAGCTATTCCTACAACACTGTGTTTGAGTTCATACATGTTTGAAACCGTTTAGACCTTATGTTATACTTTCATTTTCGTATTTACCATTGTATTTGAGAGTAATTCACTCCAAATACCTTGATTTAACAAGCACCAATGTATAGAAATACGAACATACACTCTTAGTTAATGAACCGAATTCGGGTTTAGATTTATACCACTGAGTTGAGTTGACTCATTGACACAGACTGAAATTTAAATTCAAAACTTTTTTCTGTTTGTTTGTATATGGTGACAAAGAGCATCTTTGGTAATTTACAATTGCATGGAGTTTGATGCATGAGTTTTAGAATCAAATCCCAACAACAAAACGAGCAACAACAAAGAAGAAGAGTGGTGGATGATCAGCACAGACTCCGCCGGTTGGAGGGATGGGAGACTGCACACACTCTTTTTGTCAGCCCACTCACCATAACCCTTTTTAATATTCGTAATGCTATTTTTAAAAAACATTCAAAATTATTAGGAAAATGTGTAATAAATAGAAATCACTTATATCATAATGTCATCATACTAGAATTCAACAATCTGACTAATATGTAATCATGATCAAATAAAAGAACATGTCTATACAAATTGTAATGGTTAAGGCTGTGACACTTGCACTATTTCTGTAAGACATATTGTGATGTGTATGCTCCTCACCTAAAATAATAATTGATTAGTTCCCCTCCCCACAACACCCCCTCCCCATAATTTTTACCTTTCAAACATGGGCCTCATAAGTGTCACATGACGCATCACGGCCCTCTTTCCCATTCACTCCTTGCAGTCTTAGACTACTCGGAGTGGTGGTGGGGGGAGGGGGGAGAGGGGGATGAAGCGACATGTGGCACTTGTGAGACCCTTGAGGGGGGGGGGGGGGGGGGGATTGTGGGGAGTGGAAGGGGGGGGGGGGGGAGCGGAAGGAAATAATATTATATTGTGTTTAAGTTAAAAAAAATTTGACCAATCAAATGGTGCCACATCACCATCACCACAAGCCCCACGCCAAGGATTCTACTCCCGCCCTCCTCCTTCCTGCCCTCTCCATGCCAGGGTGGCGGTGGTGTTCCCCCCTTCCCGCCTCCCACTCCGGTCAGTCTTATGGCTGGATGTATAGAAGAGGAAGTGAGGAAGGGAAAATCATTGATAGTAGGTGAGTTGCATGATAATTGCTAGTCTGGTTATATATTTTATTAAATAGTCATTGATATTTTATATGAAATTTATTAATTTGATTGTTATTAGATCTTCAAATAAAAGGAACTCAATAAAATAATAAACACACGGATTAATACATTATTCGTAAAACTTAGTTTCTTTTACGTTGATTGGACCCAGATATAAAACAATATTAGATTGACAATCAATACATATTGACGTCATTATAATTGAAACAAATGTTAGCTTCTTTTGTTTCACCTAACACAAACATGACCACTTGTGTGCCACCTAATGCAAATCTTGATAAGCTCGCATCTTCTAACGTAAATGTTATCTGATTTTTCTTAGGTTATGGGATGTTGTTTCTTCTTTTACTTTCTTCCTCCAAATTCACATCAGTGTTACGTCACTTTTCACTTTGAACGGATAATCATTTTTATTCATAGAAAATCGTGAAAAATTACATTAAGATAGCGGGCAGGTGGGCAACAAGCTGCGCCGCCACCCCTTTCTGGACAGCAAACCCTAGCCTACTAAAAACGAACTCCTGCCCCCCAGAGTCGTGACACTGCCATGAATAACCTGTTGGACTCTGGTCAGGATACGGATGAATAACCCGTTTTCACTTTCATTTCCCAAATCAAAGAAATAGTTCTCTATTCTTCTCCTTCCCCCATCCTCCTTTCATTTTTTTATTATTTTATTTAAGAGGAAAAAGCTAGAAACTCAAGAAAGAAGGGGGAGGAGTTGTTCCCTTTCGGTGATCAGTGTCACCTCACCCCTGCCCCGAAGTTATCACCGAGAACAGACCCCTTAATCTTACTATTTAAAATACATACAACAATTCTTATAATTTTAGTAACTATTTTAATAAAAGGTGGGAGTGTCTATAAATAAATAGGGAGTATGAATTGGTTGGTCAAACCCCTATCTTGGATGAACTTTAAACTAAAATAAAACAAGATACGACTTCTCAAAACCTGTGCTATTCACCTATCCACATGTTCACTACCATGGTCCATGCCTTTCTTTTCTTTTTTTCCTAGTTTTCCCAAACATGGTGGGGGATGGGGACAGAAAAAGTCACTTCAAACATGTTTTATGAAACTTTTGCTTCCAAAGGTATTTGTATCTAATAAGGTAATAAGGATTCATACAAACTCTATTTAGGATTTATACACCCTGGCCCACATCACATACCAATAAGAGGCTACCACATACCCCAAAATGTGATGTCACACCTCCAGAATGTGACGTCACAGGGTGTATGAATCCTAGAACCCTTTTTAGAAATATCAACTATTGATGCGTACTCTGTATACGGCCCCCAATGGTTGAAAGGAGCCCCAGACGGCCTCTAGTCCGTACGGACAGAGCCCTTCGGCCCACCCGTCTCCTATTTCAGGGAAAACCCGGCCCACAAACCCTCCCGAAGGCACGACGGTAGTGAACCAGTAAAACTTGGAGGGATCAGGAGTCGAACCCATGACCACAAGGGTCAAGGGTCTCTCCATCACTTCCCAACCACCTACCCCACCACAAGGGTGGGGGTATCCATCACATGCCTCCTGTGGGAATTGAACCCGGCTCCCCCAAAGAGATAACAGGCCCTTTTACCACTAGGCCACATGATCAGGATTCTCTTAGGTGATTTTAAATCCAATTTGTTGTAAGTTGTAACCATAGCCAATTTCCTAAGTTTGTTGAATAATATTTCCAAATTTAAAACGTATATACAATTGGTGTAGTGACATGCTTGAAACTACACATATTTTATAATCTAAATTACTAATATAGCGTTTTTATTTGTGAAATTATTAAATACTACACAAAATAGTTTTATATGGTTTTTACAGTGTAATAAAAATCTCAATAAAAGAGGAACAATTCATGAAAGAGATCAAAACTCAAAAGAGAATACTATGAGTATTTCCAATTTACATGGTTAGGTAATCTTACACCTAGGTGTGGCCTACCGAGGATCACATAGATAGATAACATGAAGACACAAAAAAGTGTGAAAGGTATGGTGTATTGAGAATCATGAAGAACAAAAGTACACATATATGCCATTTTAAGAGCAAATTTGTATAGTGAGATAGACCAGAACGTTAAAGTACATGACCGCTAAGTCTTGAGTACCAATATAGTTGTGTGACACAAAAATGCGCTAAAGACCTCACCCTCAAATCTAACGTACACTGTTGGAACCAATAGGATCGATCACGATAAAAAAAAACGAAGAACAGTATTAGACACAAAGTCTTTTTCACTAAGAAATCTTTAACCACACATAAAACATTAACCCTACCAATTTATTTATACTAAACCTAAACAAGTTTTCCTAAACCAATACTGATTTTCAGTCCTCTGCTCTACCAACTGAGCTATCCCGACTATTCCTGATGTCTCATTTATAAATCGAATTGAGGCCTTAGAAACAATATTTTTTTCTCTAAATATACTTGAAACAAAGACTAGATTGTCTAATGCTGAGATTAAAAACAAAAACAATTGCCTAGTTAAAATGTATGATTGCCTAGTTAATATGTATGATCTCTTTTTGAATGGGATGTATCGTGGAAGAATGAAGAAATTGTTTTCTTCTGGGCATGAACTAGGATTAAGGGGGTGAATGTTGGTTTAATCCTAATTTGGGTGAAAAGTGAAAGAAACCAAAAGTTGAAGGGTCGTTATGATAATTCTTAGTGAATTAAATTAGAGATAAATGTTAGTTTAATTAAATAGATTTAGTTGATGAGAAAGATAAGTATTTAAGTTTTAGTATTGGTTTAGGAAAGCTTGTTTAGGTTTAGTATAAACTAGACTTTTGCCCGCGTTAACACGCGGTTCACCAAGTTACAATTATTTTGAGCGGTAAGACGTAAAAAAAATACAGTAGAAATATTTTATTCATATTAAAAAGTAAGGAATATACATGTTATTCAAATATCATATGCCACCTACCCCGAGAGCGTCCGGGGGTTGAAAAATCTAATATGAACTTTCTAAATAATCAACTCATACACTTACAAATCCAAAACATTCAACCAAAGTCTATTCCGGTTAATATTAAAAATCGAAACATAAAGAAAACACGAGGATCATGAGGTTTGACGATCATTTTCAGCCGTTTGCAACATCTCTTTCGCCAAGTGGTTTCACTTGCGCTTTCTCCTTTTTGACATTCATCTCTTTCAGTTTACCTATAAATACAGACATTTATTATCAAAACAACACACATTTATATTAAGAACACATGTTGATAAAGTCTAAGATAAGCTTAAATAACCTTTAAGCGTATTAAAATTACTTGTGAGCTTCTGTTTGTTAAGTATTCCCATAATTTTTTTACTTTTGGTTTCTCCTCTAGGCCATATATGTCAATATTATCTATAAAAACATGCAAAGATGTAAGATGTTGTTTGATTGAAAATATATTTTGCTCATAAATAATTTGATAAGTAGTTCCAAAAACACTGAAAAACAACTCATTGTTGTATCAAGACACCTACAATAACCAAAAAAGATATGAAATTCTATGATATTGTTAAAATTTAGTGATATCACTTGTAGATCATTTGATCCTACTTATTAGAAACAAATTAAAAGACTAATTATAGATTAGAAACCAAAGGACGCAAGTTGTTGATTAAGAGTCCGGTACCTAATAAAAATAATGATTGTGACTTTTAAATAAAACCAAGGAATCCCTTAGATATGATGCAAAAAGGATCTTGTTATATCCTTGATCAGAGATTTCTCTATGAAAAAGACGAATCGGAGTTTGAAGAAGGGGAAGGAGAAGGAGCCCTCGACCGGCAACAGATAGAGGAGGATTTATTCAAACACACAAAGGATTTACTTGTTACCAATACAGCCCAGTCTCTGTTCTTCTTTAGACCCTTTTTTCACTCCGATAGTATCATAGATTGCGTCAATGCAGAGGAAATGAATGCATTTTATACTATACTATTAAATAATCTGAAGTTAAGTGAACTAGATCTTATGGAATTGATTAACAATATTGCCAAAGCTCACGGAGGCGTATCTGTATTTGGCGGAGTCGGTGAACGGACTCGTGAAGGAAACGATCTTTACATGGAAATGAAAGAATCTGGAGTAATTAATGAACAAAATATTGCAGAATCGAAAGTGGCTCTAGTTTACGGTCAAATGAATGAACTGTCGGGAGCTCGTATGAGAGTTGGTTTGACTGCCCTAACTATGGCGGAATATTTCCGAGATGTTAATGAACAAGACGTTCTTTTATTTGTAGACAATATCTTTCGTTTTGTCCAAGCAGGATCTGAAGTATCCCCCTTGTTGGGTAGAATGCCTTCCGCTGTGGGTTATCAACCTACCCTTAGTACCGAAGAAAGTAAAAGATAAAAGAAAGTAAAAGATAAAAGAAAGGGGTGAATCTGCTCTTAGGTATCATGAAATCCTAAAAATACTAAAAAAATGATTGTTCTTGTGTATCATGGAAATTCTTTGAAAAACTAAACAGTTTAAACACCATTTTACTTATTTGATGAACTAAAGCATGTCTGAAAGTTTCACAGTGCATCTTCAAGTTTTTATATTTAAGAAGGAATTATGGATTGCAATAACATCCAACAAATACCCACTTTTACAACAATTTCTTTAATTTGAATGTCTAGAATTACTTACCAACAGATCCTCCTTGCTTTAGGGATGTTTTTCGCTTCAACACATTACCAGATTGCTCCCTCTGTTCATGGGCTCCCACAGCAAACAAACACACGCTCACTTGAGTTTGGCTTCAATACACAATTATACAACTAATTGATTGTTTCCGTACCTGCTGACTGTCACATACCGCTTAATCGCTTCAAGTATAATCTAAATTTCTGCATATTCAAAAGTAGCACTTGTTATAAATTAAGAGAAACATAAATCATAAAGCTTGAAATAGCAATAACAATCACATACAAACTCTATATTGTTAACATCAGGAAAATTCATTGTGGCATACCTTCACGAAAGCTTTACCTAAGTCCTGATGAACATATAAATTCGTTAGTGTTAATGATTAAAGAAAAATGTAACCATATCATAAAAGCTAATTATTATCACACTTATATTTACCTGAGTTTGACTTTGACTCTGTTCATTAGTTGATTCTTTTGAGGTTCATAGCTGCTCCAAGTTGTAATAAACTACCCAGTTGTCGTGAGTACGACCATGATCGATCACCACCAGACAGCCTCCACCGTTGCTCACTGGTGCAACACAATCGTTATACACCTGCAACCGCCATAAAAAAAGTATTAAAAAACAAATCAGAATTTTAAAAATGTATTAAAATTAATGCAATAACTTTACAAACCAATTCCACCATCAATTCCATTCAACAACTTTCCAAACCAAGATTCATAATTATAGCAATTATAGTTAATACATTTGACTATGCAGTTAATACATTTGACTATGACTATATGGAAAGTGTACAACTAATTGTGCTATTAACTTTCCTATAATACAATCAATCAATCTCTTACCAAAAACCTCGACCCTTCCTTTTAACAGCCAAGACTTTTCAAACCACCATTTATAACAATTAATTCTTATAATTATCCTTCCAAACTTTAAGACATCAACTTAGGAAACAAATAAAATGCTAATAAATGAGACCCGAATCAACAAACAGGACCCGGACCCGAATAGCTTTCCTAAGAGGATTAATCACTAAAAAATATCCAACATTCTTTTACCTTTCATCTAATATTATGATCCTCAAGAACACCTCGAAGAACATATGAACATTCAACCTCATCCGAAGACAAACATCATCGAGCCAACATAATATCATGAACAAATATAACCAGTTAAGATTAACCAACATAAAAACAGATTAAAAAACATAAAGGATTCAAATCAATTAAAAACATATTCAAAAACAGATTAACCCTAAATAAAAAACAATCCCAACTTCCAACACAGATTCAAAAACAGATTCAAAGACAACCAATACCAGTTTAACAACGATTGCACAATATAAACGAAATTTCCAACTTTCAAAATCAGTCAAAAACAGATTGAAAATATTGAACCCTAAAACATAAACACTTGAACAATCAAACCATAAAACATCAAATAATCTCCAACACACAATACATCAACAATCAAACCCTAAAACATGAATCTAAATAAATCAAACCCTAAAACATCAATCGAACCCTAAAACACAAACCTTAAAACATCAATCAAAAATCAAAAGAATTAGTAAAACTGAACAATAATACACGCAAACACAAGCATTAAAAGACAAATAATCGAAATAAGTCAAAAGAGATAGAATAGACATCAATCGACAAGCAAATGAAGAAAAAAACGAAAAAAACAAAAAAAAACATACAAATGAAGAACGATCGATTAATATATAATGGGGGAGACTAAACCTTGAAGAAGAGATTAAAACAATGCTTGATTTGGTTGAATCGCATTCAAATCGCCTGCTAGGGTTAGAGGTTTCGATGGGAGCAAGATGGAGATTTGGGGGTTATGTTATGAACCTTGTGTTTTATTTGCTTATATATTTTTCTAATTTTTGATTTAAAAAAAAAAGGAAAAGTTTATAAAATCTCACATCATGTCATGTGGCTTAATGAGAGGAGGAGAGAGGATTGCTAGGGGTGTGAGAGATTGACAAGTGTACAAGAATGTTTTAAAATATTAGATGTATAGATAGATAAATTGGTAGGGTTAATGTTTTATGTGTGGTTTTTGATTTCTTAGTGAAAAAGACTTTGTGTCTAATACTGTTCTTCGTTTTTCTTATTATTTGCTTTAAATTTTACGAACAAAACAAAATATGCTTTATCTCTCTATTTCTAATTATCCCTCACGTACAACAAAATCTCCACACAAATAATTTTCTTTTTCTTTTAAAATTTTCGACTACTCAGTGATTGCTCCAAATATGATATATTACCTCCTCTCTTTTCGATGACTTCTGCTACCGCAAACAGAATCCTTTGACCAAAAAAACACAATTTCACACAGAAAGTTTGGTGGCTTCGACTGTTTATCCTCTAACACGTCTTGATCTACGTCTCTTGATCTTGGACTTGGCTCTGATACCAATTGTTGGAACCAATAGGATCGATCACGATAAAAAAACGAAGAACAGTATTAGACACAAAGTCTTTTTCACTAAGAAATAAAAAACCAGACATAAAACATTAACCCTACCAATTTATTTATACTAAACCTAACAAGCTTTCCTAAACCAATACTAAAACTTAAATACTTATCTTTCTCATCAACTAAATCTATTTAATTAAACTAACATACACAACTAGGTAAAGTGTTTTACTAAGTGTGTTAAATGCGTTGAGTGAATTCTGAATTCATAACTTAGGTTATCCCTAAAAGATAAGCTCAATTAAGTTCCTGAGAGTAGAAGATTTAAAGTTTCAGAAGATTCAAACAAAAATAAATCCATACTTGTTTCTAAGATGTTTTATTTTCTTGAAAGGTATAGTTTATTGAGAATCATGAAGAACAAAAGTACACATGTATGTCATTTTAAGAGTAAATTTGTATACAGAGAGACCAGAACGTTAATGTACATGACCACTAAGTCATGAGTACCAATATAGTCGCGTGACACAAAAATGCACTAAAGACCTCACCCACAAATCTAATGTACACAACTAGGTAAAGCGTTTCAATAAGTGTGTTAATTGCGTTGAGTGAATTCAAATGATGAACTCAATTAGGTTCGTGAGAGCTGAAGATTGATACTTTCAGAAGATTAAACAAAAAAAAAAAAAAAGTCCATAATTATTTTTAAGATGTTTTTTTTCTTGACATTACTACCACTAAATTCAAGATAGTGAACTTTTTAATGAAACATTAACACTGATATCTCTTTAGACTTTTAACCGTGGACTCAATATTAACCACTGAAACATTCTAACGAAAAAAATCACTCAACTCTCTCTATATATTTCATACTGACGACAAAGAAACGACAACAGAATATTTTATTTTGTAAAAACTTAAACTATTAACAAAATACAATTTTATATGTTTACAGGATACAAATTAATAATTAACGACCCAATGTGATATGTATGTATCCTATAATGGATTATTTTAGTAAATGTGCATCAAATGTTTTTGGTTTAAGATTTAATTTAAAAGTTTAGGTAGTACTACTATTTATGAATCTTTGACAAAGTTACGTAGAATATTGTTATCATGTGTAAACATCTTACATTTAGAAGAAATATAATAATAATTTTATGTATTTAAATAAAATGTTTGAATTTTTTTGATGAATTTTATTTTTCAATAAACAAAACAAGTTACATTTGGATAGAGTAATAATTAAAAATATGATTCAACACTTTGTTTGTTCCTACTTGACTAGTGAAATTTCAAAGTTCAAATATATATACAAACATGAGAACGCATGACAATTTATACTTAAGTATGTATCATAAGGAGAAATGGTTATTAATTAAATACAGAGATGTTGATATTTTGCTTAAATTATATCGTCTTATTATAAAGTTGAAAGGAAATGCGAAGACGGATGAGAACGTGACACGTCAATGACTTGAAGATGAAATATGGAATAAAGATAAAGATGTCTTGTAGACAACTGAAAACAATCAATCGGTTATAATATCTGAAAACCAGTGCAATAGTTTTTTTTTTTTTTTTTTTACCTATCGTTTGTTTGTTTTTCTTTTATGGTAATTTATGGTTTTCACTCCCCACATGTTAAGGCTTTTGGAAAAATTTGATCATTATCATCATCATAAATTTTTAAAGCTCTTCCATTAGACAAAAAAAGACAGATGATTTGAGGTTTTAAGCTTGTTTTTTAAGATTCATCCAATTGTCATAAGATAACAAAAAAGAATAAACATATTGATTTTGTGGCGGATTTTGACAGATTTAACACTGTGAAACATATGGCTTTTAACAAATGATGCTTGTGGCAGAAATCACTCGATGAAATTGGTAACCTTCTGTAATCCACCTGTGATTTACCGAAAGTATACTGACGGAGAAATGTCACATAAATGTAACCAAGTTTGCTTAGTGTTTCAATTAAGTCATTCACACTTTTTTTTTCTCACTAAAGTCACTCAAGTTTCATTTATTGTTCCAATATTATGTAATTACCAGGTCAGGTCACCTTCTTTTTTTCTTTTTTTTTCTTCATTTTAATGCTTATGTGGATATTATATATATTAGGTAGGTTTTATAAAATGATGATTTCAAAAAATGAAAAGATAATAATAATTTTGCACATTTGAAAAATTTATTAAAAAATATTAAAACTTGACACATCATTACTTTAACCTGAAAACTTGATAATTACGTAGTATTGAACAATAAATGAACCTTGAGTGATTTTGGAGAGACAAAAAAAGTTTAAGTTACTTAATTAGAACAGTTAGCAAACTTGATTATATTTCTACAAAGTTACCCCGTATACTGACGGGTCACTGACATAGTGTTTCACTAGTATATTATCAACGGCATTTACTACCAACATATATGTTGTTATCAACACAGACGGGTCATCGATCGATGGAGGTTTTACCAAGGAATCATTGAGAGGGAGATACCAACAATTATCAATCGCATTTTCATCGGTGATATGGCTTTTACTAGAAAATGTTGTCATTTCCTATACATGCAAATAACGAATCCTTTGCATAAATAGGGGGTTTATCATTTTACAAATTACATTTAGGGGGTATGGGGGAAAAAACTGAAATTGGTGATGCCTTGAACTCGATTGGTGGTATCAAAAAAAAAAGAATTCTTGATGCCGCCAAACCAAACGGCGGTATCAAGGGGCTTTTGTCAGTGTGGTTAATGCCGCCAATTGAAGTAGAGGGATCAAATAAAATTGCCTAGATGCCGCCAAATGAAATGGAGGGGTCACCTCTTGATGCCGCCAATCCAGTTAGAGGTGTCATTGATGCCGCCAATTGAGTTGGTGTGTTCTTCAATATTGCCGTCATGATCCCGCCAATCCATTTTCATGCATTCAAACCAGCAAATGAAAATCAGTCTTCACCTGCAAACCATGCAGCCTATAAGACACACTCACAAGGTCTCTAGCATTGCATGCAATGGTCTTGTAAGTTGCAGATGATTTGATAGGCAAATAGTGTTCTTGGGAGTGTAAGAATTCAGGCTTTGAAGGTTATAAAATGGAGGTTGAGGTGAAGAAGGAGCACCACCCACATCCAAGAACACACCATCAACACTATAATCTCCATCTGAAACCTTTGAAATTTATAAAAAATCATACCAACCAAATTCCTCCCACCATGAATCAAAACATGAACTTACACCCTGGTCCCCTAAACGACGATGTGTTGTATCTGCGTGATCGACATCGTGCCTTTCACGTTTTCACAGACGAGGAAAACATCAATAGAGCTATGATGGTAAAGCGTAGTGATAGAGCCATATGGAAGTTACTTTGTGACCACCCTGTTGTAGGACGGGTTCGTCACCTTATCGATGCTGCAGGGTTTGGTGGCCTTATAGATTGTGGTTATCGATACGTTGATCACTCCTTGACAACAGCTTTGGTGGAACGATGGAGGCCCGAAACTCACACGTTCCACCTTCCATTTGGTGAAGCTACTGTCACCTTACAAGATGTTAACGTCTTGTGGGGGTTACCTATTGAGGGAGCTGTTGTGTCTGGGGTAGATGATAATTTGTCTACTGCCGACGCAATAGCGTTGTGCCGACGATTGTTAGGTGTTACGCCTACAGAGGCCCAAATGTCCGGCAAGTCCGTTTTGGGTACTGTTATTATTAATAAACTAAAGCAGGACTTTGTTGAAGCAGAGGCTACGGATGAAGAGTGCATTTTACGTGCTCGTTTAATCCTTTTCTTTTTGATCGGTTCCACCTTACTCCCTGATAATAATAATAATAGAATAAATGTTTTTTACTTAAGATTTTTACGAGAACTCAACCGTACAGCATCTTATAGCTGGGGCAGTGCGATTCTGGCTTGTTTATACAGGCGGCTTTGTGATGCCACCCAGCCGGATAGGAAAGCCGTGACCGGACCCATGATGCTCCTTCAAGTATGGGCATGGGAGAGGATTCGGTGTCTCGCGCCACGACCACCCTCAAACCGGTTTGATTATACTTGCCCGATAGCGGCTCGGTATATATCGCAAATCCCAGTTTGATTATACTTGCCTGCATGGCATCCCTTTGTATTTTTTTCTGAACACGTTTTTTAACATGTTAATTTTGTAGGTGGCGAGACCGGCGGTTAAACTTCCAGGAGGTGGCCACACACTGCCTCAAGGCATATCGTTCGCAGCTACAATCGTTGGACGAGGACATGGTATGTTAGTAATTATTTTTAGTTTTTTGTATGTATTAATCATGCATTTATTATGTTTTGTTACTGACTTAAGTGTTTGTTTTTAGTTCAACTGGACCCCCTACAACTCGGTTTTGGATCGACTACCGGCCATGTGCTCAAACGGGATGGAAAGCTGGAGGAGTTGCTGTCCGCTTATATGCTTCGAGATCGTTCAGCATCATTACCCTCAACGGGTTTTGAAGCAATTCGGCATGGTCCAGTACATACCTCCCCAGATAACCTTAGCCGTACCCACGGCTCAGCTTGAAAAACTGCATGCTTTGGGGCGGCAAGGACACAACGGGGCGGACTGGATGATTAGGCATGAAGCCTACGTCAATGCATGGAATAACCGTTGTAACACGGTTATCCGCTCTGAACTCATAAGGACAGCTTCAACTGAGCCCGGTTATATGCAATGGTATATGGGGCGTACCGTTGCATTTATTGGAAATCCGGGTGTAGCACCGGCCCCAGCTGGCGGTTTCCAAGACGACGGTCCTAGAATCCAGTTGATGGTAAAGCATTTTTACGTGCCTAATTCATACATTAATTATTTTCGCAATTTGCTGTTTCTAACTAAAAATTTTGTTTGCAGAGGGATGCCATGGGTGATATTTACCGGTCATCTCAGGAGGCATTTAATAATCCTCAGGCATTCTCCACGCAGCTTGAGCGCATACAAAACACGGCGTTTCACAGTATGATGATGTCACACAATGTCGGACACTTACAAAATCCGACGCATCTTACCAGGGACGCCGTTGACTTGTCGGCACCTGCACGGCCTCAAAGGGTGCGTCGGCGACGCGCTCCCCGTCAGGTGCCGGAAAACGTGCCGGAAAATGAAGATCAAGCTGCTGGAAGTCACTTTGACAATGACGCTGGGTTTCGTGCATCTGTTGCGGCCAGCAACAATCAGAACCAGACCGGGGGATATGTCCCGCAATTCATGGACAGTGGATTGGACCAGATGGGAACTCCATTTGGATTGGGTGGATCATTCGTACAGGGAACTAGTGATGTTGGTGGGTCCGGTGGCAGTCAACCGGCGGAGATGGGTCCGCTAGCTAACTTTTGTGCAGGCGGAATTGGCATCGGAGATAGTTGGGTGTTTCCTTCATCACCGGGTTACGTGACGCTGGTTGGACAGGGGTTGGCACGGTTTGATCACGACCTTTTTAGTGATTTTCATTACCATGCCCCGCATAATTCGTGTGATGAAGGACCTTCAAGCCGGCCAGGACCATCGACCACGCTGAATTTAAACCTCTTTCCTGATGATGAGTACGGTAATGAAGGAGCACCACCCACCAACCAACCACCCAGGAGGCAATCTGAACGTCTTATGAATCAGGGACCCTCGAACTCTCTGGACTGGTTTAACTCGTAAATTGTCGAATTCAAGTGTGTTGTTAATTACTTGTTGTAACATTTTGATTTGCTTTATAACATTAATTATTGATTTGCTTTATAAATATATGAATATATGAATCGTTTAGCCACCTGTGATTCGAACATTGATTTGCTTTATAAAATTAAAATCCAAATAAAAGCGTTAAACACTAAAACAAGATTACGTAATCATTTATCGGTGGCCCGAAAACGGCTCGGAGGTGTTTTTCTCAAAACCCACACTATGTTGAAAACGGGCCAGGCTGCCCTGTTTGGGCCTCTGTGCAGCCTGGCTGGGCCTGTCGGACAGGTAACCGGACTGACGGACGCGTTGCCCTTGGGTAACACACGGGCGTCGCACGAAGTCCGGGCAGTTTTTGGGTCTCCGGGGCCTGATTTATCAATGGCCCGAAAACGGCTCGGAGGTGTTTTTCTCAAAACCCACACTATGTTGAAAACGGGCCAGGCTGCCCTCTTTGGGCCTCTGTGCAGCCTGGCTGGGCCTGCCGGACAGGTAACCAGACTGATGGACGCGTTGCCCTTGGGTAACACACGGGCGTCGCACGAAGTCCGGGCAGTTTTCGGGTCTCCGGGGCCTGATCCCGGTGGCCCGAAAACGGCTCGGAGGTGTTTTTCTCAAAACCCACACTATGTTGAAAACGGGCCAGGCTGCCCTCTTTGGGCCTCTGTGCAGCCTGGCTGGGCCTGCCGGACAGGTAACCGGACTGACGGACGCGTTGCCCTTGGGTAACACACGGGCGTCGCACGAAGTCCGGGCAGTTTTCGGGTCTCCGGGGCCTGATCCCGGTGGCCCGAAAACGGCTCGGAGGGATAGATTTATTTAAATCAAATAATAACACACAGACTTTCCATTTTTGGAATGTCTCAAACAAATAATACAAATTTGATAGATTTATTTAAAACAAATATTACAAATTTATTTAAAAACTGTTTTTCAAAACTAGTCACTCAAACTATACAATCTACGGATTTACAAGACAATATATTTTCCGAGATCACCTATTCCAATATTCTACCACCGTTTCTTGTTGCATAGTTCATTAAGTTTCTGTTTCGCACCTTCAATCACAATTGCTTTGTTGAAATCAACAATAGCTTGTGTTGTGCACCCAGAAACCTCTCTTTTCCAGTCAGCGGGAACTCAGGACCGCATTCAGATTCAAACCCATCTGAATTTGATCCAGGAGAACATGGTTCTACCTGTTGAATATGTGTACCAAATCTACAGGTACCCAATGTTCAAACCAGCCTGCCATACGAAAGTACTACGGTGAAGAATCGCATCATCCGTTGCCGGACAGGTCGCTAATGACGTGATGTGATTCATCAACACCGGATGGCGTGGGTTTGCCTGGAAAGTAGACCCGCCTAAAGAGCCCGTTGGAATGTCCAGCTTTGGTAGACTAGAGGCCCAATACCCCCCAACGATCCATAACTCTCTAATATTTTAAACTAAACCCTCAATGTTGCATTCTACACGTGTTATACCACGTGTAGATGTATTGAGATGTGTAGTTTAATGTGGATGTAACACCGATCCAAAGACACCGGTTTTTTGGACCCCAGAAAAGCGATGCCAAGCGGGGGATGAAACGGCAGACGATGCTGTTAAGCATGACTCATCCCCGCCGAAAACAGTTAAAACTCCATGTGAATGTAACATCGACCCAATATCAATAAAAAACCGTACCCTCCAGAACAATTGCAGGAAAAGTATTATATCTCATATTGGTATTTTGTTTAGTTTTTTACAATTGTGTTGTAAATGGGATTGAGATATGTGGTGTTGTAAATGGGATTGAGATATGTGGGAATGATAGAATATATTTGTGTTGTAAATGGGATGGAGAGAATTGGAAGCTGGTCGATTCCTTATATAAGAAATGATGCCTCACTTTGAATTGGCGGCATCATGTGGGAATACATGAAGTGAATTGGCGGCATCATTGAACACACCAAATCAATTGGCGGCATTAAGAATTCTTTTATTTGATACCGCCAATTCATTCCAAGGCATCACCAATTTCAGTTTTTTTCCCCAATACCCCCCAAATGTAATTTGTAAAATGATAAACCCCCTATTTATGCAAAGGATTCTGCAAATAACATCTTCCAAATAATAAAAAAATTATCATAGATGAAAAATCTCATTATTATCAAAATATGTTCTTAGTCATAAAATATGTTTATAGTTATTATCCTTACAACTTTTAGTTTTTGAACTGCAAGAAAACAAAATTAATAAACAATATACATACTAGTAGGAAATCGGCAAAAAATGTTCAAATTAGATCATTTATGTCATCTAATAGTTCACATCACGTAACATTTGTATAAAAGTACTCATTTTGATTGTTGTTAGCCGAAAAGTTCTTGTAACTACTTCTATGGTTACTCAAAGCCTGAAGAGATATGTACCAGCACGTGCATACGGCGTGGTCGCGGAGCAGCGCGGCCAAGGAAAGGCTCTATTAAACAGTCACCTAGAACAGAGCCGGAGAAGTGGGTTTTAACCCCAAAGTTCCGTGAGCAACCGATCACCCTCGGCCCCGCAATCTCAGAAAACATCCGGGATCACCTCAAGCAACTCCTCATCCAGAACGCAGATATTTTCACGTGGCAACCGTCCGATATGACAGGGGTACTGCGAAACCTGGCCAAGCATAAGCTCAACACTTACAAGTCTATAGAGCCAGTGGTGTAAAAGCACAGAAGTATGGGCGTAGAAAAAACGAAAGCTATGAATGAACAAGTGAACGAGTTGCTACGAGCAGGGATCTTGCGGGAAACCCGGTACCAAACATGGGTAGCAAATCCGGTCATGGTCACCAAAAGCACAGCCGGCTGGCGCATGTGAATCGACTACAAATACCTAAGCAAAGCTTGCCCAACGGATGATACCCACTACCCGAGATTGATCTAAAAGTCGACTCCTTAGCTCCGTTCAAGTTCAAGTGTTTCCTGGATGCATACAAGGGTTACCATCAAATCCAGATGGCTGAAAAATATGAAGACAAAACCGCATTCAGAACCGATCACGGAGTGTATTGCTACACCAAAATGCCGTTCAGATTAAAGAATGTGGGGGCAACGTATCAGGGCTTGATGGACCGATCGTTCACTAAACATGTAGGGAAAAACTTGGAAGTCTACGTAGATGACCTAGTGATAAAGAGCAAAGAAGAAGATCACATGCTCAAAGACATAGAGGAGACATTCCAACAGCTCCGAGAGATCAACATGAAGCTCATTCTAAGCAAGTGTACCTTTAGCATGGAAGAAGGGAAATTCTTAGGAGTCATAATCACCAAAGATGGATTCCAAGCTAACCCAAAAAAGGTACAAGCCATTGAGTGCATGCCTTCCCCGTCATCCATCAAAGATGTACAAACTTTGAACGGGTGCTTAGTCGCCATCAATAGGTTCATGTCACATCATGCTTCCAAGTCCATTCCTTTCATCGAAACGTTAAAGAATTGTATGAAGAAAAACTAGTTTAAGTGGACACCAGAAGCTGAAAAAGCTTTCCAAGAAATGAAAAAGTGTCTGATGAATCTTCCAACGCTCATTGCGCCGCACCCCAAAGAACCACTGATGCTTTACATGTCTGCAACAGAGAAGGGAATAGGCACGGTGCTGATGGTAGGCCGCAAGCTGGTCCAAACGCCTATCTATTACATTAGCAGGGTGCTTGAGGTCATGTACTCGACCATGGAAAAGCTAGTCTTAGCTCTGGTACATGCCTCCCGAAGATTGCGCCGATACATCCAAGGCCATCCAATCAACGTGTTAAGCGATTACAAGCTGAACAACGTGCTGTAAGCCAGAATTATCTAGAAGATTAGCCAAATGGACCATAGAGCTGGGCGCACACACAATCACTTACAAAACACGCCCAGCCGTCAAAGTTAAAATATTGGCTTACTTCATCGCAGAGGTACCTGAGGAGAAGATTGAGGAATGCAAAGCAGAACAAGAGTGTCAACCTGTGGATGATGAGAAGGCAATTTGGCAACTATACACAGACGGAGATTCAAACAAGGACGGTGCAGGCACAGGGCTGCGACTTATCAGCCCAGAGGGCAATGAATTCACATACGCAATCCCGTTAGAGTTTAGAAGCACTAACAACGAAGTTGAATATGAAGCACTACTGGAGAGATTGCGGATTGCACAAAAGCTAGGTGCCAAGCATGTCCTTGCGCACGTAGAGTCCATGCTGGTCGCGGGCCAGATTAATGGCACCTATGAAGCGAAAGAAGCCTATATGATACTTTATCTGGAAACAAGCCAAACGTTTAAATAAAAACTTCTCATCATGCACGGTCATCCATATCAGCCATAGTAAAAATAAACTTGCGGATGCCCTGAGCAAGATAGCTGCCACAAGTTTTGGTCATCTTGGGAAGGAAGTCCGCATCGAGGTAATGGACACACCCTCGGTACCAGCAAGAGAGGTCAACGTGTTACAAGTTAGCAATGAATCATGCATGACACCTATCTGAGCCTACATCAGCACAGGGGCACTCCCCGCGAAGCGAGCAGACGCGGTCAAAATTCAACACAAAGCCCTTCAATACAAGCTGAACGACGGAGTGTTATATCGAAGATCTTATCTTGGCCCACTACTCAAATGTGTAGACGCAGAAGACGCCAACTATCTCATAAGAGAAATACACGAAGGCATCTACGGCCTACATGAGGTCCGTGCATGGTACTGGCCAAACTAATGAATGCAGGATACTATTGGCCAGGGATGCATCTTGATGCCCCGAGAGAAATCCGCAAATGTATTTCTTGCCATAGATATGCACCCAATACCATGCAACCCAAAAATGAATTAGTGCCAGTCACATTTGCTTGGCCATTCAAATATTGGGCAATCGACATTGTGACGACCGGGAAAAATTTTTCTTCCTTTTCGTTTCATTCTCATTGGCTTCGGGAAATTTTCGGGACGAAAATTCTTTCAACGGGGGGATGATGTGACACCCGGCATGTCTAGGTTAACATTTTATAAAACACATAAGTCTACCTTAACGAAAAACATTTTCAAACATACTTAACTAGGTCAGCTGAGTCGTTATGATGGTTCTGGGAATCATCGGGAGTCATTACATTGATCCACGGGATCATTGGGAGTCGGTCCATAACCATGTGAACACGGATTGGTGATTTGTAGAATCACCGGGTTTAACGTACACACGAAAATCTCGTGTCCCGGAAATTGGTGAACGGATGGGAACGTGTTAGTTATCAAGCATTATGTGCTTACAATCATTATATGACTTCTCGGTATGTGAATACGTGTTTATATGTGTTAAAATAGTGATTACGTGTAATCACATGTAAATAGGGGGTGATTGGCCTAATCGCCAGTAACACATGCAATTGGGGGATTTTTAAGGGCGATTGGGGCCTAATCGCTAGTAGGTACATGCGATTAGGATCCCTAATCGCCTGTACTGCTGCATAATCGTCTGACATGTGTTGAACGACTAGAAATGCCTATAAATACCACCCTTATGTTGTAAAACATCATTTGTGAAACCCTAACACACCCCAAAGCCATCCCACACCTTATCCAACCTCTGGAACACGTTTTTGCTCAAGAAATCACCTTTCCAAGCCTTACACCTCATAATCTAACAAATTCAAGGTGTGTTCTTCATCCCAAACCTTTATAATGTTATTGTTTTGCTCCCTAAAGGTCCAGACCTGGTTTCTAAACATTTGTGTCTTTGAAAACTCATTAAATTCAGTTTCTAAACAAACCCAAACCTCTATACTTGTTATATGTGATGTATTCATGCAAAGATAGGATTTTTATTGTTAAAACATGATTGTTCTTGTGTTATTGATATGTTTCTGACCTAAATGAGTTATTATGATGTTAACCTAGGAGTTTGGAGGGTCATAGATGTGTATTGTTGATGATAGGCGTTTTGACCCATTTGAATGATTATGAAGGATTGATGATGATATGATATGTTTTGTTGATTGTATGAGATTAGGGTTTACTCTAGGATGATTCTAGAACAGTAGGATAATGTCAGACAACGTCGTTATGTGATGAAATCTGGATATTTGCTATTTAGGGTAAGTTTTGCATGTTGATGTGATGTTTACATGCTAATTATGCTATTTCGGGAAAACGCTTGCGTTCAGGACGGTTAGGATGATAATAAATTAGGGGTTTTTGCTTGAAATAGCTTGACAAATGTTTTGGGTTTGATATTGGGTGTTTCCACACGTTTCGCACCTGATTTGGAGGGTTAAACGCGCGAAAAGGCGGAAACAGCTGCAGGGGGCGATTAGGGCATCCTAATCGCGTGAAGTGCAGGTGATTGGTCCCAATCGCATGAACTTAGGGGAGATTGGGAGCCCAATCGCATGTACATCATGTGATTACGATCCTAATCATTAGTTGACCATCCTAATCACTAGTTGACCTTCCTAAATGCATGTATGATAGCCTAATCACATGTACATCATGTGATTACGATCCTAATCACTAGTTGACCTTCCTAAATGCATGTATGATAGCCTAATCACATGTAACACATGTGATTACGATCCTAGTCACTAGTTGACCTTCCTAAATGCATGTATGATAGCCTAATCACATGTAACACACGTGATTACAATCCTAATCACTAGTTTGACCATTCTAATCACTAGTTGACTTTCCTAATTGCATGTTTGATTCCTAATCGCGTGTACTGCTGTTATAAGTGTATTTTAACATCCCGGAACATGATTTGACACCTAGGGACATGTTAGGAACCCCGTGACATGTCTAATAACTTGGTAACACGTGTCCGGACTTGTTTATGCGTTAATTGGGCGTTATGCTAGTCATGGTGAATTTTTGCGCATACTAAGTGTTTAATTGCATATGTTGCATGATATCTTGTATTTGGCTAACACGTGGTGTGACAACCGGCAAATTTCGTACAACGATTAACGTGAAGCTAATCAGGTTTTAGAAATAATTAACATGGTTTAAGGTTAATTATGGTTAGTTGAGCTAATATGAGTCCTACGATGTCCTTTTGAAAGTTCGTTGAAGTCTTGATGCCTTTAAAGAAAGACTTCGCGTGTTTAACGTAACGAACTGACATCAGCAAAAATTTGTCAAACTGGAATAACATAAGCTTATTCTATGAAAATACGACACGTATTTACTATCGATGCGAACGGATGTGAAATCGGCGTGGTAAACGGTCTAAAACGCAGCGTTTTGGATAACGCGGAGAGGAACTGACGTGGGATTCGAACGTCAAAACGTGTGGTTTTAATCGTTATCGAACTTTCGGAATAATTATTTATTATAAATAACTTCATTTATTTAGTTTCGAAAGTGAACAGGTCGCCTAAATGAAGTATAGCTCGACCGGATCGATTAACGCGATTTTAACGCGTGTTCCGTTTTCACGCGTCGAGTTACGAAAATAACATTTAAATTGCTCGGTTTAGTTATGTTTTTCATTTCGAATAAAACCGACTAGTTTTTGTAATTAATTATTGGGCCTAATAACAAACCGAAGCGTTTTCGTTTAAAACGGGTTCGATTCGCGGTACAAGTCACCTACCCCAAACCCTAAGTATAAAAAGCTTGAGATTGTCTTCTTCTTCACTTGAACCAGCCGCATACCCTCTGTCTCTCTCTCTACTCTCTCTCTAAAAACTCTCCCTCTCTCTCTCTCTAACCGCGTCCCTCTCTCTCTCCTCTAAAGAAACCGGCCGGCCACCACCCCTCTGGTGGCGGCGGCGTAAGGCTAAGCCAGAAAAGGGGCAGATCGGGGAGGTAGGGGTTGACGAGGGTTGGGTCAGGCATGGAGGACGACGGTACGGTGGCGGCGGCGAGGAGTGGTGGTTTTGGTTGGGGTTGATGGCCGATGATGGTGACAGGTTTCGTGGTTGGTCCTGTTGGTCGCGCGGGGGGTTGAAGGAGGTGGTTGTTCCGGTGGTTCAGGGCGGCGGTGGTTCTGCGGCCCAAAAAGACAGCAGCGCAGCGGTGGTGTGGTGCTCGTGGGTGTTGGTTCGGGTCTGCTTCGGGTTCCAATCGGGTCAGTTTTGGAGATGGCCCGATGGGTCTGTGGTGGTCCCGAGGTAGAAGACGACGGGCCGAGTGGTGGTTGAAGGTGTCCGGCTCAGATTTGGTGTGTTCGGGTTGAGTTTGGTGCGTGGTTCAGCCCAAGTCAAATCCGGTACGGGCATCGGGGTTCGGGTCTTGGGTTATCGTTGGATCTGGTCCACTTGGTCGAACAGTCAACCGAGTCAGCTCGGGTATCTTTTGAGATGTCCGGGACTGGTCAACGCACACTCAAGGATGGTCAAACATTGGCTCGGTCAGCACGTCGTTCAAGACGGTGTCATGACGTGCGTACGATTGGTAAAAACTAACTTCGTATTCTTTATTTTGATTATATTTATAAATATCTATATTTATAAATGCATAAATACGAAAGCGACAAATGTGTTAACTCGCACAACGAACCGACAAGATAATAAATGAAATGTATAAATCGAGTAGTTGTCAGTGTATATAAAGCGTAACTAATAACATCATACGTTGGACTAAATTCGTTGGACTATACATATATAGATATATATATATACACGTATATATTATATAATAAGCTTAATATACATAAGCTGTCGAAACGTATAAATGTCTCGCTAAAATGAAATTGCGGATAAATGGATTGATTGTCTTGTTTTGGTGTTGATTTTGGGGAAAATTGTAGACGACTTGTGTCGTCTGGTTTGTGCAAAAACAGAGGAAACTCTGCCGAAATTTTTATAAAATCCGAAGCGCAAAGGCGTTATTGTGGTGCGTCCTTATCAACTATTTTCAAGTGTTTGGCCAGACTAATTCCATACAAAGTCGTGACGTTTTGACAAAGATTATTGGAAACAATAATAGTCGATCCCGAACAATATTTGAAAACAAATATATAGTTTTGTCGAGCGTCAAGTGTGTCAACTTCAATGGTTTTTGGTAACCAAAACGTTGTCAAAAAAAAATACGGATTTGAAATACGTAGACGCTTAACTTATTTGGGAAAAATTAGTTGAAAGTAATGCTTCGAAACACTTAAAACACTCGGATTTTGGGAAGCGAAATAACAAATGTTATTAGTCAATTTCAAAAATTATACTTACGTTTCTTCAAAGTGTATTGTCCAAAAATAAGCATACAAGACAACTACATTTAACCGAATTACGAGACAAGCTACTACTCGGGATGAGTTGTGCGTTTCATGGTAGTAGTCCAACATGGTTTACACACGAATAGTAACAGGTGCGCGACTTGGGTACTATGTCGTATGTGAACACATGAATTATGATAAGTCACGATCGGTTCGTCGAGTTAAAACACTTAAGGACTCGGGTTAGTACACACGAGTCAAGATAGCTGAGTAAACTATCTTTTAACCGGAAATTAAGCTAGGTTTATATATGATAGACTTTAAGGTGTCCTTTATTGGTAATTAGGGCACGAGGAAGTCGGTCAAAGCTTTGGGCTTTATTTGCTAGCTAAGCATGGAAATTAAGGTGAGTTTCACGGCCCCATTTTACTGTTTTAACTGGGGGAAAGATATGTTTGTCAAAAGTTATCACATATTGAAATGTTTTCAAAGGTTAAAATGTGGGAAGTGGCATGATGAGTACTTGAGTTTTTGGTCGCCACTCGGGGTTGGGTCCTCGCTACTGTAACCATTAATTCAGGTAAATGAAACTGAAGGAATATTTGGATAGTACTATTGGTGCCTGACAAGGCCCACCCCTAATCGATAGCGTCGATTATGCATCGGCGTATGCCTGGGGTGCACGTATTCTGAACTTAAGTCGTTGGGTTCCGAGAAACGACTTGGAGCGGGGCATATTTATTAGTCTTGGTTTGGTTATGGGACTCAGGGGATTGCTCATCATCATAATTTGTAGGAGCTAGCTACTCCATACAAAGGCCACAAAATGTGCTGGATTTGCACAGGATATAAAAATGTGCTGGATTTGCACAGGATATAAAAAGGTGCTGGATTTGCACAGGATGTAAAAATGTCGTATTTACGAAACTAAAACCTGTGAACTCACCAATATTTTATATATTGACGTCTTTTTAAACATATCTTTCAGGTAACTAAGTGCTGAACAGGTATGCGGCTAGTACGGTGGAATTTGGGATGTCGGACAATGGTTGGGGGTTTCATCTATTGTTACCTTCGGGTTGGGGCATAAACGGAAACGCCCCACTTTAAAACTTAATGTTTGTGGTTTTAAGTAATGTTTGAAACCAGGTACTCTTTCCCGATATCTTAATATAATGATCTTTTCTAATTAAATATAGTTTGTGTTAATCTTGACTTTGATATGCTTTCGAGCGTCGCGCCACGTGTTTCCGCCATTGGCGTGGTGTGACAGAAGTGGTATCAGAGCCAAGGTTATAGCGAACTAGTGTTTTTGAAAAATCTAGACTATAACCGGTTTTGGCTCGAAAACGGAGTTTTCAAAAATAAAACACAACGAAATAGTTTTAGAAAAGAAAGAACATTGTACATGGATTGTACAAGGGGAAATTCCGACCGACTAGCCATGTGTGTCAATATATAAAATGTTAGAAAATAAGGATATGATTGTTTAAATTGTGTAGAGATCCGATTTTCTAACTAGTGCTAGTTAATGCATATAAGTAGTATAGATAGCTTGCCTGTAAGGATATCGTCTCACACTTCACTTTAGTCCGCACTTTTGCATCGGTTACCGACATCGACAAGCGGGAAGGACAAGCGGTGGTCTACGACGAACTCACCCGCTTACCTGCGGACGGGATGATCGGAAGGGCTAACCTTTATCGTGCTAGTGGACGTTGTCGTGTTGCTAATGTTGTGAAGGCGAAGCTAGTCTAGGTCCTTTATTGTGTGAAATCTTTGTTTTGGATCAGGAAGCTCGGAACTAGCGGGCACCAAAATTACCTGGCAACACCGATTATCATTGCGGGTGCACACGTAATAATAACTTGTGGTGCACGGTAACCTAGGTGGGCGCTAGGGCTGGGGTTGGTGATCACTTCTTGCCTTGTCTATTCTTGTACTGTAGGGTCAGTCTTAGCTTTTGATTGGCCAACGGGCTAAAAGGGAGGTCTTGTTGATATCCCTTGACTTCGATCCTCGCAAACTGAATGAGCTTTCTTCAGCATTACCGCTAAGGTACGAACACGGAAGAGCTCGAACGTCTATTCATATGAGTAATCTGACGTAGACCCTTGCATCGGATAGGGACAGGAGATGAAAACTTCCTTGTATAGGAGTTGAATGCCTCCACTCAAAGTTCCCCAATGGAGCGGACATACGAGGATGCACTGCCTACCAGAGAGATGAATGCTTGGTACGATGCGTGGAATGCTAAACTTGGAACCGAGTGAAGACTTAGGGTGCGTCCCTGCAAAACCAGTGCGTTTTGAGCACGGGACACTGTGTGGATCAGTATTGAGATTAGTCGCCCGTGTGCTGCTATATTATTACTGTGAGTAAGTCATTCTTGACCTAACACATGCCCAAGTTGTCTTCGAGGGTCAGGCGTTCCTTCCCCTTTGGAGGGCAGAATCGTCCTTGCTAAGTTAATAGCTGTGAGCATCTTCATCTGGAAGGCATGATAGCCCCCCGTCTAAATCAACAATGTCGAATCGGCAAGATCCTAGTATATTTATTTAATGGGAAAATAAATATATGGTAAAGTGAGCCGAGTCGGGTGTTGAAAATGAATTATCGATCGGCAAGATCCTAGTATATTTATTTAATGGGAAAATAAATATATGGTAAAGTGAGCCGAGTCGGGTGTTGAAAATGAATTATCGATCGGCAAGATCCTAGTATATTTATTTAATGGGAAAATAAATATATGGTAAAGTGAGCCGAGTCGGGTGTTGAAAATGAAATATCGTTCGGCAAGATCCTAGTATATTTATTTAATGGGAAAATAAATATATGGTAAGGTGAGCCGGGTCGGGTGCCGAAACGAAATATCGAATCGACAAGACCCTAGTATAATTATTTAATGGGAAAATAATTATACGGTAAAGTGAGTCGAGTCGATGATTGTAAAATGTAATGTCGAATCGACAAGACCCTAGTATAATTATTTAATGGGAAAATAATTATGCGGTAAAGTGAGTCGAGTCGATGAGTGTAAAATGTAATGTCGAATCGACAAAACCCTAGTATAATTATTTAATGGGAAAATAATTATGCGGTAAAGTGAGTCGAGTCGATGGTCGTAAAATGTAGTGTCGAATCGACAAGATCCTAGTATAATTATTTAATGGGAAAATAATTATACGGTAAAGTGAGTCGAGTCGATGGCTGTAAAATGTGGGGTCGAGTCGACAAGATCCTAGTATAATTATTTAATGGGAAAATAATTATACGGTAAAGTGAGTCGAGTCGATGGTGGTAAAACGAAATGTCAAATCGACAAGATCCTAGTATAATTATTTAATGGGAAAATAATTATACGGTAAGGTGAGTCGAGTTGATGGTTGAGAAATGTAATATCGAGTCGACAAGGTCATAGTATATTTATTTAATGGGAAAATAAATATATGGAAAGGTGAGTCGAGTCGATTACGGGAAAAAAATGAAATCTCGACTGACAAGATCTTAGTATGACTACTTAATGGGAAAGTAGTTATATGGTAAAGTGAGTCGAGTCGGAGATAATTTTACCCAAGTCAGTTAATATATATGGAGACATACATATATATTGAATATAGGATCACGACGTGCGTTTTGCGTCTGAATCCGTCATAATACTCGGGGAGTGAAACCACATTTCGGGAGCCGAAATCGTAAAGCGTGTGACTCATAATTGTCAAGTGTCACGGAACGCTCTGGCAGACATCGAAATTCCCCCTCGAAGATCAAATAACGGACTACTGGGAGTGGTCACGTTATTCTGTCAACTAAACTTACCCATGGGACGGCAATTCCATTGCTCATGTTGCAATGTTGAACGTCCGCTACCCTCGTCAGGACGACGAGACTGGTTGTTTATTTGGGGTGGCAATTGATGCGAAGTGTTTTCCATCAATCCCCATAGACATTGAGACGTTGCGTCCCTTTGTCACGGTGTTTTATAAACTAAGGTTGCGAGATCCATTCGTCATGGACAATGTGACTTGTCTAATCTCTTGTCATATTTCGATACTCTCCATGTGTGGCCTGTCATGAAGGAAAGTTCACTGGCCTTGCTTAGGTAACGGAGAGGCATTTCAGTTGATGACTATCGGTGTTAGGACCAAAATAACATGCAAGAGGACCCTAAGGAGAAGGATGACTCGGCTGGATTGCCAGAGTCTGTATCGTCTTTTATTTTATCGTGGTGTCTCGATAAATTATGATCCTTCTACCTCTACTATTCTCGTTGTGACCAATATGGTGATATTGGAAAAGGTATAGATTGGTTTCTAGGTCCTATGGATACTATTTACCACACATCTAATAGCTACGACGGGTCTAAGGTTTCTGCTGAGCCTGCTGTTGTTGCTGCCATCGTTCTATGGCCCAAGCGAATCATGTCATCGTTGCTGAGAGTGTAGCTCATAGTGAGCGTGTTAAGGATGTTTCTATGGCTTTTGTCAAGTTTGATGTTGCTGTTGTTTCGAAGGCTCCTACTAAGATCATTGCCATTGACATAGATATCTCTAAGACCCTTGCCAAGCCGCTATGATCATGTTTGTGTCACGATGGAGTTCGTTGCCATTAACTCCATTTTCTTTGAGGTTTTCGTTGAACCACTCGTTATCATTCCCTGGCTCCTGCCAAGACTAATGTTGGCGATGGCTCTCAGGTAGGGTTGAGCCTGTCAATGCTACAGTTGCTATTATTCGAGTGACTTATATCGAGCCTGCAGTCGTTTTCCCTAAGGACGATGTCGGCCTAATAAGTCTACTAAATTATGTGGAACCCATTGTTCCCATTTCTGTTGTGATGGCGGATGCCTTTGGTGATCCAATCGTTCCTACTAATGAGCCTATGGAGTATAGGTTTGTGGCTGAGGATATGAATAAGGATTCTATCACCATAAGTAAGCTGAAGCGCACAGGGGTGCGTGCTCGCCGTAATAGAGCTTCTCGTAGTTATGTATAGTGGACTCGCTAGGTTGTGTGTCGTCCTGCTGTCGTGAATTCATGTTGTGGTGTTACCCCTAACGATTGGGCATTCTTGTAGTTGCACAGTTTTGCCGACTGCATATCCGTGCGGTTGCGTTTCACTGTCGGCGGTGCAGTCCTGTTGTTGTGCTGCTCCTGCAGTGGTGTAGCCTAGTTATCGTATTTCTCTGTGTCATGCGGTCCATGTTGCGGTGTTGCCTTGTTGTCATGCTTCTTTGTCGTCGTGTTGTTCCTGTGCGGTGTTCCCTTGTTGATGTGTCCGTGGATGTGTTGTTGTCTTGTCATGTTATTTCTACTGCCGTATCGCACCGTGAACGTATTGCTACAATTGTTGGATTGACTTGATGATGTGATAACTTGTCGTTTGTTTCACTCTTGGTTCCCTCGGGATAAAGACACTACCCCAAACCCACGTGACCGTTGTTATGTTGCTGAATGGTGGTGTAGTGATGCCATCGATAATGTGGGAATTCGGGTGTCTAACGGACTTTCCAGTAGTCATACTAAGACACTCTAGTCCTAGTGTTAGCACATGTATCTCCCTAAAGTTCAAATCTCGTGGTAGTTTCAGTAATTGACCGAATCGTGTGTCGACCTCTTTATATGCTCGCGCATTTCGTGAGCATTACCTCTTCAAGATCTAAGGCATCAGTGACGCCATGTTCAGCCTTAACCTTTTACGTGCATTGCGGTCGACTAACCACTCTCGAATCATGTCGAAAGGAAATCCCATGATCCACACACGACGGGGTGAGGCTCGTCTTCGTGATAAGGGATTTCGAGAACATCTCGAACTTGAAGGTATCGAGTAAATGTGAGCGATATTATGACCCATACCTTTGGGCTAGTAGGAGTTGAAAGACTCAATTTATTATTGCTCATCCTAGTGGATTGTTTAACATCATTCCTGCCAAGTGTCATGCTAATGACTGCGGGAATAACAGTGTGGACCCACCCACGGCGAGTGCATTGGTGGAGTCCCCGGTACACGATCCGGAGGTCTTATGAAACCCTGAATCTAGAAGGGCATGTAGCATTGTCTACTCTGTGAGGGTGCTACCCTACCGTGATGAAATCTTCGATCAACTCAGCCCTGCGGATGGTGTCATCCTGCTAAGGGTAGGTTTATCTTGTCTTGGTGTCGTTGCATAGATTCTTGGGATTGTGGAACCCTTTCGACCTTGGGTCGACATGGGTGTTCCCAGGTATTTTTCAGTAACATTGCTCGCGCTAGAGCAAAATCCCCTGTCCTTGGCAAACACTATTGGAGACACCAAAGTAATATGAGCTGCCAGGTTAGTGCGTTTAGTACCTGACTAACCAAGATGAACTCGAAAGCTGTCATGTTGCACCCATGCGTGTGACTACCTGAGTCGTTGAATGGGATGCCTTATTGGAAGGCTCAAGACTACTTCTTGTGGAGCGATCTCGGTCGTTTGTTTGTTTTAAGTGACGGCGTTGGCGCATGAAGCCGCCAAGCCCAAACGTGAGATCTATGCCAGATGCATTCATCTATGACTCAATTTCACCTCTTACCTCGAAAGATCCCGAAAGATGGAATATTCGGCGAGTGAGGAATTCCAGTTTTAGGACTCCTTTCACTCAGATCACTGCATAGGATCGGATAGTCAATTCGAGGGAAAGTGTCCTGTGTTGTTCAGAATTGACTTACTAGGTTGCTAATAACGATAGGACACCAGTGCTCGTGAGGCACATATAGCAGGACAAGCACTGGGTACCCTTGTGTTGGGTAGTTACCAATGCTCTGCTTACCGTCTCGAGGAAAGCCAACGTGTTGAGATGTTGTCGAGACCCTATCCTCTGTTTGTTACGGCAACCATATTATGATGATTCATATACATCATCCTTATGTTGACCAATGTGATGAGGTGATGCGAGCCTCTAGACATTTGTGTTTAAGTCGGCTTAAATCCTCGCGTATTGTGGAATTGTACGGTTGTGTGTTGAATATACACTGTCTACTGCCTGGGGAACTGAGGGGTGGAAGTGACGCAAAAACTTTCGACCTCCATCAGTCCATATTAGGCGTCCTAGTACCACTAACCACAATCGCCCATACGAAAAGGTTGTAAGTTGGTGCATAGTGGATTTCGGTCCATGTGAGGACGCAGGATTACCATCCGCTACTATAAACAACCTGGAGCGCCCTCGAGAACGTCGACTGCTTTGTGATCTGGTAAGATCACCCGATTAGTGAAATCCAACGAGCGAACCTAATGGTCTTGTCGCCTGAGGTGTCCAGTGGCTGTGATGAGACACAGGCAATGATCGATCGATGTTTGGAACCTTCTCGTCCCCTACTCGTTTGTAGTTATAATATGAGGCATACGGACAGCCACCTATACTCTTGGAGAGTTGTGGCTAGACACTAGGCGTCAACTTTCACAATATCGGACTTTAGTAGTTATCCTACCTCAGGGTTCGCCAAACCTTGAACGCAAGTCTGGGATACTCAATTTGAGATGAGTATGGATTACCATTCTCGAACGAATGAATTATTGTCCTAGACGGAAGTGTCCTGTGTGATACAATTAGTGTCGGTGGCAAACCAAATTCGTGTACTTCATCGCCAGAATTTCCTATGTGATAGGAATTAACACCCTAGTGTTCGGGGTGTACTGCTCGAAGTCCTCTGGGGTGCATACGTGTACGTCTCTAGTACATTGAATGTCAGATAGAGATATACACATGACCTGGCGTGAGTTCAAGAGGTGACCAACGAATCGGGTAGAATCAGATCTGCTTGAATAAGTGGCCAAACCAATCAAGGAGTTGTATTAACAAGGCGTTGTTAGCCTTAGGAACTTCGAATTGGTATGGGACTTTGCTGAGTGTTATACGCTGAAAGGGTGTTGTTAAGCACGAAAACGGTAATGGAGTGACTTCGCTTAGTACTCCAGTGACTCGGATATGTCAGTTAAAATTGGCCTTGCAACGAACAAGCTCGAACTATCGCAAGAGCTTAGTGGGACTCTTGACGAATCCCGCAGGTCTGGCTTGAGGAAGCATTGTCAATTCCTCAACCGACAGGATTCAGGTTGACGCAAAACTCTACTATTTCGGGAAAAACCGATATTTGTGCCGGATTGCGATACCCAAGAGCTCGGTCGTAGCCGACTCATGACATTGTGTTCGTTAGAACGCTAAGCGTGAACTGGAGTTCACGAAGAAAAGGGGTAATCGTGTGAGTTGCAAACATCCCGCCCTGTTCAAGGATACTAATGCATCGGATGACTTGAACTGAATTCCGGGACGGAATTCTCTTAACGGGGGGAGAATGTGACAACCGGCAAATTTCGTACAACGATTAACGTGAAGCTAATCAGGTTTTAGAAATAATTAACATGGTTTAAGGTTAATTATGGTTAGTTGAGCTAATATGATTCCTACGATGTCCTTTTGAAAGTTCGTTGAAGTCTTGATGCCTTTAAAGAAAGACTTCGCGTGTTTAACGTAACGAACTGACATCAGCAAAAATTTGTCAAACTGGAATAACATAAGCTTATTCTATGAAAATACGACACGTATTTACTATCGATGCGAACGGATGTGAAATCGGCGTGGTAAACGGTCTAAAACGCAGCGTTTTGGATAACGCGGAGAGGAACTGACGTGGGATTCGAACGTCAAAACGTGTGGTTTTAATCGTTATCGAACTTTCGGAATAATTATTTATTATAAATAACTTCATTTATTTAGTTTCGAAAGTGAACAGGTCGCCTAAATGAAGTATAGCTCGACCGGATCGATTAACGCGATTTTAACGCGTGTTCCGTTTTCACGCGTCGAGTTACGAAAATAACATTTAAATTGCTCGGTTTAGTTATGTTTTTCATTTCGAATAAAACCGACTAGTTTTTGTAATTAATTATTGGGCCTAATAACAAACCGAAGCGTTTTCGTTTAAAACGGGTTCGATTCGCGGTACAAGTCACCTACCCCAAACCCTAAGTATAAAAAGCTTGAGATTGTCTTCTTCTTCACTTGAACCAGCCGCATACCCTCTGTCTCTCTCTCTACTCTCTCTCTAAAAACTCTCCCTCTCTCTCTCTCTAACCGCGTCCCTCTCTCTCTCCTCTAAAGAAACCGGCCGGCCACCACCCCTCTGGTGGCGGCGGCGTAAGGCTAAGCCAGAAAAGGGGCAGATCGGGGAGGTAGGGGTTGACGAGGGTTGGGTCAGGCATGGAGGACGACGGTACGGTGGCGGCGGCGAGGAGTGGTGGTTTTGGTTGGGGTTGATGGCCGATGATGGTGACAGGTTTCGTGGTTGGTCCTGTTGGTCGCGCGGGGGGTTGAAGGAGGTGGTTGTTCCGGTGGTTCAGGGCGGCGGTGGTTCTGCGGCCCAAAAAGACAGCAGCGCAGCGGTGGTGTGGTGCTCGTGGGTGTTGGTTCGGGTCTGCTTCGGGTTCCAATCGGGTCAGTTTTGGAGATGGCCCGATGGGTCTGTGGTGGTCCCGAGGTAGAAGACGACGGGCCGAGTGGTGGTTGAAGGTGTCCGGCTCAGATTTGGTGTGTTCGGGTTGAGTTTGGTGCGTGGTTCAGCCCAAGTCAAATCCGGTACGGGCATCGGGGTTCGGGTCTTGGGTTATCGTTGGATCTGGTCCACTTGGTCGAACAGTCAACCGAGTCAGCTCGGGTATCTTTTGAGATGTCCGGGACTGGTCAACGCACACTCAAGGATGGTCAAACATTGGCTCGGTCAGCACGTCGTTCAAGACGGTGTCATGACGTGCGTACGATTGGTAAAAACTAACTTCGTATTCTTTATTTTGATTATATTTATAAATATCTATATTTATAAATGCATAAATACGAAAGCGACAAATGTGTTAACTCGCACAACGAACCGACAAGATAATAAATGAAATGTATAAATCGAGTAGTTGTCAGTGTATATAAAGCGTAACTAATAACATCATACGTTGGACTAAATTCGTTGGACTATACATATATAGATATATATATACACGTATATATTATATAATAAGCTTAATATACATAAGCTGTCGAAACGTATAAATGTCTCGCTAAAATGAAATTGCGGATAAATGGATTGATTGTCTTGTTTTGGTGTTGATTTTGGGGAAAATTGTAGACGACTTGTGTCGTCTGGTTTGTGCAAAAACAGAGGAAACTCTGCCGAAATTTTTATAAAATCCGAAGCGCAAAGGCGTTATTGTGGTGCGTCCTTATCAACTATTTTCAAGTGTTTGGCCAGACTAATTCCATACAAAGTCGTGACGTTTTGACAAAGATTATTGGAAACAATAATAGTCGATCCCGAACAATATTTGAAAACAAATATATAGTTTTGTCGAGCGTCAAGTGTGTCAACTTCAATGGTTTTTGGTAACCAAAACGTTGTCAAAAAAAAATACGGATTTGAAATACGTAGACGCTTAACTTATTTGGGAAAAATTAGTTGAAAGTAATGCTTCGAAACACTTAAAACACTCGGATTTTGGGAAGCGAAATAACAAATGTTATTAGTCAATTTCAAAAATTATACTTACGTTTCTTCAAAGTGTATTGTCCAAAAATAAGCATACAAGACAACTACATTTAACCGAATTACGAGACAAGCTACTACTCGGGATGAGTTGTGCGTTTCATGGTAGTAGTCCAACATGGTTTACACACGAATAGTAACAGGTGCGCGACTTGGGTACTATGTCGTATGTGAACACATGAATTATGATAAGTCACGATCGGTTCGTCGAGTTAAAACACTTAAGGACTCGGGTTAGTACACATGAGTCAAGATAGCTGAGTAAACTATCTTTTAACCGGAAATTAAGCTAGGTTTATATATGATAGACTTTAAGGTGTCCTTTATTGGTAATTAGGGCACGAGGAAGTCGGTCAAAGCTTTGGGCTTTATTTGCTAGCTAAGCATGGAAATTAAGGTGAGTTTCACGGCCCCATTTTACTGTTTTAACTGGGGGAAAGATATGTTTGTCAAAAGTTATCACATATTGAAATGTTTTCAAAGGTTAAAATGTGGGAAGTGGCATGATGAGTACTTGAGTTTTTGGTCGCCACTCGGGGTTGGGTCCTCGCTACTGTAACCATTAATTCAGGTAAATGAAACTGAAGGAATATTTGGATAGTACTATTGGTGCCTGACAAGGCCCACCCCTAATCGATAGCGTCGATTATGCATCGGCGTATGCCTGGGGTGCACGTATTCTGAACTTAAGTCGTTGGGTTCCGAGAAACGACTTGGAGCGGGGCATATTTATTAGTCTTGGTTTGGTTATGGGACTCAGGGGATTGCTCATCATCATAATTTGTAGGAGCTAGCTACTCCATACAAAGGCCACAAAATGTGCTGGATTTGCACAGGATATAAAAATGTGCTGGATTTGCACAGGATATAAAAAGGTGCTGGATTTGCACAGGATGTAAAAATGTCGTATTTACGAAACTAAAACCTGTGAACTCACCAATATTTTATATATTGACGTCTTTTTAAACATATCTTTCAGGTAACTAAGTGCTGAACAGGTATGCGGCTAGTACGGTGGAATTTGGGATGTCGGACAATGGTTGGGGGTTTCATCTATTGTTACCTTCGGGTTGGGGCATAAACGGAAACGCCCCACTTTAAAACTTAATGTTTGTGGTTTTAAGTAATGTTTGAAACCAGGTACTCTTTCCCGATATCTTAATATAATGATCTTTTCTAATTAAATATAGTTTGTGTTAATCTTGACTTTGATATGCTTTCGAGCGTCGCGCCACGTGTTTCCGCCATTGGCGTGGTGTGACACGTGGAATGTCGGGTCACCAATGGGATGTCGGGTCTTGTCTGGTTTAGTCGATTTAACGTTCAAACATGTTTTCAACATACACAGCCACGGTCTGGACAATTGGGGACTGATTAGCCTTCGGGTTAGTAGTCAACACACTTATGTAAACTCATTGATAGGTCGCCACTAGTTGGGGCTATCACACGCGTGTCGGATCTTTTTAACACATCAAACGCAACCTAAGGTGAGTTCACGGCCCCACTTTATTTATTTTGTTTTCGGGGGAGAAACATGCTTACACACTTTTAACACATGTTTTTAGGTTATACTATGGCTATCTTTATATTACTATACGGCTCATCTAAATCCTAAGGAAACCACTAATACAGGTATGTAGCGGGGAAATGTGGATAGCGCTATTGGGCCTGACAAACCCCACTCAACGGCTGGAGGCCGGGCGGGTGCATATTGTCTCAAACACACAGGGCCTACCGGGGATGACGGTAGTCCGAGGGGTATCACACAGTAACAAACACAGTCAGCAATGGTTTCAACCGTAGTAGTAATTAACTTAACGCCTAGCTAGCGTTCACACAACATAGTAGTAACGGTAACGGTTTTCAAAGGATTTACGAAACGCTTATTATAAAACTTGTGAACTCACCAGCATTTTATGTTGACATCGTTTTGGCATGTTTCTCAGGTCGTTGAGGTAGCAGCATCGAGTCTAGGCGCACGGAGTCTCACGGCGTCTAGGTTTCACTTGCATGTCATTTAGTACTTTCAGACTTTTATGTTTTACTTCTGGTTTGTAATAAAGTTTTACGCTTCCGCAGCGATGGGTAGATTTTAAAAACTTAATGGGCAGTTTATGTTGTTTTAAGTATCATATAGTTGTCGTTTGTTGTGACCGTTGTCTTGGATCCTGGTTTGTCACGCGCCTCGCGGTAAAACCCTGCACGTGGATTTGAGGGTGTGACAGACATCGTAGGACCTTTCCCAATGACAACGGGAAAAAGAAGGTACCTCATAGTGGCGATCGACTATTTCACCAAATAGGTCGAGGTAAAGCTATTGACAGAGATCACAGCAGCCCAGGTCAAGAAATTCATATGGGAATTCATAATTTGTCGTCTTGGGTCATCTGGGACGGCCCACATCGCCCCACGAGCCTGGCCAGTCTCAAATGACTGGAATGGGACGTTGGAGACAGGCCGCTTTTTTGTCAAATGTGACCGTTGGTCATTCATACGGCTAGATTATAAAAATAAAAAATAAAAAAAACTTTTTTCAAATTATAAAAACCAACCCATTAATTTCATCATATTTTTTTTTTTTTACAAAATCCCTTTATACCTCAACCCAAATCTTTCTATTTTTTTATAAAAATAATTCTCTAATCTAAAAAAACTCATGGACCCATGAAACCCATTTAACCCGAGTATAACGGCGGGTTGTTGCACTCTGATACTAAATCTGCCTCTCTCGTAACAAGTACCACCGTTTAGAACTTTGTCTAGTTACCAACAAAGTTCGGACACTTTCTCCTAATTTACGCCAATGCAATATATGCAAATGCAACAATTTTCACAAATGAAACAATTTATCCACAACCATTTCCCACTCATTTACAACAAACACAAACACAACCACCTCCCTCATCATCACCGCTAGGCTTGTCTCACCCGCTCCACAAGGATACTAATGACGAAGAGACCAATCCAGAAACGCAAGTTACGCCACCCAAAAGAAAAGGTAAAGGTAAGAAAACGGAAGGAAAAGCAAAGCAGTGGTCCGAAGTCGATGAGAGGCGTTAATGAAGGTGTGGCGTGATACGTCAAAATGTCCCATTGTTGGTAAATAATTTTTATTTGTTACATTTTTTTTACTAATATATATTGTTATTACTAATATAATATATTTGTATAAAATGTAAGTACCAACCAATCCGGCAAAGGTTTTTAGTAGGAGGTGGTTGATTTACTCCACACGTTCATGCAACGACCGATGTATCGGAGCGATAGATTCTGTAAGCTCGAAGTTTCGAAAGATAAACGGAGTTTGCAATGAATTTATTGGTTATTATAACCAAATAAAATCGAACCCACCTAATGGGTGGAATGAAGAAAATATTTTCAATGAGGCAATGCGTAAGTATAGATCAAAGCATAGGAAACCTTTCCCTTTTGTGCCGGCATGGCAGATTTCGAAAACCAATCGAAAGTGGGTGTCGGTCCTAAGCGAGGCTCTATGCGCCAAACGTACTAAGACTTCCGAGGAAGGAAGTTATAGCGTGGGAGGCTCGACTGGTCATATTCACATCGATATAAACGAGGAGGATGAGTTTGACGAGCCCACGATCGAGGAGGAACAACGTCCCATAGGTTGTTATTTTTTTAATTTTTACATATTAAATACAATTTTTTTTCTAATATATATTTTTTTTGCTACTAGAATAGGTCGGGACAAAGCTCGAAAGCAAGCGGTCGAGAAAAAAAGTCGCATCAGGTAGCAGGACCAGTTCCAAGCTCGACGGTTTAACGGCCCTAATAGAAGCTTTCAACCGAACACAAACTGAAAAGCTACGGGCGAAGAACGAAAAGCTCATTTGATAGAAGAAGCGAAAGCGGTCGAGGAATTTAAAATAATGATGATTGACGTTTCGAATTTTCCTGAAGGAAGGCGTCGAGCTTGGAAAAAATGCCAAAGAAATACGTCAAAAATGGCTCTAGATTTTTAAGAGTTTAGGCGTATTTTTTTACATTTATAGTTTTTTATTGTAACTTTATTTTATTACTTTTAGTACTTACAAAATTTTTATTGTTAAAATATGATAGATGATTAATCAAAGATTTTACTTTTTAACAGATTATTTTACGTTTAATATCTTCTAATCAACCTGTACTTACATGTATTTAAACACAAATTACACTTTAATCACTAATTTCACTAGACAACAAGTCCACACAGGGTGCATATGTGGTGTGCTCCACTAGACCACAAATCACATTTTAGTTGTGGTGTACACTACACTAAACAAATTTCAAATCTTGTATGGTGTATGTATGTGGACGTCTGCAAATAGAAATAGTATTTAATTCCTATGAGAAGTCTTACGAAATACCAACATTCTTACATGCATAAAACTTCTAGGATAATGTATCTTTCGACACATTTATTCTAAATAAGATCATGTTATCTAAAGTAACATAAAGAACCGCGTTAGATTTTTAGATATATGTGAGTAAGACGTACTTAAAGATATGTATTTTTTTTTTTCTAATTCAGCCACTAGCTAATACATTTTGTTGATTATAAGCTAAAAAAGGACCGTAAAACTAGTGCTAGAAGGATCTCCATGTCTAGCATATTTTCACGTGTGAAAACGGTTTTGGACTGTTTTTATGGATCGATTAAACAGTTATAGCTTGGTTTTAGACGAAGATTGGAGACGAAACAAAAATAGATGAAAATCACGTCAAAACATATTCATATTACATCATAAACGATTACAGACACTGTCATCAGTAGATAAACATCTATCTCGAGGCCAGAGGATGTCGGGCATGACCTTCCCTAGAGAGCATTCTAAGCACAAACTCACAATCTTAATGAACTCAACACATGAGATTGCTATTTATAGACCAATTTGGTTCAACCTTTCAAACGCACGAACCAATTGGTTCGACCCTATGAAAGCACGAACCAAAACTAGACCCTTCGAAGGCACAAACCAGTTTCTTGATTTCTTGTTCTACTTAAATAAATGCATCAGATCCATAAATGCCCTTATGGATCACCACAATCTCATGTTTTACAACACATGACTCAACTCTAGTCTATTCGACAGCAACGGTCACACACAAAATGCATCAACATTCTCCCCCTTGGACGTTGCTGGCAAATGCTGAATACATCTTGCACATCATCAATCAATATCACCGATCTCCCCCTCAATACATGCACTATTGTATTGAGTATAAGTACAACATCCTTCATGGACTGACCAAGTAATGCACGGCGGACCCTCAGTATCAATATGCAGGGAGTCAGCTTAACCACGTATAGCATTGCGAACTCAACCGACACGCCCAGTTGAATTACAACCAGATCACCTAGTTATGCCAATTTGAAGTCGACAATGTAATGCACTGCAGCCTCGTAGCATCAGTACCAAGGGATGTCATCTTGACCAAGTACATCACACGCAATCCAACTAGTCTTACCCACAGTCTAATAAGACCCCTGCTAGAAGGATTCCATACAGACAGACCAAATATTCGATGTAAGACGTAGGTACCACCACTCAGTTACATCTCCTACCTGAACTTATCCATGAATCACCCTTCACACCAACTGGAGAAGTCTAATTGTCAGTACCCAATTAAAAATCTCAGATGTGACTCTGTACAAAACAATCCACTCGGACGCTTATGTTTTCTTTGAAAATCTTCATTTGTGCTGACGATGATCACATTAACACTTTCTTCCCTTCGAACAAGTTCCCTCAAACATACTGGAACTGGGTTGACTGTTCACAATTTGCGGAATAAAATCAATCTATTTAGGCCCATAATAGTCATCTGAATCGGATCATCGTACCGCAGTACTCCTGATTCTCTTGACTACCCCACAATATAACATTTCATCATCATAACCGTCAGACCAAATTTGAATTCGAAGCTTTAAATCATTTATAAGTTTGGAATTTGGATCATAATCTTCTTGCAACACCATTTCTCTCAACAACATATATGTTCACCATCAAAATTTTCTTCTAAATCTCCAAAAATTGCCATTCGAAATTTTTTTACCCTTAAAAGTTTCAATTTTTCATTATGAATATCGAAAGGTCGAATGAATCTTTTTCCCTCTCATTCCACCCTAGTTTTAGCACGAATGAACATCAATTGGCACGAATGAAAATTAGTTAGCACGACCGAATCTTTAAACAGCACGAATGAATTCTGAATTTTCTCGTTCGACCTAATCTTAGCACGAATCAAGTATCCAAGGAACAAATGAGAATAAAAAAACTTTTGTTCGACCTCACGAAGGCACGAATCAATTTCTCATTCGACCTTTTGCATATAAACATGCTCATCTGACCCATACTTTTGCAAATCAATCCAAAAACACTCTCATAGTTCGAATTCGATGATGAAACTTGAACAGAAAGGTGTGGAAATGAAAACCTAACCCTCGAATGATCAAAACTTGGAAAAATCCTATGATTTTTTTTGTTCAGTTAAGGATCTAGGGTTTCAACCTTTCAAAAAATCCGATTTTAATGTCTACAAACCATGAAAAACAAGTTGTGATTGACTCAAATGACTATTAGATAATTCAAATCGGTACCATGGCTCTGATACCACATGTGAAAACAGTTTGGGACCGTTTCCATGGATTGATTAAACACTTACAGCTCGGTTTTAGATGGAGATTGGAGACGAAACAGAAATAGATGAAAACCACGTCAACACAGATTCATATTACATCAGAAATGATTACAGACACTGTGATCAGTAGGATAAACATCTATTTTGAGGCCAGGGGAGGTTGGGCATAGAGGTGTTCAGAATTCGATTCGAATTCGAAAAATTCGAAATTCGATTTAGTTCGATTCGATTACCAAGAATTCGATTCGATTATTAAGAATTCGAATTCGATTCGATTCGAATTCGAGTCCAGTAAATCGAATACGAATCGAATACGAATTTATGATTTTAAATTCGATTCGATTCGAAATTCGAATAAAAAATTGTACATTTATATTTTTTTAAATATATATACACATATACACATATACACATTATTATATACACAAGTATACACATTGGAAAAAAAACTTCTAAATTTTGGTCAAACTCTAAGAACCCATAGTGTCTATAACTTTTAGCATAACCATGTTTTATATATTTACCTTATATATCACAAAACTCTATAAAACTATACTCTCTACTATTTTTACTATTCTCGTATTTGACATATTGTTGTTTATCAATTTTGTAGATTTGTATTTTATATATTTAAAATAATAAGTTTGTATTAGTTTTAAAACTAAAAGTAAAACAATTTGTTATTTAAGGTGAATTTGAACTAAATCGAATTTATTCGAATTCGATTCGAATTCGAGTTTCTTATTCGAATCGAATACGAATCGAATAAATTGAATTTTAAACGAATACGAATCGAATACGAATTCAGGTAAAAATATTAAAAATTCGAATAATTCGATTCGAATAATTCAAAAATTCGTTATTCGATTCGTTGAACACCCCTAGTTGGGCATGACCTCCCCTAGAGAGCATTCTAAGCACAAACTCATAATCTTAATGAACTCAACACATGAGATTGCTATTTATAAACCAATTTGGTTCGACCTTTCGAAGGCACGAACCAATTGGTTCGACCCTATGAAAGCACGAACCAAAACTAGAAGATTTGGTTCGACCCTTCGAAGGCACGAACCAGTTTCTTGATTTCTTGGTCTACTTAAACAAATGCATCAGATCCATAAATGTCCTTATAAATCACCACAATCTCACGTTTTACAACACATGACTCAATCCTAGTCTATTCGACAGCGACGGTGTGTGCATCAACACCATGTAACTTTTTTCATACTCTAGAGCTTCAATCTTTTGAAGCTTCTCAATTGTCACAATACATGGAGATTGAAGACACATAACTATAATTTTATTAATTATTAATTATTAATTTTTAATGAAAGCGCAGTGCATAAAATTATTAATTATTAATTTCTCATACAAATACATTAACATGATGAGATAACATTATCCCTTTTAATCATCACACCGTGTTAAGACAAAATTTATTGGATTTCCATGCTTCTAAATAAGGACATCCCATGTTATCATGCATAGAACTAACTTTAAATAGGAGTTTCCTCTTTATCTCTCACATATGCATATATTTTTTTAATTTGTTTATAAAGAATTCTATAGTGTGTGTATATAAGCGCATAATATATAGTGTAAGGTTTAATGGGGAACTTCAAAAAAGTCGGGTACTAAGAAACCATGCATTTAACATGTTAAATATATTCTAAAAATTCAATTTGACATGCAAAAAAATATTTTTTTTTTCAAAAATGTCTTTAGAGCTTTTGCATATAAACATGTGTAGAAGTTATTCCATTAAAAAATTAATTTTTGTAAAATAAAAAATTTTACATTATTTTAACTAATTTTAAGCAATTTTTTTTAATTATTTTAGTTTTTGAATTATTATTTTTTTTGTCAAAAAAGCTTTTACATACATTTATATACAAAATCTCCAATTAAACTTTTTGATAAAAATGTTTTTTTTACATGTTAAATTGATTTTTTATGATATAATTAACATGTTAAATGTATGGTTACTCAGTTCCCCACTTTTTTATATATATATAACTTGTCAATACTATAATTTTTATTTTTAGCTTTGATTACTAAATATAACTTCTCTTAATAAAGAAAAAAACACATGAAAAAGGTGAAACATGATAAAAAGTAACCATCTATGATTTTTAGTATTTTACATAACCGTTAGTTCCTGACCTCATAAAAAACCTATAGATATATACTTCAAATCTAGTTTCATATCTACTATAATATCTAAAGATAAATATGCAGACACTTATGTCAACCCCAATTCCTTATCAGATCTGAATCTAACCCTAACCCTAAATTTTCTCTAAGTAACAAAAATGGATACCAAACACCAACTTCATACACCCCTTCAAAACCCTAAACCTATAGGAAAAAGTTTTAGAGATCAACTTATCTAAACCTGTTTAAAACCCTAGATTACCTTCATCATATATCATACCTGCCCAAGCTACCACTTTGTATACCAAAACCGCGGTCGCAAATACCCAGTTTTCTAATAGTAAATAACTGATCAAATATGGATCCGGCTTCGGCTCACTCTCTCCCACCTCCTTTTCATACACGAAACTTCAATTTGCATCATTTTCAACAACCGAATTCCGAAGATGAACAAAGCGGTACTAGTGGTCTCAACATGGGTGGTCATAAACGAGAACGCGATGAGAAGAGCAACGATGAGATGATGAACAATAGCGGTGGTGGTGGCAGTAGTGAAGGAAAAGAAGGAGATATGGGAAGAAGACCCCGCGGTCGCCCCTCTGGATCGAAAAACAAGCCCAAACCTCCGATTATTATCACTAGAGATAGCGCGAACGCGCTTCGCACCCATGTTATGGAAGTAGCTGACGGGTGTGATGTGATGGACAGCATAAGTACCTTTGCACGCCGCCGTCAACGCGGCGTATGCATCATAAGTGGGACCGGGACGGTCACAAATGTTACACTTCGTCAACCGGCGTCTCCTGGATCCGTTCTGACATTACATGGGAGGTTTGAGATCCTATCTTTGTCAGGATCTTTCCTCCCGCCCCCGGCCCCACCTGCTGCTACTGGCTTGACCATATACTTAGCTGGTGGTCAAGGACAAGTAGTAGGTGGGAGCGTTGTAGGAACGCTTTTAGCAGCGGGGCCAGTAGTCATCATGGCAGCGTCCTTTAGCAACGCCGCCTATGAAAGACTCCCACTTGAAGATGAAGAAAGTACTTTACCAGTTCCTGGAGGCCCACTTGGATCCCCAGGAACCATCACACCACCACCGTCACAACAACAACAATTGATGTCCGATCCGTCGCTATTTCAAGGCATGCCACCAAATCTACTCAACTCAATTCAGTTACCAAACGACGGTTATTGGAGTAACAACAATGGTGGCAGTCGCCCATCGTTCTAATAAATGTTAAGGTTTAAATTCTTTCGTTTTCTATTTTGTTGTTTTTTAATTACGTCAACTTTTTAATATTTAGGGTTTGTTTATTTGTGTTTTGTGTTTATGTTAAGAATTAAGATGACAATATGACATACATATGCTTGTATTGATTTGTAACGTAAGAGGTTTTTAAAATCTTGAATTGTTGTTGACAATTTAATAAGACAATGGTTGATAAGCCATTGTTGAGGTGTTTGATCAATAGTGGAATTGGGTTATACGTAAGGCATCTAGAATTTGTGCTTTTGAAAGCATAAACGTAGAATAAGTAGAGATTACGCTGCTTGCATTGGTTTGGTTATTTTTGGAAATAGAGATAGGATGCTTTGTAATGAAGCAATATTCATATTTACGTACAAGATTATATTTTTTTTACGGGTGATTCTTATCTCTCCGGTTAAGTGACCTATGCTCTCGTCCATCCATTTTTTTTTTCCTTTTTCAACTATTCTTAGTAGTGGGATTCCCCTACTCAATACAATGAGAACTCGGTTTGAGTTTTTATCAGTTCAATTTGTTACGACATTAGCATGCAGTATGTATAAAGTACCACAATTTTGTTTTCAATAAATTGTATATCAAAATACACACTACTAGAAAATGGCTTAGCTACAAACATTTCCGACAATTTTCCCACAACTTAAAATTTGCGACAAGTTTGTTACCATTTTCGAACAAAAAACAAACTTAGATTACCAACATGTTTACGAGACAAGTTATTAAAGAAATATCAATTAAATAAAAACGTTTAGATGTGTTAAAGACATGTATTATTTAAAGTATAAGTGGTATAAATGAATTTAAAAAAAAATATAAAGTTACTATTTATAGTGTGTGCATATTAATAAGTATATAATTTATCTTTTTTGCATTATAATTTTTGTATAATAAAAAAAATATATCTCATTGGGTCATTAGTAGAGATCTTTTGAGCCGGTGTGGAAGAGATGGAGAGGAAGTGACATGACGACGAGTAGAAAGACAATGAGAAATCCGTCTTTATGACATGGATCTATGTAAGTGGGAGGAGAGAGAGAGAGCGATGCACGCCGAAGTAAAAGTGAAAGGCCCACCCGTGAAAGCCTCTGCGTTGTAGGTGGTCTTTTTAATTTACCTCGATACTTAATCCAACGTAAATATAAGCATATTATAAGTAATCCACAAACAAATGTAGTAGGTTAAGTGGGCATCAACTGCACGAGGGACAACTGTATTGTGGTTCCTAGAAGTGAGTTGTTTATGATTTTTGGGAACTTAAAAGCATTCTTTATATAAATAGTGTCAGTAGGTAAATGTTTATTATTTAACGAAGCCAACATTTACTTTAATGCTTGAAAGTTATAAATATCTTATATATAAGATTCAGCTTCTTTGTTGGATTATTAAATTTATGTTAATGTTACCTAGTGGTATAAAATCACGCGCGTTGCGCGGTTTACAATCGAGATTTAGATGAGGTGTTGATCAATCAATGAATTATACAATCGAGATTCCATTTTGATTGTAAACGTTAAAAAAATAAAGAAATCTACACATAAGGTAACACATGAAATTTGTAACGAAATTAGATAATATTATGTTATTTATATTAATAGTATATAATATAGTAAAGTTTTTGAATAAAATAATATGAATAAAATAATAATATAGTTAATTAAATAAAATATTATTATAATTACTATTCATTTACGATCACTATTCATTTAAGTTGATTTATTAATATATTGTAATGTAATGTAATAAAAGGGAGACATGAGCAACATTTTCTTAGATTTTTTTCTCGGTTCATTTATATATATTCTGCAGATGGTGTAGCGTGTAGGATGACTGAAAAACAAGAACCGACTGTTAACTAGGAACAATATATGGGATTTGTTTTTTTTTTTTTTTTTACCTATAATGCATTTCTTACTTCTTCATAAATTGAGAATAGAATTTTACATAATGACTGGTAGACGGGCAACAAGCTGCGCCGCCACCCCCTTTTTGAATAGCAAAACTAAACCTAATATGGGATTGGTATTTTGAGTATATACCGGTTATGAAATAGTTAATTATATTCAAGGAATTTTGATGGATATAACATAGTGTGACACTCCTATGAAACTAATTTAATGCCCATATACCGGCATCAAAAGCAAATATATCAATATAGTATACAGGATGATTCAATGGAAAACTCATTTTATTAAGAGAACTCAAGAACTAAATAATAAGATCAATGGTTGTGATTAAATGAAATAAAAACAACAAATAGATGGGATTTTATCAAGAAAGGGTATTTTGGGGAATTATAAAAAGATTTTACTAATCCTTTCATCATTTCAAAACCTTCACAAAAGAAAACCGTTCATTTTCCCTCTCTCTATCCATCTATCCAAATGATGAAAACCTAGGGTTTGTTCAATCACGAGTTTATCAATCATTCAAATAACATGATAACCATCAAACAATCGATCATATGCATCAAATATATTGATCCATCAAACAATCGTTCGTTAACATCAGGTATCGTTGTATAATTCGTATTATCATTGTCGCACACGCATCGAGATGATTTGTACTCGTTACATCGATTAATTAGGCGTTTCGTATAAAAAACACCATACCATTAACTAATGTTTCAATGTGTTGTGTGTGAAATAAGTTAAATGGTAGTTTCGAACGATATTGTGACATGTCATGTATAATACATGTTTAAGCGAACTGTATGATATATATTGCACAGATATTATAGTTATACGATTGATATGTATTACATACATGTAATAGTACTGTTATGTTTGTGGTGTATTACACATATGCAATATAGTATTGTTTTGCTTGTAGTGTATAACACACATGTGTTATAAAATATATTGTATGATATGTATTACACATACGTAATAGTACTGTTTATGTTTGTAGTGTATTACACATATGTAATATAGTACTGCTATGTTTGTGGTGCGCAACACACGTGTGTATTACGCATGTGTACTAGTATTGTTAGTGTTAAATGAGATTATGTTTCTGTGTGATAGATTTAACTGTGTTCCACATGTGCATTTTGACTGTTGTAGCTAATGTTATTCGTGAATAGGCCTTGTATTCAATGTATTGCACACGTGTGATAATCGTGAAATGTATTACACATGTATGTTAATATGGTTGGTGATAGTTAGTATTTACGCGAGGTTAGGCTTTGTTTGTTATGTGTTGCGCATTTGTGATAGATGTAATTGAAGTTCACATCTGTAATATGATTGTTTCAGCTAATGTTAACAGTGAACAGGCTTTGCATGCAATGTATTGCACATGTGTGATAATTATGCCATGTATTACACATGTGTGATAATAGTATGTGTGATAGTTAGTGTTAAGTTAGACTGATTTGATATGAGTATGGCTTGTCATTCTCGAACGAACGAATTGAATGTCCTTGATGAAATTGTTCCGTGTTGACACGATTGATATCTATGGCACATCGAATTTGTGTGCTTCATCACCAGAATTTCCTATGTGATAAGAATTATCACCCTAGCATTCGGGGTGTACTGCTCAAAGCCTTTTGGAGGGCATACGTGTACATCTCCAGTACGTTGAATGACAGATGGAGATAGTCACATAATCTGGTTTGAGTTGTTCGAGAGATGGCCAATAAATCTTATAGATTTAAGGTTGCTTGAATGAGTTGCGAAACCGATTGGGAAGTTGTATTAACAAGGCGCTAGATGCAGAAACTTTGAATCGGTGATAGGACTTTGCTGAGAGTTGTACCTTGAAAGAGTGTTGTTAAGCACGAAAAATGTAATGGATCAAATTCTTGATACTCCAGTGGCACGGAGGAATCGGTCAGAATTGGTCTCGTGATTAATAAGCTCGAACTATCGCAAGAGCTTAGTGGGACTCTTGATGAATCCTGCAAGTCAAGTCTGAGGAAGCATTGTCAATTCCTCGATCGACAGGATCCAAGTTGACGCTAAGCTATACTATTTCGGAAAACCGATAGATTTGTCGGATTGGGAAATCCAAGAGCTTGGTCGAAACTGGATCATGATATTGTGTTTGTTAGAATGCTAACCGTGAACCTGGGTTCACTTAGAAAAGAGGAGATCGCGTGAAGCGCAAACATCCCGCCATGTTCAAGAATACTAATGTATCAGACTACTTGAACTGAATTTCGAGACGAAATTCTTTTAACGGGGGGAGAATGTGACAACCGGCAAATTCCGTACAGCGTTTAACGTGATGTTAATCGTCCTTTCGGAGTAATTATCATGGTTTAAGGTTAATTATTTTTAATTGAGCTGTTACGAGTCCTACGATGTCCTTCTCAAAGTTCGCAGAAGCCTTGATGCGTTTGAAGAAAGAATTCATGTAATTAACATTAACGAACTGACATCAGTGAAAATTTGTCAAAGTGGACTAACATAAGGCTAATATATGTAAATACGACAAGTATTTACTATTGATACGATCGAATGTGAAATCGGCAGGAAAAAAGGTAAAAAACACATCGTTTTGGAGAACGCGGGAAGGAACTGACGTGGGAATCGGACATCAAAATGCGTGGTTTTAACCTTTATCGAACTTCTGGAATAATTATTTGTTATAAATAACTTCATTTATTAAGTTTCGAAAGTAAACATATTGTTTAAAAGAAGGATAGCACGACCGATCTAATTAACGTGATTTAAACGCGCGCGTCGAACGTGCGTGTCTGATGTCGAATATAATTATATTTTTGCTCGATTTAGTTATGTTTTATATTCGACTTATTTTATTTACTACTTTGAATCGGAAACAAAACCGGAACATGATACGTTAATACGGGTTCGATACGCGGTACACACCCACCTAACTCTAACCCTAGCTATTTAAGCAACTCAACCCTCCTTCCCTTTTCATTTTGCAGCCGCTAACTCTCTCTCTCTCTCTCTCTCTCTCTCTACTCTCTCTCTCTCTCTCTCTCTCTCTCTCTCTCTAAAAATCTGGTTATCTCTCTCTTCCTCTACACTTTCCTCTCTCTCGACCTCCTCCCTCACACTCTCCCCCTCTCTTGTTGCAGAAGACGGCCGGCCACCACTAACCTTGGTTACGGCGGCGCTATTTTCGACTTGAAACGAGCTGGGTGATGGCTTGTGGTGGCGGCGCTATGAAAGAAAGGTAAGACGACGATGGTCGCGGTGATAGTTGTTTCGTGAGGATAGGGTCTCGACAAGTGGGTAAAGGTGACGGTTTGGAGTGGGATTCCGGGTTGGGAAGGTAGTCGAGTGGTGATGGTTCATTGGGTTTTGAAGCTGAGTTCGTATACGATGTGCAGATCGGGACATGTAACAACGTTTATGGTCCGATCCATCATGTTTAGGTGGCTGTGGAGTGGATCAATTAGGCTCGGATGTGTGATTTTTGATTCGATGGTGGTTGTTTGGTTATGGTGTGTGACACCCGCCAACTTATCAGGTCAAAAGCCATACACTTTCTAGTCAACATTTAATTTTATACACATAATAGATATCATTTTATATGCATAAGTCCCCCGAGAAAGTCTAGCAAGGCCCGAACGAGTACAATTTCACCCATATCAACGAGCATTGGTGATACGAGTTTAAATAATTACAATCAATTTTCTAAACACATGCGTATATGTTCAATTATTTAGATATGCACAAATGACGGTGTTAATATATATATATATATATATATATATATATATATATATATATATAGGGTCAAGATCGTGTACAAAGTGTTTTTTTTTTGTGAGAAGTGTGAGAAGGATTAAAAATTGATACTTAGGCATCATTTTTGAACTTAGTCGTGATGTTTTGGATTGTTTTGCCTATAAAAACACCAAACATAACAATTAAAACCCGAAAACAATGTATTTTAGGCTTAAAACTTAAAACACCATGCTAAGAACATTAGCAGTGTGTTTTAAGCGTTAAGTAGTGTGTTTTAGCTGTTTTTTTAAATTTAATGACTATAATACATTGTATTGTGTTTTAGATTGTTATGTTTGGTGTTTTTCAAGTTAAAACAACCTAAAACAGCATTCCTAAATCCAAAACATGATGTCTACATGTCAATTCTTAGTCCTTCTCACACTTCTCACGGAATATGTCCTTTGTAAAGGATCCTAAACCTGTATATATATATATATATATATATATATATATAATTTTGTCCATGCGTTCAAAAATAAAGAGTTCCTAACCTACATACATATATATATATATATATATATGCGATCTATACATATACACACACATGCATATGAGTGTGCATGACGATGAAATAAATATAATGAGTGGAATAGATTTAATAAAATTCTTACATGCATTTTATCTCCATCTTAATGAACAATCTAATCTTTCTTTTGTGTTTAACTATAAATGGTAGAACAATTAATCAACACATGGTTACATAAAGCTAATTTAACCAAAATAATCACCGTCTCTAGCCACCATGTTTCTTTCTTTTTCAGCCCTAGTGCACTTCCCACAAACCTTTTCTAGTCTTGTTAATCACCTACACAATCTTAACCCAAGATCTACACTTCCTATTCCAAGAGTTGACACCTTAAACCTATGATTTAACAACACAAATTCCTTCCTGTTTCCTTGATAAAATCGGCCAAAACAAAGAGAACAAGGAACCATCACTTCACTTGATTTGGAAGTATGATCATATCCTAAAATGGCTAGCCACCACGATCTTGCACAAACCTAAGATGTTGGACCTTCCTAAATTGTAAAGGTTTGCCTCTCTTGTCCCCCTTGGAGCCGTCGCACCCCCACCCCATTACACAACCATCTTTTGCCTCCAATACTTAATGTAGATTCCTTGTATAGTCAATTACTTGAAGCATAATCCATCTCTAATTCTATGTTGAGTCTAATCATGAGATTAGTCAACTAATGTAAAAGTGACTTGGAACATCATGATGGTTCTTAACAAAAATGGTAAGATCTCTTAATCACCCTAATCCATAGAAGATTACTTGCCTCAAAAACACATCGTCCTTCCCCTTTGTTTCCTTGTGATCGTCACCCGCCTCCCTATACCCATACTAATCCTTTTTTAATCCTAATACAAACAAATCAACCCTTATTAGTCACATTACAAGATTTGGAGCCAACATAATTTTGAGTTTAGTATTTCCTATTGGATTTTATTAAGATATAAATCTTTTGATTAGATTTAGATTAACATCGTTATGTTGTGTCAAGTCAAGTGTAAATCAACTCAAGTGATTAATCATCTAAAATGTAATATTCCTTAATCCCAAAGATTTATAATAGTTGACTTACCACATTGAGTAGCCACCTCCCTTTTCCTTCCTCTTTCCCTCTATCCCTTGCCGCTCTCTCTCCCAACCTCCTGTGGACATTGTGGGAGATGACATGTAGCTAGATCTCATCGTTTCGGATGATGAGCCTGACGTCCCTGCCGGTGAGGCCCAGGGAGTCGCTGTGGAAGCCGCTGACACAGGCCCTATGGTCGTGGAGCAGCCAGTTGAGGTCCCTCGCATGGAGGAGGCACGTCCTGCCGATGTGTCAGGGTCTTCTTCCCGCCCTCGCCGTTTGATTCTTGGCAGTACGCGCGTTATTTGCACAGCCAAGAAGCGTGTGCGCAGGCCCCAGCTCGAGGAGCCAAGAAGCGTGTGCGCGGGCCAGACCAGCCTAGTCAAGCTGCTGAGTCTTCTGAGCCCCCTCGGAAGAAGCTGCTTAGGAGGTACTAGGCCCGCAAGCGGATCTTCCTACCTACAGTAGCAGGCTACTTGTCTTATAGCGATGAGGACTCTGATGATAACATCTTCATTGCTGCTGATTGTGGTGAGACCTCCCAACCCCCTGCTGACCATCCTGCCCTGGTCCTCTTGGTACTCTACCATGCGCCGCACTCTTCACTCGGTGCGTGGCATGGTCGGTACGCACGATGGTTTGATCCGCGATATCTGTGATCGAGCGGACGAGTTGGAGGCCGACGCGAATGTTGAGGGTTGTACAAGGGCCACCATCATTGAACACCTTACCAGTCTACGAGCACGATTGGAGGAGGCTGAGCATGGGCGTACGGAGGCCGAGCGCGGATGCGCGGAGGCTGAGCGTGGACGTGTCAATGCATGGAGATGTGTGGACATCATTGAGCATAGATTGGACGAGCTGGACCAGAGAATGAGAGCAATTGTCACTGCTTTAGCTGCTACATTTCCCCCACCTCCTTAGTAGATTAGCGGTTGTTGTTGTAGTTTGTGGTTCTTGTTGTTTATCCTAGTCAGTGGCTTTTGGGTCATTTCATTTGTATGACTTGTACTGGGTCGTTGTACCCCACTACAAAAACGATGTACCGAAAACAAGTTAATGAAATGACAATGCTACGGTTTATTGGATGTACTTTATTATCTGTATATGATCTAGTTTATTGGTTGTTCTTGTTGTATGGTTGTACATGTCATGGTTACTTTGGATATCATGGTTGTTTATTCGAGCGCACATGATTGACAATATTATCGAAAAATATGCGTCTCATTCTTTTTATATCTGGTGTATTAGAAAGAAGTCATGCCGCCCCGAAGGAACACCCGCAATGCCGAGGACAACACATTCCCAACCACGTCCAAGGAGAGCTAGCCCGCGTGATTGCCCAATCCATTGCACAACACGATGCTAACCGTGCAAACTCTAGTGGTGGATCTGGTAGAAATGGCCGGCAAAGGACGAGTGATGATGTCACTTACTGTTATTGATGATGTCTCATTATCTATAACACATAAGTTGAAAACCCGGTACATGGCTGTTCCTACAAGACTTGCATGGCCTTGCAAACCATAGAATTTTCGTGGGTCTGAAGGAGCAATCGGTATTTGTCGTTGTATTGAGAAGATGGAATAGGTCTTGGATATCAGTGGATGTGCTGAGGATCAGAAGGTCAAGTATGCTACCTGCACCTTCCAGGATGTGGCGTTGACTTAGTGGAATCTGCAAGTTCAGACACTGGGTAGAGATGCTGCTTATGGTCTCTCGTCGAGTGATTTGGAGTCCATGTTGATGGATAAGTACTGTCCCCGAAGTGAGCTTCAGAAGCTTGAGTCAGAGTTTTGGAATTTGTCTATGACGAGAGCTGAGATCACTGCTTACACTACTTATTTTCATGAGCTGTCTCGTTTGGTACCCCCACATAGTCACACCGGAGTACAAAAGGGTTGAAAGGTACATTTGGGGACTCTCCCCTAAGATTCGCAGTATGGTAATTGCCGCTGAACCCACCACCATCCAAGGTGTTGCCACCTTAGCTCATAGTCTCACGGATGACGTGGTGCCTATGGCGCATTGCTTAAGAAGGAAGTTGAGAAAGATGGAAATTTGGGTGACAAAAGAAAATTGTCAGATACCAGGAAGGGTAAGAATGGTGGAAATCGGTCTAGAAAAAAACAAGAGACCGCCCAAGCATTTGTTGCAACCAATACTGCTGCTTAGCCTCGAAGGAAGTACAATGGACCGCACCCTCTTTGCAACAAATGTAACTACCATCATGTTGGATATTGTGATAGCATCCGTTGTGATCACTGCAAGAAGATTAGGCATCAGACTTCTCGTTGTCGTGTTAAGGTTGCTGGTAACTCTGCCGGAAAACCAGGGTGTTATGAATGTGGTGTTGTGGATTATTTCAAGAAGGATTGTCCCAAGTTGAAAATCAGGCTCGTGGGAGAGCTTTTGTGATTGGATCTGGTGCTGCTCATGAGGATCCCAATGTCGTTACCGGTACGTTCCTTGTTAACAACACTTATGCTTCCGTACTTTCGATACTGGTTCCGATTTAAGTTTTGTGTCGACCGATTTTAAGTAAACCTTTGGGGTAGAATCTAGCAGGTTGGGCACACGGTATTCAATAGAGTTGGCCAACGGTAAGGTTATTGAGTTGGGAGAAGTCGTTGAAGGATGTACCTAAATTTTGGAGATCACGAGTTTAGTATAGAGTTGTTGCTGAGAGAGTTGGGTAGTTTTGATGTGGTTGTTGGCATGGATTGGTTGTCGAAGAACCATGCGAAAATCGTGTGCCATGAAAAGATTACTCGTATTCCATTGCCGAGTGGAGAAATTATTTCGGTCAAAGGAGAGAATAGTTAAACCACGTTACAGATTATATCTTGCATAAAAGCCCATAAGTGCATTCGCAAGGGTTATTGTGCATTTCTAGAACACGTGATCGAGAAGAAGTCTAAGGAGTTGAAGATCGAACACATCTCTGTAGGGATTTTCCTGAAGTCTTTCCTGAAGAATTGTCTGGACTGCCACCTCCGAGGCAAGTGGAGTTTTGTATTGATTTGGTTCCTGGTGCTGCACCTACCACCCGTTCTCCATATTGCTTAGCGCCATCCGAGATGCAAGAGCTATCGAGCCAGTTGCAAGAGTTGTTGGATAAGGGTTTTATTCGGCCAAGTTTCTCTCCATGGGGCAGCCTCTGTTGTTTATGAAGAAAAAGATGGGTCTTTCCGTTTATGCATAGACTACCGAGAGTTTAATAAGCTCACCATTAAGAATCGGTACCCCCTCCCCAGGATTGATGATTTGTTCGATCAGTTGCAAGGTTCCAGTTTCTATTCTAAGATTGACTTAAAATCGGGATATCATTAGTTACGTATACAAGAGGAAAGCATACCTAAAAGGCTTTCAGGACACGTTATGGTCATCATGAGTTCTTAGTCATGCCGTTCGGATTGACCAATGCACCAGCGGTATTTATGGATTCTATGAACAGAGTGTGCAAGCCGTATTTGGTCAAGTCCGTGCTTGTCTTTATTGATGATATATTGATATATTCACGAACTCAAGAGGAGCATGAGCAACATTTGAAGTTGATTCTTGAACTACTTAAGGGCAAGAAGTTGTACGTTAAGTTCTCCAAGTGTGAATTTTGGATTCGCAAAGTTCACTTTCAGTAAAAATACACACATACAAAGGAGACAGACACATTATACATAAATAACAAACATTTTTAAACATAAGAGACAAAATAACATCGTAAACATGTTAAAACATTATTGATGCAGTATCACATATACAAATATAATAATGTAACACATAAATATAATACTAATGAACATATTGATGTTTAATGTTTACATTTAATACATATTTGTAGCACTATAATACACGTAGGCAATACTTTAAGAAAATTATGTACCTCAGTGTTCAAATCCAGCAAATTAAAACAACAAAAAAACCTAACATGTAACTGAATCATCTCAACAGTTATAGTTTTATTAATCCTACCTCTTGTAATACAATCAAAATTCATTATCTAATTGTACCAATTCTTACAAATTTTCAATACAAAAAATTCACTCTCTAATTCAGCAATCAAACCCTAACTACAACACATCAACCACCAAAAGTGGCCAAAACAACAAAAAATCTAACCTACAACAGATTAGTAATCGTTTCAACTATTGCAGCTTTACCAAACCCACATCTTTCAATATGTTCAAAACTTCACAAATTTCATAATAGAATACATGCAGTTTCTAATTATCATAACATTTTCATACATATTTGCAACATGATAATACACATATGCAGTGCATTAAGCAAACTATGTACCTCAGTGTTTACTCCAACAACTTACAAATTATCATATGCAAGATTAACAAAACTTGAAGAGGTATATTAACAGAGCTCGAATCTGTGTCATCATCTAGCGATGTAGATTTTTCCTTGATTAACGTCAATATCTACTGTAGAATTTGTATTCATCACACCGTTGTTTGAACTCAAACAAGAAGATGTACCTAATTAGTTTAATAACAACAAAACACAAAAAAAAAATTAGCAAATCAGTACAAAAAAACAACATACACGATATCGACTGAGATTCAAGCTCTAGAGCTAGGAATAATAAAATTGAACCTTCGATTGACATGATGATCGATTGAGACAGGTGAAATACGAATTCATATATGTATGAACAAATAATGAATAGATGTTAACGTTCTTCAACTATCACATAATCGATCTTCAACATCATAAACTGAATTTTGAAGGAGATCTACAGATTTGTGATATGATATTAGGATGAGATTATAGATTAATATTGAGAAATATCTTAGATAATGGTTTTGATGCAACTTTACAAAAAAAATTCCCCCATATTAATGGAGTTCTCAAGTTTGCTTCCTAACAATGAGTTTTTAATTGAACCTTCCCTTATAATATATAGTTATCATATAATAAATAGTATCTTTTAGTTGATTGAAACTTGAATTAAAATTTGGAATTATTAAAAGTGTAGTCAAGTTTATGATATTCTAAACTTTCAAAAAAAAAAAAAAAAAGTTTATGATATTCTAAAGTAAGATTTGAGGATGAGTTTAAGAATGTGTTTTGAGTAACAAAAATCTCAACTCTTTAACTTTTTTAACCGCACAAATAGTTATACTTGTTACTTCGAAGAAACACGCAAACTCACAAAACGCAAAGTTTTATAGTTTGATGCAAAAATAGGTTATCAATACTGATCTGAAAGCCAATTAGTAATCATGCCTATTGTAGGGAAGCAAACTGTTATTCTAGAAATGAGATATGTTTCTTCCTCTTTTCTATACATTATTTGATATAACATAAACAACCCTTTGCAATTGTGTGTGTGTGTGTATATATATATATATATATATATATATATATAATAGTATTGCCATTTAGGTTATAGTCTAGTAGTAGAGAGAAACTCCTCTCTTGGGTGAGATTAGGAGTTCAACTCCAAGGATGTGTAAAAAAATATATAAAAGGTATAAAGAAAGAAATTAGCCGTTAAAAAAATGTTACATTTATTATCTTTTATACTAAATAAGTAAAAATTTTATAGCAAGTTGTATTTACTCACATCTCTCTACTATTAAATAATGATATTAAAATACATAATTTTTTACAATACAAATTAATTATGAATACTAATTATTTAATTTTAGATAATTATTATATTAGCACATATGAATTTAATATGAAATTAATTATAAATTGTTCTAAATTTTGACTTACCTGTCAGTTTATATTTAACTCTTCAAATTTTAATAGTTCAAAATTAAGCTACTTAAAGTATCTTTAAAAAATAAAAAGTAGAAATGATGATGGTTGATGCATGCGGGTGTTTCAAGAAAACTTAACTTCTTTTTAAAAAAGGGCAAAGTCCCGAAGGAGATGCTAAAAGCTTTTGTGAAAAGGTGAGTAAGTTAGAAAACAGTAAGACACGTGCAAGTTTTAAATTTATAAATTAAAACGATAGTTGCTCAACGTTCCGCACCCAACACAATAGGCAAGCGTACCTATCGTGTATAGTATAGAAATGTGCAAGTACCGAGTATCGAATCCGTGGACACGATTTTTACTACTCAGCTTCCTAAAATTACTAAAAGACTTTTTTTAAATATGAGAAGAAAAGTAAAAAGAGAGATGTAAACTTTTAAGAGAAATCAATGACAAAACAATGTGTTGCTTCGGGATCAGATGGACCCCAGTATGATGATAGTTATCTTTATTCAAAGTGGTGTGTTTGAGTTGCGCACTTTTGCTTAAACTTAGAATTGCTACTGCATTTTCTAGAGGTGACTGTTTTCGCATAACTGTACAAACAACTGTGTTCTTAATGTTATTATGAGGGTCTCCCGAACCAGGCAGCTCACCTCTCAACACTGAAATGAAAATGAATCGAGACTGTGTCGACTCAACCCTGAATTACCCACCTCCCAGTGTTGCGATATAGACATCATACTACTCTAGACTCTTATGAATAACTTGCCGGTGGACGGAGCATGACCGAACAAGTTACCACTTAATATCATAGAGGAGTCGTGACTAACCAGAACACGTGCATCCCCTACTTGATTTAATTAACTTGTCAAAAAGTGAGTGTTCTATTATTAACTGTGCGGCAGTATAATAATGAAAGAAAATAAAGATCGTCTTCTTTCAACATGGGTTCATCAATCCTTAACTGACGCCAAAGCTTTCACATAGACCATGAAGCTAAGTCGCAGAATTAACTCTTGACTTATCATTAGGACCGAGTAAAAAGACCGTACCGACCCTAAATGAGACCTTGATAGTAGAGGATTAAGCCACTAGGTGTGTGTATTTCTACCCACAAACGGGCTAATCACTACTCGCGGTATTAGGTTAGCTCACAAGTGCATGGGTTGTTACACACCATGGGTACACTCATGAGTCCTCCCACTTCCTATCAAGACACCCACAAGACCAAAGACTAAGTGATTTATTAATTAGATCATTAAACAAAGTTTAGAATAGAAAGAATTATTAAGAACACAAAACACCACTTTAAAATAAAAGATAAACTATATTGATTCATACCAATATTCATCTATCCATTTGGTGTTGTCAAGCCCTACTGCCGATTCCTCTGGTGGTGCCACTGTTGCGCCTTTGGCTTTCTTCAATTGATAATCTAGTTGTTTATCAATGAATTGGGCCACGTCAAATGGGTCTTCAGGTGCGTATTCTCTTCCACCGGCTGTGTAGTGCAACTTTTTATTCCCAACCCGAAGTGTAAGAATCCCCTCACTCATATCTGTGGTGGCTCGGGCGGTAGCTAAGAACGGTCGACCGAGAATAATAGTAACATTACTCTCGCCCATGTTGAGGATGACGAAGTTGACGAGAAAGAAGAATTTTCCTATTTTGATAAGCAGGTTTTCGACAATCCCCTTGGCTTCTTTTTGGTACCATCCGCCAACTCGATCGTAACTATCAAAGGTCGCGGGTCGCCCAAATTGAGTTGTTTGTAGATATAAGTGGGCATAACATTCATACTCGCACCAAGATTTGCTAAGGCATAATTTGTAGGAAAGTTGCCTATAGAGCATGGTAAAGAAAACTTCCCTGGATCGGTCAGCTTTGGAGGAAGATTTTGCTGGAGTGGTGCCGCGCACTCTAGTGCGTTTCCCTTGATTGCTGTCTCGAGATTTCTTTTGTTGCTCAAGAAGTTCTTCAGAAATTTTGAGTGCTTGGGCATTTGCTGAATGACTTCTATAAAAGGCAAGTTGACATGGATTTGACTTAGGAGTTCGGTGAACTTCTGGTACTGCTCGTCCATCTTCTGTCTCATCAATTGTCTGAGTTAAGGTATGTTAGGCCGATATTCCCTCTGTACCGTCTTTAATGGCGGTTCTGGTGGTGGAGCAACTGGAGGATTCTAGTTGGTTGTGGGGCCTTCATTAACCGGCATTGGTGAACTGGCGGTCGAGTATTCTAATGCGACGATATTGGGAATGGTATGGTTGGAACGGGTTCATTTGTGAGTGGGTTGAGTGGTATAACTTCTTCATTGGCAGGTATCGCTGGTTCAGGATAAATTCGACTGCTTCGAAGAGTTATGGCACTTACATTGGCTTTTGGGTTGGTTTCAGTGTTGCTTGGGAGGCTTCTGACGGGTCTTTCTGCGAGAGACTTGGCCATTACGCCCAATTTTACTTCCAGGTTCCTGATGGTGGACTCGAGTCCTTGAAGCCTCTTGTCGGTATTGTTGAACTTCTCGTCCATTTGTGCTGCTGATCGGGCCTCGAGTTTTGCGAGTTTTTCATCCACGGATGGGTAACTGTGTTTAGAGGGTGTTGCTGGTTGTTTTGTTGACTGAATCTGGGTGGTTGCTTGGTGTTGTTGTTGTTTTTCCACCCGAAGTTTGGATGAACACGCCAGCCAGGATTATAAGTACTGCTGTAAGGAATGTTTGGTGGGTGGTACCAATGAAGTCAACTTGTTCTATGGTGGCCTGAGGAAGACTCCCGTCTTGCGGCTGCAACTTTGCTGTGGTGAAGGCATTGACTTATGCTTTGCTCAGCTGATTGAGGCAAGTTGATAGCGCCTCAATTTGAGCTTGCAATAAAGTGGTGGAATCGATCTAATAGAGGCTGGTCTTTGATGGCCGGCTTCGAGGGTTGTACCACTGAGAGCTGTTGACTGCAATTTCTTCGATGAGATCATAGGCTTCCTACGGTCTCTTGTTCCCAAAAATACCTCCTGCGGTTGCATCAAGTGTCTGCCTTGCTTGATTCGTCAGCCCATTGTAGAAGGATGAAACGTGTAACCAAATTTCAAGACCATGGTGTGGGCATTTTCTCAGCATATCTTTGAATCTCTCCCAAGCTTCATAGAGTGATTCTCCCTCTTCTTGACAAAAGGTGGTGATGTCATTTCTTAACTTTGCGGTTTTGGCTGGGGGAAAATATTTGGAGAGAAACTTTTGGGCAAAGTCAGCCTAGGTGGTAATGGAACCCGCGGGTTACGAGTTTAGCCATGCTTTGGAATGATCCTTATTGAGAAAGGAAACATGCGAAGTCGGATAGCGTCAGGAGTGACGTTATGCAACTTGAAAGTATCACAAATTTTGAGGAAATTTGCGATATGAGCATGGGGATCTTCATTGGGTAAACCATGAAAAGTACAATTTTGTTGTATCATATGGATGACATGGGACTTAATTTCAAAACGGTCGGCATCAACGGCGGGTCTAGCGATGCTAGGCCCCAAAGCATTGTAGAAAGGTCTAGCAAAATCGGAGATGGTTCTATCAACTTGTGTCATTTTTAATTTTTGTTCTTTTTTTCTAGCTCTAAAATATCTTTCGGGTTCTTCAAGAGGATGTGTAAGAATTGACGAGGGACGCAAGTTCATACACTATTTGAGAACCTTTGAGATAAAACTTTTTATAAAAACACTAAGGAAAAGAAAAAGTGAGTAATTTTAAGAAAACCTTTCTCTAAAACAGTCGTGTCCCCGACAACGGCGCCAAAAACTTGATGTGTACGAGTGTTTCAAGAAAACTTAACTTCTTTTCAAAAATGGCAAAGTCCCGAAGGAGATGCCAAAAGCTTTGGTGAAAAGGTAAGTAAGTTATAAAACAGTAAGACACTTGCAATTTTTAAATTTATAAATTAAAACGATAGTTTCTCAACGTTCCACACCTAGCACAATAGGCAAGCGTACCTATCGTGTATAGTATAGAAATGTGCAAGTACCGAGTATCGAATCCGTGGACACGATTTTTACTACTCAGCTTCCTAAAATTACTAAAAGACTTTTTTTTTTAAAATGCGAGAAGAAAAGTAAAAAGAGAGATGTAAACTTTTAAGAGAAATCAATGACAAAACAATGGTATTGCTGCTACATTTTCTAGAGGTGATTGTTTTCGCATAACTATACAAACAACTGTGTTCTTAATGTTATTATGAGGGTCTCCCGAACCAGGATCAGATGGAACGTGCATCGCCTACTTGATTTAATTAACTTGTCAAAAACTGAGTGGTCTATTATTAACTGTGCGGCAGTATAATAATGAAAGAAAATAAAGACCGTTTTCTTTCAACACGGTTCATCAAATCCTTAACTTGCACCAAAGCTTTCACATAGACTATGAAGCTAAGTCGCAGAATTAATTCTTGACTTATCACTATGACCGAGTATAAAGACCATACCGACCCTAAATGAGATCTTGATAGTAGAGGATTAAGCCACTAAGTGTGTGTATTTTACCCACAAATGGGCTAATCACTACTCGCGAGATTAGGTTAGCTCACAAGTGCATGGGTTGTTACATACCATGGGTACACTCATGAGTCCTCCCACTTCCTATCAAGACACCCACAAGACCAAAGACTAAGTGATTTATTAATTAGATCATTAAACAAAGTTTAGAATAGAAAGGATTATTAATAACACAAAACACCACTTTAAAATAAAAGATAAACTATATTGATACAACAAGCTCACAAAGTTGGGTTTGTTTACAAGACATGGTGGAAGGTTGTATGGAGATTTCTAAGGGTTTTGGATGATTTTGGGTTGTTTCTCTCTTGATCAAGGTGTTTATGGAGTGATCCAAAGATCCAAATGACACATACAATCCTCAAGGAGGGCAGAAACTTCGTGTAGAAGTGTTGGTTTTTTTAGTGGAAAGGGATGCTTAAAAATGTGGGGTGGAGGCCTCTATTTATAGGCAAATCAGCTCAAGCACGCCCATGCTCATACCCCAGCACGCCCCTGCTCGACAACAAGTACTGTTGCAGAGTTCTTTGTGCAGAAATGTTGGTCCGTAGGTTGAGAACGCCCATGCCACTACCCCTGGCACGCCCTTGCTCCTCAGTACAGTTAACCGTCTGTCAGTTTTGGTCGGTTTAAGCCTTGGAGAACACGGTGGAGTAACGCACGCCCGTGCCATACAGTGGGGCACGCCCATTCACTTCCTGAAATGCTGAATTTAACCTCTGTTGACTTGGAAATGTTGACTTGTTGACCCGAGATAGTTGCACGGCCGTAAGCACGGCCGTGCCATATCTGACAGAGCTTCAAAGTCTTCAAGTTTTCGTTTGTTTAGTGCCGTTTTGTGTGGGTTTCCACTTCTTTTCACCATCGGACCTCTGATCCTGCAATTATCAACAAAGAAAGATAAATCATGATAAAACATAGATAAAATCATGATTTTGAGTATAAGATAGGTGATAATTTTGTGTGGAAAACATATCAATTTCTCGGCACATCAATGGTAATTATTTTTTATGTCACACCTCAAAAATATAGGGATACGGATCTAATGAATTGATAGCGTGGAGTGTCATCAACAAATTTAAGTTTATCATCCTTGATAAAGGTTTATGTAGTGATATCAACTAGGTACATCATAGGTGTTATTGTTGGATAATTATTCGCGGTTAGTTACTATCTGTTGCCGGAATGGTAGCTAAGCATGTTCGATCAAAGCGTCTTTAAAGCTGATTAGGTTATTTGGGTAGAAAGTTTATTTAGCAACACTTTAGACACTTATATGTTGATATTAGAAGGTTTATTAGTGTGTTTAATTACTGATGATGATGCTCCACATATGTATGCAAACAAATACATAATATGCTGGGTATTTCTTTGCCAAAGGAATCAAAAGTTGTTGTGTAGTATGTAGAGAAGAATGAGGGAGCTCAAAAGATAGGTAGTTGGTTCACATAAGAAAATGAGTCAAATAGATATGTCTATTTTCTTGATAGTTGTATCAGTAGATAAAAACCAAGATTTGAAATGTCTAAGACCTAACCATTTTCCCGTTCCATGTTAAGTTATTTTGGTCACATGCTTATACACGATATTGTAGTCTTTGTTGTCTGTGTAACCCTGATAGAAGATGGTGTATGTTACTTGGAGCTTAACATTCCATCAAGAGGAAGAATTAGAGACAGTTTATGGGATTTCCGATGCAGATAATACTGTTATGGTGGTGAGGGCATTACTCGGACATTACTTCCTTCTGAGGTAAAACATTAGATTAATTTATTGTTGTTATAATATAATCGGTTCTGTGTTCAAACATTTTTGGCTGCATGTACACGTTTTATGTTGTAAACATATGATGCGTAAGTTTGTGAACAACCTGAATTCCAATTGATATACTGATGTTGAACAACCTTAAGTCCTGGCTCGACCCTAGGCCTATGTTATACCTCATTTACTTGATGTACTGATGTTGAACAACCTTAAGTCCTGGTTCGACCCTAGGCCTATTTTATACCTCATTTACTAAACAAATATGTTTTTAGGCATATTTAAGCATTTTACATGGCTGTTATTATTATACCAATGATATCAACCACACGGTGCATGGCGAGATATATACGTCCTGGATAAAGATTGGGTGGTTTATCAATGAACGGTGGTTCCATCACCCCCCGCATTCTACGCCCTTGTGACTGTCATCACCCCCACCATAAACCGCCACACTCAAAACGTAAAGCAGCCACATAATCGACAACATATAACAGAGACGGTGGTATCGGATGCGGATGCTATGTAGCAGTGGTGATGGTGTTGTGATGGTGTTGTGATGATGATGTCACGGCAATTGAAATAGTACTTGTAGGATGATAACGTTAGTGGACAAATCGCAACCAAATTTGACAGTGGTGGTAGATTCTCTTTTCCATGTCCCTTTCCACCTATTTTTCCCTCAATGGTGGTAATGGTGATGACGTTGGTGTTGACAATGAGGTCCATAAATCAAGGCGATGGCGATGGTGATGTAGAGGCTGTTCTGTTGAGTTTGTATTATACATAATATTAATAAACCTTTCTTTGGTTTATGTTGTTTAGGAAATTTTGCAATGTGAGGTGGGGTTCTCAGCCCCCAAAGGCACGTATCGTAGCCTAAGATCCTGTGGCGGACGACTTTTTGGTTTTCTTTATACGTTAGATGGAGGCTTGGAGGTATCTACTTGGCTACTAATGCAACTGCCATGTCAAAAACTGCCTATAAGGCAGTTCTTGATTCATCTCCAAGTAGTAACAAGTCATGGAATAATGTCAAACCCTGCCTATAAGGCAGTTCTTGATTCTTCTTCAAGTAGTAACAACTCTTGGAATATGAAGTACATGGTAGTTCTTGATTCTTCTCCAAGTAGTAACAACTCTTGGAATATGAAGAAGGTAAATTTTATTGTTCAAAGTTAAAATAAATTGTAAAATCCGCCATGTTGCCAGTTTTAACTTATTTTGCATACATAATATTAATAGAATTTTATATGATTTATGTTGTTAAGGAAATTCTGCAATGTGGAATAGGAACCTCAGCCCCCAAAGACATGTATCGTAGGCTAAGCTCGCACGACGGACATGTCAAACCTTGCCTCACCCTATGAAAAAGAAATCAATCTTCTGTACGTGATGGGGAGCTTCATTCTCTGTTTGGAAAGAAATCAATTCCTCGAATTAAAATACAAGACAATTCTTGATTCTTCTCCAAGTAGTAACAACTCATGGAACATGAATAAGGTAATTTTTTGGGTCTAAGTTAAAAGAAATCAAATGTTTATTTGGTTTGTGAATTTTGGCACAATTTGTTACTAAAGTCTGTTTAGCATGTTATTTAATAAAGTTTTCCTTGATTTGTATTGTTTAGGAAATTCTGCAATGTGGAGTGACAACTTCAGCCCCCAAAGGCACGTGTCGTAGACTGAGCTCACGCTATTCTGTAATGTAAAACGGATTGTGTATTCTATAATGTAAATTTTGTAATGTAATGTTGCTGGCTTTTAATAGTTACTTTTTGTTTTGAATGAGGTTGCTCCCACCCGCGCGTTGCAGCGGGGACCAGTTCTATAGAGGCCTAAAACAAATTTTAAAATAGGGGCTCTTTAAAAAAAATCAGTACTAAGCCGGTTAATTTACTATACTTACAACCTACTCATAAATCATAACGTACAGGGCCGAATGTTGAAATATTTGGGCTTATTGCTACTAGGCCTCTTCAAATTAAAAAGCAAAACAAAGTCACAAAACATGAAAAATTTAATTGTTGAGGTTGCGATTCAAACGAAGGATCTAAACCTCCACAGCACATGATTTGCAACTTTAAAAAACAACGTGCTTGCCACCAGACCACAATAATCATATTTGTCTAGCTAATCAAATTTCATGTTATTATATACAATGTTTTTGAAATGGAGGCCCTAAATCATATATGATTTGATTATGCCACAAAAGATATATATACCATACATGATTTGCTACACTGGTCTTAGTTACCACACAGGTCTTAGTCACAACACATGTCTTTAATTCTTTTATTCTCTACAAATCACAAAGGTTTAAAGCTTGATATGCAAACCACAGGTTTCATTTTTGGTACTTTGAATTCAGGTATTTGAAATAATAATTGAATTAACGTATTTGAAATAAATAAATAAACTTGAAAATATTTTTCTTTCTTGATAATTTTTTTAAAGAAAACACTTAAAAACATTTCTTTCAATGCTTAATAGTTGTTGTTTACGAAACAATTCCAATTAAAAATTGTTTTTTTAAAACAAATTCAATTCATATATGTTGAATATTCCAAATTTACAACTAATAAGTTTTCTGTACCGTGCCCGCGTGGAAAGTTAACACCCTTTTCCTTAGATCGGAAAAGTTCTCACCGATTTCCAAAACGGAGTTAATCTGCCGGTCCCTTTTGAATGTCATTCTCTTGCTACTTGTCCTCCCTTTTCCGATCGATCACACCACTGTTATTTTCGTTCTCTTTCTCCATTTAATTAACATCACGGGTTCGCGTCGGTTCATCTCATTCGTCTAGGGTTTCTAAAGTTGTTCGTGGGGAAGGAAATCGATAGTTTTTCTTGCAGCGATTAGGGTTCTTCACAAATCTTAATCTTCTTCTCTCGATTCTTTCTTCAAAATATATCTTTGGTATGATACCAATTCATTAAGCAAATGATTTTATGTATTGATTTATGTTTGAAAAATATATACAAATGATGGTTGGTTACTCTAATCGGAGTAACCGTCAGATAAGTGACGCAACGTTTCAATTTCAAAATCAATGCAACAATATATTTTTGTATGGGAAACAGTGAATATGGAAGGAACCGTTAAAAGTGGAAGGAAACCGTTAAAAATGACCGTGAATTAAGGAAACCGTCAAAAGTAACGTTAAGTTGGTTTTTGTATTTATATATAATATCATTATACTTCCTTATTTTCTAAATCCGGTTGCCGCCGCCGCAACGCATAAATCTACTCAAATTATCAAGTACTTCAATCAACTAAAGCAAATTCATGTCTATTGCATATACAAATCAGATTTGATACATATGCAAATTCAAACCCTTTACCAAATGTCCCTCAACGAAAATTGGTGTCCCCTCTTATTTTTATGGGCCACACAACAATTCAGTTGCAGCCCAGATAATGATTTAACTTGGGAGATTTAACTTGGGCCATGTGATATTTTAGTAATTCATTGTAAGGGCCCATATTTCAATTTTCTTCATTTGCATTTAAGCTGTTACATTTTATTTTTCATTTGCATTACGATAATTGACCTTGTGACCCTGAATACATCATCTTGACATTTCGTAAATGAGTGTACGGTTTCAGCTAGTTTCACTTGACACATACGAAATACAAAAACAAAAATAAAGTAAATATATTTTAAAGCAAAACTATTTTTTTCTTGACACCACCATGATTATTTGAAGATCACTGAAGAATGATTATGGTAAAATGCTTGCCTTCTATTCCATTGATTTCCATAATATATACACAACTCACCTTCCTTATATTTGGGAAGGGATAATTATACAATAAATTCTAACAATTATCTATAAATACAAATATAACAAATATAGTCTATTACACCCCCGCAGTCGAAGCAGGAGGTGGACGGATGTTGAGACTGGAACGGAAATCATCAAAAAGTACATGAGGCAGGCCCTTTGTGAATATATCTGCAATCTGAAGACGAGTCGGGGTATGGAGTATGCGAATGGTACCTCTTTGAACATGTTCACGCACAAAATGAATGTCAAGCTCTATGTGTTTAGTGCGCTAGTGTTGCACAGGGTTGTTGGACAGGTAGATGGCACTAATGTTATAACAGTAGACCAAAGTAGCAGAGAAAGTGGTCTGCGTAGTTCCAGAAGAAGATTGCGTATCCAACATATTTCAGCAACAACATTAGCCACGGCACGATACTCTGCTTCGGCACTGGAACATGAGACAGCAGATTGCCGTTTGGAAGACCAGTATAACAGATTTGTACCCATATAAACGCAATAACCCAAAATGGAACGGCGTGTATCCGAGCATCCAGCCCAATCAGCATCTGTGTAGGCTTTTAGAGAGATATTTGCGCAGGCCGAGAGAGTGAGGCCGTAGGTGGCGGTACCCTGTATATAACGGATAATGCGTTTTAAAGCATTCCAGTGGTCTGTGGTTGGACTGTGCATGTGAATGCATATCTGTTGAACTGTATAACTGATATCTCGTCTTGTAAAAGTTAGATATTGGAGAGCACCTGCAAGACTTCTGTAGAGAGTTGGGTTATCAAAGAGGGTACCCGATGTGGCACTAAGTTTCGGTTTAGAGTCAACCGGAGTGGCCACGGGGTTGCAATTCTCCATACCTGCACGACGAATAATGTCTTGGGCATATGAATGTTGCGTGAGAAACATACCGTCACTTGAGCGTGTGACAGAAATACCCAAGAAATAACTGAGAGGTCCAAGATCTTTCATAGCAAATTCAGCCGCGAGGCTGCCCATGAGTTTCATCCGTAAAGCGTCGGATGATGTGGTGAGAATAATGTCATCTACATAAATCAATAAATAGGCGATGTCACCCCCGTGATGGTAGGTGAAAAGAGAGTTATCACACCTACTTTGTGTAAAGACAATATAAGTCACAAAATATGTGAAGCGTTGGTACCATGCCCGAGGGGCTTGTTTAAGCCCATATAAGGATTTCTTGAGGAGACATACATGATCATGGTAGTCTCTGTGTCAGAATCCCACTGGTTGATACATATAAACTGTCTCCGACAGATTGCCGTGAAGAAATGCATTGGTAACATCCATTTGATGAATGGACCAAGATTGAGATAAGGCTAGTGTCAATACAGTCCGAATTGTAGCCGGCTTAACGACCGGGCTGAACGTTTCTCCACAATCAATACCAACTTCCTGATTTCTACAATCACACACCAAGCGAGCCTTATATCTTTCAAGTGTGCCGTCCAACCTGTATTTGTGGCGAAAAAGCCACATGCTACGAATAACATGCATGTCAGGTGTCCTCGGGACAAGTTCCCAAGTCTTATTTTTAATTAAGGCATTAAATTCGTTTTGCATGGCGTTATGCCACTCCGGGTTGGACAAGGCTTCTACGGGGTTTTTAGGGACAGGTATGATGGTGGTGGTGTGTAGGGTGAAGATTTGTTTTGGTTTGGAGATACCCGACATGGCGCGGGTGGTCATGGTGCGAGAGGGTGGTGGAGGGGGTGGGTCGGGTATAGGGTGAACAGTATTAGTGGAGTAAGTGAGGTTGGGAAATGGTGTGGGATGTGGCTGAGGTATAGTCAGGCTGGGAGACGATGTGTGTTGGGCCAGATTGTGGGCTGTAGAGGGCTGTGGGGTGTGGTTGGCGGAAGGGTGATGTTGGGCCGTGGGTGATAGGGGTGGGGAGTTGGGTTGTGAGGTGTTTGGGTTGGTACTATTGTGGGCCGGAGGTGGGTTGGGCTCAGTTGGCGGAACAGTGGGGTTGTGAAGTAAGATGGGGTGGGGCGAGTCATCGAGGAAGTTGTAGGTTGTGGGATTCGGCTTGTGGTGTTTGGAGAATGGGAAGATGGTTTCGTCAAAAATGACGTGTCGGTTGATGGTGATTGTTTTGGTTTTGAGGTCAAGGCATTTGTAGCCCTGGTGGTTAGTTGGGTACCCAAGAAACACGCAAGGAAATGAGCGGTAGGCGAGTTTATGTATGGTGGTGTGTGGTATAAGTGGATAACATATGCATCCAAACACACGGAGATGGTCGTATGTTGGAAGACAATTGTATAGGCGTTGTGTGGGGGTTTGAAAATGGTGGTTTTTGTTGGGAATGATGTTTAAAAGGTAGGTTGCGGTTTCAAGGGCATGGTGCCAATAGGTGTTTGGGGTGGAGGAGTGGGCAAGGATTGTTCTCATAAGGTTATCACATTGAAGTTGTTTTATTTTAGTGTTAAATTGGGTATGGACAAAATTATAAAATTTGGTAAACATGGCAAACACATTAGATTTATTGGTGATTGGGTAGATCCAAAGAAAGTTGGTGTAATCATCCAAAAATAGGACGTAATAACGGTGTCCCCTGTTGGAAATAACCGGGGATGTCCAAACATCACTATGTATTAGATCAAATGGCATAAATGTACTTGTATTAGAATTAGCAAATGGAAGTCTAGTGTGTTTTCCAAAAATACAAGCACTGCAAGTTTTATTATTCAAAGTACCATAAGAAATAAAATTAGAAGATTTTAAACTTTGCAAATAGCTGGTCCAGGGTGACCGAGCCGTTGATGCCAAATGTCTTGAGTGAGGACTGCATAGGTGGAGGCGGTGGTGAGGTTGGTGATGTTGGACGGATTGAGTGTGTAAAGATCCCCCGAGCTATTGCACCGTAGGATAGGTTTCCTGGTCTGGAGATCCTTCACAGTAAAGCCAAAAGGGTCAAATTCAACAGTTAAATTATTATCAGTGGTGAAACGACGAATGGAAATAAGGTTTTTTACTAGGTTTGGGGCATATAGGACATTATTAAGTTTAAATGTTGGGAATGGTGGGGGTAAAGTAATATTGCCCTGTCCTAAAACCGGAATGGTTTTGCCATCCCCAATAATAATGTTGCGAATAATGCCAGAATTAAAAAGAGACGAAAACTTATCAAATTGAGGAGACATTATACCTGACGCGCCAGTGTCCATAGTCCAAGAGGGATCATTGTTGTGTATTGCCAAGTTGTATAGAGCCTGTGCGATGTCGGTGGGTGAATACCCCGTGTTATAGGATTGGGCCGTATTGGACTATGTGGGTTTTGAACCTAAAATACCTCGGTCGCCCGATTGTCCAATGGGCTGATGGGTTTGGTTTGGTGGAGTTGGGCCAGGATTGGAAGGGTAGGGGCAAGGATGGAAGGCCCAGTTGGCCCAAGGCGAAGGTGGGGTGGGCTGCGAGGGTTGGTTGGGCCAAGGGGTGGGCCAGTATTGCGGTGGATAATAATGTGGTTGTTGATAGCGGCCCCGTCCGCAGGTGAACCTGCCACGTCCGCGGCCTCTGCCGCGTCCGCGGCCACGGGAGCCGGCTGTGGGGTCGGAGCGATTGGGGCGAGTGTTGGGTTGGTGAGCGGAGGATGGTTCGGTGGTAGTGTGAAGCGCCGTACCGGCCGCTTGGGCTGAGAGTTGGGCTTGGGATGTTTTGTGGTCTTCGACTTGGCATAGTTTGGAGCGAATGGTGTAAAAGTCGGGTAGTGGTTCAGTGTTCTGGAGGATAAGGGAGATACTTTCAAAAGGTTCGGTAAGGCCTGTGAGGATTTGAAGGACTAGTTGTTTTTCGGTGACGGGTGATTCAAGGCTTGTGAGTTGGTCAAAGAGTAGTTTCATGTGTTGGCAAAAGGCAGAGATGTTTGAGAATTGGGATAACCGGCAGTTGAAAAATTTGTTTTGCAAAGATACAATATGGGCGGCCTGGTTATCAAGAAATAGATTCTTAAGACGGGTCCAGGCGTCATAGGCTGAGGTGTTTTTGACCATGATGGTATGAACGAGACCTTGAGTGATAGTGCCATATATCCATTGAAGGACTATAGCATCTATGCGTTCCCAAGAGTCGTGAGAGGTGGGTGGATGGGCCGGTTCTTTATCTTTGTCCGAAGACGCGGATGAGGACGATTCAGCTGTGTTTCGTGGTAGGAGGTGTTGGTAAACTTCATAGGCTTTGCAATGAATAACAAACAATTCTGCCCACGTGTTGTAATGTTCGGTCTGTCGATCAAGAATGATAGGAATGAAATTCTTGATGTTTGAGACCGTAACTGCGGGATGAATTGAAGAGGACATGGTTCGGCCAAGGTAATTAGGTTACGGCAGAAAAAAAAAATTCAAAGAAGAAGGTGAGTAAGGTGACGGCAAGAAGGAGTTTTTAGGGTTAGAGCTCTAATACCATGAAGAATGATTATGGTAAAATGTTTGCCCTCTATTCCATTGATTTCCATAATATATACACAACTCACCTTCCTTATATTTGAGAAGGGATAATTATACAATAAATGCTAACAATTATCTATAAATACAAATATAACAAATATAGTCTATTAGTCACACCTGTACCATGTATTCATATTAACACTTCTGAGATGTGCATATTTTCCAACACACTAAACACATATACGTTTATTTCTACCACGCATGGTCAAAGATACAAACGTCACTTAATTTATCACATAAGGACACACTCTTGCTTATTCAAATTAGATGCATAATATCAGTAACGCATGCCAAATGGGAACTACTTGGACACAAGCACAGCACATACTCTTTGCGAGTTAGCGCCCGTGCATGGTTCAATGTTTTTCGTGTATGGTTCAATGTTTTTAACCGTTTTACTACAATGTACAGATACTAAATGCTTTTGATAATAAAATCTATTCATGAATGAAAACCAACAATTGAATAAAACAAATAGGACACTACTTGTAAATGAAGGAATTTGAGTTAATAGAACCCAATTATATAAAAAAATTTCTTTATTGTTATCTCCAAAAGTATTACAGAATATAAAAACCCAAAATCATAGTATTATCAACTCCGTTTTAGACTACACGGTGTGGTCATGTGGTTAAGGGGATATGGAGTGACATGCGGTAGCCACTTCAATTTCCTTCCAACCACCAAAAAATCACGGGGTGGTGGTGGCGTGAAGAGGGGGGGGGGGGGGGGGGGTAATCAACCAACCAATCAAAATTATCTATAACCCAAGAACCAATCACAACAATCCACCTCACCCTCGCCTTTTGCCCCAGGCCCGTGGAAATCTCCACCCAACCTGACTCACGACACCTTCCATGCCACATACAGGGTGGTGTTACGTGTGTTCATAATGTTTTATAGACAATTTTGAACTAAGAAGGCAAATAGACAATGGTATAGAAAAATAGAGTTGATAAACATAAATTTGAACTGATTGATCAAAACGTTGATATAAATAAAAGCTATGTGGTGTTCAAAAAAAAGCTATGGTTATAAAAGAAACAATTAATTGTTAAAAAAATCGAAAAGGATGAATTGTTAAAATAATAAGATAATTAACAGGTTTATTTTCCGTTAGTTCGCATAACATGTGTTTTTACTCTTGGGATATTGGATTTTAATAATCCAAACTTTTATCCATTGGCCGTCAATAATTTGTACTTCAAAAATTCCTAATAACGATCCTAACTTTTAACGTATTGGCCGACAATAAACTTTTGTTAACTGAGAACTAATGCAGTTAGTGGATGATGACGTGGCATGCCAACACAGGCATGGATGAGACGTGGACGCTGACATGGCATGCACATCATCATCCACGTCAGCGTGAGCATGCCATGTCATTGTCCATGTCATCATCCACTAACTAAGTTAGTTCTCAGTTAACAAAGGTTCATTGTTGGCCAATACATTGAAAGTTTGGATCGTTGTTGGAAATTTTTGAAGTACAGATTATTAGCTGTCAATGGGTGAAACTTTGGATTATTAAAATCCAATACCCTTTTACTTTTTAATGTACTAGCAAGTATACTCGCGCTACGTGATTAGATAACACCTTTTGTTACGATGTAGTGCGTTGTCTTTGGATAATATTATAACCAACGCGTGATCAGCTTCTTTGTTCAGCTAGCACATTGTATGGTTATCGTTTCTAATATCAATTATGATTAAACAACAAATCTAACACCTTTTTACTAAATGTTTTAACAATTTTATTGTTTTTGAGAAACATTAATATCAAATTTAAACTTTTAGAATGACCATTGTAAATACCTTATCTATCTATATCTATACTATTTTATAATACATCCTAGATGGGCATCAAAGTAATTTTACATTAATTTTAAGATAGCATATGAAAAGTTTCTTTACAAATCTCTATATTTTTGTCATTTCCTTCCCTTTTTGCCCCTTATGTATAACATATTATGCACATTGTATATGTGTGCAAAAAAAATCATTGGTTCAATACCAATAGAACTTGGAACATTAAAGAACCTGAAAATTTTAGATTTGGGGATGAACCAGGTATCTGGACCTATTCCTCATGAAATCAGGAATTTGGTTAACATTGTTATATTGTAAGTTTTCTTCATTGTTTCGAAAAAAAAAATATGTTCCTTTCCCATTTTATGATAATTTCTCTTATGTGTGAAGCTTGTTTATATATGTTCAGAAACCTGTAGTCGAATGGGTTGACCGGTCAACTGCCTTTAGAGCTTGGCAATCTTAAATACCTTCAAGAACTCCGGTTGGATAGAAATAAGTTGTGTGGCAATGTTCCTGGTGGCAATGCTTCAGTTGTTTCCAACACGCAAGGAATGTAAGAAATTATTCCTTACACTGGTGATGCCATCGTATTTATTTCAACCACAAGTTTCTTGAATGAATTTCCTTAACCATTCTAATTTATACATCTGATATGAAGAATGTGTTATCCTAGGTTTCTTTCAAATATATCTAGATTCGGTTTTTGTCGCTCGACTTCCTTAAAACTTGCACATTTCTCTTACAACTTTCTTGTTGGAAGCATACCTAAATGCTTGGGTTACCTTCCTAGGTGTGTACAGTATACATACCATCCTTTCTTTATCTATTCCATTGCATATTATGCATGTGTGTGTTCACTCTCATTTTCTTTCTCATCCTTGCAGGATGAGTTTTCTAGGCAATTGCCTGCCATATAAATACATCAAGCAACGCATGTCTAAATAATGTGGTAAGTTTTTATGTGGTTAATTGAATCATTTCTTGTATATTTAGAGCATTAACAATATTGAAACCATCAATTTCACATATAGACTTAGGTTTATAAGTTTTTTTGAAAGGCGGATTTCATTAAACAAACAAACCGACGGGAATCTCCAAGGCGGAGACTCCAAAACCAAGTTACATCACATCAAAACTAAAAGACTGCCAGTCCTTCCAACCTACAACAACCTGTTTACAACGATTAGAAAACTCAAAGCTTTGATGTCTGCGATAATTTCGGTCACGTTCCGCCTTTCGTTCTTGAAGAGTCTCTCGTTCCTAGCCTTCCATATGCGCCAACAAGTAATAATCATAATACCCTGCATCTTCATCCTCTTGGTCAACGTCCATGACGAGCTAGAGAACTCCCGCACTATGTCGTCCACCGAGAAGAAATACAGCGGATGGAGTTTCACCCACCTAGCAATACCATTCCATACCCCACACGCCACAATACAAGCCGTAAAAATATGGTCAACACTCTCCTCATGGTCCTCGCAAAAGCAACACATACCGTTACCACAATTAACATTCCTACGAATTAACGCTTGTTTGGTAGGAATACGGTCCATCAACATACGCCACATAAAGATGTTACATTTTATCGGCACCCATTTGCACCAGCTGAAAGTCGCCTGACCCGTATTGGAATGCCCACTATCGATCCACTTTTTCACTTCTTTCACCGAGAACCCCCCGGACGAACCTGAATTCCAATACCAACAGTCATTCACATCGCTCAATTGTTGACCTTCAATCATTTGCCTACATTCTTGGAACTGCTGAATGTCTAGAGCTGTAGCAGGCGAACTCCTCCAAGCCCATTGATTACCATTTATACGCTCCCAAACCTTACAATCCTTGGCAAGCTCTAATCTAAACAGCGAATGGAACAGATCTTTAAGCGGACTGCTGGATACCCACGGGTCCGTCCAGAATTTAATGCTCCTACCATTCCCAAGACGGCCCCGAATCATGCTAACACTGCTCACCTCTGCCACCTTCAGACGATTCGCACTATGAATCAATTTGGACCATGTACCATTATACGTGGAACTCTTAGGATACACTTCCCATTTCCTGCTTGACCCGTGTAAAGCGTCTACCACCCGTCTCCAAAGAGATTCCCCTTCAAGCCGATACCGCCAGAGCCACTTAACCAAAAAAGCGTTATTACAATCGTCTAGTTTACGTATTCCTAGACCACCGCGCTTAACAGGTCTCGTGACAATGTCCCATCCCACCCAATGCATTTTCTTAACGTTCTCATTACCACCCTATAAAAACTTTCGAATCAAGCCTTCCAAAGTATTCACCACCCCCACCGGGGCCTTGAATAACGAAAAATAATACGTCGGTAAGCTTTGTAACACCGATTTTATAAGTGTTAGTCTACTACCAATGGAGAGCGAATTCGATTTCCACTTTGACAATCTACTTTTGAAAACCTTGATCACCGGCTCCCAATTATTAATTCTAGACATATTGGCACCCACTTTTATCCCCAAATAAGTAAAAGGAAACTGACTCGAACGGCATCCCAAGCTCCGGGCCATAACTCCCACCTCTTCATCATCAACTCCCACCCCATATAAAGTAGATTTATGAATGTTAATTTTAAGACCCGAGCACATGTGGAATATCCTCAACATTCGTCTCAAACAAACAAAATTACTTTCCGACCACTCCCCCATAACCAACGCATCATCAGCATATAGTAAATGGGATAAAATCGGACCGTTTCTAGGAAGGGCGACTCCACAAAAAGAATCAATGCTACATGCTTTATTAATGATACCTGATAACGCTTCCATAACCATAACAAAAAGAAACAGCGATATAGGATCTCCTTGACGGATACCCTTTCCACAATCAAACTCAAACGTCGGAGAACCGTTAACCAACACCGAAGACCGTGCGGACTTAAGAACACCTTCAACCCACATACACCACTCATCAGGAAAGTTCATTTGCCTCATAACCGATAACAAAAAGGCCCAGTTGACATTGTCGTAAGCCTTTTCAAAATCGATTTTAAACATAAATATCTTTTTCCGGCTCCTTTTCGCCCATGTTAGAACCTCGCTAATCACCAAAGGACTATCCAAGATATATCTACCCGCCACGAATGCAGATTGAGTCTCATTAATGACACTATCCATCACCGCCTTTAGTCTATTAGCCAACACTTTAGAGATCACTTTACTAACCACTCCAATTAAATTTATAGGCCGATACTCTCCTAAAGTCACCGGGTCTTTAACTTTAGGCACCAACGTAATAAAAGAAGACCCAACCCCACGATTAATTTTACCAGTGGCTGCAAACTGGCGTAAAATATCAACAAAATCAGCTGAAAATAAATCCCAATACCTCTTAATGAATCGGAAGTTGAAACCGTCGGGGCCCGGGGCTTTATCACTGCCACAATTAAATACCGCCTCTTTAATTTCACTATCAACAAAAGGCAAAATCAAAGAACTCGCCTGGTCTTCATTAATCTTCTTTAAACCAAAGCACAATAGCCGCGGCCTAACTGGCATATCTTCCACAAAACGACTACGAAAAAACCGGTGAACTTCTTTTTTGATTGCCTTTGGATTCGTAACCCATTCACCCGTCACCGATAAACCCATAATATTATTAGACACTCTTCTAGCATTAATCGCCCCGTGAAAGAACTTGGAGTTTTCATCACCCTCCTTCGCCCATAGAACTCTAGATCTTTGTTTCACATCCTTACTCTTGAAGTAATCTAATTGCTTAACTCTCATAGTCGCCTCCTGAAGAATCCAACCTTCCTCTTCATTCAAGTCACGTTCCTCCAAGATTTTTTCCAACTCAATCATCTCAGCCTGCAAACAATCATATTCCTCCATTTCTTTGTGCTTAACTTCATCTTTCCACTCCGTTATCTTGGCTCGTAATATTTTAAATTTGTTCATCAATTTCACATCCGGCTCCCCAGCGACCGAAACATTGCTCAGCGTGTTTTTGACAATATCATCAAATCCTTCACGTTGGAGCCATGAATTAAAGAACTTGAACAGCTTAGCTCCGAAATTCCTAGAAACAACCTTAAGCAGAATCGGAAAGTGATCCGAACCCTTCCGATTAAGCACACGGCGTTCGGCGTTCGGCCACTCATTTTATTCCCCACCATGAACGTAAATTTCCTGCCTTTTAAAGAGTACTCGTGCATGCCCGATTCTTCTAAAAAATCATTAAAGTCTCTCGTCTCAACAGCATTAAAGAAAGAATTACGTCGCTCCTCTCTATCCCTAACGCTGTTAAAATCGCCCCCTATAATAAATAAACCATCATCCGCTGCTATCAACCTTTTAATCTTATCCCAAACCTGTTTTTTATCATTAATCCGTTGGGGGCAGTAAACATTCACACAAGCGAGTTTCCTACCATCAGACTTCAAAGAGCCGATCACCGCCAACATATTCCTATCCTTAATAACCGAGGATTTGGAGAAAATCTTAGGATTCCAGCAAGATATTAAGCCTCCCGACCTACCAGTCGCATCAACGTGCTCCCAATCAAAATCATCCGAGCCCCAGAATTTCCGAACATTAGCAAAAACCAACGACTCGAACTGAGTCTCTTGTAACATTAAGAACCCGACCTCATTAGCTATCTTTAAATTTTTGCACCACGTACCTTTATCATCCGATCCCATCCCCCTAACATTCCAAGACATGACATTCATTGATCCACGGATTGTAAACCTTCTTCCTGAATAACCTTCACGACCGAATCATTATACTTCTCATATTCTTCTACCCCCAAAACTGTACCAAGCTTCACAGTTTCATTTGCTTCTATGTGAACGCTACTGTTGTCAACCAAATCTCTAGATGCCTCCTCAACATACCCATTATCAACCAATCCACTATTGTCCCTCACCTCCACGGCCTCGACATTCAAATCTGGGGTCATTTCAACGTCCCGATTCACGTGTTCCATATTACCATGCAAATTCCTTGCCTCCTCGCCATTCATCGTGTAGATAAATCTATCAATATCGAAGATATCATCCCCATCCCGTGCCCTTTTCTTCGGTCTTTCCATACCCCCCGATGAAGGAGATTTTTGCGCTCTACCTTTCTTGCGAAACGTTTTCTTCTTAGTAGTTTTGACACCGGATCCTTCATTATGATTCTCACCCACGGACATACAAACTTCAGTTGAATCAACTCGGACCTCTGTCAAAGGCTCCTTTCGTAGTCCCGTATCCTCATGATTGTCATTATCACAATTATCCACTACCATGTCACTATTCCCATGTCCATCCAGAACTGTAGTGTTATCCTCAACGATATCGGCAATCTCAGCATGTTCTTCCATTAAATCTTCTACACAATCATGCACCCATTCCCCTAAATCTTCTTCCACAAGAATAGAAAACTCCTTCCCCTTCTAGGTAATTTTCACATTCTCATAAACTCTCTTCCCCGATTGACTTATAACCCCCACCATGACATACGACAAGTCGTTTACCGATGAAGACAACTCAGCCGATTGCACAACGGATCCAAACAAACCTCCAATTCCATCAATAATACCTTTATCAAATAAACATAATGGAAGTCCATATATCTTTAACCATGCTAAACGTTCTGACGGATTAAACTGCCCATCCCATCCATTCAAACTATCAAAACAGACTTTCCACATCTCCTTAGCTCTTACAAAACCATCCATGCACATGGCAGACTCAAATGTCAACAAGACCCATAATCCTCCAACATATTTTATCCCAACCCTTTTGTGACCCAACAAATCAAGCCACAGCTGCAACTTAGAAAGTTTTTCCAAATCACTTACTCTACCTATAGCCCCACAACCCAACCATTGCACATCTACCTTATAATCTGGATCCACCACGAACTCTAAAGAGTTTTGAACACTCACCGGTAGACGATTGATGTGTCGTAAAACACATTTATTCTCCTATGTATTTTGAGGTATAATTGAGTCGTTTGTATATAGTTTTTAGTAGTTTTAGGCGTGTATTCGTTTGTCGGCCTATTTTTATCATTGTATAGTTTTTATTAGTTTTTGGTACTCTTAGTACTCGTTTTTATATTTTTGTAGGTGTTCGTGGAAAATGAGCTCAAAAAGAAAGAATTTTAATTGAGACACGAACACTAGAGAGCATGTGTTCATGGACGTTGGAGCGTAAACGAGCAACTTTGGTCGAGTCAAGAACACCCGAGACACGAGCTTATAGTATACTACTACTACTACTACTACTAATAATAATAATAATAATAATAATAATAATAATAATAATAATAATAATAATAATAATAATAGAGTGGACTTTGGTCCACGGGCCCAACCACAAAATTGTAAAACAAATCCCTACATCAAAAAAACTTGAGCGGCCGCATATTATAATTGGGGGGATTATTCATTCATTCACAAAAAGAAAGGAGATTGCAATATATTCAATCGCACAGCACAAAGAAAAAAGTCAACGGCCAGAATCGGTGACGAGCGAAAGGACACGGAAGGAGAAAAGGCCACGGGCACGTTAAAGATCAAGAGCCAACGAGCCTTGGGTTAGGTCTAGTTTTTATTTATTTTTTCTATAGACATGGTTAAAGCTATATTTATATATTTTGTGAACATGTTTTTAAATATTATGAACTAGACTTTTATGGTTGCTTAGGTTTATGAACTAGACACGTTATTTGCAGTATTTAGTGATTCTTGGTTTTTAATTTTGATGTGTAGGATTACATGATTTTAAGTTTATTGTTGGATTTGATATATGTGTGTTGGTGTTAATTTTATTTGAAGTTTGTTTATTGGTTTTGTGGAGCTAGGCATGTAGAGATACCCCCTAGGTCTAGAAATCAATCTAGTTCGTCAACTTAGGTTAGCGTGCTAGTATTTGTAGTTGGAGTACGACACAAGTATAACAAACTAATATAATAAATTAACTAAGGCGTGCAGTCCATTCTTGAGAGTGAGAAATCTAACTCGAGTTTGCTAGGTAACTAACTAGGCATTGTTCGGTAGTTGGCAAGCGCTAGGGCGGGAGTCGCTACTTGTCCGTGTTTAGAGTTTTCCTAGGTTTTCTTCAGTAGAGTTTAAGTCTGCTTCATAGTTTGAGGGTTTTAATCCAGGAGAGGTTTTAATCTGATTTCTGTGGGATTTTGGTACGCTAGGGCGATCCAGATCCATCTTAGCATTTCTACACTTGTCCCGCCTTGAGTCTAGTGAGCTATCTTTGACAGGAGGTTTATTAGATAAGAATAGGGTCTCAAGTTAATTACCAGATTCAGGATTTATTGCTAGTGTCTAGGGATTTTACCTAAGTAACCAGCCTTCTTCCTATCCGATTTCTCCAAGTTCCTAGGTTCGTATAAGCAATTGAGGTTATTTTGTTTATATTTAGTTTATTTTAAGTTTATAATTAGTAGTTTAAAATACCCCCCATTTAAGTATATATTTATTTAGGCTAGTATTCGGTAGAGGTTGTGATCTAGAGTTGCATTCGCGTCTTTGGGTTCGATACTCGGTCTTATCTGTTTACTACTTTGCGACCGGTACACTTGCCGTGCGTGTGTAGTTTTTAGGTGAGTCGTTTTAATTAAAACTTGTGCACATTTTTATATATACATTTACACACATCAAGTTTTTGGCGCCGTTGCCGGGGACGCAATTCGCACTCTTGAGAATTATCCGATCCGTTTCTAGTCTACTATTTTGTGAATAATTTTTTTTTCTTTTTTTTCTTATTATTATTTTTTTTATTCTATATATAATTTTTTTATCATGTGCGAGATCTGCGGAGGACCCCATTTTACCATAAGATGCCCTCATTCATATTCATCGGGGTATTCCACGGATTATTATGCTAACGAGTATTTGCAGCCGCAGCCATATCAGTCATACCAGCCTTCATACCCACAGGCTAACCAGTGGTTTAACCCTGCAACATCTGAGTCACTAGATAGAATAACAAGTCGGCTTGATCGTCTACAAGCAATGATGTATGAGGAAAGGCATGGTGGTAGCTCGTCAGAGTATCCACCTAGCCAACATCTATATCCACACCCCGATTATCAGGATGTCTCGTCTCACACTAGGCCCGACTTTTCCGCCCTTCTTGCTAAGCGTGACACCTTCATTGCTAATCAACAGCTCATGCTCGAGGATATGCGTTCCCTGCTATCCATGCGCACTGACTATTTGAGGGAACAAGATGCGGCACTTGAGAGGCTACAGACTCAGGTGGATGAACTGAAGACTATAATGGACGTTGAAGTCCCACCTCCAGTTCAGCAGGTTAATTTCACATATGATGACCCAGACGAGATGGTAACACTTAGATTACCTGATTGTATTAGTCCCGTTGCTGAAACTGTTTGTCCTTACTCATCTGATTCTGTGCATGATTTAACTGACCCATATGATTCTTTACACTTGTCTTGTGAGGATGATATTTTGCAGGATTCAGGGTTAGAGCCAGAGACCATAATGGACGCCTTAGTCCCACCTTTGGTTCAGCAGGATGAGCAGCCTTGCCAGATCTCTAGTTCAACAGCATACCCTTGGGAGGCAGATGTCTGGAGTGATGATGAGGAGATAGAAAGGATAGCCTGGGACGCGCATAGGAAAGCCATGATGGAGAAGATAGGGCAGGCTGAGGAAGATATGGATTTTTCAGAATCCACAGGCTGGCTGTTTGAGGAAGAAGTGGTGGAAGAGGAAGACACCACTGACCTGCTTGAAGAAGCAGCTGATGGGGAAGCAGATTTTGGTGACGAGTTAGTTGATTTGTCAGCTCCAGAAGTGGACAAAGATTTTGACCAAGTGTCACAAAACAAGGAAGATGAGAAAGAAGCAGTGGTGGAAGAAGAAGAACACCACAGCCGGCCCGTGCAGGCATTGGATATTACATTGCTACTAGTGCCACCACCATGGCCACCACCACGGGAGAAGGCGAAGAGGCACCTGGACCGACACAGGGTGAGGGTCAGGAGTTGCAGAGACAACAAGTCCCCTCATTATATGCCAAGAATCAGATTTGGTCCAGGTAAATTTAAATATTGGTGGCCCGACCCATTTAAATTCGATAAAATACTTTTCAATTCCACTAATATAATTTTGCTAAATAATATGGACCGGGTGGAATTAAACGGGTTGGATCGGGTCCAGATAAAAGAGAAGCCCCCTGATTAAGTTTAAGTGTGGGGAGGCTCTGTAGAGTTTGTAAATTTATATTTATACCTATTTTTTTTCTAGCTTTTCATTTTTTTTATTTGTGGTCCGTCCTTCGGTAGTGGTTCATAGGATTTTATCTTTCTATTGTATCTTTGTTTTTTGTGTCTTTGAGTCTGTTTGCAAGTTTGCGTGTTTGCTTAGGTAAAGAAAATTTCACCATGAGCGGATCCCATGTATTGTCTTTATATATATTTTATGAGTGGGAGTTTTGAAAAAGGTTTGGGTAATAAAAGAGAATTTTTCTTAAAAAAAAATTAATTAACTTTCTGTGAAAAAAGACTTTTCACGTAATGTGAAGAGTCTGGGCTGACCTGTGCGCCTCATGCGACCAGCTATTACCCCGGAAAGTTATATTTTTTTTCTCTTGCAATGCGTGTTGTGATCACCAGTGTCCTTCACGTTGAGCGAGAACCAGATTTTTTTTTTCTTTTCTACCCATTTGGTTCTACCACCATGCACCGCCATTTTGCCAAGCAGGTACGTCTTCTTGTTTGTTGTTATATTATGAGTCTAAGTTAGTAGTTTGAGTCTTTTTTATTTTTTATTTTTGTGTGGTTCGGTATTATGCTCGGGTTTTGTTTGTTTCGTTTTGCGCAGGTTTGGATTGCACCGCCCGTACTCAATCTCCATTCGGGTGATTCCAGAGCTGTTTATCATTTGTCAAGGCAAGCCCAGAGTTTACCATTGTGTCAGAGCCGATCGCGACCAAAATGCTATACGATCGAGCTGGATGGGACTAGAGTTTTTGGAGCTTACGCGTCAATAAACCAGCTAAGTCCTTTCCAATTTGCCCTTGTCTTTTTATTTTTGTATTCGGAATTTATTTTGTTTTGAGTCGTTTTCTATTCCTACATTGAGGGCAATGTAGAGTTTAAGTGTGGGGATGGGAAACTGTCGTTTAGTTTGTATATAGAGTCGTTTTGAGTAAAAAAAAAAACTGAAAAAAAAAGTCCCTGATTTAGAAGTTTGCATTATATAAAATATGGAAAATGATAGGTAAAGTTAGGTGTCCGGTTTTCAAATAGTATGTATAATACGAGATTAAAATTGATTGAAAACGTGTCTTATTTGGGATATGTGGGTAGGCTCGGCCGGTAGAAAGGTTTCCTTTGAAAAGTAATAAATTAATTATGTTAGGCTATTTTGTGGGTTCTCATCTAGGAGAAACGGGGAGACCGAAACCGCCAAAAATAGTATAAGAAGCACCGTTATAAGTAGAAAACCGTTAGAATTTCTAATCACTTAAAAAAAAATTAGAAATCAAAGCAAAAATGCTGAAGCTTAAGGTGCCTGGCCACTGGGATAGCGACTTGGATTGGTCACACCCTCTGAGTTAAGTATGCTGAGATGAAAAAAAAAAATGCTGAAGCTTAAGGTGCCTGGCCACTGGGATAGCGACTTGGATTGGTCACACCCTCTGAGTTAAGTATGCAAAAAAAAAAAAAAAAAAAGTGATTTTAAATTCTCTTGGTTTTCTACATAAGACGGTTGGGAAATGGTCAATTGGTCGTTCCTTTAGCTTCATAAGCTTGAGGCGGGATTAGGAGGAACTGTGGCTTCCTTCGAGTGAGACCCTAGATAGACTAATCAACGTGAACTTAACATAAATAAAAAGGGGCTTGGAAACCGGTGTGGGTTTAAGAGGATCAATATACCTGCAATCGCAATCAACACGTTAGTAGATTATTAATTAAGTAACCTATGTTTTGAAACTGGATGTAAACCTAACTGTGATTCCATAGCATAATTCTTTTTCAGGGACGAAAAAAGTTTAAGTGTGGGGATGTTTGATGTGTCGTAAAACACATTTATTCTCCTATGTATTTTGAGGTATAATTGGGTCGTTTGTATATAGTTTTTAGTAGTTTTAGGCGTGTATTCGTTTGTCGGCCTATTTTTATCATTGTATAGTTTTTATTAGTTTTTGGTACTCTTAGTACTCGTTTTTATATTTTTGTAGGTGTTCGTGGAAAATGAGCTCAAAAAGAAAGAATTTTAATTGAGACACGAACACTAGAGAGCATGTGTTCATGGACGTTGGAGCGTAAACGAGCAACTTTGGTCGAGTCAAGAACACCCGAGACACGAGCTTATAGTATACTACTACTACTACTACTAATAATAATAATAATAATAATAATAATAATAATAATAATAGAGTGGACTTTGGTCCACGGGCCCAACCACAAAATTGTAAAACAAATCCCTACATCAAAAAAACTTGAGCGGCCGCATATTATAATTGGGGGGATTATTCATTCATTCACAAAAAGAAAGGAGATTGCAATATATTCAATCGCACAGCACAAAGAAAAAAGTAAACGGCCAGAATCGGTGACGAGCGAAAGGACACGGAAGGAGAAAAGGCCACGGGCACGTTAAAGATCAAGAGCCAACGAGCCTTGGGTTAGGTCTAGTTTTTATTTATTTTTTCTATAGACATGGTTAAAGCTATATTTATATATTTTGTGAACATGTTTTTAAATATTATGAACTAGACTTTTATGGTTGCTTAGGTTTATGAACTAGACACGTTATTTGCAGTATTTAGTGATTCTTGGTTTTTAATTTTGATGTGTAGGATTACATGATTTTAAGTTTATTGTTGGATTTGATATATGTGTGTTGGTGTTAATTTTATTTGAAGTTTGTTTATTGGTTTTGTGGAGCTAGGCATGTAGAGATACCCCCTAGGTCTAGAAATCAATCTAGTTCGTCAACTTAGGTTAGCGTGCTAGTATTTGTAGTTGGAGTACGACACAAGTATAACAAACTAATATAATAAATTAACTAAGGCGTGCAGTCCATTCTTGAGAGTGAGAAATCTAACTCGAGTTTGCTAGGTAACTAACTAGGCATTGTTCGGTAGTTGGCAAGCGCTAGGGCGGGAGTCGCTACTTGTCCGTGTTTAGAGTTTTCCTAGGTTTTCTTCAGTAGAGTTTAAGTCTGCTTCATAGTTTGAGGGTTTTAATCCAGGAGAGGTTTTAATCTGATTTCTGTGGGATTTTGGTACGCTAGGGCGATCCAGATCCATCTTAGCATTTCTACACTTGTCCCGCCTTGAGTCTAGTGAGCTATCTTTGACAGGAGGTTTATTAGATAAGAATAGGGTCTCAAGTTAATTACCAGATTCAGGATTTATTGCTAGTGTCTAGGGATTTTACCTAAGTAACCAGCCTTCTTCCTATCCGATTTCTCCAAGTTCCTAGGTTCGTATAAGCAATTGAGGTTATTTTGTTTATATTTAGTTTATTTTAAGTTTATAATTAGTAGTTTAAAATACCCCCCATTTAAGTATATATTTATTTAGGCTAGTATTCGGTAGAGGTTGTGATCTAGAGTTGCATTCGCGTCTTTGGGTTCGATACTCGGTCTTATCTGTTTACTACTTTGCGACCGGTACACTTGCCGTGCGTGTGTAGTTTTTAGGTGAGTCGTTTTAATTAAAACTTGTGCACATTTTTATATATACATTTACACACATCAACGATTAAGCAGCTTGTCCCTAAACGAAACTCCATCAGCTAAACCTGAATCATTCTGTTGTTCAACCACATCTCGATCCCTCTCAACCTCGTTAACCCGAACCTCCTCTGGCACCCTAGCCGTTTTCACAGGAGTCCATCTCTTGTCCCCCTTCCAGTTCAGCCTTTCCCCATCCACGAAACGAGCCAGTACAATGAACAACTTATATGAACCAATCCACACGTCTCGCAGATCGTGTTCAAGAGCCAACGGATCCCGAACATTACCAAACGAGACAAAACCAAAGCGTTTACCTAGTTTGTCGAATTTTCTTGCTATATACGTACTCTGGATCTCCCCAAAGTCTTTCAGCACCGCCACCAGGTCCGTCGATGCACACCCTCCCGGTAGATTTGATACGAAAAACTTCGTACCGACAACTTCCAGCCATGCATGAACCTGTTCGCCGCCTCCTATATTTTCGGAGAAATTAGGGTTGTGTCTGTGTGTGAAGTACTTAGGTTTATAAGTAAATTTATTTTCTTGCTTAAAGTATGATCTACCTTATCTTGATCCTCCTAAGTGTAATTTAATTATGGTAGTAATATATTGTATATTATTACTTACTATGAGCCAAAGATGGCTAAACTTGTAAAATCACCTAACTTTAAAGATGGGATGTGAAGCGTTTCTTGTACATCCAATGATATTAAATTTTTAATAGTCCCCCTCATAGCAAAACCCACTTGTACATCCAATGATATTAAATTTATTTATTGAAAGTTGGCAAAAAATAACTTTGTGTGTCTAAACATTTTGCAATTTGGGATTAAATTCTTTATAATTTGTGTGCATGGTGACTATTGGAACTTGTGGAAACTTTCTATGTCTGTAGATTAATTAATTAAAAAACGAGATGCATATAAGATATATAGTCGTCTTTTGCTATAAAATCATAAAATATTATTGATTAAGTACATGTAAATAAAAAACACACACATCTCAAAAGTGTTGCGTATATTTTATATGGAAAAATAGGATTCATTAAACACTATGGTTATAATATTGTATAGACAAATCACATTCACTAGGAACTTCAATGTTTTTAGGGCATTTGGTGATGAAAGCGACTAATTTAAACCCCTGAGAAGTGTAGCAATTTTTTTCTAAAAGAAAATGCCAAGATAAGCATTTTAGGCCCACTTTAATCAGGGGCACAATTTTATTGTTATTATAAACTTTCCTATATTGTGTGTGTTTTTATTTTTTAAATAGAAAACCCATTTAACACTTGAAAGTTGAGAGCTCAATAATAATCCATTTAAAACTTAAAAATTGTTAACCCATACAGCTTCATAATATTTATAAGATCAATACTCATGTATACCAATTTATAAGACCTAAATGGTACATTTTTTAAGGCTCGGATGAGGTACCTAAATCCACAATGACAACACTGTAAGAGAGGATCGATAAACTAAATATAAAGTATTACACTATATATCATCGCTCCCGCAGCAACGCGCGGATTTTCTACTAGTAGGTTTTTAATGATCTCTTAAAATAAAAAAAAATTGAACCACAATGATCTCTTAAAATTGACTTGAAGTTATCTTGTTGCCCTCCTCAAATCTTTTATGTTGTAGTATAGATAATGTAAATTAAACAACAAAAAAAAACAGTTATAAACTTTAAATGTAGATATACCATTGTAATGAGTTTTTAAATATACGCGTGACAGATGTATAAATAAACTTTAGAAAATCATATATTTAGCAATGGTAGTTTTAGAGATCTTTTAAGGTGTGCAGTCGATCAGGAGCGTGTCACACTTAAGGAAAGATACAAAAAGGCAAATATGGAGGCAAAGAAGGCAGTGACTGAGGCAAAGAACATAGTTTTAGAGATCTTTTGAGGTGCGTAAACGGTTAGGAGTGTGTCACACTTAAGGAAAGATACAAAAAAGCAAAGATTGAGGCAAAGAAGGCAATGACTGAGGCAAAGAATACAGCCTATAAGAAGATGTATGGACAATTGGATACTAAGGAGGGGGAACATGATATGTTCAAGATTACCAGAGCTAGGGAGTGTAAGAGGCAAGATCTATGGGTGGTGAAGTTTATAAAGGGAGAAGATGGTCGTATTCTAGTAAAGCAACACGAAATTAAGCAAAGATGGCAAACATATTTTTGCAATCTTTTCAAAGACGAGAGAGCTTACCAAGAGGATCATGACAATACCCGACAATCAAATAACTGCAACTGTCAAAATATTACACGGGGAGAAGTCAGGTCTGCACTCAGAAAATGGGAAGGGCTAAGGCAGTTGGTCCAAGCAATATACCGATTGAGGTGTGGAAGTGTCTTTGAGAGGAAGGAGTCCAATGGTTAACTACTTTGTTCAGTATTTTCAAATCTAAACAAATGCCAGAGCAGTGGAGTAGTAGTGTCATAGTGCCTCTGTATAAGAACAAAGGCAACAGACAATGTTGTGGGAATTACAGAGGTATTAAGTTGTTAAGTCATACTATAAAATTATGGGAAATGATTATTGAGGCTAGAATTAGAAGAGAAACTTGGGTTTCAGTAAACCAATTTGGCTTCATGCCTAAGCGATCGACTACAGAAGCAATACACATTCTAAGGAGGTTAATGGAAAAGTATAAGGAGAAAAAGCGGGATCTACATATGGCCTTTATAGATCTTGAAAAGGCATATGACAGTGTACATTGTAAACTAATTTGGGACAGCCTGGAGAGTAGAGGGGTCCCTAAGAAGTATATAGACGTAATTAAGGATATGTACGGTAGGACCGAAACTAGTGTTTGCGCGCCAGTAGAAGATACCGATTCCTTCCCATTGGGGGTAGGACTCCACCAAGGATTTGCGTTGAGTCCGTTCATTTTTGTAGTTGTCTTGGATGAGTTGTCCAAGTCGATTCAGGAGATAGTGCCATGGTGCATGCTTTTTGCAGATGATATTGTGTTGGTTGCAATGTCCAATCATAGTCTGAATAAGAAGCTTGAGGGTTGGCGTACAGCTTTAGAGGGCAAGGGTTTAAGGATTAGTCGCTCTAAGACTGAGTACATGTATTGTGGCTTCACTAGTGCAAGTCTCGATGAAAATACTCAAGTTACGATTGAAGGTCAACTTGGCCCGAAGACAACTAAGTTCAAGTACTTAGGATCATTTGTTCAGAGGGATTGGGAGCTAGATAGTGATGTCACCCATCGCATACAAGCTGGTTGGTGTAGGTGGAGGGCCGCTAGTGGGGTTTTATGTGACAAAAGGTTCCTAACTAAATTAAAGGGAAAATTCTATAGGGTTGCAGTGAGACTTGCTATGTTATATGGGACAGATTGTTGGGCCATAAAAAAGACACAAGCTCGCAAGATGGAGGTAGCTGAAATGAGGATGTTAAGGTGGATGTGCGGCCACACTAGGGTAGACCGAATAAGAAATGAGGTTATTAGGGAAATGTTATATGTAGCTAGTATATCTAACAAGATAAAGGAGGGCAGATTTTGGTGGTATGGGCATGTGAAGAGGAGGCAAATGATTTCCCCAGTTAGAGTAGTGGAAACCATCACTGTATAGGGGAAAAGGTGTGGAGGAAGACCCAATTTGACTTGGGATGAGCGGATTAGGCATGATTTAGTAGAGATGCACCTCTCTGACGACATGGTCAAGGATAGGGCTTCGTGGAGGCACAAGATTAATGTTAAGGATTATTAGGGAGGGTTTGTTTGTATCGTAGCGTGGTTCTATGAGCTTGACTTTTTCTTATACTGGTAGGATGTCTGTAAGGGTGACTTGTATTTGAGTGTTTTATGGGTTATGTTGTTTTGATGACATGTATACCTTTGTTTTCTACGTGACATTTTTAATGTTTCTCTAAATTCAGCAACTTGGTATTAGTTTTTTTAGTGTTGTTTGCTTGTCGTTTTTATGTGTTGTCGAGCCGGGTGTCTCTCTGGAAGTAGCCTTTCTATCCGCAAGGATAGGAGTAAGGTTTGTCTACATATCACTCTCCCCAGACTCTAGTCTTAGTTGTTTGCTAACTGTGGGATTTACTGGGTAAGGTTGTTATTGTTTTAAAGCTCAAATATGCTAATAAGTAGTTGTTGGAAAATCAGGCCCTTTGATCAAACACAAATCATACGAGATTGAACGAACTCGTTCGACTCTTTTTATTATCACCCAAAGTACTCTAAATACAATAGATTTAACCATTCATTTATACTAACATTATACTAATTCTAACCCAACTCTAACTCTATTTAAATAATAAAATAAACCAACTAGATAAACCTATCTAGTTAAACCAATAATAATTCCTAATAAAATTATAAAAGACTTAATAAATAATTCACCAAGAATTATCTATAACGTGTCTTGATCTTTATCTCCTAATTCAAGATTAACGTCTTCATTCTCCCTCTTAATCTTGAATTGGACTCGTTTCTTCACATCCGCACCGTTGTTGACAACTTCGATTCCTTGACCAAGATTCATATTTCCCTCTTCCCAGGTCACCAGAACTACCCCGTTCTTGACCACCGATCAAAGAAAAAAACAAGTTCTCCGCTTCTTCCGTTTTCTTCTTTCCTTGCTAGACACGACAAGATTCAAAGCACCCCGCTTTGACGAATCTTCTTCCGCCCGTCTATCCACAAATTCGGATCAGATACATCTGCCAAAAAGAACAACCTACACCGGTTTTTCCATTCTTATCCTTGGCGGGAAGGACCGGATCTTGATCTTACCTAAATTGAAAGTTGTTAGTGCTATGAAGTTTATCACCACTGAACCAGTCACTGGATCACTAGTCACCACTGCCGTCCCAAACGGTACTCCCCGTTATACCGGCTGGCCTGAACTATCGTTCTCCTTAAACAACCATCGATAACCTTTACCTTCACTGATTCGCCATTGAACCGATGTGAATCGGCTATTTATCGCCCCACTAATATTAACTACCAACAAAGACAATAACACCCTGCTATTAGAGGTGATCAAAAAAATCGGTTTGAGAACCGGAACCGCACGAACCGAACCGGTTCGTTCAAAAACCGGTTCCTACACGAACCGGTCCGGTTTCTACAAGAACCGGCGGTTCTAGGATCGGTTCCCCATCCCCACTAGAAAAACCGAACCGGTTTGGAACCGGTACGGAAAACCGGTATTTTTTAATAAAAAAAACTGAATTTTATGTTTAAAAAAATTATATATAATAAAATTATACAAAAAAGCTTCCACACATACAAATATATACCCATACACCTTAAAAAAATTATAAAAATCAATAAAAGTTGAACTTTATGTAAAAAAAATAAAATTTTGTCTCGCCTTTAAAAATAATGCGCGCGAAAAAACCAATTATAACCGAAACCGAAACAAACCGAAACCGAAACTGAACCGAAACCGGTCTCCGAAACCGGTCGTACGAACCGACGAAACCGGCCCAAAACCGAACCGGTTTGGAACCGAAACCGGTTCGGCTAAGAACCGGTTCGGAACCGAAACCGGTTCTGGCAAAAAAACCGATTTGAACACCTCTACCTGCTATTCCGTCTTTTCGGTCGCCAAACAAATTCCGTAGCTCCTCGCTCTTTCGTTTCTTCCACGACACGCCCGTTGGTCTTTCAGTTTGATAGAACCTACTCTTCCATTGAAACCCACGATCTCTTTAATTCTTCTCGAGCAAGCTACATCACTCACATTAATTAGATTCAAACACAACCTACTATTCTGAACACTCGTACACTTCATTATTAAAATCCTCACGTGGATTCCATGTTTCAACATGTATATACACTAATACACATCCCTCTGATCTCACGTATTCATACATGGGTTTAATACCATGCACAACCCAATTTACATCATGTGTATCTCCTTGCAAACCAATTACCAAATATAATTTTCACCGACTCAATCGACCGTGCAATATTGTATTCCGATTGCTCTCTAAACTTCCTGCCGTCCACCAAAATTGCAACCCCGCAAGGGGCTGCTCTCCTTTTCAGAATACGACTCTCAAAACAGCTAAGCTCTGATACCAATTGTTGGAAAATGAGGCCCTTTGATCAAACACAAATCACACGAGATTGAACGAACTCGTTCGACTCTTTTAATTATCACCCAAAGTACTCTAAATACAATAGATGTAACCATCTATTTATACTAACATTATACTAATCCTAACCCAACTCTAACTCTATTTAAATAATAAAATAAACCAACTAGATAAACCTATCTAGTTAAACCAATAATAATTCCTAATAAAAATATAAAAGGCTTACTAAATAATTCACCAAGAATTATCTATAACCTGTCTTGATCTTTATCTCCTAATTCAAGATTAACGTCTTCAGTAGTGTGCAAATTTGCCAAGCCGACTGTTTTCTATCAAGACGTTGTCTAGTCTCTAGTGCATTGCTAAGTTTGGCATGTGAAGCTTCGTTTCAAGTTATTTTATTATAAATGAAAGTAAGAAATTTGATTTAAGTTCAAACTCGTCTAATAGGTGCCATTCGCATGTCTTATCGAGGAGCGCATGCATAAAGGAAATTCACACAACGCATAAGCCTAAGTGATATGTAATCACACCCTTTAGCCACATTAGATGCAAACAAATATCCACACATATTATTTCAACACCAGTGATCACACTAATACTTGATCCTTTTACTGCCCACCCCCCGTCCTATGGGCCATAGGACGGGGGTTTCACAGTTCACACCCGACTAATGCAATGTACGTCACACGTTAAACCTTAACAATTGGTCTAAACTGTAGTCTTTATTGTTTCATGTGTTTAAAATGGAATGTAAAAAAAGAAAGAAAAACAAAATACTTGAACAATAGTCAAATCACCCCCACTTTAGACAACTCCATATACCACTAGAAGCCATGCCAATCGCACACAGCTGGCGGCATTGCTGAGTCACATACAGTCACGCTAAAAATCTCCTTTAACTCCACGTCTCAACCATAAAAAAGAAAACAAAAATAAATGAATATCAACGTTAAGTAGTATTATTTTTTAAAGAGTAAATTTCGGTCATAAGGCCTTGGGGTATACTTTAACCCTCCTTAACTCCACATAGGTTTCATATCACTCAATTTCTCTTATTTCACTCCACATCACCTCAAGAAAATGGTTTAATTTTATTAACTCCATCTAACACTATTATTTTAGTGGTTTTTGGTTTAAAAAAGGGAACAAAATTAATTAAGTTTCCTAACACTATGTTAACATGTTAACATATAAGGCCATGGGGTATACTCTAACCATCTTTAACTCCACCTAGATTCCACATCTTTCATTTTGTCTCTTTTCACACTAGCTCACTTCAAGGAAATGGTTTAACGCCCTTTAACTCTACCTCATCCCTTAACTTTCTCTCTTTTAAGTCATGTTAACATGTTAACTTAGTGACAATTTAATGCTCCTTAACATGGGAATGGAGTGGTGCACAATAAAAGTTAACATGCCACGTCACCGTTAACACTCTTGATGTGAAGGTATACCCCATGGCCTAATCCTTTTAATGCCCCTTAACACAAGGGAGGAGTGGTGTACAACATAGGTTAACATGCCACGTCACTGTTAACACCCCAATAAATTCAGATTTGGTTTGTTATCGGGTTGGCTTATTATGTTATACAGATAATGTTTTATATCAATTAAAAACCATAAAAAAATGATTGCTTTCGATAATACACAATATATTACATGAATCGAAAAAAGAAATGTTTGATTTTGAAAGTTATGCGGCGTAACCCAAAACATAAGGTAGTATATTACATCAATCAAAAACAATAATACAAATACTGATACCAGTTCTGATAATACGGATACGGATAGCAAAGTTGTTCATTCGATATCAATTATGTTCATCATGGTACCTATATTGTGCCGGTTCTCGCTATAATATATATGATAAAAAGTACTCGTATCAAGGTATTTGGAAAAAAGTATCTCTTTCGTTTTTTTTTTTTTTGAACGGCAAACGTTACATCTCTTATATATTACACTAATAATTCTAAATTACAACACGCTTGCCAAGGATTGAACCTTGGACCTCCCATCTAAAAGACATATGTCTTTACCAAGTGGGTTAGCCCCACATTAAGTATCTCTCTCGTTAAGGCTGAAAGTTTTAGTCCAATAGTAAACAAAGATGTGTAGATTTAAAAGTAATAATAGTAGTGGTATGTGTGTTAACTGTTCTATAAAAAACTTGTATACATAATCATCGAAGATTTATCACCAGCATCCAATTGCTTTTGCCCCACCTTCAGTCAGGTTTGAGTTCGGATGGGCTTGAGCTCGAGTCATTTAACTTATAAGAGCTTGAGTTTGAGTTCATCTCGTTTCAAGTTGTATAATAATAAACGGGATTTTAATGGTATAACTTTTATTACTATATAAGCCACTAGGGGCACCACCCGAGATAGTGATGGTAACCCCTTTCATCGCACTAATTGCAGCCCGCCACTTGGGCTACCCGTACACCACCACCCGAGAATCCCTCCCACCAATGACACCACCCAACAACCCCTATTTTCCCTGCATCCCCCCCCCCCCCCCCCCCCTCTCTCATTTTTTGCAGGCGTGAACTAGAATCAAGATATGATCCTTGAGTCACTTGTGTGATGAACCTGTAGAGATAGTGAAGTACCCGGGACCATTTCAAATAACACATCAAGTCATCAACGTTCTTAAAATTATAATTATTTGTTACGTGTAATACACAAGTTTCTAACCTTAACCTAAGTAGTTTATAAAGTAAACCGTTTACAACTATACAGATACTCCCCACTCTCTCCAATCTAACAAACTCATCCACACCCACCAAACCCAACCCACAATATACACTCAATCATGAGACTTTTATTGGACAAATGTATTTAACTCATTGACTTTAGTCGGTACTTTGTTATCTATCATCAAAGATTCCCTTTCTTATCTTTCTTTACTATAAAAAAAATAATAATTTAATCATCGAATTTTGTAGGTGAATTATACAACTAGACGTTGCATTCATTAAATATATTATATATATTTTTTTAAAAAAAAACCCTATATTATTATAACATCAGCAAACACTTATCTTTGCCTTGCAGTCACTCAACCTATCACAGTTGTATCCTATTTCATACCTTTTACTCTTCAATCTCTTCCTTTGATCAATTCCCTCAATACCCTTCAACCAATCATATTTTTAGTTATTATTATGACTTATAAGGAGAATGATGATGTAGTTATGTTATTAAAGATAGCAGTTGAAGAGCCTCAGGATGATGATTACGTGGCATTGAATGAAACAGATGGTGGTGGGTTTTGGTGTTGCATTTGGTGGTGGTTAAAGCTTGTTTTTGTGATTATTTTTTTGGGTGTTTTAGGGGTTTGTTTCTTTCTATGGATTGGACCTTTTTTGATGAATAAGGTATGATTTGTGATTTATTTGAATTTTAATTATTGTTTTCACGCATTGGCGCAGCTCTTAAGGGGCGGCAGGGGTGGCCGACCCCCCGAATTTTCGCTCAGAGGTTCCGATTATATAGTATTCGTATAGAAATTTTTTGGTATATACGGTTTCTACCCACCGAAACTGGTTTTTGACCCCCGAAACTAGTGATTTCCAACCCCTGAAGTTTCGAGTCAAGCTTCGCCACTGTTTTCACATGTAAATGAATTTAGCACCGAGCCTTCTGGTTGAGTGGTAGCCGAAAATGAGTACTCATTGTTGGAGTCTCGGGATAAATTTTGTTTCGGGTTGAGCCAGGGGTTTTGTCAGTTGTGGTGGGGCCGGTCACCACGTTCTGTTCGGGCGTGATCCCGGGTGTCTGGTATATTGCTGTATAAAAAAATGTAGTAACTAGTAACGAGTGTTATAGCGGTATCTAGATGACTTTCTTTAAGGTAGGTCAGCTGTTAGAGTCTCGTTCTTGACAAAATGTCATGCGACAGTTAGTGGTTTTACAACAGTAGGCCTTCAGGCAGTTGGTTTTACAACAAAATTGTGTATTATGTGGACAGGTGAAATTAGATTTAATTATAACTTTTTAATTGCTGTTTTGTTAACTTTCAGGAGGTGATCCCTATATTGAATTGGGAAACAGAGACTTTTAGTAAACCAGTGTTGGCAGTTTTGATATTTGGTTCAGTGGCATTGTTTCCAACCGTGTTTATACCGTCTACTCCGTCGATGTGGGTGGCTGGGATGAGCTTCGGGTATGGTTTCGGGTTCCTTTTGATCATCGGTGGAGTGATGATTGGCGCTTCGATTCCTTATTTTATTGGTTCCCTCTTTTACCACAAAATTCAGGTTAGTGTTATTGTCCTAGTGTTATTTGAAGCTTTGATAACCGAATAATCAATTGTTTACAATGTGCTGTACGCAGCGCATCATGCGTGTATTACATGATGCAGTGATGAGATCAAATTGCTGCAGTTAATGCGTGAATCACATGATGCGTATGTGATGCGGCGCATTATGCAGTTAACCAGTATTTGAACAAATTAGATCATCAGTTGCAATGGGTCTGAATTTAAAATATCATCTATAAATAATTTTTTAAATAATGAACGCCTTGCATTTGTCATGCGCGCGCTTTGTGGATATGAGCACCACACAATCTGTGTTTGTCATATTCTGATTATTTAAATATTTAGTGATTTACATGTAATGACCCCTAAACTGATTACCTGTTCTTTAGACTATAGATAATCAGCTATCCGAATGCCCAAACACTAGATATTGATAAACACAACGCGAAAAACACCCTTGATTATCTTTTAACAACTCCATTAATGTCTCCCGTAACGTGGTTATGTAGGGATGGTTAGAAAGATACCCGAAGAAAGCTTCGTTCTTGAAGTTAGCAGGTGAAGGAAACTGGTTTAACCAATTTAGAGCAGTCGTGTTATTGAGGATTTCACCGTTCCCATATATGGTCTACAATTACATCGCTGTAGCGACTGATGTCAAATTCGGTCCCTATTTGTTGGGAACGTTGGTGGGAATGGTGCCTGAGATCTTCGTTGCAATATACACGTAAGATTTCTCACAAATTACCATTTTGACCGTTACACACCATGGTTATTGATTTGTGTTTGATTATTGCAGGGGTATAATGATCCGGACATTGGCGGATGCTTCAGATGATCAACAGACACTTTCAGTGCCGCAAATTGTGTGTACAGTTTGTGGGTTTCTGTTAACTATTGCAACCACTGTGGTGGTTACGGTTTACTCTAAAAGACGGTTGAGTGAGTTGCAGAAGGATGAAGAACAGCTACTGCTGCAGTAAGATTATGAAGACAGAACAGCAACTAACAAAACTAAGTGTTCTTTCATTGATTATTTGTACATAAGTGTTGAACCATCTCTTTGTTTTGGTTCTTGCACCCATTATACCCTCCATATGTTGTATATAATTGAAATCATTCTTTATTTTGGTATATTTTTCGGGTTTTTATGACCGAAAGATGGATTAATAATTATATGTTTTTAGTCATGGAAACAATTGCAAGCGTACGTGTTTGAGGGTATTTTAGTCATTTCTTGTCGTGAGCGACTTGAAGATATTAGCATCAATGTCAAATTTATGTTAACATCTATCTAATCGGAAGACAAATGTAATTACATGTTTTTAGTCATGGAAACAATTGCAAGCTTACGTCTTTGAGGGTATCCTAATCGTTTCTTTTCGTGAGCGACTAGAAGTATTAACATCAATATCAAATTTATGTTAACATCTATCTTTTTAATTACCCCTCACTTTCGGTGTGCGTATATAATGTATATATGTGTGGCTTTTGGAGGGCAAAAGTAAAGTTGCACTAGTTTTAACGTTATTTTACTAATTTCGTAAAAATAACGTTAAAAACGACGGACGGTTAATCATGCATCATGTGGTGGCGTGGATAGCCAAAAGACAAAGAGGTACATGCACCGATCGGGTTTGTCCTGATTGCTAAGTGTTTTGTGCCTTATGTCCAAGGCTTGATACCAAACCACATCGAGCCAGGGGTCTCACTGGAAGCAGCCTCTTTATTCTTAGGGGTAAAGGTAAGGCTGTCTACATCGTACCCTCCTCAGACCCTACCCTAGCTTTGCTATAGGTGGGATTAACTAAGTATTATGATGATCTATCTTTTTAATAATGATTGGAAGACGAATGGAATATCAAGTTTTTAGTCATGGAAACAGTTGCAAGCTTAGGTTGGGTATTTTAGTCATTTCTTTTTGTGAACGACTTGAAGATATTAGCATTAATATCAAATTTATGTTACATCTATCTTTTTTAATGACCTGAAGACAGATGTAATTACAAGTTTTTAGTCATGGAAACAATTGCAAGCTTACGTCGGATATTTTAGCCATTCCTTTTCGTGAACGATATGAAGATATTAGCATCAATATCAAATTTATGTTAATATCTATCTTTTTAAAGACCATTACATGATTTTTTCATGGACACAATCGCAAGCTTACATCTTTGAGGGCATTTTAGTCATTTCATATTGCAGGAAACTTGAAGATATTAACATCAATATCAAATTTTCTGCTAATATATGTCTTTTTTGGTTTTCAGTTAACAAATCTGATATTTATTCATAAGACAAGATAGTCAATTTGTTTGTTTTGGTTTGGAAAATGATATTTTAGACATATTTAGAGATATGGACTATGACTATTATCTTTAATGGATAACTAACTAGTTTCATGTGTGATGTTTGGGTTGAAAATTTGGCAAACAATTTGAAATGAAAAAAAATATCTAACGACAGAATTACACTTGTTTTTTGTCTATTAAAATTTATTGTGTTTTCATCTTCGTTTTCGTCTTTTAAGTTACCTTTTCTTGTTTTGTCGTCTTCCTATCGGTGACTCTATGTGAAAGAGGATCATTGATTAGGTTAAACGGGAAAGGGGTCTGGGAGCCCATGAAGCACTCGGTTGATGAGTTGGATCTTAGGTGGAGGATGGGGGTGGTGGGGATGAAGGCGACCATACCGTCAGCCTTATGAATTTAAGGCGACACAAGTATAACAATTCTGGATATCTATTATGCCAAGTTGTGACTGTCTTTGTTCAACACGAGCAACTCACATACTAGATTTAGAAAGAATATGATGAATGTTTAAGGTATCTAAGTTAATTACCGTGAACTCCTTTGCCATTTGAACTTTCCATCCAAATGTTTAAGGAACTAGTGTTGTTGCACAGTTGCGCGGTTGCGCGACATTTTGTTCTTAGCCTTTTAACCTTCCTCCCAATTTGGTTTCAATCAATGTTCTCCGGTCTTTAAAACTTTTAAAAGCTTCATGCTTATGTAATAATACAAAGACCCATACCCTCCTTGAAAAATAATCTACCAAGGATAGAAAATACCTGGCACCTCCAAAAGATGGAGTCTTTGTTGGACCCCACAAATCTGAAGGAATATAATCAAGAATTCCTCTAGTCTTGTGTCAGCCTTTTGTGAACTTGACTAACCTTGTCATTGAAAGTAATGACTTGCACCCTTGTAACTGAAAGTAATGACTTGCTGCTTTTTCAATTCTTGCAACATCACTAATATGACCAAGCCTTCTGTGCCATAATGTTGCTTCACTTAACTCTTCATGTTCAACATTCCAGTTTTCACCCTTCATGGTCGTGCCATCTAAAATGTACGTAGATGTTATTAACCTTTTTTGATCTAGATACTACCACCATAGACCCCATATACCTAACTCCTTTTAGTTCAAACTCCATACCATTTACCACCTTGAACACTACAGTTCTTATTCCTTTAATCGCACATGATCTGTCATTTCCTAACTTGACAAACCCATAATCACAATAATCAATAATTTTAAAGAACTGTTTTACAGGAGTCATGTGAAATGATCCTCCTGATTCCATGACCCACTTTCCTGTAATTTCATCACAATACATCACCATCAAAACATTTGCACTCTCTTAACCATCAGAAGAATAAACATCTTCTTGTGCAGTATGATTTTGCCCTTTTGTGCCATTGAACTCTCCTTTCTTTTTCTTCCATTCATGACAGACTCTTATGAAATGTTTCTCTGAATTACAAACAAAACATCTCTTCTTGAACCTGGACTTTGATCTTAAGGAGTTTCTTGGCTGCTTACTAAATCTTTTCTCTATCCTGTCTACACTAATAACCCTTCTCTACCTTCTTCCTAAGGATCTGATCTCTTCTCCAATTCTTTAGAATTTAGAGCAGCCCACACCTCTTCCCATAGACAATGTATCTCTCCCATACATTAAAGAATCTACAAAGTGTTCAAAGGTAAGTGATAAAGAAGTTAAGAAAATTTTGTCCTGATCTTCATCTTCTAGTGTTACTTCAACGTTCTCAAGATCCATAATGATATGCAATGGTCTTCCCTGGACTCATTTGAAAGGTGTACAATCTTTTCTTTAGATACAATCTGTTAGCTAAAGATTTTGTCATGTACAAACCTTCCAATTTCATACATACCCCTGCAGCAGTGGTTTCTTTATAAACTTCTCTCAAGACACGATTACCTGTAGGGGTGTTCATCGAATCGAATAACGAATTTTTGAATTATTCAAATTGAATTTTTCGAATAATGTATTTTTTACTGAATTCGTATTCGATTAAAAGCTGATCAATTCGATTCGAATTCGTATTCGAATAAAAAACTCAATACAAATTCGATTCGATTCGAATACATATTAGAAACTTGAATTCAAAGCGAATTCGAATAAATTCGTTTAAGGTTCATAATTAAGTTATGGGCTTTAGCTATGCGTGGGCTTGGTAATGGGCTAATTTACGACTTAAGTCAAATTCATAGATTAGCCCATGTTCTAAAGTTATAGGTGTGTATATAATAGATATGTATTATTTTTATTTGAATCAAATCGAATTTAAAATCATAAATTCGTATTCGATTTACTGAACTCGAATTGAATTGAATTCGAATTCTTGATTATCGAGTCGAATTAGTCCAATTTTGAATTTTTCTAATTCAAATCGAATTCTAACACCTCTAATCACCTAGACGCAAGATAATGGCACTATGTGCCTTTTTCCATCATCTCATTCTTTTCTTTATCAGTGAGACCAGTAGGAAGATTATCTTTGCCTTTCAATGCATCTACAACTCCATTGTGAACCTAAAGAGCTCTTATCTTCAGTCTCCATATAATATAATCATTCTTTCCATCAAATTTCTCCAATTCAAACTTGGTACCATGACTATCTACTTTCCTTGATCAGTGAACTCGATCAACCAACAACTTCTTTGAATGAGCAAGAATCAGGCTCTGATACCAATTGTTATAAAAATCACCAAAGAAATCATCATAAAGAAAAATCAAGAAACACAATCGACCGATTCGATCTTATTAATTCATCATCACATATTGAAACGAAAGAAAGATTGAAAGAAACGAAAACAAAATTACAAACTTAATTGGTCTAATTGATTGTGATCAGCTAATTGTGTTATAAAGCCCCAATTCCCAAACCCTAACTAACTTTAACGAACTAGGCTTAGAATTGACACTTTTAGTACTTAGCTTCCTTCGCTTATTCGCTTTAAACTCAAACATGTAAACTTTGATGAAATGACAAAAACAATCCCTCAATTCTCCCGAACCTGCTTGTTTGAACAATTATGACTTTATACTTCAACATCATACAATTCTTTAAGCAAGAAAAAGCTAAATAACTACATAATCTAAAGTAATTACTTTTTAATCCATGTGAGGTGCTTGGAATAATTGCATAATCCATATTCCATTGTTCATATTCTTCTTCATAAAGCATCTGAGGCCCTGTTGAAGCATAATTATTTTGAAACTTCAGCTTTGGGCCTCCACCTAAATAGGGCCCCAAATCTTTTATTTATCTATTTGTAGATTGGGCTCATAAAGTATAGTTGTGGAATTAAACTCAGCCTGCATTAATCCTTGTTATGTCGCAAGAGTGAAGAACACGTTGGAAAATCAGTAAATATGAAACATTAAGGTAGAGCTAATATGTGTTTCTGATTTTTTTTTTCAATCGCAATTGCACCTAATTAAAGATTTATGGTCTGCCGTAATTGTTTCTATCCATAAATCTTTGATTTTTGTCAAATGGATTTTTTTTTTCTTTGCAACAATCTTTGGTTTTTTGCTAATCTATAAGAGATTTGTACTTGTAAATCTAAATCTAAACATACTTATAAACTTACAAAAGATTAACCAAAATACTTATAAACGAAACATGTCCGGTTTGCCGTAAAGCGTGTTTGGATAAATATGGGGAGCATGCCCTCCACTGTAGAGAGTTACCGGGGTTTAAGTACAGGCACGATTTCGTTCGGGACGTTTTAATGGATATTCTTAGACGAGCAGGGATCTCGACAAAGAAAGAGGCCCCGGTTAACTTTCTTATAGACCCGGCAGAAGAGAGGTTCACTTTACGTCCAGCTGACCTGCTAGTGCTTGGTTGGGAAGGTGGGAAACACGCATGCGTGGACCTTACGGGTGTGTCACCTTTAGCGGGATTCAGGGAGAGTGGGTTCGTGGCGGGGCAAGCGGTACTTAGAGCAGAGTCGAACAAGGTGGCAAAGCACGCTAAAGCGTGCGAGGATAACCAACATGCTTTTGTCCCTCTGGCTTTTGACACTTTTGGCTCATTGGCACCGAAAGCGATCAGGTTTCTGACGAGAGTCCAGCGGGTGGTCCACAGCAACTTCTCGACTCCCCAGGGGCAAGGATTTGTATTCTCTAGATTAGGGTTCTCTTTCCAGAAGGAGGTGGTGGCGCAGCTTGTTGCCCGACTACCTGCTATTCTTATGTAATTTATCCATTTTGTTGAAATAAATCTTGAAATTCGTCAAAAAAAAAAAAATACAATTTGTTAACTCCACCAGCGTAATATACAATTATTTTGTAGGTACAAAGCTCGGGTGAAGCCGTGAAGGAGTAGAACTTATAACGTGACTTTTAGAAAAGGGCCCCATATTTTTAGTTTGTTTTAGGACCCTCTAAAACAGTTGAGCCAGCCCTGATCTAACATTGTTTTCAATTCAAAATTTGCATTCTATGAAAAAAAAAATTAAGAATTCATATTCCATTTGTAAAATGCTTAAAAATACTTTGGACGTATAAAAAAAACATAAATGAAATGTTTCGGTAGGAAATCACTTTGCGACTTTAGCAAAGAAAATGAAAGTATTGAACAAATCTTCAATTTCCTTTTGTGATTTCAATTTAGCACTGGAAAAAAAAACTAAGAAGCCTTGGATTTGATAAGATAAACGAGTATATGGACATTAGCATGCAAAAAACGAGTTGATGTACTTTTGTGAGAACAATAAGAAAGTACATTGTTTTTTTTTTCATAAATAAACCATAACCGGCATTGAACCCCTAGCTTTTTGGTTATAAGAAAAACTCTAATTTATTAAATTTAGGTGGATGCAAAACGTGAATTACGGGACACGTTGGCCCGGCCTGCACCATTGCCCTGATGATGAGGCAGACGTCCCCCGTCTAAGACTAGGCATGAGCTAACTCAACTATGTAGAAGTGAAGGGGCTAGATTCGAACCCAAGAGCATGTGGATCAATGGATGCAACACCCGACCTCTAACCAGTTGAGCTAAGGTAGACAAACTATAGTTTACCATTTCATCTTAAAACTTTATCTCAAGGGTATATGGGGAACAACTTTTACATTAGTATTCACCAGACTTATGATTGCTGATAATAATCTTAAAGGTGCTTCTAGCATTTTAGTATACACAGTATTGAAGTTTAACCGCATAGTATTCAGGCTAATTATGCCTCTTCACAACCCACGTATGTATGTATGTATCCATACCTTAGTATAAATTACAATCGTCCATTATTAATTTGATACACGAGGTAACATCACAAGTGACCCTTACAAGTTACAATAGTTTGATTTCATGGGATTAGATTAGAATATAGCTTATTGTAGAGATTACAGGTGTATGTTTTGTGGTTCTTTTGGGAATGCATACTAGATTGTGCTAAAACAATTTACCGGATTTTTCAAGAACTCACCACCTTATGGAAGATCAATATTGGTTCCAATGCAATATCTGGTTCAATATCCCTGAGTTTGTAGGAGATTTGCCTAGCATTCAGTTTCTTGATTTATTTGAAAACCGGTTTCAACGACTGGTTTTATGATTTTATCATCTTTATTTAAGTTTTGTGAACAAATAAGGTTCATTTCACTGTCCCATAACAATCTTTCAACGGTGTAAGTGGCGGTTGTTGGGTTTAATCATGATATAATTAGTTTTACTTTATTATTTAAGTGATAATCAATGTGATGTTTATCGGTTAAGTCTAGATAGGTTTAGTTGGTATATTTATCTAGTTAGGAGTCATTATTTGAGTAGGACAGGTAGCTTGGTGATCAAGTTATGTTTAGTATAAATAGGGTTTATTTGTTTTGTTATTCAGTGGTGGTTTGAGTTTAATAAAATATATAAGAGCCGTGAGTGCGTTTCTCATAATATCCGGTTGTTTGTTTTTGTTTATGCTCCAACAGCGGTTTCCCTTGACAAATTTGTGAAATCCCAGGTTTAGTTTACTTGTCTTTAAGAAACAATATGTTAACTGAAAGTATTTTAGAACAAATCTCACATTGCCAAAGGGCAGTAATCTTTTCAATGAGGTTCCCGCTTTTCGTGTTGTTGAATAAGCAAATGTGAGCTGTTTTTATATTTATCTTAACGGGTTTGAACCTCTGATTCAAGTTGTTCAAACTTGTAGTGAAAGATTGGAAGTTTTGTATCGCTGGTAACGGTTTGCAAGGATTGTATAAATAGAAGTCCTAATGAGCATTGTTACACAATTGCAATTGTTGTATACATCGCACTTGAACACGCTCAAAGTATGAGTTTCATTGACAAATGCAACAGATTGTATTGAGAAGCTTGAACCGTTTTGTTAACAATGAATTAATTCAGGTAATGAAACTGGGATCGATTTGCACAACTAAAAAAGCTTCGAGAAGACCAAGCACGGCTGAGCTGTTTCTGTTACTCGAGTCTGCACAGGCCGGATCAGGTCAGGGTTGGGGTGCATTCCTGGATCATATTCTAAGGTACATTCTTTTGTGTTCACCATGTGATCAACACTATCACTGTTTTATCTTTTTAACCATGAGAACTTGTTATCGGAAAACTTATGCCGAATAGATGAGACGCCGCCTGCACAGGGACACAAGGGCTCTGCACCACCTTATTGTTCATGTTTAATCTTCAATAACATTCATTCATTATTGATTAACTACAAGCATACATCAGACACTTCTTTTATTAAATAAATAAATCACATAATACACATTGAACACCATGAATAACTACCTACAAAACAAATTTTTTTTTTTATAAAAAAAAATCCAAAAAAAAAAAAAAAAAACCATTTATAATACAATTCAAGAGTGGGAGAAGCTTCACACAGTCTTTCTTACTTCTTTCTGACCAATTTTACAGTTTTGACCCCTGTACTTCACAGCATCACAAAACCTCCCGAATTCGTTCCATAACTAACGGAATCTGTTTTTCGGTCAAACTCGCGAAACAGAACCTGAACCATCCTGGTTCTATACAATGACAACAAGATCCAGGAGTCGCGTTGATTTTGGCCACATTTAACAACTTTTCCCACAGCTCAAGCTCGCCTTTTTCACTATACGGTCGTATGAACCCGCTCATATCAGCCCAGCAGTATGACCCGCGACTGCTTTTCATACACTTAATCCCTAAGCCTTTCAAACCGCCCACGAAAAGATCAGACATTGTTTCAACCCTTTCTCTATTGATCTTTATAAACTCCCCAACAAATCTTGAATCATTGAACATTGAAACAAGTAGTCGTTGAGATAAAGACGATACAGATGAGAACCTCATCAGTTTCTTGGACGCCTGTAACACGGTTTGGTTGAACGAATAAACAACCCCGAGTCCCAAACCAGATAGAGAAGTGTCTTTTGACAACCCGTATATGATATGAACTCGTCTTTTATCGTACTCTTCAGAATTGATGATTTCAGCCATACTGACAAATTCTTGATTTTTATCGTCGATGGGGCCCACTAGTGTCTCGTTGGCAATGACGTGGATGTTTTTCTCGGTCGCAAAGTCTAAAAGATTGTAAAGGGTCTCTCGGGTAAGCAGAGTGCCAACCGGATTTGATGGGTTTGAAACTATGACCCCTTGAACTTTGAGACCGCGCTTTTTTGCTTGGCTGTATGCGCGATTAAGGGAAGCTGTACTTAAGCTGAAATTATCAGAACTACGACACGGGACAGGTATGATCTCTACTCCAGTTCGCCATTTGATATCCCTATCGAGACTGCAAAATTATAATTACAAACCATCATGCATATGGTATTTGACATGTTGCATAAATACGAAGCGCATCATATCAGTTTTGAGGTCAAACGTGATAATTTCAAGATTCGAAATTGAAAAAGGTTTTCGCATAAAACTAAAACAGACATCTTTGTAACCTCTAGCATTTGTTTTGGTGTTTAATGGGATAATCGAAAAATGCTAGAAACTTACACGACTCCATGTCATCATGAAGTTGAAAAGTCGTATGCTTGACCTCAAAAGTCAACCTGTATGGAGTAATATCAATACAGCATACTCAAGTCCAGATCAGGGCTGCATTAGAAGGAGGACTTACTCAGGCGAATACGGAGAGGGAACAAGAAACGCATTTCCAAGATCCGCTAGGCAAAAAACGAGCATCTCAATAGCAGGCGTTACTCCAGAAGTCAAAACCACCTGTGACGGGTCAAATAACACGCGCCCTTCCATCACTTGGGACATGAATCCAGCAACTGCCTGTCATACAAACAAATTTAGCTACGAAATGGACAGAGATGATCCGGTAATTACTAGCTTGGTTGTAATATGCACACACTAGGAACGCATAATGCGCGCATCACATTATGTTGTGTAATGTGGCATCCAATGCAGTTTAGTATCATTTAATAATGAACGTATCGCACACTTTGGGATCAAAACGCATCAAATCCCCACACATTTTATAAAACCAGATTACTAGGAATGGGAAATTACCATTTTGAGTTCTGACAATCCGTCGAATGGATGATACGCGGTGATCCTATTCATTTGCAACTCTTGACATATGATCGAACACTTGGTGTGCGCCATTAGCCAATCTTGAACCAAATCCAGTGACAGCTATAATTCACAAACCCCAATTGGGAAATTAATGTCTACAAAGTCAATCCACACATACACACATTCACTAGATACAATTACAATCAAAAACAATTTTTCTAGTTAATTTCCCATGTTCATTTTAACATCCTACATAATTATAAAACATAAAAAAAGGTTTGACTCTTTGCGTGTCATGAAGCATGCTAATCTTGTAGTTTAAAAAATATTAAAAAATAAATAAAAAAATTATGAGGAAAGTACCTGGTTTTCATCCAATCCAACCTAACTAAGTACATATCGTGTATAATTTTAAAACATAAAATACATAACCAGTCAATTTTAAATGTAAATAACAGGCTTTGTAATTAGGTATAAAATGTAAATGACAAGACTCGTAAGTCAGTCTAAATAAAAACAAACATCATGAATTAAAAAATGACATTCAAAACAATTTTTCTAGTTAATCATCATAATCATTTCAACAACTTACAACATTATTAAAATTGGATCATTTCTCAACTTGTGTGCCATAAAACATGCTAATCTCAAAAAAACTATATATATAATAATAATTATAATAATAAATAAAAAATATAATAAATAAATAAATAATTAAATAAATAAAAAGTATCATGTGTTCATCCAAATCAAGCTAAACATGTGGTTTAAAAAATTAAGATAAAAACGACTATTAAACAATTTTTCTAATAAATTAACATAATCATTTCAAGATCCTACAGCGTTATAAAACAAAACTTGCTCATTTCTTGACTTGTGTCATGAAGCATGCTAATCTTGTGGTCTAAAAAAATTAAAAATAAATAAACTCATATTAAAAATTTTTAAAAAAAATTAACAAGAAAGCACCTTGTTTTCATCCAATCCAATCCAAACTAAACTAGTATTTGTTTTTTTTTAAAAGCAAAAATAAAAATCAAAATTCAAGCTAAATTAAAAAAGAAAAAGAAAAAAAAAAACCTTGTTTTCATCCAATCCAAGCTGAATAACCCCACTCGGATTACAAACCTCGTCATACATATCCAACCAACACTTCTCCAACCCAACATCGTACGGATTATTATTATTCTCAGGCTGTCTAATTACCAAACTAGCCCTGGAAGACACATGACTAAGCGTGCCACGTGGCGACCAAATGGACCTAACTGACTGAACCCTTTGCAACCCACCACCCGGAGGATTAATCTCCGGCACCTCCTCCTCCGGCGGCGCTGCGGCGGCGTCATCGCCGGAAAAGTTTTTTGTTTTTAAATAAAGCTGAAAGAAGTAGAAAAGTGCACATGGGATAATTGAGCCTAGGATTAAGCCGCCACCACCTCCTTGAACTATGCCTTGTAATGGTACGATGATTTTCATGTCTGTTGTTGTCGTTGTTTTTGTTGTGTTTTTTTGTTTCATTGTTGGAGCATGGTGGTGGTGGTGGTGAACGACAGTAGTAGAGAATCCCTCAGGGATGACACACACAGTCTCTCTCTCTCTCTCTGTAAATTGTCTTTCTCTCTCTATGTATGTATATATACGTGTGTGTGTATATTTATAATTTGAGATATTGTTAATTGATAAATATCGATGAAATTTCCGCCATGTTTGGTAGGGGAGGGAAGAAAAACACAAGGTTTGTTTTTTGTTTTTATTTTAACATTATTTAAGAAATTTAGAATGACTTAGGGCTGTTTGATAGTCTTTAAATAAACATCTGAATTGTTTATAGTTTCTTAATGATTAAGACGCAACTTTAAGTATGAATGGGTAAGATGTAATATCTTAATGGTTGTTTATTAACCATTTAGACTTAGCCACTTAGGGGGCTGTTTGATAGCTCCTGGATAGTATACTAATGTTTTTTTTTTTTACAGTTGCCCCCACCTTTGTGGTGGAGTAGCATGGGAAATGAGGATTGGAGGTTAGGGTTAAAAGGTCTCAAGTTCAAATCTGATCTCACCCTGTTTGCTGCAGTGAGCCTTCTGGCGGACGGGTTTTTCCCGGTTCGAAAGCTTGCGGTTTAGGCTACCCAACGCTATTAGAAACCTGCACATATGGGAAACTTTCACCCAAGGGGCGGGCATCCGCGGGTAGTCAGACATTAGTTTCTGTTGTTCCTTAAGAAAAATGTTATTTATTTTAACTAAATTCATTTGGTAAATATTCATTGGTTAGGATTTGAGGTTGGCTCATCTTCAGCAATAACCATCAACCACAAGTTGTTTAGGATACCATAGAATCCAAGCAACTCGCATATAACCTTCCAAACATTCATGGGTCCTTACCAATTTTTTTGGAATCTTTCTTGATTTATGTATATTGGTTTAAACTACGTGTGAGAAAAGGGAACAAATTGAATAATAACTTAACATGGTTAAGATTTTTATTTACATGGATAAGTTTTATATTGGATTTAGTTGATTTGGTGTTAAAAATATCAATTCAATTTTGTGTATTTTGGATTTATTATAAAAATGTCTTATGATTTCAGGTCTCAAGTGTAGAAGGTTGAACATGAGAGGTTGTTATGTTTTTATCAACAAACACTACCTAACTAACGTATAGTAGTACGGAAATAGAAATTTGAGGGGTCATTTATGTCTCTCTTTCACTTTATGTGATCTTTTTTATCAACAAGCAATCGCTATTCCACGAGGGTGATCATGTATCGTATTAACAATCATAGTTGTTTACGGATTTTAAGTCTTCGCTTATAATCTAAGATGATATTCATCTCTATTAGTAAGATCGTATTAAGCTGGTTATATTGAACCTATGTTCAATTTAAATCTATACTCTTTTTTTTAGATTTATTGTGACTTTTGGTTAAATTTCTAATTTCTAGGTTATTAATAAGTTTAGTTCATAGATTTCAACATGATGTCAAATATAGGTTCAGAGTTCCGGCGTTTATCGATATTTTTCTTTATTTTGATTTTGTAGTCAATAGTTAGTGTTTGTATAGCGATTATTATATGGTTTCATCTGTAGTTCAGTTAGTGTTGAGTTATGTGAATGATTTTAAAGTATATTTCGATTTAATCTATGATAGGTTGTTTAGGGTTATTTGAAACATTTTCAATCTTTTGGTGTGGTGAGTGTTATTCTCCTTTAATATTGTGGTTTCATCATTTTGGTTGACGCACACTTGTTGAAGCTAAAATTTAGAGTTCTCTAGTGAGGGTTTTTTTTTTATTTATTTTATTTTATTTTATTATTTTTTTACAGCGAATTTCTTGATTCTAATGAATTAGTTATTTTCCTTTTCGACGTGTTTAACAGTTGTTATTAAACACATATTTTTAATCTTCTTACAATAGGACCTTCTTGTTTTTATGGCAAGTTTCTTGTTCGACCATCTCATGTGTCATGTGAGGATAAAACCATCATTGTGAGAATGAGTATAGACAAAAAGTTATTTATTTACTTATTGTCTTGACTAGTTGGTCGTTATGTTTTTGTTTTGTTGGAAGGCTATGACTCAACGGAATGAACATGTGATTTTTTAGATGTTTTTTTTTTTTTTTTGCAAAGCGAAAATGTCTTTTTTTTTTGCAAAGCGAAAATGTCTTTTAAAATCTGTCCAACATAACTAAAAATACTAGTAGGTATGCCCGTGTTTCGCGACAGGTCTGCTCTTTGTTAAGTGGAACAAATAAACATAACGTATGCAATGAAACATACTTGCTATTGTTAAGAAAATAATGAAAAGTAGAATAATGTAAACAAAATTGTGTATCCTACAACTTGTTACAATTTCTAGTCTCAAATGCCTGAAAAATGTGCTCAATACGTTACCAATCGATCAGGGACACGACTCTCACTTTTTAAATGGATGCCACCCAAAACATATTTCATATTGAATCATAGAGGCGGATTTTGCGCTAAAAGAGAATAGAAATTACATGAAAGTGCATCATGTTATGCTTAAAATATGGAACTATAACATAGTAACTATGATAAAGTGCAACAAAACTTTTAACCAACTAAAAATAACGAATGCATTCTTTTTATTTTGTCACAACTTGAAACACAAACTTGAAGCATACATGATCTCTGCGACGTTATGTTTGACGAAAAAGTTGTGCATCCTGCTGTAAAAAAAGATTAGGGCGGAATCCATACCCAAAGAGCAAATAGAAGCGATTCCGCCTAAACTTTTTATTACGATATGTGTTTTTTTAATCCATAATGTGAGCATCAAGCTAAAATGAATGTTGTCCTAACCAAATATACACAACGTAATAATAGCAATTAAAGCGAAGTTTCGGGTTAATAGCCACTTGAAATTTTCCTCTCATATTTAGGCAGTCAAGGGTGTGAATTAGTATGCATATTGTATATACTTCTTCTTCTAGCCAATTGTACTACTCTTTTCCTTACCATAACCATGAGAATAATTTAACAATGCATAACAACATAATAATGTAATTAAAAGCTTTCAAAATATATGACCTTCAAGATCAAACAAATCAAAATCATATAAATTCCGTTTAACAAAAAAAAAAAAAAACTGCCTCATGGGAATCAGTCAAATGCATATTGAGTTATTTACTCACCTTCTTGCATATTTCCACTGAAAGCTAGTGATTCCATATCTTTCCTGGCCTATACTTTTTCACCAATACATAAGAAAATGTTAGCATACTTATATTGATAGCTTATATGCAAACAAATTGAGGCTAAAAGTGCTTGCAAATGACTTTTTAGGTGGCAAAGGATAAGTACATGAATGCCATAATTGCCAGTATCAAAGATTTTGATGTTGCTTTTGTTCATATCATAAGCGGGAAAAAAGATTTTAACATTTTTAAAAACTCACCACAAAAAAAAAAGATCAAGTAACATAAGCCTGATCAGTTTATATATATTAACAAAAAAAACTTATTCTAAAGTGGGGGTACTCATAGACTAATCTTTTCATTTAACAAATGAAACTTTATCGGCTAAAACTAAAGGCAAATTTAATATGTAGGCATACGAAAGAATAAAGATTAAAGATAAACATAAACATAATTAAAAAACATTAGCCTTACAATTGGGGACTCAAGTAAGAAATTATAAATCCTCATTATTATCATAATCAAACGCAGTAAATTCTAGGAGAAACTACAACATTTTATTAGTCGATTCCTAGTATATCATAGACAATCAGTCTCGAGAGAGTCGACTTCTGATTGATTGAATTAGTTTTAGTTTTATATATACATAATTGTTATAAAAACAACTATCCAATAGTTTTTTGCTTGAACAATAGTAAGTTTAATCAGTTTTAAGGTCAGAAGGATTCCTAATTGATGTTATTGGTCAATTCCACATATAATAAACAAACTCATAAAAAAATTGTAAAAGTATAACATGAGTTAGTAAATTACAAACCAAAGATAAGCGAAGCAAGTACACCATCAATGCTTACAAGTCTAATCCATTGCTACAAAAGAAGAATAACAATTGAATCAATCAATTTCATAAACCTAACAAAATATTATAAAGGAAATAATTTTGAAAAAACAACTTGGTTGCAATTTGGGGCTATTTCCCCTTCTGACCCAACCCATTTATATCAACTGATTAACTCATTAATTATATATATAACTATGAATGTGAATGTATGAAACACCCTAAACCTTTTTAACCGAAAATACGCAGCGGAAATACGAACCAGAAAATTTCTTGCTTTATAAAAACATTATTGTATGTTTGGAACCCATAGCTAAAAGATATTATAGGTGTTTCATATTTTATTGTTTCTTATTACATCATCTACAACTCATCTTTATTAGTTTACGTGACCGTGACCCCGTACAATCCGCATCCTCACTCGACCTCCAACCATTTCTTGCTTTGTGAGCTTGACTTGACAACCTGCAACTACCACATAACCATTTCGTTAGTTCATTAAGTGACTTCATGCAAATATTCACAATATGGAAATAACATCAACAATACTCAATGGTCATAACCAAACGCCTTTTTGTAAGTTCGGATCCGGTCTCCGGATCCTATCCTCCAATTTCCATGCATTCATACTTACATACCTGCATTTTTATTATCATCCTCATAACAAAAAGATTAATGACATTACAATACACACGCACATACAAATCCCATGTACAAGTTATCTTAACCCGTCATACTACTCTTCCTTGTGTATTCTCAAGGACAAACATGACGTTTCCGAACTTATACTCAACCTACACATAACGACCAACCTTTACATACATAACACTTTCACACATTACCGGGCATAAGCAACTATGCACACATTTTATTACACTAGCATCCAATGAGAGAAACCTCCACTTACTAAGCAGTTTACCATTTGTGTGACCTTGCATAACTATACAATTCAATCTAAATAGTTACACCCATGATTTAATGTACCCATCTATATATATATATATACACACTCATATCAATCCGTACATTTTACCATTCATTCTTATGCCATATTTGTTAATCTTGGTTTATTTCATGCTTAATTACCCTCACTTCATTTATCTTTGTTGCTCATTTATCCCAACTACTTTCATTATTGTATGGTGAACCATACCCGTTCACCAACAACATCAATTCGCTTACCTTATTATAAATTACCTTTTCATACGTGTTTCCCATTCTCTATTTATACATAAGCATACAATTACTAAACCAAGAGTTTGCATCATAAGTCACTTACCTTTGCCCGTAGGAGTGTTTTCGCCTTATACGCGTTTGACTTATAGTCCCAAGCTTTTCACCTAGCTCGAGATCATATCCACTTGACCCGTTGACTTTTAAGCTTCTTGTACCTAGCTTACTTTCAAGTCAACATGTCGTGTTAGAATACTAATTTGGAACTTACCTATTCAAACATTAGTATTCATTCTACATCATTCAAACATGACATCAATACATTCAACAACTAGTTCTATTCAATAAGTCTTTCCATACACTACCCGTTTGACCCGTTAGTGAAAATACTTGAATGAACTAGTTGGTAAGTGTTTTTAGACACTTTTTGAATGCCACATAATACACTATTCTTTCCCTACAATCCGTACTCCAAGACTACTACAAGCGTGTACATTCTTACACCTTTTCTTTTTTAAAGATTACATTATAAATGTGCAGCGATTTTCTGCGCAGCTGCTGTTCAAGGTCGTTTTTCCCCTTCTAAACCTCGGAATCAGATCTTGACTATCAAATACAAAATGTGCATCATTCAAAGACCTTTCCAGGCGTGTAAAGAACACCTCCTAACGATTTTTCTATGATTTTATATGAATATTTTAAGATCAGGTCAGAAACATAATTCTAACCAAACAGCTTGCTGTCAAAACAGAAATGTCAACTTTACATGCTGTTTTGACCCACTAAATCTCAGAATTAGCTTCTCATGACTAAATATGAAATGTAATATGTGCAACAAGCTTTTCAACGATATAAGGCTCGTCTTCTAACTCCTAATAACGAATGAGATATGCCCCTTACAAGATGACTATCTAGGGCTGTCAAAAGTGACGAATTTCATACAATTTTACACCATTTGACCCAATTCAAGTTTCATGTAAGCATTGTATCAAACACTTCATGTGCACCCTTTTTGCTAGTGAATTCTAAGCCTTATGGACTTCTCAAACTTTGCCATTTAACTAGCTAATCATCAACAACATCATTCTAACCATCATGCTTAGCTATTTCCAATTTCAACTTGTAATTTTTGCCAACACATAAGATTCATGCAAGACACATGGAATACAATTCCTCTACAATCCATGCCTAAAACATATATTTCCTACTATTTTAGTAACATCAAAGCTACTAATCAAAACCAAAATCATCATCTTTGAACACAAGCAAGCTTCCAACAATTTAACTCATTTATAAACCATTAAGAATGATCAATATCACTAACAATCAACAATATAACGGATTTAACATGTTTTGCTCAAAACCCACATATGGGTTTTGAACCCTACAAGAATTTGGAGGTTAGGGTTCTTACCAAAGCTTATTCCTTGAAGATTAACCCTCTAGAACACACCCTTCATCTATTACTTCAACCTCTTGCATCAATTTTCTTCAAATTTAGGGATTTAGGGTTAGTTTTAGAGCTCAAGAAAGCCCTTTGGGGCTGCTCACGATTTCACCCCAAATGGGTGTTTTTACCATTTTAATTTTGACCCAAAGTTACTTCTTTTGTCCCTCAACTTTACCCCAATATTATTTTTTTATAAAAACTAACTAATCAAGTTAGTGTCTAGTATTTTTTTGCTCCTTTATATAAATAATAACATCCATTGGGTTATTTCCATATTAGAATAGAACCCACATTTTATTGTCTAAGTCCCGTTTTATTATTTAGCTAATCACACCTAATAGCGTAATTAAGCAAAACGGATTTTTGGGGTGTTACAATGTAACTTGCCGCAACGTACCTGAACAAGCATTGAAGGAAAATCTAGTAATCTGGGTGAATGCCTTCATAAAACTGTAAATTCACCAAGCATACAACGCGAAACTGTAATCCATCAAACCCCTAATTCACCAAGTAAAATCACAACAAACATAACAAAAGAAACAAAAACAAATAAGAAAAGAGTATAACTAATGATGCAACAATCATAAAAATAATGGATGATGTAGCAATCATTCCCACTTCAAAACCTTACTTCGGCCCTATGGAGACCCAATTGTGGCCGTCTGATCCCATTGCGTTGGTTTTTAACATGGGTGGAATGGAAATAGGGGATATTGAAAAGACGAATTAATGGAAAAGAATTGAAGTTTGCATTCAATCACAATGTACTACTTAATTGAAGGGAGGAGTGAGAGATTAGGAATGTATGAAGTGTAAATATGTAAACGGTTTGTTACCTACCGCATTAAATTGGGGATTTATGAATGAAGGTTACATCTCTAAAAGGATATAAAGTGTGTATTAGGCACCTATATACTAGGCATTAAAAGTTGTACATGAGGGCGGAAAAAATGTGGTAAAAATTTAGAGGTTTGTAAATGAGCGAGCCTTTTGACTCCCATCTTAAAAATTAGATAAAATTACCTTATTAGACACCTTTGGTCCTTAATAAGGTAATAGAGATAGAGATAGAGATATAGGCAAAATGGAATTTATTAATCCAACATTTTCTCGGTTGGTTAATAATAATCCCACCTGAGTTTTTTCCCTCCACTAGTCATACATTTTACATAATTTGCTCCAATTAGACCTCCGTAAAAAAAAAAAAAAAAAAAAAAAAAAAAAACCCTAACCCAGTTAGTAACCCACTGGCATGGCTACTGACTAGGCTTATGATGTGGCCCTTTTTTAAAACTTTATAACCCTTTTATAACTCTATAATAACATCATATTTCCCCACCATCGTTCCCCACTATTGAAACCCTAGGGTTTACCTAAAGACGAGCTCGTCTTCGTCTTCTAGAAATCGAACCCAATCTTCATCCGTTCAAAGCCAACACCAACACCCCAAAATCTTTAAACTTGGCACTAATGGAAACGTTTATTGTTATCATGACATGATTGCTGTAATGAGGGTGGCTTGGAATCGTAGTTCTGGACTAGGGTATGTGTTTTATGCTTGCTTGTTTTGGCAAGGTGATTTTTATTTGATTTTTGTTTCATAACTTTGAAAGAATTTTGATTTTCGTATTTCATTTGTTAGAGGAGGATAGATTGCAAGTTTTTAGTGTGGAAACAAGAAATTGATGATATTACCTCTGATGGAGGCAATTCCAATTTACTTGAAATGAAAAACAAGACACTAGAGACGAAAGTTGAAAAATTGAAGGTGGAGAGGATGATGTTACAACAAGAGAATAAAAGTTTAAAAACCAAGCTTGATTTAGCGAATTCCATATCAAAGAAAGTGTTAGTTGTTGCTGTTGTTTTAAGGTTGTGGTATTGGTTTTTTGGTCACTAGAATGAATGTAATGTAATGGTTTTTGAATGAATGCAATGGTTGAGTGTTAATGCAATGTAATGGTATGTAAGCTTCCCACCATGTCACACCTTCACAAGACACCCATTTCCTAAATTTTGTACATAACATAAAAACTGAGAAATGATGAAACGTAATCTTAAAAGGTTTTAAATCAAAGCTCACATACTAACGTGTCTGTATTTTGGATTGACTATTGATGATCTATGTTGACTACTCAAACGTTTGATTTCTTGTTCATGATCTTGATTGGGGTTTTATTAGGTAGATGAGTAATTCAGACAATTTAAGGGATGGTGGTTAAAAAGTAGGTAAATGGGGATAAAATTTATGGAAAACATTTATAACAGGCCATGTCACTTAAAAAAGCCACGTCATAAGCCCAATCAGCAGGCACGTTAGTGGGTTACTAACTGGGTTAGTTTTTTTTTTTTTAATGGAGGTCTAATGGGAGGAAATTATGTAAAACGTGGGACTGGTGAAGAGAAAAAAAAAATCATGTGTGATTATTATTGACCAACCAAGAAAATGTGAGGTTAATAAATTTCATTTTGCCATATATATATATATATATATATATATATATATATATATATATATATATATATATATATATAGTTGTGAAGCGTAGCATAAAACTTATGATTAACATTTCTTTTCAAAATCGATGGAAGATTGTGCTATTGGTATATATGGTTGCTGCTTGCTAGATGATTTACATAGTGAACAATAGAATAAATTTGCAAATCTATTTGAAGTTCACTTCTCTTCTTAATTATTAATGAGTCAAGCTACACGAGGTTAACTTAAGAACATTAGATTTTCTCCATCAAATTTATGTAAGTGAATCCTCTATATTTTAAAGTGGTTTTGAGAGGTTGTGAAAAGCTAATATTCATCTGTATATTTGGGGAAATAATGTTCTTCCCCATTTATTTTTTAATATTTTTTAATGTAGTTGTAAGTGGAGAAGAGAAAAAGATAATGATAAAGGTATATAAAATACTATTTATTTAAAAATGAGAGAAATTGTAGTGACTTTTAGTGTCATTTGGTGGATGGAGATGAAGGATGGGACGTGAATGCTCTTATATTTGTTCGTTAAAACACTAAACTTGATTAGACAAACTTAAACTTGAATTGGAGCCTAAGTGAGTCTAAGGGGCTGTTTGGTAGCCTCTTAATGAGGCTCTTAACCATTCAGTGCTGAATGATTCAGCATTCAGTGTGTTTGTTTCAGCTTCTGAATGGAATGGTTAAGTCTGAATCATTAAGATTTGGGATGTTGCTGAACCATTAAGCACTGAACTATTAAGCACTGAACTATGCTGAACCTTAATGAGGCTCCCCTACCAACGTGGGACAAGAAAACTAACCATTAAGAGGTCTAACTTAATGATTCAGCGCTTAACCATTCAGACCTCTTAACCATTCAGACCTCTTAATGATTCAATACTTAATCAACCAAACAGCCCCTAAGCTTCAGATACTAAGGGTTGTTTGGTAGCTTTTTAATGATTTCATTTGGAGATTGCCTCTGAATTAGTCAGCATTAAATGTGGTTGTTTCATTCACAGGATACATCTGAATCGGTCTATAAGCTTCATACTCATTAAGTTTCAAAATGATGTTGATGGATTTACCCTTTTATTCATGCACATGTGTTCATAACCCTAAGCTGATACTCATGCACCACCCTCTCCACCACCAACTTGCACTACGCCAAAATATGCCTATAGCCACACCAGAAAAGTGTGACTGTATGCCTTTCGCCACACAAATTTTTTTCAGCTCAAGTGTGACCAAAGGTCGAGTCATCGTAGGTAGCATACGGCCACACCCACGTTTAGTGGCCGTAGCTACTAAAAAGTGTGGCTAACGGGTACTAACATTTCTTGTTGGAATCAAGCATTCCCTCTAAAAAGTGTGGCTAAATGGTAGCAAAAGTCATATGAATTTACTTTAAGTATGACTGTTTCTGTTATACAGTCACATGAATATGCTAAAAAGTTTATTTTAGCCACATCAATTAAAGAAAAGCGTGGCGAAATGTGTTATTTTAATCAAGCATCTTGTCCATTAAGTGTGGCTAAAGGGTTGTAAAGGCCACATGAATTTCTTGCAAGTGTGGTCGGTCCTAGTATATAGCCACATCAATTAAGTGTAATTGTGGCTAACAACTATTTCTAGACATACAAAGAATTTTTTTAATTTTAAGTGTGGCTATTGTCTATCTTTTAGTCACATGTAATTTTATTTTCCCATGACGTTTGCTATCATTCCACCACACAAAAAGAAATAAAATAACGATGGTGTGGCTAATAGGTATTTCAAGCCACATGAAAAATTATAATTTTTAAGTGTAGCTATTGTCTAACCTTTTGTCACATGTAATTTTTGTTTCACGTGGCGTTTGTTATTATTTTGTCACACAAACAAAAAAATATGTGATGATTGTGTGGTTAATTGATATGTAGAGCCACAAGAAATTTTGTAATTATTAAGTGTGGCTATTATCTTACATTTGGTCACACATATTTATTGTTGCCATTTCATGTAATTACTGATTTATTTTCTTAATTTTTGAAAATATAAAAACTGCAATAAAAATGAGAAAACCTAAAAACCAGTTGATATTAACAATAACTCAAAATCCATACAAAAATTTTCAATGTACATACTAAATACGTAAACTTCTAATGAAAACCTATCGACAAAAGTTGCAAAGGAAATGACTGTACACATGAACTATAAAGTATTTCTAAGTTGTTTCCTTCTAGTCCATATAATCTCTCCTTTTGAACTTGAAATTTCTATAAATTTGTATCCACGGTTATTAGAAAGAATTGCTATAGTGAGTGTATCCTGAAAAAACATAATAGCAAAATGTAAGAACAATATATAGAATTATTTCATTTTGGATGAACATGTTGATAGGCTAAAAAGCATAGAGAATGGCTATAGTGAGAAGGAACTTGTTGCAGCCATTGCACTCTTTAAGGTAAATGTTAAGCTCTGCATTATTATGTGCATCTCTGGAGACGGTGCTCATAGAAGTACATTCTCTAACCTCTGCAATTATCATAATTTAGTAATCTAGAATGCAATAAAGAGATTTCAAATTTTTAGAAAGATTAAACATTCATTTAAATGTCACCCTTTCTATTAGCCTTTTCCTTCCCCGTAAAGACCAAGGGGTTTGAAATCACTAGCTTACACTATGATGTTAATGATAAGGAAGCTTTTTAACATCAATGGAGACTACAAAACAAAGTAACTCAAACGCATCGACCTAAATAACCCATAACTTATATTTATTTAGTTGGTGATACTTTACAATATACAGCAGAATACCTTATCTCAAGTGCTTTTCAATACCCCTGCGCGTTCGGCATTACGTTTGCTTTCTGCCTCACCTTTTTCATTTCGGCGTCTTTTACTTCCTGTGCCCAGGTCAAATGGATTATATAAGTGAAACATGATCTATAAAAATAAATAAATAAATAAATTGGAACCCAATCCTACCTTTGATTTTAAACTAACTTCACTTCTTCTAGCAATTGACTTTTCCTCCGACTACTTCAAGAACTGTATCAAAGCAAACAGATTTCTTTAGAATAAATACTTTTACATGCTTTATATGGTAAACATAGTGTACCTCTTTTCATCTTTCATCTCTTCCATTACTTTTCAAAGCTAATGAAGTTAGATCCAGTATTGGTGTTAAGTCCACCTGTTGGAGCTTCTTACCTCAAGCCTCAAGGTATATTATCTTCATTTCTTTATAATCTTCATTTCAAAATCAGTCCAGGATAAAATTTTGGGATAACGATTATCATACCCCTGATCTCAACCAACTCATCTCCTACATAGATTCCAGCTTGATCAGCTGGGCTATCCTCAATACGAGACAGTACAACCTGAAACAAGATACTCAAACTTTCAGCCTTGTAGAAAATTATACTCGATCATGAAAGTATGTTGAAAAAAGGATGTTACACAAGCTATATGAATGGTTTTTGGTTTAATATTGACAATTCTGGAACATTGAGACTCCTGCTTGTTTAAGTCATACCTCAGCATTAAATTAAAACAAGAAAAACTAAAAATATTATTTTAATCATGGAAAACTTGAAATCAGATCAACGTACCTTTGGACTGTGAATACGAGTGAACAGGTCTCCAAGAGTACAAAGCATCCCTCTTATCTTGATATATGATGTAGAGGTGTACAAAATACCCGAACCCGAACCCGAAAAAAATGCCCGAACCCAGGTATTTAAGTATTTTAAAACCCAGGTATTTTAAAACCCGGTTATTTAATACCCAAACCCGATCATACCCGTAGGGTATTTTAAAACCCGGTTATTTAATACCCGAACCCGACCCTACCCGGTTATTTAATACCCGAACCCGACCCTACCCGTAGGGTATTTTCGCAAACTAATGTATTAAAATTAAAATTTTACTACAAAAAAACACAAATATATATAAAACTTTTATGTTTTATTTATAAAATCTCATAACAATTTCTATTTTAAGTTATAAGTGTAGCATAAAATACCTAACCAATTTAATTTATAACATAAAACATATTGTAAAAAAACAATATATAGTATAACCAACCCGCCCGAGTTGACCCGAACCCATTTAGACTAAACCTAAACCCGCTAATTTCGTGTTAGGTTCGGGTCGTGTCGGAAATTCACACGCTTACTTGAAAATAGGTATCTAGTACCCGAAAATGGGTATACCCGAAACCGGGTATTGAAAACCCGACCTGAACCCGGTATATAGGGTATGGCTTTTCACGAAAATACCCTACCCGAACCCGACCCGATTGTTTCGTAATACCCGGTTATACCCTACCCGGTCATACCCGAACCCGGGTACGTAACCAAACCCGGGTATTCAAAAAACCCGGTTTTGTACACCTCTAATATGATGCATTGTCTGTTCTAAGAGGAAGCATTCCACCATTGTTTGTTGTACTTTGAGTCCCGGTCTGCAAAACGAAGGTTATAAATTAAGAAAGTACCAATTAATATTTGTAATGAGTTTTAATTTTTAAGTCATTGTTAAAATGTAGATACAAATCCATTTAGAGAAAAAAAAAGAGTATATGATTTTAACCTCAAAGGCTATAAGCTGTCAATACAACTAAAATTAGAAATAGAACATGATAATAAACTTACTATATATATTTTTGAACTTGCATATCAGTCAACAAAATATAACTTTGTATACTAAGATACGATCTACGGCATCAAGATTAAACTCAAGCTTTTCTAAAACGTAATACTATAAATTCATACCTCAAATCTTTGTATAACAACTTCCTTCTTTTCATCTTGTTCTTTCTCTTGACTTTCTTTTGCAGCCAACTGCTTTAACTTCTTTGTGATTTAGCTTTCGCCTCTTCATTCTCCTTCTGCTTCACGTCAAGAAACTCAACCAGCCCACTGAGCGCAATGCCGGGATCATTATCCTTCAGCAGTTGCCCTGCCACTTCAGCGTGGTGATTTCCACCTTCACAATCAAATCCTCAAATTGTTCAAACTGATCATGTCACGTAACACCATGATAGTTAGACTCTAACAACCTAAACCCACGCGTGGCGTAATATGATATGTTTATAAAAAAAACTGTAACAGGCAGACCCATATTCCATTTTAGTTTAGCCTAATAAACTACAGCAGCCCGCTTTGATTAATTAGTCTAGATTCATTCGATATTTCAATGAATAGCTCAATAGAATTAACCCTATGAAACCGCAATCCAACTCATACAATTCACATCAGCTTAATTAAATATTATATCTAATGTGTTTGAAACTCACATAATCAACATCAGCTTGACTATGGATTAATGAAGGATGGGAAGCCAGATCCACAAAAAGCAGGTAAACAATAGGAATTCATATATGACTGACACACAAAGAAGTCAACGAAGAAGTAAAACAACAACATGCAGGCTGAATAAAACAGAGCTAAACTCCCTAATCAGGCAAAAGCCAAAACAAATCAACAATAACACACCCAAATCAACAAAAAAATAAAGATCGCAAATAAAACAGAGTAACACTCTATGAAAGCGGGAGAAGGAAGAGGACAATGAATCAAAACTTCGATAAGTCACTGTAGCAAACCTGAAAATAAGCCTACGAAGACCCACCAGACGATTCTATGACTCGGAGTTCATAGGCTGTGGCGATAGCGCTAACACAACCCAACATGGAGTGCTAATCGGTTTCAATTTCATTTCGTGGAAGATTATTTAGGGTTCCTGTGATGAAATCGTGAATTAGGAAAAGGTGAAAAAAAGAAGTTTGTGCAACCCTAAATCAAGAACACAGAAAACAAAGTAAAAAACAAACCTTCTTAAGTGCCAGATCAATTAGCTGAATTGTCTCGTTGGTATGTTGAACATCCACCAGCAAAATGGAAATCAGGAAGGTAATCGCTGGCAAAAAAAAAAGAAAAAAGCAGGAGGTGGAGGTGGAGGCGTACACATGTTTCAAATGTATCTTGAATAAGAAGGAATGGGAATGGTGAGAATGTGGTTTTGTACAGGTGTGAGGTGCGGGTAATAGAAGGTGAAGGAAACCATTCTTGCTTTGAAGGAGATTTAGGTTTAGGAAGGGAAGATGGTGAACCAAATGTATGTTAATGTTGTTAAAAGAGAGACACGGAAAGGGGGCGGGATATGAAATTTTAGTGAAGGGAAATTTAATTTTTTTGGAACTTTTACGTGTTTTTTTTAGAATATCATAGTTTATATAAATTATCTAGCTTTTATTCCGGAAGTGTCTCGGGTTGAAAAATATAATCATTATAATAATACTAATACTAATAGTAATAATTATTACTCTTGTAATTAAATAAATAAAAAAAATAACTTTGCTATAAGGTGACACCATGTGTTGCAGTGTTGCGCGATTCTTTCTCCTAGCTTCTCTTGATGAAGTATACCTATCCATCTTTAGAAGAGTAAAATTCCAATGATAGCATGGCGATAAGGCTAAATTTCAACATTGTATATAAGAACCTGGTTTAAAAGAAAAAACATGATTAATGAATAACCTGACACTTTGTGTTTTTTTTCCTGTATGAACGAAACCCCATAAAAATAGTCGTTTTTTTCTCCGTTTTTTATATAGCACTATGGTACTCGTTGGAAAAATAATAAAACGCTCGTTAATTTGATATAATTTTTTTCTTTAAAAAATCTCATATATAAAAGTTATTAACGCTTAAAAATGATGGAAGGAAACATTAGAGAGAAAAATCTAAATTTGTTTTTTAAATTCTTAAAGAGATTATGGTTAGATAAGTGTAGGAGAATGGATGAAAACAAAATAAAAAAAAATAAATTAAAAACTCTCACCTCAACGTGTCACGTGACACATTCAAAGGAGGGTTGAGGCCTCCATTGAATGCCACATCATCATAATTCAATTCTTTTATTAATAGATTATAGATAATTGTGTAGTTGAGGGACGTTATGGGGCGTTATAGGGATTAAAATATTATAAAGTAATATGGTCTAATAGGACATATATGATCTACTAATGTCCGTCATGGTCCATTAAGGCCCAATATGGCCCATTGAGACATATATGATTTACTGTTGCTCGTTATGATCCACTAAAAACCAATATGGTTCATGAATACTATTATAGGGATTAAAATATTATAGTATCGTCTATTGTGATCTATTAAGATCCAATAAGGTCCATTAATACATATATGACCTACTATTCTCCATTGTAATCCATTAAGGCCGAACATGGCCCATTAGTACATATATGATCTACTATTTGTTCGTTGTAATCTATTAAGGCCTAATAATGTCCGTTAATACATATATGATCTACCAATTTCTATTGTCATCTATTAAGGCCTAATGTAGCCCGTTCAGACATATATGAGTCATGAGTTTCATTTATTTAACTAGTTTAATAGGGTTAAAAATAAATATTTATTTTCTTCTTAGTTGAAATATATATATATATGTGTGTGTGTGTTTGAAATGAAATTACTAAAATAATAAAATGAAGATTTACATGTTTATATATTTTATATATTTATGTTAAATAGTGTCAATTGAGCTTGTCATTTGGGAGGGAAGTTTTAGGATGAGATATTTTAGGGGGGGGGGGGGAAGTTTTAGAATGGAATTTGAAAATTTGTAATTTTAAGAGGGAAATTTTTTGAGATGTCAGTTGCTGTATGTATAGACACATGAATTTTTGTAATTTTAAGTGTGACTATTGTTTAACCTTTGGTCAGACATATTGTTTTTCATTATATTTGCTATTATACCGTAAAAAAAAACACAAAGTGAAAATGGTGTAGTTAATATAGTTATATAAAACCACAAAAAATAATTATAAATTATCCTATATGTTTATTTATGTGACATGTTATCTCCACCCGACCACCCTAAATCCATGGCAAAAACGTTGGTACCTGCCACCGACGGATGTTGATTTCAAACTCTAATCTGTATACTCAAAAACGATCAACATGACCACATCATTTTTCACCGAAGACTCTCTGTTTCTTTGCATTCCAATCAGTTGACATTTAGGTATATCCAACATGATAATCATCAATTGCCAATACCTCTATAAATTAATTTTAGTTGGTATTTGAGTATTTGACTATATGGTAAATAGGATCTGTAAACACAGTTTGGATGTGGTAGTGTTGTTTGAAATTGTATTAGGAAGATAATCACCTGTGCTTCTTTAGACAACAAAAAGATAAAATGGCCAAAAAGGACAGTCATGATTCCTTTAATCTATTCAAATAGTGTCATCAGTTTAAACTATAACTGTTTATTTTCTTTAGGCGCGCGCGTTCGTTTTGTTGAATCAGCTAGTATTTTACCGATTTCCCCTCAAATTCTGATACTGTACTGGTATCATATTATATCATACTGAGCATTTTTTGTACCGGTATCGTTACCCATTTTTGACGATTTTCGGTACCGATAATTTTGATACTGGCATCGAGATCATCCTAGTTACAACGACCACCATATATAAGTTTGAAAAGAAGTGACTAAAAGAGTAAAATAAATATTTACAAATTTATATATTACGTACCATTATGTTAAATAATGTAATTTTTTAAGAGGGAAAAGGAATATGGGCTTGTCATGTATGCATGTTAGTTGTGAAACCTATCAAAACTACGCAGTTTTAATTAAAATCTATTAAATCACATATCTCCCAATTTTATCTCCTATTCAATCTTTATGTTTTCTAAGAACTACATGATGGTGATGATGATCCTTTTTAAGAATATTGAATCCTATATGCATACTCAACTGGGTTTTAAAAATTGCGCTTGAGGCGCGCTTAAGCATACATAGGCTCAAATCTTTGCGCCTTATGTCACATTAGGTGAGGTTTGTAAGAAAAGCGCGTGCTTCGATCGATTTTGTGTTAAGCGAAAAGCGACAACATAGGTCGCTTTATGTAAAAAAACGACAAATGTTAGTCTTGGGCTAACAATAAAGGCCCACATATGTCTAATAGTCTATTAAAAAGGGCCGATAGGTTAGATAAAAAGGCTTATGGCACCAAAACTTTGTGGCGGGAAGATTAGGTGGCAAAAATTGGAGGGAATATATTACGCTTACGCTTCTCAACTTCAGCCACCAAAGTTGTGTTCCTCTAGATCTGGCACACCATATAATTCCTCCTCATTCTCTCCGCCTTTGTTTCTCATTTCTCTCTCAGATCAAACTTCTCTCACATATCAAAAACCCCTCTCTCAACCTTCTCTCTAAATTTCCTCTTTTTTTCTCTATTGACTGTCATGGTTTTCTTGACGTCCTCTGCCTCCCTCTTATTTCCCTCTCTAAAGTATGAGAGAATACTCATATACAATCTCGGTCGGAGGCGGTCGTGGTTGTTGGCCTTGCCAGTGTCTCTTAAAAACTACCGCCACCGCCTATTGTTGAGCTATTTTGGGTTGACGAATCCAGGTACGTATTTTTGAACGCCATCGTGAATTTGTTTTCAACTCTAGGTTTTCTCTGTCTTTTTCGTTATATTTATGTTGGGGTTGGTTTTTTTGGTTTGTGGAGATGGTAAACGAGGGTGTTGGGGTTGTGTTTTTTTGTGGGTTGGAACGGTGATGTTGGGGTTGGAGCTTTTTGTTGGTGGGATGATGAACGCTGGTGTTGGGTGACGAAGATAGTTGTGTTGGTTGGCGAACACGGTGGTGTTTGTTGTGAGGATGGCGGTAGGTGGATGGTGGTGTAAGGTGTGGTGAATACATGTTCATATAGGGTTTTACACTTGATATATTTCAAGCTGTAATAGGTTCAGGGATAAACGAATGTTTGATTTTAAAATCTTGGCTTCTAATTTAGGATTGTAGATTTTTCTGCCCATGAATTTGACTGTGGTTTTTGTTTAGGATTTATTTTGTGGTGAAATTCGGTGTGCTTCTCTATCTGTGTCCTCCCTGTGTGTGTAATCCAATTTGTTTTGGTTTTAGTATGTACAATGATATGACTTCCCTTTCTTACTTGGGTTGTCGTTGTTTTTGTGACTTGGCCTTTCAAATGTAATTGCCTATTAATTAATTATAATTTTTGTCTCATGTTGGTTTTGAATAGTTTCCAAAGTTCAGCTAGAGGTAATAAAACTTGAATCGGTGAGTTGGTTGGGTACTATAGTTAATAAGGTTAGTTATAGTCAACACGATTTGCTTTAAGTTGAAGATTTGGAAAAAGGATAGAAGGTAAGAAAATTGTGAATTTGTGAACCAAATTGTCCAGTAGATTGTCTAAATAAGTCATTGGTGAATTATTAATTTAAAGTTGCAGTTCCTCCAATACACTTATATTATTCTAGGCATACTTCAAGGGATTGAGACTTACGTAATATAATGTCAACCCTTTTAAACAAAATGAACTTCAATTGTGTCTATTGTTTTTGCTATGTAAGAGAACGTTGAATGTATGAAGCTATGTTTTTATACTTGTTATTTTTTCAATCTTTTTGAAAACATTTTTTCAACATCACAAAGTACGCAGATTTAGAATCAATTCGTATCTGCTGCAGGAAACAATGGAGCGTAGGAGCTGGCTGTAGCGAATGAGGTCATCGTAGAAAAGCCCCGCTGAAACGGAAAACCTGGGCTCATCCATGTCTTACCATTCTGAGAGATTCTATGTTGAAAAGGTATATTCAACTCATCAATCATGTTCTCATTATCATTTTGTTACGTAAACAACATGAAACTAGAATACTATTATTAATCACCTTTACACCAGTTATTTAATAACTAAAAACGTATTTCAGTAGACAACGGTCATCTAACTTTCCTCAAGATGATGCTGTGGCGCTGATGTCACCCACTTCGTCGGATGCGGAACCAACAAGTGATACAACTTTCATATTTGCAGGTCATCCGCTACAAAAAAAGGATTTGACACCTGAGCTATGCCATCTGATAATGTATTCTGCAGCCAGTTGCACACTTAAAACAAAGGTATTCGCATAGCAAGTGTATTTTTCCTGTAACTATCTAGCTTTAGTCAAGTCCTTTATAAGCAAACATATTATATGCTACTAAAGGCGACTGAATTTGATGGCACTTTCACACTTAATATGCTACTAAAGGCTATTGAATTTGATGGCACTTTCACACTTAAGGCATGTGTATTTAAGTAGCTATATTTTTGTGAACTATCGGTGACAGAAAGCGCAACCACAAACTGAAAAAGTTGGCGCGGCAGCGCGCGCCGGAAAAACAACTAGTTATAATTAAATACACACCTCCACGTGTTGCTTCCAGCTTTTTCTTTCTTCTTTTTCCTCATTCTCGCATCAATCCTTCATTATCCTCCTTCTTCTTCATCGGTGGTAACGAAGACAGCGACAGGCGGCAATGTTACATGCCGATCTCTCGCGTTCGAAAATAGGAACGTTTCAGGGTGAAGAATAGAGATGAGGTAAGAGCTCACTTTCTCACGTCGTTTTGCATTCTTGATATGAATTAGCTTTGTTGATTTGTATTTCTTATTTTACCTGTCTTCATTACCGTAAGGAGTAATTTGAGGTTTTGATGCTTATATGATTGAAGAATTGGACTTTGTATGTTCCACTACGGTGTTTAATATCACTATATGTTACTTATGTCGCTATTGGGTCTGGCTAGAATGTCATGTATTTTAGTATTTTGGCTTGAAGTATTTACGAGCATATGCCCTTAACTTTAGCTTGCTGACAGGCTTTGACTCACCAATAACGCCATTCAGGTTGCGTCAGATTCAATTTAGAGGGGTTTGCAAGGTGTTTATCGCTTCTAATATGCTTGCTGCTGCAGTTGCTGAAACAATTGATGGATGGTTCCCTGGACTAGCTGATACATTTGAGAAATTAGATAAGGTACCTTTATGTTTATGCAGATTTTGTAGAATATGACATCTTACTTCTCTAATAATGACATAGGATTATGATTAGTATTACGCTAGTTGTGTTGAGAGTTTGTTTGCCATTAACATTAATGTTACACCAATCAAATTGTCCCAATGTGTAGTTTTTACTCTTAATCATGCAGACGACAAAGAATTACAAAAAAGTGTTCAACTAAATTGGAATAGTCCTCACTCCTTAGGTAGCTATATAAACAATTAGCTCTGCATCATTATTTTTGTATATAATCACTTGGACATTCTTCTACAGTCTAGGATCTCAACTACTGGGGCTTGCTCTACATGTTACTTTGGAAATATTACATGATCTGTTCTAAAACTTCTTATATAGTTCTTAACAAAATGCTATATGTTAGTAACTAAATCAATTGTAAAAACTGCGATCCGTACGTTTCGTGTAACAATAAGGTTGTAATTTGATTTCCGTAGAGCAATTTATACGAGCAAGTTACAACCTCTATGCTAGTAACTAAATCAATTGTAAAAACTACAATTTTTTTTAACGCTTTATGTAGCAGCCACCATATAAAACTATATTTCTTTGAATTTGAATGTAGTGTGAATCAACTCTGAATGCATAGGCTGCAAAGAAGTTTGTGGAAGAAAATTAGAAAATCACAATGGAAGTTGCCAATTTGCTTGATCGAGGTAATAAATGAGAAACTTATAAATTCATGATTGTGCAGGTATGGAAGCATGCTGTAGACCATAAAGTTTACTCTTATGGCTAATATATCTTAGCCTTTGAGATTTAGCATGCGGATTAGTTGATAACACCATCATGCTGCAGGAATTGCCATGCAATGTTTCTTTACCAGGTAGTTTGACTTTATACTATTATTTGAAGTGGCATAATGACTTAGAATGGGGCAAAAATGTTAGTTAAGGTTGTCGGTTGTGGCATGTACATGGTCCGTTAATAAGTATGTTCGATTGTGGTGTGTACGTTAGCATTTCACGTTTAGCACCGCCGCAACGCGCATTTAACCGGTTTAGCGCGCCGCAACGCGTGCGGGGGGTTCAAGGGAAGGATGTTTATGAAGTTTCTTTTCTTTTTTTTTTTGTTAACTGATTAGATTAATGATGCTCGAAAGTAGAAACAGAAGATTAGGGAATGTGGGGCTGTGGCGTTTAAGAATTTCTGTAAGTTGACGATGATATTTTCGGTACAGGAGCAGTCGGATGATCATATTTTTTTTGAAGGGGAAGATGTTGTCTTTGCAGTTGTTGAAGGTGATCATGGAAAATGCAGGTTCAATATGGCGGGCGAATGAGACTCAAGTGCCTTAATGCCTCTTAGCTGAACTAAGCTGTCTACTTCCATTCCTTGCAAAAAGTTATGACTTTGGCTTCTGTAATGAATATGTTCTCCCCCTATGTTCATGGTTTTGTTTAACAATATTACCATATATAGACATAGGGTTTATTGTGTGTAATGACAAACAAACCCGAAGTTGTAGTATGTAATATGTAGTCACATGAAATTTTGTAATTTTAAGTGTTGCTATCATCTAATTTTTGGCCACACATATATTTTTCATGACTTTAGTGACGGTGTGGCTAATTATTATATAAAGCCACATAAAATTTTATAATTTTACCCGTGGCTACCGTCTAACCTTTTATCACATATTTTCTTATGATGTTTGCTATCATTTCGTCACACAAAACTAAACAATGACATTAGCGTGACTATTGTGTAACCCTTGGTCACACATATTTTACATGACATTTGCTATCATTTCGTCACACAAAAATAAACAACGTGACCATAATGTGACGAATGTTTATGTAAAGCCACACGAAATTTTGTAATTTTAAGTGTGGTTATTGTCTATCTTTTGGTCACACTATAATATATGTGGCCATAAGTTTAAACTTTTAGCTACACCATCAAACAAATAACGTCATTGTAGATTACATTTGGCTACACTTTTCTAGTGTGGCTACTAAATGTCACGGTTTTTTTCTTAATGTGTGGCTAAAGGTTTTGATCAGATGTGTTTTTGGTCACATGAAACAAATAATGTGATCGTAGATCATAAATGGCCACACGTTTTCTAGTGTGGCTACTAAATGTCACAATTTTTTTCTTAAAGTGTGACTAAAAGTTTTGAACTATTATACATTGGTCACATGAATACATAAGATGTGTAGCAAAAAGTATGCTAGAAGGTTTTGTAATATGAAAAATGACCTTTAGCCACACATTTAATCGAAAGTGTGGCATGGTGGTTTTTGAAAAAGTGTGGCCATAGGCCTTTTTTGGCGTAGTGTTGTCAAACCGAGCCAAGTTTGGCTTCATACTGGTTCAAAGTCTATTATCCAATCAGACAACACTTACTGACGTTGAGGCTGCCAAACAACCTCAAACCTTCATTAGACTTTAAAGCTTAATGCTTATATAATATTTAAAAGTAATTGCATATATAATAGCATTCACAATCAAACCATCAAACATTCCTCTATCTTTAAAATTTAAAAAATATATACCAAAAACTCACTACATCATTTCCACAATTTCTTTACCCTACCCTTATATTTTAAAAAAAAAAAAGTCATCACCTATATGAAAAACTACTATTCACCCCCATCAAATTATTGTGAGCGTATAAAAACGAGAAATATAATAAAAATGTGTTTATGAGTAAGGTAAAGATAAAAATGATGGATGAGATGTGGGAAGTTTTTTAAAATGAGAGATATTTTTTTTTTTAAATATGATTTTTAATTAAATTATAGAGTAAAAAATAATGGATGAGATGTGAATGCTCTAATACATAAGACTATGGGGAGTGGAGATGGGAAAAGGGGGCATGATGTGTCATGTGACACATGTGAGCTTCACTTTTCAAGCCCTAAATTTGTGAGGAGTGGAGGGGGAAAGGGGCTTGAAGGGAAATATTGTTATTATTATTAGTTTGTGTTTATAACTTAAAAAAATTGAGCTACGCCAGTGAAGCCCCTCCCGTCCTTGAGGCCACACCATCATCATCTACGCCATGGGGGTGGTGTAGAGGGGGTGAATGAGGGTTTCACGCCACCCCCTCCCCACACTCTAATAAACGAGTCAATATGCTTATGACATTATTTACAAATCAAGGCAAAACCTAATAATACACTTCAAATGTGAGGTTTTAAGTTTAAGTCTTAATAAAAACATAAAATTTGTCGTTAAAAAAAGTAATGTTAAATTAAAATATAAAGATTCTTAACTATATTTGAACAAATATATGATTCTTGATGGTATGATGGTAGTGATAAGATATATTTTTGTCCCTTCGAATGCCAACCACATCCAATCAACATTTGACATCCCCACACCATCGACATCTATGGAACTCTATAGCTTTTGGAGCTCACACTTGTTATCTTATCTTAATCAACAACCATATGTTAATCTGCTTAATCTCATTTTATATAAATTTATATATTTTAATAAATTAGTTATTAACTTATTATTATATTAAAAAGTCTTATCCGATCCTTACTCAGTTGTAAATGCTTATTGCTCCTACACTGCTATCTAGATGTCTCGATGGCATATGTATTACTAGAAGACAAACTTTTACTGGCGGTATGTCATATGTATTACTAGAAAACAAACTTTTACTGGTGGAATGTCATATGTATTACTAGAAAACAAACTTTTACCGGTGGAATGTCATATGTATTACTAGAAAACAAACTTTTACCGGTGGAATGTCATATGTATTACTAGAAAACAAACTTTTACCGGCGAAATGTCATATGTATTACTAGAAAACAAACTTTTATCGATGGAAAATTGAACTGTGAAGGTAGTAATAAAAAAAAGTAAAAAACAATGGATGGTGATCATGATTCAGAAGGCTTGACTGTAATATTGTGGTGGGCTACGTTGTGTTATAAAATCTTAAATTAATGTTTTACAGAATTTGTATTTGGGTATAGTATAGAGAGTTGGTTTTTTTTTTTTTTTTTTTTTGTAGCTTATAGTTGCTTTTTGTACATTTATGTGATTTTGGATAAAATTGTGAATAGAAAAAACCGTTGAAACTTTTAGTGACGCCTGATTTTCCCATGGAAACTTCACCAACAAAGTAATATTTATCAATGGATCATTCCGTTGGCGAAAAACTTCCAACTTGTATTGCCAGTCATGTGCATGGTTTTGATTTTGTGTATGTATGTATGTTTGTTTATCTCCATTCATGATTTCGTCTAATTGTATTTGGCTTACAATGCACTTTATGATTTGGTACTACGGTTACAATTTACATACAAAAACACACTTTAAGGGCTTGGATGAAACCTTCAAGTGTTTACACTTGGGCTCTTTGTTATCTTTATGTTGGCTGTGAAACCTATAACATGTTGGATTTAACAATATCCCATATATAACGCAAAATGTATGAGTATTGTTTCTTAGGTTTCAAATAAAATCCATATCTCACTACTAGAAAACATGGTTTTTGACACCACATTTTCGGTTACAAAACGGTAGCGAATGCCTTGTTGACAGCATTTTGCAACTGAAAATGTAGCAAAAACCCCGTGTCAATTGCCCTAATGCCACCAGATAGCCACCACTTTCATATTTTGCTAACAAATTTTTGCCACCACAAAAAACGGTCAAAATTATTTGCGACTGCTCCTTGTTTGCAAGTTGAGATGGTTTTTTTGTCACCATTTTTGTGATGGTTTTTTTGTCACCATTTTTTTCCCACCATTTGGGATTCCATTCAGGCATCAATATTGCCACCATTTAGCCGCCACTTTTTCAGTCGCATTTTTTTGCTTTTTGGCCAATTTTTTATTTTAAAACTACTAATAATATTCATTCTTTCTAAATTGAAGCATTTATTAAATTTGCAAAATTATATAAAACATACACTTAAAGAGTTAAATATTAAAACATCAAATACATGAGTTATCCTAACATGATTCATATGGAAAATAAAGTTTCTATAGCTTAACTTGATGATTAAACATTGTGAGATATAACATTTAACATTACTTCAATCTTTGTCAACCTATGGTGCAAAGTCTCTTTCTCTCCCTTGTCATTCTCTTTTTCAATCATCAACTGTGCAAGGATTCCGTTCAATCTTTCTTTCTCTTCTTTTTTTTTTCACTATCTCCTGGATGATGGATGATCAGTCCAAGTACATATAGTGGTGCCTATTCTCAAATGGTCAAGAGTTCTAATCCAGTGATGAATAAATCCGGCGAACAAGCCTGAATCCGCCCCTGTGAATAATGGTATAATGTCTTTTTGAATATGAACTCCAATATGCACACATGTTCACATCAATTTAAACCTTGTTACAAAAATGTCTTATTCAAGAAAGTGGTCCTTTTTCACTGCCATGTTTCACTCAACTTTGTGCTACTCTAGGAAAGTTGCTGATATCCATGGCTTGGATACAACACTTGATGCATAAAGTACAAGTAATAAGAAAAAACAAGCACAAAATCATTTTGTTTGGTGATCATGGTAATACTCCATAACTTATATAAGAGCCTTAAAAGTTAGTTAGGCCTGGATTCTTTGCTTTTTTAATAGACTTAGCAAAATTATTTTCTATGCTTTTCCTTAAAAAAAAACGAAAAAACGATTGGATATAGGGATCAAGTTGATCGTTCGATGTCAAAAGGTCATTCAAAAACATATATAAAATCAATTCCTAAGTATCTTTACTAGTAAAGGTAAGTAGGGTATCGATACCAGGGAATTAGTGAAAAGTGATAATGTTCAGTTGCTTCATTGATTAAAAGAGTAAATTAAAAGTATTGTTTTAATTTGACAAAATGTAGTTGATATTGTTAACCTAGTGGAAAGTCATTAAGGGTTACTATGTGTATGATTAAACAGGCGAGATTATAACACCGAACATAATGGGTTTTATTTGCACAACCACCAATTCAATTAAGCAAAAAAACATAAATCAATAAACCATCTATTCCATAAGATTATCAAGTTCAAGAAATAAACAAAATCAAATGGTTAAAATGTAAACTCACAATTAAATCTGGTCAAAACTTAAAGGGTTAACAAGTTCAACCCCAAAAACCTAGGTTAAAACAAGCATTAAAAGCATCCATTAAAAACCCTACACCATGAAAAGATCATGGGTGGATTAACTGCTCATTCTTTTTTTTTTTTTAGAACGGCCAACACAATAACCGCGAGACTCCCACAAGGGGGCTCGGGAAAATTGGCTTCCCTTGCTGGGAGCCCCGCCCGATAGTGGTTTCCGAACCGTGGAAAACCCGACCCCCACCCGTCCGAAGACCCGTTGTGGAGAACCGGTAAAACCCTGACGAGATCAAGACTCGAACTCCTGACATAGGCCAGGAGTCATCCCTCATTTCTCATTATGTCCTTCAAATGTAGCTAGTGGGAATTAAACCCAAGCCTCCCAAAGGAAACTTAAGCCAACCAACCAACTGAGCTACAAGTGTTGGACAACTGCTCATTCTTGTAACTAAATCTTCAGTGGTTGTTGTCATAGATCTTGAATTCATAAACAATAATGGTTGAAAGATGATTGGAAGTTGGAAAAACCCTTAGGCTCTTTTCTAGCGAGCCAGTCTTGCTCAGTCATTGCTTTCGGCTTCAAGTTTTCATCAGAAATCATCATAAATACCCTCAAAACATATATTCACTCTACCATCTTCCATCCTCTTTCCTTCCATATATTTCAAACTCTCCTAAAAAGCACACTTTAAGCTCCAAGTACCTGCAATTTGTATCATTATCAAAGTAAACTGGTTAATTTATACGAATAAACACTTCTAAATACATAATTAAACATGTTAAACCAAGTTAAGCACCCTCACATCAATCGTCTAGCGAGCATAAACAAGCCAAGGTGCCAACGAACCTAGCTGCTAGGTAGAAATGTCATTCAGTTATCCCACCTCAACATAGTATTATACTCTATGAACCACCTAAGAAGGGTTATGGGATTCATACACCCTGTGACGTCACATTCTAGGGGTGTGACATCACATTTTAGGGTATGTGGCAGCCTCCTATTGGTATGTGATGTGGACCAGGGTGTATGGATCCTAAATAGGGGGTGTATGAATCCTAATTACCAAGAACAAATGTATATGAGTTGCTTTTCGTTCATGACCTGAGTCTGATCCATACATTGAGCCACACAAGACTAGGCTAGGGATGGCAATGTGATGGCTACTTGTAATCTGAACCACGTGTCTGATTTTAAAATTGTGTCACATACTTGTCAAGTAGTTGGTTTCTCATTGTATTAGGAATCATAATTGATTCCCAGGTTAGTCGGGACACCCGCCCAACGCGTGAGCATTCCCACTATTAAATTCTAATAACGATGTGTTTTTATTATTATATCGTATCCTTATTATGTGATCAACCGACCCGACCCGAACTATCCAACCGACCCAAAATATTTATGTCCAGTTCTATGAAATTTGAGTATCTAAAATTGTGACATCATTAGAATAAATTTCTGGATCCGCCACTGCAAACTGTAACTTCAATAGACATCTAAAGCTCACCCATTCTTTGATACTCACCCATTTTGTGAGGCATTGCTGGTGCTTAGACATTCCAAACAAGTTCCACCAATATTTATTATGTAACCACTACAAAACCTAAATATCAAACAATTAGATACGTTGAAGAAGCAAATCAAAACTGGAATCAACATGAAATTACAAAGCATTTCAGCGAACCTAATGAATCAATATAACAAAAGAATAGAGCTGAAAGTAGAAGACGTGAAAGCAGCAAACCTATTGAATGAACATCACATTACAAAGAATGCAGAAGACGTGAAAGCAGCCTCTGGTTCTGATGGTTTGGTCACATTACAAAGAATGCAGAAGACGTGAAAGCAGCCTCTGGTTCTGATGGTTTGGTCGGGTGAGATTGTTTTTTCAACTATGGGTGCAGGGTGTGTGAAGGTAAGGTACTGCAAAAGGAAAAACGGAAAAAGAAGTTAAGGTGGTCATGAATGATGGAGTTCGTAAGGCTATTGAATGGAAAATTGATGAATTCATTGAATGTCTCAATACCGTGATAAATTATGTTGTATTTTTGTTAGTAGTTTTATTCGTATAATTTATACTATCATAATATATGAATCACTAAATAATCTTAATTAATTCACACTTACTTTTATAATGACATTTTCACTCATTATATTATCCATTTAAAAAAAATCAACTAATAAATACTTTCATACATTTTTATGTATGTATAGGTTTGACTTTATTAACCTAATTTGTTTTTTTGAATATCACCTCTGAAACTATATATATTATATACACTTGTAACTCAACTAATTTTTTTTTTAACTGCGAATCAAATTCACCAAGAACTCCTTTCAAAGTCTCTACTCAATCAAATTAGGATCTCTTCCACCCGGTATAGCCAGACATGTAAGGGAGCTCCTGGTTTCACCAAGTTCACCCGTTCCGGGGAAAACCCGACTATCCACCCGCCCGAAAGCACGACAATAGAATAATCGGTAAAACCCGACGCTCTCAAGAATTGAACCCATAACCTTTCAGCCATGGGTCTTCTATCATTGAGCCTCCGTACCACTACATCATAAGGTGGTTGGTTTTTCACTAATTTAATTTTTCCCTTAAGACTTTCCTTCGTTAAATTTAAAAATAACTTAATACACGGTTGTGTTTAATTTTCATTTACCGATATTTCAGTATAAATTTTGTTGAAAACGGACTTATATTCGATTTATAAAATATTTACTGTATCGTAAGTTTTATCGAGTGTTGGTAGCGTACCAATATCGTGATGAATGAAACCAATACCGACCGAACAACATTGTTACCATTATCGATTGTATCGGTACCGATACCTAGATTCATTTTATGGTTTTCATTTAATGTAAAACACCACTTTGTTTTTTGGGTCATGTCAGAAGACTACTGTGTAATAAAATCATTATAAGTAAATTCTTTTTTATCGTAAACAATAACGAGTTGTGTTCAAAATAATTATATAATTTATCTTTGTGTGCCTTAAACTATATTGATTGTTGGTACCACATTGGTAATGTAACGGACTGAATTGATACCAAACTGAACAGCGTTGGTATCAGTATTATTAGAACCAATGTAGGTATTTGTTTTTATATTCAATTGATATAACGTATTTTGTTTCTTTTAAAATAGAATGTTTTATAAAATTCCGATAATACTGTTGTGACACGCTTATTATTATCTATAAAACCGAATTGCCACATATATTGTTGCGACACGCTTATTATTATCTACCAAACCGAAATGTTGTGACACGTCTATTTTTATTTACATCTCGATATAACTTTTCTTCATGACCTAATTGTGACTTGTGAGTAATAACGTAAGTAATAAGAACAAATTAGTTTTTTTTTTATAAATTGATGTTTACGCATTTCGTCATTCAAAAAATATAATAATGTAAGGTTTTATAAAATTTCGAAAATATAGTATTATCCCAACAACACGACACTAGAACCAGTATTGGTGTTTTCGTCTTTTTTAGGCCTGTAAATGAACTGAACGAACACGAACACATAATCGAACACATTTTTGTGTTCGTGTTCGTTCGTTAAGAAATTTGTCATGTTCGTGTTCGTGTTCGTTTATGTTCGTTCGTTTAAAGCTAAGTGAACAGTTCATGAACAAATATAAACAGATATTCACTAACATAACAAATGTAAACGATTTTGTATTACTAAAAATCTAAGTGAACTAGTTACTAATTGGTTATATTTATGCAACTAGCTAAAGCTCAATTTATGTTTATATTAATAAATATAACTTCTTATGTAATTAACAAAACATAAACAAACATAAATAAATGAACATAAATGAATGAACATAAACGGATGTTTATGAACATAAATGAACGAACACAACGTTTGTTTATGTTCGTTCATTTAACTAACCGAACAATTTTTTTCCTGTTTGTTCGTTTATTAAATAAACGAACTTCCCGCCAAACAAGTTCACGAGCAGTTTATGAACGTTCGGTTCATTTACAGGCCTAGTCTTTCTGTTGCTATATCGAGTGTTGTTTTCGTACCAACTCTTAACAACGTGTGTCACGTGGTACGAGTTGAAGTGGCTTTGAATACTCAAATTAATTACCTTTTAATTGATATGCAGGAAATCAAAAGGCTGTCGGGACAAAAAGAAACAAGACTTTTTTTTTTAAAGTATACTTCATTAAAAACGGCCAAGCCCCAAGCTGGGGCCGCCAAGAAATACAAAATAACTACAACTCAAATTTACACCAGCTCAACCAAGACAAAGATTTACATTTGGATCTATTTTTGGCCCACAAGAAACCCACCGATTTAACCTCCCCAATGATATCTTCTAACCGCATCATCTTGTCATTAAACTTCAACCCATTCCTAGCTCTCCAAAGGCTCCGCAAAGCAATCACAACTAAACCGTGAAAGATCTCCATCGCAGTCCCTTGCAGCCCCAAAAACCTATGAAACTCCAACAGGTCCCTTACCGAAAAAGCATAGATAGGAGGTGTCCGGCACCATGACCCAATGTGTTGCCAAAGAACAACCGCAAACACACAACAAGTGAAGAGATGGTCCGCATATTCTTCACCTTCTCCACATAGCGGACACATGATATCGACGGCTTGCACATTTATGTGCCTAAGGGCTGTAGCAGTTGGTATATTCCCCATTTCGGCCCGCCAAGCCAAAACATTTCACTTCGCCCAAACCCAACGACACCACTTCATAACATAATTGTTACCGACATCACCGGTGTTACACAACGTCCACTTGACAGTCCCTATAGAGAATTGATTCTCGGACGCGCCAACCCAGACCCATTCGTCCCTTCCTACTGAAAAAGAAATTTGCTGCAACCCAGACGATAGCAAGTCGAGCTCATGAATTTCCTGGTCCGAAGAGGGCCGCCTGTTCCGTTACCAACAACAAATGGTAGCAGCCCTGTTCAACTTTATTCAATCCGCAATTTTGCATCTCCGCCTACGATCCAGCACAAACAAAACAGAGAACGCATCTTTCAATGACACTTCCGAGAACCACGGGTCAATCCAGACCCTTATATTCTCCCCATTTCCAACCTTACCCTTAAAGAATCGGCGCAACAGCACACCCGAAATCACAGTACATTTTAGAACTTTGACTATGTTACTCCACACCCCACTCGATGTCTTCTTAACCAGGAGGAAGTCCCAATTCTTGCGGCTAAAGTGCAAGCATTCCACAACCTTCTTCCAAATCGCCACATGATCAGTCTTGAACCTCCAACACCATTTGGATAATAACGTCGTGTTAATATTCTTCAGTTTAGACAATCCTAGGCCCCGAATTTGACCGGAAGAGCAACCCGCTCCCACGCAACCCAGTGCATCTTTCTAGACTCCGTGGACCCACCCCATAAGAACCGCTTAATCATCGCCTCAAGATCGGAAATAACCTTACTCAGGGCTTTGAAAAGTGAGAAAAAAATAAACGGGCAAGCTTTCGAAGACCGATTTAATTAAAGTAATCCTCCCACCCATATATATATATATAAGGTAAACGGCTTTCAATTCGAAAATCGATTCTGAAACACATCATACGCCGGCTTCCAATTGGAGATGCGATTCATATTGCCCCTAACCAAAACTCCCAAATATTTAAATGGTGTCTCCCCCACTTTACACCCAACTTAAGCCGCAAGCAGCTCCACTTCGGCCTTATCCACCCCAATACCATATAAGTTAGATTTAGCTATATTGATCCTCGGACCGGAACATATGTGGAAACATCTTAGGATCCTAACCACGTTTTTAATATTTGACTTTGACCACTCCCCCATAATTATAGCATCATCTACATAAAGAAGATGTGAAACAATAGGGCCATTATACGGAATGCAAATACCTTTTATAAGACCCTCCTCCCTCGCCTTATCGAGGATGCAAGATAGAGCCTCCATGACAATGATGAAGAGAAAGGGAGAGATTGGGTCACCCTGCCTTATCCCTTTACTGCATTGGAACTCGAACATAGGGGACCTGTTAATTAAAACGGATGAACGCACCGACTTCAATATATCCATAATCCAAGAACACCATGATTGCTTATTTAATGAGTGTTTTTTGAAGACTTTTTTTTCTTTGAAACTTTTTTTTTTAAATTAACTTTCATTCAACACCATGGCTGGACCTCAAAGCGAGGGCCGACGCAACCAAACTACATCATATATACAGGGGATATACACCAATCTTTCCACATAATCGATCTAAACCTCGACCTAACCAAAAGAAGGACCGACTTTTGATGTCGAAAATGACGTATCTAGACGAGTAACTTTGATTTCTAAATATCTTGTGATTCCTTGCCTCCCAAATGAACCAAATGAAACGAAAGAGATGCCTTGAATTATCCTTTTCTTCCATTTATTCCATCTCATACCCCTAGCGACATCGACTAAGTCTCGAATCCCAAACACCAACACTAGATTTAAGCCACACCAAAATCCTATGGCCGCCCAAACTTCTTGTGCCAGTCTACAATTGGAGAACAAGTGTTCAACAGTTTCGGTGCCCCATTCGCATAAAGCGCATTCCAGATTGGTAACATTGATATTTCTTTTTCTCAATTCCCATTTGGTAGGAATTCTCCCCATCTCAATCCGCCAAGACAAAATATTACATTTAAGAGGAGCCCAACCTGTCCAAGGGAATTTAAACCCGTAATGATTTCCCACGTTTTTATTGATCAACTTCTTTATACCTTTTGACAGTGCATTGATATGCCCCTTTATCGACCCATTTCCAGTGGTCTGTCCCATTCTTTCTCGGCATTGACATTAAAAAAGCATGGATCTCTTCATAGTCCTTTATCCACATCTTGATTCATGGGCCTTCTAATATCTTTATTAATAATAACCCATCCATTGCCTTCGCATCTAATTTTATTAGCAACGAGAGTAAATTTTTTCGATTCCTCCCTATAAGCTGCAGGCCATCTTATCTTCAGAGTAACCTTGTGAACCCAAACATCTGCCAAAAACGGATTGTAGTGCCGTCTCCAATATATGCTCTAAAACACCAGGAAAATGGCTTGTCGTCAATCATCAATTCGCCCGCAGTTTTGACTATATACCTCCAGCAGCCTTTAATCTTCTTGTTCATCGGTAGAGACGCATATTGTGTGCGAGAACACACATTTAAGTGAAGATTTATAAGAAGTTTCTTAGCTTTACTATATTTTTTTCCCTTAACTGTTTGTTAAATAACATATTTTCAATAACAAATTATTTTTATTCAATAAAAGTGAGAGTGAGAAAAAAGTGAGTTTTTAGAAAACACCAATTTTAATAAATATTTTTAAAACCACATATTTTGGTAAATTAATTTTTTAACTACACTTAAAAAAAACTACGAATAAATGGGCTGGACATTTTTTAAAACTAAACGTGTGGGCCTATAATTAATTTTGGGGCTTTTATATTTGGGCTAATCGACGGAAGGAAATACAAGTGCAACAAGGGCGACTACAGTTTTTCAATTCTTATTTATTTAATTGAATTTAAGAATCACATAGTGACGGTATCTAATTTATCAATTGTTATTACGATCGGCCAATTTTTTTGTTATCATCCTCGGGTTTATGGTTAGTGTTAGTAATTGTATTCTAAACTTACTTTTGGATTTAGATTTTTTTTTCTAATCATTTGATTAGTCGAATCTTTATGTTTACATGATTAAATAGTTTTGAGTTATTAAATTTGAGTTTGATTTCAATAGTTATTTGATTTGTAATCATCAACAATTGGAGTTCATCATTGATTCATTTATCATTAACATTTGAAATTGTTGTTTTCTTACATAACATCCCAAAATTGTTTTTATGTGTTTTACGTTAACTTATGTGATTTGGCAATACTAAAACAAATTAAATTACGGAAACGGGCGGTTTTTTTTATATTCGGAAATCACCCCATTAATTTTGTTAATTTAAAAGTGGGCAATACAATCCTAAACTTAACTAAGTTAATCTAGTTAGTAACTAGAGTATATGGAAGTAAGCTTGGAGCGACTAAAAGTGACAAAGTGCTGAAACAAGGGATATTAGGTGGAAAAGGGGGTGGAGGTCGACACACACAACCTGTGTGTCGATCCTCAGTGGTTCGAAACACTCCTCAACCCTAAACCATCTTCCTTACTTGAAAGATTCACAATTCCAAGGCTAAATCCGTGCATGTGTGAGTAATTTCGGCTAAATATAATATCCTAATAATTAAGATACAAATTGGACCCTTTGTCCCATCTTGATTTATATATAAAACTAGGTCATAATCCCGTGTATTACATGATTTAATAAATGTAATGTTATATAATTAACAAAAGAGTTATGTTTAAGAAAACATATGGATTTCACGATTGAAAAAATGAGTATATTTTGCTAATAGAATTAAATATTATGTATTTATACGTATTTTAAAAATGAACATTGACGTGACAGATTGACATTTATATATTTTGTTAAGTTCATTTTTAAAACATTTTTTTTTCAAATTGGAATTAACTTTGATTTTTTAATACCACGTATTTTTTATTATTTAATATATTGTATTTATACTTTATATCTCATCTAACTACATCAAGTATTTGAAAATTATTAGATATCACTTATAAAAACAATTATTTTTCATTTTTAGTATTTTAGCTGACATAAGTTTGAATTTGGTGATGTTTTTAAGTAAAAAAACTATATGTTTATTTAAAGTATTAATAATTAATTTTATATTAAATTTATTTTGTTAATAATACAAAAGAGATAATATGTTTATAGGAAAGATAATTATCATTAATTAACTAGGAGAAATAACATCTTTAATTAAAAGATAATTAACCATAAGTAGGAGAAATATGCGGAAAAAAACAAATTGGTCTAGTAAATAACACGCGCCCAAACTTATATTGATTTATCATGTATAAATAATAGATACTACCAAAAGGTAAAAGACAACGCTTAACTCTTTTAAATTCCTTTCCTAGATTATAAATTAAATTTTACTCAAAAAAACAAGAAGTCGCTCAAACCGTGTTTGAAAAACAACTTGCAAATTGTTTCTTTTACAAGTACTTTTTTTTAACGTAAAATGTTACTTTTACTATATTTTACACTAATAATCCTAAATTACTTCATTGTACAAATTTAAATATTTGACCCTCCCTTTTAAAAGGCAAGTGCCTCTGTCAAGTAGGGTAGTCTCACATTAACAAATGGACCAAAATATGTTTCTCTATAGTGTCTATACTAAGCAAACTAAAACTTCAAGAGATACTAGCTTCTAACCGAGGTTGAAGTTGAAGAAAAAAAAAGAGCACTTCAGGGTCGTTCTTAATACATAGCTTCATTGATTTATAGATAAATCAAGTCTGGATACTATAACAAGACACAAAATACTTATAAAATACAAAGTTTTGCGTGAGATGTTACTAGTGTTACATAGTAAGCATAGAATCATTCTTAAGAGTGAGTTCGATCATGAGCTTGGTGGGGAACAACAATATAGTGAAAACTAATATAATATACAAACATGCTCACCTTTTGGCTTACATATTGAAGCTCTAAAATACAACCCACAAAACATGCATGTATTAGAATTCTAGGAGTGAGTTTTAGGCTTTTTTTTAGTATCTAACACAATGGGATACAAATCCCATGACCAAAATTTTGACCGGTAGTGATAGAGGGAGACATTTCTCATTTGTTTAATACATATTGCTTAAAAACCCTTGATTTTTATGCCATTTAGGTTATCTAGAGCATTATTCTTATTCATTTTGTAATCATTGAATAATGCAACTAATTCTGTTTGGTTTGCATAAAAATGTAAATTCATACACATTTGTTATAAATTTAACACATGCGTAATTTTACTTTAATGTAATTATTTATATTTACATGAAGATTGATATAGAAAAAGCTAGGTCGACACCGCAATCGGATCTGAATAACTTGTAATATGTGTTGCAACAAAATTTTAACTAAACAAACAACATATCTCAAGACATTGTCAACAACAAACATTTTTACACATAGAAATAAGTATTACTATTGTGAGGTTTTGAATATACTTAGACTATCCAGAGTGGTGGGGAAAGAGGGGGATGAAGCGTCATGTGGCACTTGTGGGACCCTTGTGGGGGGGGGAGGGGGAGAATTGTGGGCAAGGTTTTCAGAACCGGACCGGACGTCGAACCGGACCCCCGGCCGGTTCACCGGTTCGACCGGTCCGACCGGTTCGACCGGTCCAACAAACCGGCCAAAAAACAAAAAAAAAATACAAAAAACCGGTCCAACCTCCCGGTTTTCCGGTCCGACCTCCCGGTTTTCCGGTTCACCGGTCCGAAGCCGGTTCACTACACCAACGGTCCGAACACCCGAACCGGACCGGTCCAGGCCCCGGAGCCCGGTCCGACCGGCCGGTCCGGTCCGGTTTTCAAAATCATGATTGTGGGGAGTGGAAGGGGGAAGAGGGGGGGGGGGGGGGGGAAGTGACATGTGACATTTTTTTTTAAGTAATTAAAATAACATTTTTAATTAATAAAAACCTAGAAAAATACAAAAATTAAAAACCTAGAAAATTAAAAAACATAAAAAAATAAAAAAAAAACCGAAAAAAAAATTAGAAACTAACAAATAAGTTAATATTATATTTTTCCATAATCTCACGCTTCATTTGAAGCGTCATCTCTAACTCTGGCCCGTGAAGATGATCGGTGTTCATGGCGAGAAATTTCATATCCTCGCGTTTTTCGCGATGTTCCTTGATACTCAACTTTCTCTCTTTCATACTCAACTTTTTTTTCAAACGCTTCGCGAATGTTTTTTTTTCTCCTCGAGCATTTTTTCTTGAATCGTATTGAACTGAATCATGGTGGAATTTAAATATTGCAAGTCAGCGCTGTAGGCGCCGGTTGATCCAAAACCCGAACCCGAAGCAGTAGATTTTTGCGACCTCTTTTTTGACTTATCTCGACCGGGTGGGCGACTCAATTCCTCTTCGAACTCGTCTTCATCCAAATTAACGGCTTCTACGTTTTCAGGATCAATTGGACGGTTTCTTGACGAATTTGTTTTCGACCTTTTTGCGGAGTTGGTTGCAGTGGGGACGTACGCCCATTTTGAATGGTTCTTCGCGACTTCCCAACAATGAAGAAACTTGAATTCGAGACCGGTTTCGTTACGATACGCTGCTAGCGACCGGCTGAGGCTGTCGGTGTCTGTTTCACCGCTTTTTGGATTGTTTCTTGCGTAATAATAATGCGGGTGAAACGCATTCATTGCCCTGTTTATCTCTGTCCACTTGGACGAGAGACTATCGTTTGCTCGATAGAACTCTCTTCCCTTCAACCCATGGAACGCGGTGTTTATGTCGACCCAAAAGTCGTTTTTGTGGCGACTAGTTCCTACAAAAAAGAAAATATTAGCAATATTAGAAAAAAAAAAATCATGTTAAAAAATTTATTAGAAATACCTTGCTCTTTTTCCGACTCGTTTATCCACTCTTTCGTTATCCCAAGCTCTTCTTCGGGTGTCCACTTAATTGGTTGGCAGTTAGCGGCGGCTAATGCTTTCTCCTCCGGCGTCTTCCTCCTGTGACTTCTTTTTGCAGGGGGTTTTTACCCGAAGATGATCCCGCAACATTTTGGGGTTGTGTTTAGGGTACGGTTTGCGTTAAAGGAAGTTGTGAAGGAACGGGAGAATCATTGAATAGGAAATTAGGATAAATTTGCCCACTAATGAAACCCGCATAACCCGCGTAGTCGGGACAAGGTGAAGGAATGGGTGGACGGTTTGGGATTGGGCGAACCGGTGGTGTATTCGGGTTTGGGACGTACGCGTATGGGTTGTTCGGGTCAAAGCCTCGGTTGTATGGGTTCATTTTTTGTTGAAGAATGATGAGTAGTATGAAAAATATATGAAGAATTGTATAAAAAATGGTTGAAGAAGTGTATAAAATTTGTGAATAAATAAGTTAAAGTGGGTGTTTTGTAGTGAAATGGGGGTAATTTATAAAAAATTTTTGGTTTTGACCGTTAAAAAATCAACGGCTATATTCAAATTTTTTTTTTCAAACGGTCCATTATAACCCACGAATCATGAAGTGCCACGTGTCCCAAAGCATTTGCCCCACGCCGGTGAGTCCCCCCCCCCCCCCCCCCCCCCGTCAGGACCGGCGGCGGTGTTCCCCCCTTCCCGCCTCCACTCCAGACAGACTTATTAAAAATTCTCACTCATGAAAATTCTCTAGGAAAAACAAACCAACAATTTATAAATGTGGCATCATGGTATTTATTTATTATTTGTTTTTTAAAAGAATGTTCCTCTAGAAGAAAATTTTGAAATTTAAAACCTTATAAAAAGGCTTGGTTGAGTATATTGGATCAAAACGATGAAAAACAAACCATAGTTATTTCTTGTTAAGAAAATATGTCTTGCATGCTAACATATATGACTACATGAGTTTTTGTCTGGTTGTACTATAAATAAACATATTCATTTAGGTGTTCATCAAGGAAAATCAGTCTAACGACCATTTGTCACACCTCATTGTCGTAATATAGAACCATGACTATCAATATTAATCATAATAAGGACAAGGATTCTATGGATGGCAGCGGGTCGGGTTTTGGACGGATTTAAGTAATCCAAACCGCATACCCGTTTAGATATGCTTGTTTCAAACCCGTCACAAAACCCGTCGGGTTTGTATCGGGTAATTGCCCATCGGGTATACCTGTCACACCCCGCCTATGTGGAAACACGGGATATAACGTCGAAAGGTTTTCAAGCACAATGTTTGAGCAAACACATAAAAGCAACAATTGAAATTGATACCCAAATGATTAAAGTTTTACATGACGAGAGTAAAATTGACTTGGAATCGGGGTAAAATACCCATAAAAACACACATTAATGTTTGAAATTTAAGTAAATCCTCGCAAAAGATGGTATCAAAAGGTGCGTGCCCAAATGTTTCTCAAGTCCCATGGACTGCAAATCAATTACCTGAAAAACATGCATAAAAGATTTGTCAACATAAAGGTGGTGAGTTCACATGTTTAAATGTACGCAAAGTAAAGTTAGTGAAATTTGTCTGTGACCAATCAAAGCCTAGCTAAGACGGTGATTAATGTGCCAACATGTGCCCATAACCAAACCTCTGACTGTTGTGCCTCGCGCATTGTACAATAAAGACAATGTGAGAATCGTAGAAAACTAGCACTCTTTTGTATGTAACTAAGATTAGCGCGACTAACCAAGAGTGGGGGTGTCAAACCCAATGGATCTATTTAAGTGTTCCATGGCTAAACTCATAGCTAATGGTTACGGTGAAACGCATGTACGAGGACTATTGAGATCTCATGAACCAATTGTCCCATGTTTCACAAGGTAGTCATGATAGAATTCACTCCAAACAAGTTGTAATTTGAATAAAGTAGCATCCCCCCCCCCCCCAAAATATGAAACCAGTAAAAAGGGGTCGTGAGACTCACCTCGCGTCCGTGTGAGTATGCTAGCAAATGGTAAGCCCGAATGAAAACCATGATCCGACCTAGAATGCCCTATAATTTAAAGGACAACTTAAGTCTTGTACTCGAGCATTTACCATGCAAGTTGTTCATCCGATTTTGTATGTCTTTGGAATACATGTCCTCGTATATTGTAGTATTGTCCAATACGTGGTGATTATTAATCATCACTTGTTCTTTCAAAAAGATATATAGTTTTGCTTCTTAACTTGTAAACCTTGTATTTCCTTGTTAGATCCATTCTTTTTAGACATAACAACAACTAAATTACTTAAATCCAAGTTTACATACATGTCATATGTTACCATATATTACCATATGTTACACATATATTTATAGTTTGCATGTTATATGAAGTGTTCACACATGTTGAGACTCACTTTAACATATGTTTTCCCCATAATAATGATTTCATGTATGTTTTTATATTCTAAGGTGGTGTTTGTTTTTTAAGAGGCAAAATGTCTGCAGTCTGCGGAATATATCTACAGACATCTGCAGGAGAAGAGGTGGACCAAACGTCTGCAGTCTGCAAGGAGAAGACTGTTTGTTTGTTAGGTCCACGACGTAACCCAAAACCATAACCCACAATAATCGAGACCCTCCATCCCAACCAGAGATCAAATCAAAAATAAATAAATAAAAAGAATATATAGAAAAGTAAAAGAAAAAAAGAAACCAAACTACAAATCGTTCATCATTGCAAACAAAGCAAAAACAATAAACCAGACTATTCATTCTTCAAACTATAATATTATTCATACCATTCAACTTCACATCTAAAACATCCAATCCATTATTATTCATACCTATATTTGTAAGGACAGAAAGGATTGAAGAAACCTCTTTTGCCAACCTTAGTCTAATTCATACTTCTGCCAAAATATTCTAAGTATGAAACTACTGAAGAAAGAAGACACAAGTACTGAAGAAGAAATCAACAAGTACTGAAGAAGAAAGATCAGAAGTTCTGAAGTCAAACCAGACAAGTCTACTGAAAAACTACTGAAGACAAACTACTCATCAGTAGTTTGTCATTCATCAGCACTTGTAATAGAATCTTCCCACCGCCCTTATGTTTCAGTAGTTTATTAGTTTATTATTACTTTATCATTTTGTACAAGTTCCAAGACTACAGCCTGTTGTAGTATTGTTTTTTGAACAAGTTGTATGTATCTGTTTGTCTATAAATAGATGGGTTCATCCCACTATTTTAGACATTGATTTTAATAGAAAACTGAAATCCTTCAAAGCTTTTACTTGTTATTCCATTTCATTAACTGAGAATCTATTTGCTTATTTATTGTCATATACATTCAATACTTAGATTCTCATTAACTTGTCTTTAGTTTACAAACATCCAGGGGGAGTAATAACTCCTGTTGATAGTGAAACTTTATAACTTATTCCACTGTGCAAAACTGATTAAACTTGCAAAACACATAAGTGTTCATAAGCAAGTAACTGACAAAGAGCATACTGATCCACCAATATTCCATTATCTTCTTCAAGCCACCTGCACCTAATAATTTGACCGGAACCGAATCAAAGTTTGACCGGAGATCTGTGTCTCTCACCAAAGCTTTTCCCTCTCATCTCGCTCTCTCTCGATCCGACTCTCTTTTTCTCTCTTGCATGTCACCCATATAAACTCAAGATGGGTTGGGTTTATAATCAAGGGTGAAAAGGGTTGTGAGTTGGGTGGCCATCGGAATGAAGGCATAGGGGAAATAGGTTGGGTTGGTTATCGAAGAGGTGGAAGGAAAGGGTAACAGGTTATGGGTTGTTGGGTTCCGCGGTTGACAGAGAAGAACAGGTACCGGTGGCGGCGGAGGAGGAGGAAGAGGGGAGGGGAGAGGAGAAGAAGAAGAATGATGATGATGAAGAAGACGGGTAAGAACAGAGAAGAATAAAAAAAAAAGAAAGAAGAAGGGAGAAGAGGTGGGAAGACATGTGTTTAGGTCTGCACGAGGAAGAGGAAGGGCAGATGTTTTTATGGGTTATGTCTTCTAAAAAACAAATGAACTGCCCAACTTAAATGTCTGCCCGCGTCTGTGCGAAGCAGACATAAGTGGTCAGAAGCTCTTCTCATAAGAAAACAAACACCACCTAAGTTCCATTGTCATGTTTATGTACCAATCTTTGTCAATATACACACACGCAAATATATATATATACACATTCACATGCGGGTATGTGAGTGTATTTACATACACTTGCGTGTATATATACAATACACACATACACATGCGAGTATGTATATATATACACATGTTCATATTTTTGTTATATACACATGTTCATATTTTTGTTATTTTACCACTTTTATTAGTTAGTTTAGTGAGTTTATGTGTATTATAGTTTCAGGTGAACATTATATTGTATAAAAGATATGATATTAAATAAGTTTGGTTAGTGTATCATACCACTTAGATGGAACCGAAAAACAAGCGAGTATGGCGAGTCTTTGATGTTTGCCTACACACTTGAACATATGTCATTTCATTCGTACATTAGACATTATTTCATTAACTATGCCATCCTGAGTCTAGCAAAGCCCAAACTATTTCATGGAATTCGTTTACATTTTTCGATAATGTCCATTTACGCATGCAACGCCAGATTATCCAGAACAATTGGCAATGAACAATCAAGTCAATGGCACGCTTAATAGAGAGCAACAAATGTTCAATTATTACGTATAAGGTAAACAAGTCTACCCGTAACAATATCCAAGTGAAAGACCATATATGAATACGAACATTTATAAACGTATTTTTATAAAGATCCAACGCATTATTATCTAGAGAATTGTCATGGATTCAATCCTTTCTAAAATACATATGCATACGTAAGTTTTATAATAAAAAATATTTTCCAACAACACATACAAGCATGCGTATATATGTGTGTGTATGGAGCCATTCATTTTCAAGTTATACATATGCGTATGCATAGATATCTTCCATAAAAATTTAAGGATTCAAACCATTCTTTAATATGTATGTATATATAAGTATCCTATCAAAAATTAGATAAAACTCTACGATACACACATTCATACAATACATATATTCATACTAATAGTACATAATAATTTAGGAAACTTTGTAATTGATTTGTAATTAGTCAAAGCATATCTCTTCCTGAATATAGGAGATTCGGTTGTACTCTTTATATACCCATTATCATAATGAGAATGATTAAGGTTTCCATTAATCTAATATGATCATACCTAGATTGATCCTCCCTGTGTCCCACCTTCCGCCGCTGCTTCGCCGCTGACCACAGCCGGACAGCCTCTCCCACCGTACTCCTCTCACCTCTCCTTCCTTTCCCATTCGTCCTACCTTCTCCTTTTCCCTCATGGATTCCACACTTCACCCTGCCCTAACAGTTTCTAATATCAAAACCCACATCCCTATTATTCTTGACAAAGACTCAACCCAACCCAATACACCACATGGACCACCCTCTTCAGGGTACACTGTCAGGCATACGAGGTGTCCACCCACCTTTCCCCCAAAGCCCCGGACCCTACTTCATCTTCTGATGCGGCCAAATCAGATCCTCTGCCTGCCACTGAAGCACTGTGGTCCCGCCTGGACGCCATAGTACTTCAGTGGATATATGCAACCATAACCCCCAAACTCTTAAACATCATAATCATCCCTGGTCAGTCTGCATACGATGCTTGGACTGCTATTTAGGCCGAATTCAATGATAATAAAACCATCCAAGCCATTTTTCTCAATCAGGAATTTGCAAACCTATGTCTTGACAACTTCTCCTCTATGGAAGAATATTGTCAGCACGCGAAGACCCTGGCTGAACAGTTAAATAGCGTCGAATCCCCTGTTGACAACCAAGTTCTGGTCACCAAGGTCTTGACTGGCCTTACTGAACAGTATGAAGGGATCTCGACCGTTCTTCAAAATCAGGATCCTCTGCCTGCTTTCAGCGAGGTTCGGTCTTGCCTTAACTTTAAAGAAAACAAGAAAAAGCGCCAAGCGACCCGAGCAGCCCACTCCTCTTCCACCGCCCTTGCTGCCACCACCAATAACCTGACACCGTCAGGTAATTACTCCACGTCTGATAAGACGTGAGGGCGCTCCAGAGGCACACGCGGTCGCGGCCGCGGTGGCAGATCCAACAACAACAGGCAGTCGCAGACTTCAGCTGCTTCCCCACACTCTCAAACCACTCACCCCTATATTGTGTTCCCCTCTAATTGGACTTCTACACAATGGGCATCCCTTATGAATAACAATCAGAACCGCACCCCATCAAACCAAGTGGCTCAACCCCCTTGTCCATACCCATCTCGGCCCACCAATCAAAACTCTCAGGGGATCTTAGGCCCAAGACCGGATCAGGCTCACTATACAGAGTACACTCCCACAGATATCGAGCAGGTACTCTACACTCAGCCATTGAACCCCCCGGATCACGGCGTTATGGACACTGGTGCCTCTTCTCATTCAGCCAATGCCCAAGGTATATATCCCCCGTCTGTTTTTAATAAGTGCACTAATAAACATATAATTGTTGGAAATGGCATGTCCATACCTGTTTTGGCCCATGGCAACCAACACCTACCACCGCCCTTCCCACCTTTAAAACTTAATAATGTCCTTTTTGCCCCCCAAATAATTAAAAACCTCATATCTGTCCGTCGCCTTACCACTGATAACCTTGTGTCTGTTGAATTTGACCCTTTTGGTTTTCTTGTGAAGGATCTCAAAACTCGGGCTCCTATCCTACGATGCAATAGCACAGGAGATCTTTACCCGCTCACTGAACCGCTTCCACTCAAGAATAACCAGCCTTCTGCTTTTGCTGCCGTGTCTCAAGAGCGCTGGCATCAACGCTTAGGGCAACCTGGCTCTAATTTATTACGTTCTTTGAAACTTTCTTCATTTATTTATTATGGCAAATTTAATAACTCTATTTGTGAACCTTGCATTTTTTGTAAAAGTGTGAAATTGCCTTTTTATGATTCCATTAATTGTACACATATACCATTTGACATTGTCCACAACGATCTTTGAACATCACCCGTCCTAAGCACCGCGGGTCATCGATATTACATTTTATTCTTAGATGATTTTACAAATTTTTGTGGACATTTCCCCTTACCAACAAATCCCAAGTGTTTACCACCTTCGCAAACCTCCATAACCTCATTCACACACAATTCACCCGCAAAATCAAACAATTTCAATGTGATAATGGTAAGGAATATGCAAACCAAAACTTTTTTAACTTTTGTAACCACAACGGCATGCAGTTTCGTTTTTCTTGTCCATACACATCGTCTCAAAATGGCAGGGTCGAATATAAAATTCGAACCATAAATAATATGATTCGCACCCTCGTTGCCCAAGCGTCCTTACCACCCACTTTTTGGCACCATGCCCTCGAAACCGCCACTTACCTCCTCAACATTCTCCCAAACAAAAACCTTGCCTTTCGATTTCCTACCACCCTTCTTTACAATTGCACACCCGAATATGACCACCTTCAAATTTTCGGGTGTCTTTGCTATCCCGTCATTCCCTCCACCACCATAGACAAACTCACCTATCATTCCAAACCATGTGTTTTCCTGGGCTACCCGCCCAATCATCGTGGTTACAAATGCTTCGATCTCTCCACTCACCAAATAATTATATCTCGCCATGTCCATTTTGCAGATTTGTCTTCCCATACTCCATTCAATCCTCTACCACACCTCCCTCCTATGAGTTTATTAATCCCACTGTGCACCCTCTTGTGTGGGATCACATCAACAGACACAAAGCTTCACCTTCACAAAATCCCACTACCAATAACCCACATGCCGGCCCAACTCCTGCAGCCCTCTCTCCGCATCCACCTACGCCACCTATCTCACCTTCTGGACCAAACCCTCCTGGCCCAAACCCGTCCGCACACTCCCATCCCACAACCCGACCCGCTGACTCCACCTCCACCTCCCAAAGAACACTTAACCCACAAACGCCCTCAGCCATACGTGCGTGGTACCAACGCTTCACTGACTTTGTTATTTTGCAGGGCTTTCAACAGAGCAAGTCTGATAATTCTCTGTTTATTTATACTCACGGATGTGATATGGCGTACCTACTCATCTATGTGGATGACATTATTCTCACCACTTCTTCTGATGCTCTTCGTCATACTCTTATGCAGGCTCTAGTAGGGGAGTTTGCAATGAAAGACCTGGGCCCTCTCTCTTATTTTCTTGGCACACAGGTAACCTGCACCGGCAACTCCTTGTTTCTATCACAACAGGCGTACGCACGGGACATTATCCACCGGGCAGCCAGGGACTCCTGCAAGCCAGCTGCCACTCCTGTCGACACTCAGTCTAAGCTCTCAGCTGATTCAGGAGAACTTCACAGCGATCCCACTACATACCGCAGTTTGGCCGGAGCTCTTCAATATTTGACATTTACTCGCCCCGACATCTCATATGTGGTACAGCAGATATGTATGCACATGCACGCCCCTCGTGTGGATCATTGGAACGCTTTAAAACGCGTCATTCGCTATATTCAGGGGACTTCCGATTACGGCTTACACCTTGGTCCGATCCGAGACATCTCTTTGGTTGCTTACACTGATGCAGACTGGGCTGGTTGCCCGACACACGTAGGTCTACTTCGGGTTACTGTGTCCACATGGGTGATAACCTCATTTCTTGGTCATTCAAACGTCAGGCAACTATCTCTCGTTCGAACGCTGAAGCTGAATACCGTGGAGTGGCAAATGTCATTGCCGATATATGTTGGATTCGTAACTTACTTCTTGAGCTGCATCACCCCTTGCCTCGCGCTACACTTGTCTATTGTGATAATATCAGCGCTGTTATCTGTCAGGCAATCCATTGCAACACCAGCGAACTAAACACATAGAACTCGACATTCATTTTGTTCGTGAACAGGTTCAACGGGGCTCTATTCGTGTCTTACATGTACCCTCCAGACATCAGATCGTTGACATTTTCTCCAAAGGGCTTCCAAGAGTATTATTTGATGACTTCAGGTCCAGTCTTAGCATCCGGCCACCCTTCGCTCCGACTGCGGGAGCGTAATAGTACATAATAATTTAGGAAACTTTGTAATTGATTTGTAATTAGTCAAAGTATATCTCTTCCCAAATATAAAAGATTTAGTTGCACTCTTTATATACCCATTATCATAATGAGAATGATTAAGGTTTCCATTAATATAATACATACGATTATGTATATGTGTGTGATTGAATTGAACCTGCATACATACGATCATACATGTGTGTTGACTTGAACATGCATACATACAAACATAAACAAACACACTAGAACCAACACCTGTCCTTACTCTTTCTATAACATTCTTCCCAAGCCATGTTGACTTTCATATTTATCTAAAATTCAATCCTAATAATCGGCTATCCATTCACAAGCTAATTCCTAGGTCACCTTATTATACTAAGGTGGTAACCTACAAGGCCTGGTTTATGTCTATATATTGTAACCGTATTGAATGGAATGCAATCAAATTTTTTTATCATATTAAATGGTAAAAGACTTTTTTTTTTGGCCGGCTAATTACGATAACAGACGATCGGTTCGCACTGCCATGACAGCAGCCCAGACCAAGATCTGCCCCTCAGAACTTACGTTGTCTGAACCGGGCCCGCGTCCTCGGAGTATCAGACTTGGTCTCATGACGACCTCCCGGAAACCGTACCACCTCCACACGAACCGATCGCTAGAGTAACGGCCGAATTAAAACCGGGGTGACTCAGGATCAGACCAGGACCCAAACGGGCCAAGATCTATCACCATCATTGCCTTGTCCTTCCAAGTGGTTGCAATGGGGTTCGAACCCGGGTCTCACGAGGAGGATCCCGGGCCGCCTACCACTACACCAACAAGTGAAGGACAAATGGTAAAAGACTTGATTGCATATAATAAAAGACTTGATTGCATTCCATTCAAGAGGATTACAATATATAGACATAAACTAAGTCCGTAAACTCAATATTAAAACTCAAAATACTATATTCCAATAATATCATCCAATTCTCATAACTTACTTTTTTAAATGAAAAAAATAAATATATGTTTCCATGTGGTCAGATTCCATTTTAAAGCATACAAAGCATGACTAGTTTGAACTCTTTATCTGACTCATGGCATCTTTATTTCCAAAAAAAATTAACAGAAATCTAATGGGTTTTGTATTGTTGGTTTCACTGTTGGGAACATACAACTGGGTGTAAGTTCGTAAATAAAGAGAAAACGGAGGGGTAAAGCTTAAAATGCGCCGAAATCCCAGTCTTATTACACATGAGGAGTTGCAGTAGATTGACCTCTGAGCTAGTGGTTTGCTCAAAGCCCAATGACCCTATACCCTGCTACTATGAGCTAACTTTCAAAGGTCACATGAGTAATTTATTTCAGCTTACCTTGCATTTGCAAGGATTTGAACCCACAACCTTACATTTAGAAGGGGGATACCATACCACTAGACTAAGAGGTCGAGTGTTAATTATTAGTTTTATTTTTTAATGACAAATTTTATACCACTTTATTTTCATCTAACCTTGTATTTGTAAGGATTTAAACTCATAATCTCATATTTGTAAGGGGGACACACCGTTCCAATAGACCAATAAGTCATGGGTAATTATTAGTTCTATAAAAAAAATTATCTTAATAAAATTTATAATATGTTTAAACTAGTAAATTGAGATTGTAAAAAAAATCGAAATAAAATATGAGTAAATGATAAAATTGGGATTTTAAAATTTAAATATCATGAAATGCCATTTTAAGTACTCATGTAATTTCTCTTGTTAAAAAAGCTACAAATTAAAACGTTAACCTTTGAATATTGGGTAACATTGTTAAGAACTAGGTATTAGTTCCCCGCGCTTCGTTGCGGGTGCGGTTGTTGTGCGAAACGTGGCGAGAGCTCCTGTTGCGTTGAGTGTTTGGTGGACGTTAAAGATCGCGCGTCGCTGTGGGAGTTCCTGTTGCGTGGAGGGTTTCGTGGACATAAAAGATAATATTAAGTGACTGTTATTCTTGCGTGAGCTTCAAAAAAATACTCGCGGCTAAAAGCTAAAAGTTTTGTGGTCAAAGTTTGAAATCCTAAAAGCTAAAATTTTGGCCAAAGTGCAATGCAAGTTTAAAAAAGTTGAGTGGTCAAAGTTTGAAATCCTAAAAGCTAAAAGTTTGGTGGTCAAAGTTTGAAATCCCAAAAGCTAAAAGTTTGGTGGTCAAATTGGAAGAAAATAAAGTTAAGCTAAAAGTTAGTGACCAAAGTTTTAAATCCTAAAAGCTAAAAGTTTGTTCCTCTAAGTTTGGTGGTCAAATTAGAACAAAATAAAGTTAACATAAAAGTTAGTGGCAGAAATAAAGTTAACGTAAAAGTTAGTGGCCAATATATATATATTAGGTGGTCAAATTGGAAGAAAATAAAGTTAAGCTAAAAGTTAGTGGCCAAAGTTTTAAATCTTAAAAGCAAAAAGTTTGTTGGTCTAAGTTTGGTGGTCAAATTAGAAGAAAATAAAGTTAACCTAAAAGTTAGTGACAGAAATAAAGTTAACGTAAAAGTTAGTGGCCAATATATATATTAAAACAAAGACACTATTAAAGTGTCTTTGTATTAACATATATAGATAATGATTTGTGTCGCATGTACGTCAAGTGCATGTGTGTACATGCGTGCGCGCCCATGTCTGCGCGTGTACCTGCGTACGCACGCTCGATTCCTCCCCCATAAGGTACAGATAGGGGACAAATTAGATTTTGAATATTTAAATTATACAAATCGAATTATTAGAATATTAAAATTTTAAAGCTGGTTTTAATTCGGTTATCTAAATCGAATGTAGGAATTCGAATCCTAATGAACCCAACTAGAATATTGAAACATTCAAAGTGGTATCATCAAAATTACAAGTTTAAAGCAAGTGAGAAGATGGTTATAAATTAACAAACAATATACTCAACTTTCAAGCTTCACTCCTCGATAGCAAGTGACCAAATCTCAAGCTTCACTACTGTCAAAATAATCACCAATGTTTATGTAATACCCGACAAATTCAACTTACTTTTCCTACAAACATTAACTATTTACCTTAGTCAAACATTAATGTTTTAAACTTAATTTGATTAATTAAGTGCGTCAAACGATACACAAACATACACGAGCATTCACGTAATGACAATTCGGTGAATTATCGGACCACACGCACAGGTCTTGTACATTGAACGTTGGTTAAACCATCAAACAAATAATTGCAGAATAAGTTGTATAAAATTATTTGCAATTATGTGGATTTGTGAACTTATGTGAAATTAATTGCAATTACATATTTACATGTTATATGGGCTATCGTAACCAACACCACAATTATTTAGGCCAACTAGTAAGTTATGATAATGTTTTAATTGGTTTTTATAAAACAAAACAAACAAAAAAAAAAAAAAAGCCCAAACTAAGCAACCTAGCCTAACCCTTGGCCCCAAACCTAAGCTAGAATGCTTAACATCTCTTAACGGGTCAGATTGACTCGGGATAAGTTGAAGGCTCATACATACGAACGAATGGATGGATAACTAACTAACCCGGATTCGAATTGTGAATTTCGAGTCCAATATAAGAGAGGGACGCCTTCAAAAGATCAAAATCCAGGTTGGCCAAATATGGAAAATGCAATGAAAAACCGCACAAAATATGGCTAATTGTAAAATTAGAATAAAACAGGAAACATCTTGCCGACAAATCCTCTCCGCGCGCCGCAAGGACATATTGGCAGAACACAAAGTGTTTTGAAATTTTCTTTTGGAAATTCTGGATTCTTTACGTACCGTGAAGACTTAGCAGAGTTCTACGCGGTACACGGAGAACTACCAAAAAGTAGCAAAAGTGTTTTCTTTTCTTTTCTTTTCTCGACTCGTTAACTTAAATACCAATCGTTTTTATGTGTTTTTATTAATAGCATACATATATTTAGCATGATTGTATACCATTAAATGTAATTATTATTGTATTATCTCTATTGTAAAATAGAGAAACCGAATGTATTATCAATACGATGTAAATCAATAGAGATGATCACGGTTTACATTCTATCATGGTATCATGAGACCAGAAACCCTAATCTCCCTCTCCCAAACTCTTCCTAATCCCAGGCGGCAACTTCTTCTTCTCCACTGCCGTCAATTTTCTTTTTGCCTTCCCTCTTCATTTATTACTTGTTCCCCTCCTACTCCACACCCTAAACATTCTATTCCTTCATTCATTATTTGTATATATTTTTTTTCTTTTCTATTTCATGCTTTAATAAAAGAACTTGTCTTACTTCATTATCATATTTTTTCCGCCGCAAAACCAACCGTACATCACTCTAATTAGTTTTTAATTATTGCAACGTTTGTTTTGATTTTGTCTACTCCACAGAAAAGTGCTTTGGTTTGGATTTTCTTTATTCATCTTAAATTGTTTCAGCCGTAAGTTTTGATAAATTTCAACCACCATAATGTTGACACAGCCTCCTCATGGCAGCCGCCGCAATCGTGGTCGGACATGTCCTGGCCGGGGACGATTTCAGCAACAGTGGCAGACTCCTTTCGTGGGCCCTTTGTTTAATCCATGGGCTGCTTATCAGCCACCTTAGCCTATTACTTCCAATGCTAGCTGGCCCAATAACTCCTTTAATCCCGTCCAACAATAGTTTGCATGGACCAACCTTCCCTGCCCATACTCAAGAGTGAACAAAACAGGCCCAGCAGCCTCAACCCAACATTCTGGCCTTCTAGGCCCACAACCACAACAAGGTAATTATACGGCTTACCGTCCACCAGACATCGAGCAGGCAAAGTACACCACGTCTCTTCAACAGCCTGACCCAACTCAATACATGGATACCGGGGCCTCCTCCACTATGTCTCACGAACAAGGTGATTTCCACTCCTTTTCTAATTCGTGCATTCCTCATAATATTATTGTAGGAAATGGTAATACTATTCTGGTTTTAGGACAAGGCACAAAATACCTATCCAAACCATTTCCACCATTTGTCCTTAAAAACGTCCTTTATTCACCTAAATTAATTAAAAACCTTATTTATGTCCGTTGTTTTACCACGGACAATTCCGTTTCTATTGAATTTGACCCTTTTGGTTTTCTTGTGAAAGACCTCAAGACGCGGACCCCTCTCCTGCAATGCAATAGCAGCGGTGACCTCTACCCTCTGGTGCTCGGGTCCTCCCCCCACAACCTACTGCTTTTGCCGCTATTTCTGCTCAGCTTTGGCATCAACGTCTTGGCCACCCAGGACGTCAAACTTTAAATTCATTAAAAACTTATAATTCTATTTTGTTTGACAATTTTAATAATAATGTATGCCAAGCTTGTGTTTTTGGAAAAAGTGTCCGTTTACCTTTTTTCGCTTCTAACAATTATACTATTCAGCCATTTGACATTTGTTAGGATCTGAGTTTGTTTGTTTTGATTGTTTAACTAAATATGGTAATAATGAAATGAAAATAGAATGAAAGTGCAGCGGAATAATAAACTGTAAATCAAAACAAGAGAGTAAATGTTTTCAGATCGAATGCTTTCATTTATCTAAAAGATTACAATCGTACAAATACTCCCCCTCAGCCTGATCACACATTGATTGTTTGTCTGAGAGAATGTTTGTGTGTGTGATACAATAGAACAGTACAAGCACTGTTCTATTTATAGACAGACTCAAAGCACTGATGACCTAGGCTGACGTCACCTAAGACAGTGACCTCTAACAGAATAACAAACATAAACATCTGCCTATTACAAACTACTGTTACATTGAAAGCACTGATATTAAACAACTGTTGTAGATAAACTCTGATGGTCTTGTATCCACTGCTGGAGCCTAAGTGCTGTTGGTTCCAACAGTGCTTTGGTCTTCAGTACTTGTATGAGCAGTTGTTCTTCATCAGACCTTTGGTCAGCAGTTGTTCTTCATCAGTTGTTTACTCAGCAGTTCTTTGTATCAGCAGTTGTTGAGTAGTTGTTTGGATAGAACAGTAGTTAGGGTCAGCAGTCTTTTGGGAGAAGTAAGTTGTAAAGACTGTTTATTCAAGGATCAAACTGATAGCATGTTTTGGCTTTCTAATCTTCTGTTCTTCTCCAGGTCAGCAGACCCAACAATCTCCCCCTAGAACAGATGATGCCAAAACTCAGCTTTATTTATTGATCTTTATTCCTCATCAGACTTTCTCTGATTTGGCCTTTGAATTGTAATTCAAAGTTCAGAGCAAATAAGTCTTCTTCATCTCTTTCTAGGTCCAGATTTAGCAATGTTTGGTGATCTTCTGCACATAGGCTGTAAGCATCATCCATGCTGATCTTCTGAACCCTTCCATCAGACCTGAGTAATGTCAATTCGTGGTTGTCTTTGTTGACTTTCCACTTTAGAATTTTTGAGTCAGTGGATTTGCTGAGATGAACTTTTATTCTTGATGAGTTGGGTGAAGGAGGTCTTCCAATGAGTTCTCTGAGCTTCTCTGTTGTAGGATCAGAGAAATAGTGTATTTGATTGAAGAGCCCTTCCTTGATGAATGTATCAGCAAACTTTCTTTGATCTTCCTCTGACATCTCCTTCTGCTTTTTGAACTGTCTTCTTGCAGCAGTTGTTAGATCAGAGGTTTCAAGTAAGCTGTCCAAGTTAAAGGTCTGTTGGGGTCTCTTCATCATTGGTTCATCAGTGTAAATTGGTTTCCTTGGTAGGCTGGGATCCTTCTTCCTATTTTCTTCCAGACTTTTGTAAGTTTCAACCAGCCTTAACTCGGACCATCTGGAAACTGACCTCATCTCCCCATAGTTGGCAGCTACAATCTCCTGCCTCATCCTTTTGAACTTCAAGGCTCTGACTGGGTCTCTGCCTTTGCCAAAGTTAGGAGTAGAGACTTTAGCCTTGGGGTCTTTGGCCATTTCTTCAATCCTGAGTAGTTCTTCTCTCAAGGCATGAGTAGTCCAACCATTGAACTGCTTTTTGTTTGCTTTGTAGGGCTTGGTTGCCATTATCTGTTCAAGAAGAGATTCCCTTACCTCCTTTTCCAAATCTACACTGAGAGGCATGGAGGACATGGAATTGCTCAGGGTCTTAGCAAAGTCTTCAATCCTTCTGAGTTTGCTAAGCTCTGCTGAATGGATGCCCTGAGCAGTCCTGTCATCCTTCCCTTTGCATTTCTCCTTAATGATGGCATCCACCTGTTCACCCTTGTATTTCAGATATTTATCAAGGTTGAGGGGAACAGGGAAGTTTGGGAGAGATGGGAAGGATCTTTCTGATGGCTGTTCAGTATTGTAGAAGGATTGTAATTCCCCCTTGAGTAGATCAAGTTCAAGGGGATACTGAACAACCAATGGTGTAATGGTTGGTGGTGGTCTATGGGATCTGAACTTGGATGTGTGTGGTGAGAATGATGTGATTGGAATAGCTGTGATAGGAGGAGTGGATTGGGCAGTTGAAGTGGTGTTTGGTGATGTGTGTATGTTTTCATCATGTACAACAAAGGTTGATTTTCTCTTCCTTGTGTACATGATTTTTGGTGATGGTGATTTGGTAGCAGTGGTTGGATTAACATCTGTTGGCCTTTTAGTAGAACCAGCAGATGTTGGGGTTTTGGCTGGTGATGTAGGTTTGGTAGTTGTTTGTTCAGGTGTGTGTGTTGGTTTAGGTACAGTGGTTTGGGAAGCAGTGTTTTGGGTAGTTTCAGTGTTTTGGGTGGCAGTGGTTTCAGTAGCAGTGGTTTTGTCAACAGAGGTGTTTAACTTAGATGGTGGCTTTCTGACATGCTTAGCACGCCTTTTCATCCTTTTAGAGGATCCCACATCTTCAGTTTCCCTTTGTTGTTTCTTCTTGAGTTCAACTAATGCTTCTGCTTTAACTTCCAAGGTGTCAGCTCTTTTCTGTTTTTCTTGAGCAGCCTTTTCAGCTTCTGTGTTTGCAGAGTCATCAACTGCTTTGTTCTTGTCAGTGGTTTGTTGTGGTGTTGTTGGTGTTGTTTGTTGTTGTTGTTGTTGTGGAGCTTGTTGTTGTGGAGCTGATTTGGTAGACTCTGGTTTCTTGGCAGACTTGGCTTGGCCTTTTTGAGAAGGAGGACAACCAAAAGGATCTAGTTTTGGTAGCCTATCTCTGCCACTCTCCCCCTTTTTGGCATCATCAGCCGTGAAAGCATCATCATTTTCATCCCTGAGGATGGTGGTAGGGGCAGAGCCAGTAGTCTTCAGCAGATGGTCCTTGATGGCAGCATGGGTATCTTTGTACCTTGCATCTACCATATTCCTGATCTCAGCCATGTAAGTTTCATGTGTCTGATCAGCCAGTTTTCTGTGAGCTATGATGATAGGGGAAACTGATTTCCATAACTCACTGGCTATATCAGCTGTGGATGGTTGACTCTTGGAAAGGTCTGCAATCGAGCTCAGTATAAGCTTAACATCAGATTTGATGTCAGCAACAGAGGTTTCAATGACAGAAACTCTGTCCGTCAATTCTTGGTATTTTGACCCATCTCCTAAATTAATAGGATCATCTGAGTCCCTACCAGTGGTAGTTCTACCTGATTCAGTCCTAATAGGTGAATCAGATGCCCCTTTTTCTTGGTACTGGGGACTTCCAACTGTTTTTGGAGACACTATAGTGGCTTCAACAGTTGTTGCCTTCAAGGGAGTCTTAGCTATGTAATCACTGTCCTGATGTGAGACAGTGGTCTCTACATCAGTAGTGGCTGCTCCACTTGAAAACTCACCTAGAGTTTCATTGAACTCGGGTGGTGTAACCTCCTCTTCTGTTTGTGGGATAGCAGATTGTATATTCTCAGGACCAGTCACTTGTTGGAATATACTCTCAGTGACAGGTGGAAGAGAGGAACTGGGATCTTCCTGAGATTTGTCAATTGCTTCAAACAGAGGTTGCATTGTTTGTGGGACATGATGTGATGGTGAGGGTGGAGGAGTAACAAGAGAATTAGCCCTGGGAGAGGGGCTTGTGAACATTTGGTCAAGTGACTCAAATGTATCATGATGTGTGTCCCCTTGGCTTACAACATGATCCTTTTGAGAGGATTCATGAGGAGTTTGGTCAGGTGGAGGTATGTCCAACTGTTGTGAGGAAGTAACAACAGTGGTTTCAGGTTGCTTTTGTTGTGCAACAGAGGTTTCTTCTGGTACCTCAACATCCAGAAGCCTCATTTGTGGTTAAGTGGTGGTTTTTGTGGATGGATTTTCTTTTTGGAAGTAGCTGGTGTGGGTTTCACAGCACTGGATGTAGTGCCATGATCACCAGGAGCAGTGGGCTCAACAACAGAGGTTTTGACAACAGTTGTTGCCTTTGTCCTCTTTTTTTGTGTTTTAGAAACTTTTGACACTTTAGACACTTTTTCTTGGGTGCTTCCACCCAGCATTCTTGTGAAAGTTTCATCAGTTAAGCTTTTCATTTGCATAGCCTCACCCTTTTTGAAAACTTTTTCTGGTAAGACCTTTTGTAAGATTACACTAAGAATTCTTGGGTAAATAAGAAAAACATTGTTTGACCCAGACTTGACTGCTTTCACATTTGATACCAAGTCCATGAACAATCCCTGGGAAAGATTGAAGTCAGAGTTTGACAACATAGCATAACCCAGATATTGCATCCTCAATGGAATTTCATTAAAGGATGTGGACTTAGCAGAGACACAAAGAAGAAGAGTATGGAAGAAAAATTTCATGACTGGAGGGAAAAACTTTTTGAAAAGAGTTGATCCAGTCATCTGACCATCATACCCTCTTTCTTGGAACTCAGTGTGAAGCTCTGTTTTAGTAAAGGAATCCTTACCTGCCAGGTCATTCAGTGTGAAGGTTGTGGATATGGTTTCAGGGGTAATGACGATACTGGTTTCTCCAATTTTGGAAATAATGGAAGTAGGCTTTTTGTCTTGTAGTAGAAACTCAGCATTCAACCAAAATTCTTGGAGTGTATCAAGATAAATGGGGGCGTTAGCGGTTAGGATGGGTAAGTATTTTGAGTTAAGGAAAATGTCGATGGTGGAGTGAAATGAAGCGTTGTCATCTGTTTTAATCAGATAGGGGAGACAATTGTGTGTAGCTTTGGCTTGAAGATCCATTTTAGTGGATTTCGAAGGTGAAGATGATTGAAGATTGATGGAGGGTTTGAGAATGAAGAAGGCGGTTTTCAGTATTTTGAATACAATGAGACAGTGTAACGTCTGTTGTGGTAAAACAGGATTTTTATAGGCTCAATGAAACCGCTGATGTGGCCAAACCTCTGCTTATATGAACAGACGTGGCAATCATCTGATGGATGAAACATCTGGTGGAGAACAGCTGTTTTTGGCAAACAGCTGATACAAACAGCTGTTTTTTTTTTAATATAGTATATATATAAGGAGATAGTTGTTTTATCTGAGCAGATGTTCTGAAACAGATTTTTCAACTAACAGTTGTTTTATCTGATCAGATGTTTTGAAACAGACTTTTCAACCAACAGTGGATATGAATGAAACAGTGGTTGTTTTATCTGATCAGATGTTATAAACAGATTTTTCAACCAAACAGTTATGAAAAAATTTGATTTGCTGAAACATTTTATTAAGATTTATTGAACCTTTATTTGTTTAATCCATGTTTAACATACCAATTCTGGAAATCAAGTTTGTAAAGGTAGATGTGTCTAAAGCTTTTGTTAACACATCTGCCAACTGATCCTCTGTTGGAACATGGTGTAAAGAAATCAAACCTTTTTCATAGCTGTCTCTGACAAAATGATGTCTTATGTCAATGTGTTTGGTAGTGGAATGAGAGACTGGATTCTTGATGATATTTTCAGCAGCTTGACTGTCTAACATGAGTGGAGTCCTAAGTGAAGTTATCCCAAAATCCAGTAGTTGATTTTGAAGCCACATGAGTTGGGCTATACAGCTTGCAGCAGCAATGTATTCAGCTTCAGCTGTTGAAGTTGAAACAGCTGCCTGCTTTTTGCTTTGCCATGAAACTAAGGCATTCCCTAGAAATTGGCACCCTCCTGAAGTGGATTTTCTTGTGGTGTGACAGCCAGCAAAGTCACTATCTGAATAACCTGAAAGCTCAATGTTTCCATTAGCAGGATACCAGATACCAAGTGTGGGAGCACCTTTGAGGTATCTGAATATCCTTTTCACAGCAATAAGGTTTGACTTTCTGGGTGAAGCCTGGGATCTGGCACAGACACAGGTAGCAAACATAATGTCTGGCCTAGATGCAGTTAGGTACAATAAAGACCCAATCATACATCTATAATGTGTTTGATCAACCAGTTCATCCTTGTCATCAATAGTGAGCAGCTTGACTGTACTCATAGGTGTGCTACATGGCTTACAATCATTCATCTCAAATCTGGTTAATAAGTTCTTTACATATTTGTTTTGGTGAATGAAAGTGCCATTTTGCAGTTGTTTCACTTGAAGACCAAGGAAACACTGAAGCTCACCCATGGCACTCATCTCAAACTCTGCTGTCATGAGTTTTCTGAACTCTTCACACATTTGGTTACATGTGGATCCAAAAATGATGTCATCCACATATATTTGAACTATCATTAAGTGTTTCCCTTTCCATTTAAGAAATAAAGTTTTGTCTATTTTACCTCTTGTGAAGCCAATGGATAAGAGAAATGTGGAGAGAGTTTCATACCATGCCCTTGGTGCTTGTTTGAGTCCATACAAAGCTTTGTTGAGCTTGTAGACATAGTCAGGATGGAATGTGTCTTCAAAACCAGGTGGCTGACATACATAGACCTCCTCCTGAATTTTGCCATAAAGGAAAGCACATTTGATGTCCATCTGATACACCTTTATGTTGTGGTTGACAGCAAAGGCTAAAAAGAGTCTGATGGCTTCTAGTCTTGCTACAGGAGCAAAAGTCTCATCATAATCTATTCCTTCTTCTTGTCTGAAGCCTTGAACCACAAGCCTGGCTTTATTCTTGACAACAATACCCCTTTCATCAGTCTTGTTTTTGAAGACCCACTTTGTTCCTATAGGACAAACATCCTTAGGAAGTGGTACAAGCTCCCATACTTGTTGTCTTTTGAATTGAAGGAGTTCTTCCTGCATGGCTTCTACCCAACTGTTGTCTTTCAGTGCCTCTTGGTACTTGACAGGTTGTGTGAGGGATAAGAAACCTGCAAAAAGACAGATATTTGAGGATTGGCTTCTTGTGAGCACACCCTCTCTGATGTTGGATGAGCTCTTAAGTAAATAAGATCTCCTTGATATGGAACAATGGCATTTTGAGGTGATGGACAGAGGTTTGGTGACTCTGTTGGTGTAACATCTGTTGGTACTTCTGTAGTGCCATCAGATGTTTGGAATGGTAATGGAGGAATGGGTCCAAGTGGTGCGAAATTTGACTGACTTTTGTCAACAGATGATTGACTTTTGTCAACAGATGATAGGTCAGTGGTTGTGAGGGGTGAAGCAGTGGTTTGAGGATAAGACTGGCCAACAGTGGTTGACACAGCTGTGGCAGAGTTTTGACAATTGTTTTGAACAGCTGCTTCCTCTGAGGCAGAATAGACTTTGTAGTGACTGGGGATCACAACATCTGTTCTGTAATCTTGCTGTGGAGACTGTGGAATACCTGCATTGTTAGCTTTAACAGTGATATCTTCAAATTTGAATTTATCTAAATCAAATAGTTCAGCAGGGTTTGCAGGGATTTTTAGAGATGAAAGTTCATTGAACTTTACATTCAGAGTTTCTTCTATTGTCTTAGTCCTTGTGTTAAACACTTTGTAGGCCTTAGCAGTAGAAGAATATCCCAGAAAATAACCACAGTCTACTTTGGCTGCAAATTTTGAAATGGAATCTTTGAGATTTAAAATGAAACATGGGCAGCCAAAGATTTTGAAAAATGAGATTAATGGTTTGATTTTGAACAAAATTTCATAAGCAGTTTTTTGATGTCTGGGGTTGATCAAAACTCTGTTTTGAACATAGCAAGCAGTGTTTACAGCTTCTGCCCAAAATGACAGTGGCAAACCAGAATCTGCTAGCATGGTTCTTGCAGCTTCTATAAGAGTCCTATTTTTCCTCTCAACCACCCCATTTTGTTCTGGTGTTCTTGGGATGCTGAACTGCCTCACAATCCCTTTTGACACACAAAAGGCATCCAACTCCTTATTTTTAAACTCTGTTCCATTGTCACTCCTGAAGACTTTTACTGGCAAGTCATATTGCTTTTCAACTTTGGTGACAAAGTCCTTCAATATACCTGCAGTCTCATCCTTAGAATGTAAAAAGTAAGTCCATGTAAACCTAGAAAAATCATCAACTATGACAAGACAAAATCTCTTTCTTCTTAGACTCGTGATTTTAACAGGGCCAAACAAGTCCATGTGCAACAGTTGTAGACACTGACTAGTTTTGGACTCATCAATGGATTTGTAAGAGCTTTTATGTTGTTTCCCTTTTAAGCAAGAAACACAATGCTCATCACATTTAAATTCTTTTGATGGTAAACCTCTGACAAGGCTTTGTTTGGAGAGTGTGTTGATAGTATTAAGGTTGGTGTGACCCAATCTCCTATGCCACAATTCTGTCTCCTTAGTGGAGGCAGCAGAAAACAGACAGACATTTGCCATAGGATTGTCCTTTAACATATCAACAACATACACATTGCCACTTCTATGAGCAACAAGTTGTGCTTTGCTCTCAGCAATAATGGTATCAATCTTTTTCACCACTTCTGGCCCAATAATCTTACAAGTTTTCTTTGTGAAAAATGAGCCATAACCTTTGTCACTCATTTGTGAAACACTCAGAAGATTAAACTTGAGATTATCAATAAGATTGACATTTTCAAACTTGAGTTTTCCAGCCTGTACAGTCCCTGAACCCAACACCTTACCTTTAGAATAATTACCAAAGGATATATCACCCCCTCCATGAGCCAAGAAGTCCAGAAGCAGGGCTCTACATCCTGTCATGTGCCTGGAACCTCCACTATCTACATACCAAAGACTATCTAAACAAGCGAAGCTCCCTGCACATCAGTAAATGATTAGTTTTGGTGAGTGTCCAAAGCCAAGTTGGCTTTGGATGGGTCCTCAGACCTTTCAGACTCAAGCTTTGGAAGGTGATCAGTGGTTTGGACCAATTTCTGAATTAAGGTCAACAACTGCTGCTGACCATTTGCCAGTGCTTGGATGTCAACACTTGGGGCAGCAGTTGTTTGATCACTTCCTGACAGATGATAATACCCATATGGATTTCTGTTCACTCTTGGTTTAGAGGGTCTCTTTGGATCCTCATAAACATGTGGCAGACTGTGACATGGAGGTTGACCATAACCTCTTGGGTATTTGCTTGTGGGTGGAGCATCTGTTACTTGGACATCTCTAGAAGCAGATGTTTCAAGCCTTTTTGTAACAGATGTTTGGACAGGGGTGAAGGTCTGTTTGGGCTTTCCTTTTGGAGTACTAACCACAGGGTTTGCAAGAGTTTTAGCTTTGTATTCTTGTATTTTTACATCAAAATTTTTGAGATACAAGCACTCTTTGGTCTTGTGATTCTTTTTCCCACATATTGAGCATGTGGCTTTGGAATCACATTCACTTGTTCCTTTGTTAATATCATATGCTTTTAGAAGAAAACAGTTTTTGGTGACATGATTCTTCTTTTCACAGAAATCACAGAACAAGTTGACAGTCTTTTCTTTCTTCTTCCCCTTTTCAGCCTTCTTTTCAGCAGATGTTTGAGCATCTGCTGGAAGATCTTTCAGGGGAATGACTTTTGCCAAGGGAATGACCCTTGCCTGAGGAGCTGTCTTTCCCTCAGGTGTTTTGAAATCAACAGGTTTATAATTCTCAAGAGTATCACACTCATCAGACCAAGTAGGTTTAAATTCATACTTTTCAAGTTCAGTAAAAGATGAGGAACCTTCTGGTTTTTCAAGAACAATTTTCTTACCATTTGGTTCAGTGATTTTAATCTCTTGACCCTGCAGGTTTGTTGGTACTATCTCAACAGACTTTTGACTCTTTGTGTCAGTGTTTTCAAAAGCTGGAGCAGTGGTTGCAAAACCAAAGCCAAACTTCACATGACTTTTGGTTTGTTTGTTGAGTAGCATCTCAAATCCTCTACATGATTCCACCCATTTCTTACATTCAACTTGGGTGGACTCAAGCTCACTTTTACAACTTTGATATTTTGCTATCATAGTTTGGAGCTGGTCTTTGGTTATAGTTGCTTCATGTTTTAAGCTGCTTATTTCAGACTCTTTTGCAGTTAAACTTGTTTTCAAATCTTTTGTAAGTTTTTCAAATTTAACTTCATCATCCAAAATTTTCTTTCTAAGGTTTTCATTCACCTCTTTAATGTTAGCAAATGCTATCACACATTTGTCAGAACACAACTCTTTAAGAATTTGAGGAGATACCTTAGCAGCAGCCATCAATGCACAATCACACTTGCACTCACAGTCATCAGATGCACCCCAGGGATCTGTGAGATTGACAACCTCTTCTTCAGGTTTTTCACCTGTAACAACTTCACTAACAACATCATCAGTCACAACATCAGATTCAGTTACCACCTCCTCAGATTCAATCTCATCCACCATAGCCATGAAACAAAAATTTTCTGGTTCATTTTCAGCTTTGGCAACTAGTGCAAAATTCTCATCTGTTAGCTCATCAGGTAGATTGCTCCAATCAACAAAGCCTTGTGTAAAGAAGCTTTGTTGACTGGTCTCTGCAGGAGCAGAGGATGGAGCAACAGTCGTTTGCACAGGTGCTTGAGCAACAGGTGTTTGCACATAGTGGATCTGAGGAACAGTGGTTTGGACATACTGGACAGGAACAGTGTTTGAGGACTGTGCAAAATGAGCAGTGTTTTGCACATTTGGTCCAGGGGCATTATAGGAATTCTGATAAGTGTTGGTCTGTGGTCTTTGATTTGGATAGGTTATCATAGGTGTACCATGTTGACCCCTACATTCCCTAGCAAAATGACCAAACCTATGACATTTATAACACTTGATCTTTGATTTATCCAACCCAACCTTAGATCTGCCAGTCAACCCTGGAAACCTTCTACCAGTTTTCTTGTAAAAATTATTAGTTCTTACACTGAGAAGGGCCAATTGGTGCATAATGTCCATTTCTTCCAAATCGTCAGGGTCAAAGTATTTCAGGTCATCATACTCAAAGGATATATTGTCAGATGCCTGGATATCACCACCACTTGCTGTGAAAGCATAGTTTGGTGAATAAGAATCAGAGTTAAAACCTGAGTTAAAACCTGAAGTTATGTCAATAAAATGATCATAACTCTGATCCTTTGTGTTTCCAGGCACATCATCATGACCCAAAAGTGCTGTATTCCCAAACACATAGTCATCAGACACTTTTCCAGAGTCCTGGAGCTTCTTTTTCTGGTTAAGCTCTCTCTCATAGGTCAAGAGCTTACCATGAAGCTGGGTCAGTGATAGGTCTTTAAATCCTATTGAGTTTCTCATCACAATGGCAATAGTGTCCCATTTGTCTGGTAATGATCTCAAAAACCTATGGTTCAAGGTTGAATGAGGGTAAGTAAGACCAACCAATTTTAGTTCACTAATTAAGCAATTAAATCTCTCAAACTGTTGAGTTAATGACTCTCCTTTGACATGACTGAATGTTTCATATTGTTGGTTAAGTATTTCACGATTGTTTTCAATAACCTCCTCAGTCCCACCAAACTGTTCTTTCAGTGCATCCCACAACTCCTTTGCACTGTTACAGTGTAACAACCCATCATATATATCATTGGGTAGAGCCATGGCCACAATACTGAAGGCCTTAGCATCTAGCTCAATTTTCTGAAAATCCTGGTCGGAGTAGTTTTCAAGTTTCTTTGGCTCAAACACTTTGGGATCTTCAGTACTCGGCACAGTCGGAACATGTGGTCCGAAGATAACCGACTTCCAACACCCAGTGTTTTGTTGAGCTAGAACATGGCTCATCCGACGTTGCCAGATATTGTATTCAGATCTGACAAGCATCGGTGGCTTGTTGTTCGTGCCAGTGTTATGTGGATCGTGATTGATAGAAGCCATTCTCTGATTTTTCAAAAAACAAAGTCTGTTTAAAAACGGTTGAAGCGAAATTAAACTATTACTCTGTTTTCAATCTAACAGACAAACGATATAAATAATTGTGAGCTGATTATTAAATTGATTTGTTAGATCGAATTTAATTGACCAAGCTCTGATACCAATTGTTAGGATCTGAGTTTGTTTGTTTTGATTCTTTAACTAAATATGGTAATAATGAAATGAAAATAGAATGAAAGTGCAGCGGAATAATAAACTGTAAATCAAAACAAGAGAGTAAATGTTTTCAGATCGAATGCTTTCATTTATCTAAAAGATTACAATCGTACAAATACTCCCCCTCAGCCTGATCACACATTGATTGTTTGTCTGAGAGAATGTTTGTGTGTGTGATACAATAGAACAGTACAAGCACTGTTCTATTTATAGACAGACTCAAAGCACTGATGACCTAGGCTGACGTCACCTAAGACAGTGACCTCTAACAGAATAACAAACATAAACATCTGCCTATTACAAACTACTGTTACATTGAAAGCACTGATATTAAACAGCTGTTGTAGATAAACTCTGATGGTCTTGTATCCACTGCTGGAGCCTAAGTGCTGTTGGTTCCAGCAGTGCTTTGGTCTTCAGTACTTGTATCAGCAGTTGTTCTTCATCAGACCTTTGGTCAGCAGTTGTTCTTCATCAGTTGTTTACTCAGCAGTTCTTTGTATCAGCAGTTGTTGAGCAGTTGTTTGGATAGAATAGTAGTTAGGGTCAGCAGTCTTTTGGGAGAAGTAAGTTGTAAAGACTGTTTATTCAAGGATCAAATTGATAGCATGTTTTGGCTTTCTAATCATCTGTTCTTCTCCAGGTCAGCAGACCCAACAACATTGTTCACAGTGATGTTTGGACCTCACCCATAATTAGCTCGTCTGATCATAAAATTATGTATTATTTTTGGACGACCACACCGACTTTTTATGGACCTACCCAATTACCCAAAAGTCCCAAGTCTTCCCTGCCTTTACCCAATTTGCCACCAATATAAAAACCCAGTTTGAACGCACAATTAAAACCTTTCAGTGTGACAATGGCCGTGAATACGTAAACAACTCGTTCCAAACCTTTTTTTTTACCACAAACGGCATTTTATACCGCTTATCATGTCCCTGCACATCCTCACAAAATGGTAAAGCTAAACGAAAAATCCGCACCATCAACAGCATGATCCGCACCTTGTTGGCCAATGCCTCTCTACCACTCACTTTCTGGCACTTTGCCCTCGAAATCGCCACTTACCTTCTCAATGTATTACCAAATAAAAGCACTCAAAAGAACCCCCCCCCCCACCGAACTCCTCTATAATGCCACACCTTCCTATGAACACCTTCGTGTGTTTCGGTACTTGTGTTATCCCCTACACCCTTTCACCACCATTCATAAACTCGAAAACTGCTCCCACCCATGTGTTTTCCTCGGTTATCCTCCCACTCATAGGGGATACCGGTGCCTTGACTTACACACTAAACAAATACTCATCTCTCGACATGTTGCCTTCGATGAAACCACTTTCCTTTTCTCCCAATCCGCAAACCCACCACCCACGTATGACTTTTTGACCGATACTTTCCCACACCATTTATGTCCACATATACAAACCCGTGTCACACCCACCCCTTCTACTCACCAGCCCACCTCATCGGGTCCCACACCTTCCGTTGCCACCGCCAATGACCAGCCCAACATTCACCCTACCAATTCCTCCTTTGGGCCCAACAACTGATCCCGTACCAGCCCATCACCCGCCCTCACCCCATATGTTACTACCTCTACCCTTCCATCTCAGCCCGTAAATCCAGGCCAACAGTCCACAACCTCCTCGCATCCGCCCCACCCACTTCCACCTTCGCCTATTCCTCCCACAAACTATCCACACACACGCTCCATGAGTGGTGTGTTTAAACCGAAACAACCTTTTAACCTCACCACCACAACCACCAAATCCATTGTACCCATTCCCAAAAACCCGACCGATGCCTTAACTATACCGGAATGGTACTCTGCCATGAGTACAGAATATAATGCATTAATTAGAAACGAAACTTGGGAATTAGTACCTCGTCACCCAAACATAAATGTTATACGGAGTATGCGGTTGTTTAAACATAAACTCAGGTCGGATGGCACTTTGGTGCGGTATAAGGCGAGATTAGTTTGTGATGGTCGATTACAGCAGGCGGGTATCAATTGCGGTGAGACATTCAGACCGGTTGTTAAACCGACTACTATTCGGACAGTCCTCTCTATAGCACTGTCCAAGCATTGGTTTGTTCATCAATTAGACGTCACTAATGCCTCCGTTTATGGGAATCTCCATGAAACCGTCTACATGTACCAGCCAATGGGGTTCCGAAATAAGCAGTTTCCAGATCATGTTTGCTCTCTGAAAAAGTCCTTATGGACTGAAACAGGCCCCACGGGCCTAGTACCAGCGGTTCACAAACTTCGTTCTTTCTATTGGTTTTCATCACAGCAAGTGTGACGCCTCGCTTTTCACACTACATCAGGGAGCTGACACATCATTTCTTCTTCTTTATGTTGACGATATTCTTCTCGTTACCTCGTCTGACACTCTTCGTCAGACCCTCATGGCTCGTCTCGGCAGTGAATTCTCCATGAAAGATCTTGGGCCTCTAAGCTATTTTCTTGGCATATCGGTGACCCGTACAAAAGACACCATGTTTCTTTCACAGCAGTCCTATGCGACTGACATTATTTCACGTGCAGGCATGCAATGTTGTACCCTAGTTGCTACACCGGTTGATACTACTAGCAAACTCAATGCCACTGCCAGTGGACTGTTTCATGACCCAACTTTATTTCGCAGTCTCGTAGGAGCTCTACAGTACTTGACTTTTACACGTCCAGGCATCTCATATGCAGTACAACAGGTGTGCATGCATATGCACTCTCCTCGCATTGACCATTGGAATGATCTCAAGAGAATTATTCGGTATATTAAAGGAACATTATCTTTTGGATTAACTCTTCATGCGAGTTCCACACAGGCTCTAGTTTCATATAGTGATGCGGATTCGGATTGGGCCGGTTGTCCCGACACGCGACGATCCACCAGTGGGTATTGTATCTATTTTGGAGATAATCTTATCTCTTGGTCGTCTAAATGCCAGAGCACAGTTTCTCGTTCCAGTGCTGAAGCAAAGTATTGGGGAGTGGCTAATGTAGTTGCTGAGATTTGCTGGTTACGTAATCTTCTACTTGAGCTTTATCATCCATTATCTTGAGCCACGTTAGTTTACTGTGATAATGTAAGTGTGATCTACTTGTCTCGAAATCCTGTTCAACATCAACGAACAAAACATATAGAGCTGGATATACACTTTGTTCGTGAACAAGTTCAACGTGGTCAGGTTCGAGGTCTACACGTGCCCTCTCGCTATCAAGTCGCTGAACCCCAGCCTCATGAACTGAGCGCTCATGAACCCCAGCCTTTTGTTCACGCCTTAGGGGATTTAGATGATGTCTAATCTTTTGTAAATGTTTCATTTAGTTTATTACTAAAGCAAAACTAGGCTCAATATCACCTACTGTTCCAAAACCATTGTCAACAACCGTTACTACGAATGCTATTAGTGTTCAAGCTTCCATGGAACAAGATAAAGTTTCTATTAGTTGTAAACATTCATGTAAAAGAACAGCAAAGCATGCAATAGTTTTTATTAAGAGATAATTACATAAATTGTCCTTTAGTTATTACTAAAATTGCATCTTTTGTCCTTTATGGAAAATTTTCACTCCTTATATCCTTTATTTTATCAATTTGTTACACCCTTTGTCCTTTAGCCTAACTTAGTTAAAAAACTTGGTTAACTTTATTTTCTAAGTTTACACTTTTAGCCCCTATAGTTTTGATCGAACCATAACCTTTGATTGACCTCGAATTCGACCACGACAATTAACGAATTCATAGGGCTATTATAGAACATCAAATTCTGATCAAAAGCATGTATAATAATCGTACTAACCTGATCGTTTTCGAGGCTAAATCGAATGATTACAATTGCGACTGGTTGATCTTATTCTTCAAATTGTGAACGATTTGGTGAGTGTTTATGGTATATTTTTGCACAGAAATGGTCAAATAAGGCATAAGATGTTTAGCATGTTCCATAAACGTTTAAAAATGTATTTTGAGAAAATAAAGGTTTTCAAACGTTTAAAAACCCACTTGCAAACCGAGCCTCTATACCATAAATTGAATCCTGTTATAACATCTTATGCCTTAGTCGACCGTTTCTGTGCAAAAATATACTATAAACACCCATCAAATCGTCCGCAATTTAAAGAACAAGATCAACCAGTCGCAATTTTAATCGTTCGATTTAGCCTCGAAAATGATCAGGTCAGTACGATTATTATACATGGTTTTGATCAGAATTTGATGTTCTATAATAGCCCTATGATTTCGTTAATTGTCGTGGTCGAATTCGAGGTCAATCAAGGGTTATGGTTCGATCAAAACTATAGGGGCTAAAAGTGTAAACTTAGAAAATAAAGTTAACCAAGTTTTTTAACTAAATTAGGCTAAAGGACAAAGGGTGTAACAAATTGATAAAATAAAGGATATAAGGAGTGAAAAATTTCCATAAAGGACAGAAGATGCAATTTCAGTAATAACTAAAGAACAATTTCTGTAATTCTCTCTTTTATTAATTAATACATGCACATGTTGTTGCTGTTAAAACAGGATGCATATTATTTATTACCTATGTGCGTATAGTGTTTATGTTGTGTGTTGGCTTTAACACATAAAGTATCAACACCTAATCATAAAGTGTCGAATCAGAAGGGACGGGGCACAAGAGGCTAAGAGAATGAGGCTTGTGAAGTCTCTCGGCTACACCACCCCACCTAAGGGGCTTCAACTTTAAACTTGAAATCTAAGCAATCTCGCTCGTGTCCCCCTCAAAATCCAAGCAATTGCGCCACGAATGTGGTCGCTTGTTCGTGGTGGCTTGTTCGCATTGGGCTTAGCATGGGGCTGTTGTGGTGTTTGCGAGCCACGTGGCTCGCGAATGACTCGCGCCGGGCTATTCACGTGTCCACAACATGTAGCCTTATTGTTTTAAAGTCATTTACAAACCCATATATCCTAAGCTAACACTTAAAATAAAAAAGAAGAGAAGTTAGTGGATGTTATGTAACACCATCCATTGATTTTATCATGTGTATTTTAGCATTCCACCAACATTGAAACTCCTATTCTTTCATATAGTGTATAATTGTGTTTTTAATACTTTGCCTCGAATTACATAAATTTAATCAAATGAAATTATATTTGTGCGTAAAAAACGACCCAATATTAGGGGAGGATTGCACAACTTCACTGATTTACACCAATTCTGCATTGCCATATTACTTTACTGATTTACTTCATTGAAACAGTTTTTTAGAGGCAACACTTCACTGATTCACTTCATTAAAAAAATTAAAGTTTTTTTAATAGCCATTTAACTAAAAAAATATCCGTTTCATTAAAATAAAAAAATTACAAGAAATGTCAATTTAAAAAAAAAACATACAAACACCTAAAATCTACTCGTCACCTTCATTGTCGCCTTCGTCTTCCATCCAATAACGATCCCAATCGTATTTCGTCGTGATTTCTTCTTTTCGTTTCAAAACCATTTCCAAGGATTTACCTTTGAGGTGGTCGTGCGGTTTTGAATACATATTCGAATCATGGTCATACTGCCTTTGCCTCAACAATTCACGTTGTTCCTCCAAAAACGCTAAAGTTTTTTCTCCTTGTTGAGATTGTAGGGTGACCAAGTGGTTCTGTTTATCTTCTTTCATCCCTCGGTATAACCCAAATTCGTCAACCAATTATGTTTTGCTTGAAGACTCGGCCGGGGCTTTCTTATTTTTGCGTTTTGGTCTCATTGGGTGGGTATCTTCATTGAGATTCGACATGTGGCTAGTGAGGGTGGACTCGTCTGGTGTAGAAAACGCTGACGACTGATAGTTGACGCATTCCGATAACTTCCGTCTCTTGTCGGAATGACTATCATACGTTTCTTCACCCAGCAACGCTTGTTTTTTTCATTTGTCGTGATCTTTTACAATCTCTCATGCCGCTTCATTATTAAAACCAGAAGGATGAGTTCCTCTGTAATCTTTCAGTGCCTTTTGCATCACATTAAGATCACTACATTCATTCCCTCATAGGCGCTCCTATATTCAAGCAAGTGAAAATATATTTTACTAAACGTTACCGCTTGTTGATGAAGGCCATTGAACGCAGTCATTTGTGGGTTCATAGAGGTCCATTTTGAAGTTATTTGATCGAGGCTTCGGGTGGATCCTCCCAACAATTGTGTGTAATGTTTTTGGACCACCTTTCAAAAACTCCCCTTGCTTCTTTCATTACTTTTCTTCATATTATCCGACACATAGCACCAAGCTTTTGCCAAAGAAACCTCTTGTGTCGTTGACCACTTCACAGCTATTGATCGCTTCCTAAATTTCTTTTTCCCCCGCTTGTCAACTTCTGTAACTTCATCTTCTACAACAAGCATCTCCTCTACATCATCGCCTAATTCTTTATCTTCAAGTGCCTTGAATTGTGTCTCTGGCACAAATTCTTCCTCCTCCTCATCATCATCGTCACGTAGGTAAAGGTCTCGCCATGTATCATCATTTATTTGTCGGACGTTTGGACTCCTCATTGCAAACAAGTCAAACTTCTATATATGTTGTGGTGTTAATTGAAGTGGCGTAAAATAATATACAAAATAATTGGGTGGGGGTTGGCTTTGGGGTTGTTGGAATTGTTGGTATTGTGGGTAAAACGGTTGTGGTGGGGGTTGACTTTGTGGAAAATTCATCACATGCCTATAGCCTTCCACCATACCCGAGCTCAAACCCAAACCCGAACCTCTACCTCAACTACTGGAACCCCCTCTTTTAGATTTAGAGGATCCCCTCCCACCTTTTGCCATACTCTTTGATTTCTTTGGATCCATTTGTTTATGCTTGAAAGTAGTTTAGTTAATCTAAAGTTGAGAGAGTTTTGTTTTTTTTTCATCAACCGTGGACATTTTTTATATAACAAGTTTTAAACGGGTAAAAAATATGACCGTTGCATTTAAAACATATATTTTGAAAGGTCAAAATTGGACCGTTACATTTAATACATAACTTGTTCACGCCCGTTAGTTATAACCAGCAAAGGGTCTATGGGACCCTACCAGCACCATCGGCGGTGATGTTACCGTGCTAATAGTGGGAAATCCGTGAACAATTCTGGTTGTGCCATGTCCCCCTTATAATGTGATAATAAATGAATGTTTATGTCACTTAACTTCTTTTTTTACATGTTCTTGTAATCCGTCATTCTTATTTTCCATAATTCAACATACTTCGAAAGTATTTGCTTTTTTTTTTTGAAAAAAAAACTTTTACTAGAAACCACACCCGCTAGCAAGCGACTAGCAAAGGCAAGCCAAACAAGGAAAAACACATTAAAAGACTTCCATTTATTCCAATCTAACAAGACTATTTTATTAGAGCGGTTTACAATCCAAAGAAAACTAAACGCTTTTATATCCCATATAATTTCTTAATCTCTATCGACACTTCGTTATTGTGAAAAAGTCGAACCTACTTTGTCAACTAGTAGATTAAACTATTTAGAGCTGTTTAACTTATGTTACTCAAGTTTATTTTATTTGTATTTCCAATTATAAAGAAAACCTTTTTAACTTTTTCTTTTGAAAGACGACATAATTTTATTACTTAACTAGTATAAATGTAATGCCCCAAAACCTGAACCTTAATTAAATAGTATGTTTTATTGTGTTATTGCGTGAATAAAATAACTAAATATCTAACCTAGTTAGATATACAAATTAAATAGAAGGAAAATAAGGTTTTTGATACAAAGACAATAAAAACCAAACATGAGGGGCTGAACTTGTCAGTTTCTAATTAAAACAAAAAAAAATTAATTAATGGAAGTAAAAACTCCCTAATCTTCTATTTCCATGGATTGATGTAGGGGAAGAGAGAAAAAAAGGTTTCAAAAGCAAACTAAAAAACCTACTCAAATTAAAGGTTGGAATGAAGATTAAAGCCTTGCAGGTCTAAGGTGCTGTTTGTTTTTTCTGCAGGAAAATGTCTACAGTCTGCGGACCACATCTGCAGACATCTGCAGGAGAAGAGGTGGACCAAAGGTCTGCAGTTTACAAGAAGAAGACTGTTTGTTTGTTAATGTCTACAGGCTGCTGAAATAAACTGAAATTTAAATAAACTAATTTTTTACAACAGTCTGATGGTAGACGATGGTGGTGGTGGATGGTGGTGGTGGACGGTGGTGGTGGACCATGGTGGTGGTGGGCGGTGGTGGTGGATGGTGGTGGTGGATGGTGGTGGGTGGGTGGTGGTGGTGGACGGTGGTAGTGGTGGTGGTGGGTGGTGGTGGACGGTGGGGGACTGTGGTAGGTGGTGGACGGTGGTAGGTGGTGGTGGACCGTGGTGGTGGTGGACCATGGTGGTGGTGGACGGTGATGGTGGTGGTGGGTGGTGGTGGTGGTGGACCGTGGTAGGTGGTGGTGGATGGTGGTGGACCATGGTGGTGGGTGGTGGTGGTGGACCGTGGTGGTGGTGGACCGTGGTGGTAGTAGTGGACCGTGGTGGTGGTGGTGGTGGTGGGTGAGGAGAAGAGAAGTGGAGAAGATCTTTGAAGACCTTAGAAGACTTTGGAACAAGTCTGCACCAAGAAGAGGTCAGAAAGACCTTTTTGAGTGAAAGGTCTTCCAAAAAAACAAACAATATGCAAACCCTAAACGTCTGCGCGCGTCTGCGTGGCGCAGACAAATTAAAGAGGTCAGAAGTGCTTCTGAGCAAAAAACAAACAGCACCTAAATATTTGTGGCCATATAATGATTTCAAACATGGGTAAGTAATATAATCTTGTTTCATGATGGATTTTGGTTAGAGACTTCTACCACTGCGTCAAAAAACGGAGGGGGCGGGGGCACACCTGGCCCAAGTGATGCTTCGCCCCTGATGCTAACGAGATATGGAAATTGATGACTTGAAAGGATAGGCAAGATTGACTCAGGCACGGGTGGCTAACGGGTCAACATGAGGCAAGTAACAAGCATGAACTTGGAGGACTCGAGGTAAGTGATTCCCGAACATAACTTTCATTTAGGTATATGAATTTATATATATGATTGTGTAAGAAGAATGAGAATCATGAAAGGATGGAACGTTAATAATGATGCCAAGTTATGGAATGTAGGAATGGACTAAATGTAGTTTAGCTATGCTTGAGAAAAAAAACAAGTTGTTGATAGGTATATAACTTAGCAAAACGGTTTGCATGAATGTTGGAGTAAGGAATTGGTATTGGGATAGTTAAGGGTAATGGATTAACCATTGAAAACTCTAATCATATATATTGGGAGTTGTGGGAATCAATAACGGGTCTTTGAGTAGGATCCGGGGGTTAGAAAATGAGTTTGGTGATTTTTCATATGAAGTGGCCAACGTAAGCTAGAATATCAGTGTAGCTTACACCAGCCCCTGGCTGTTTTGGAAGGCCTGAGGCCAACATATCCTACATTAGGATCGTAGCGTACGTTGGAGGGCTGCGAGAATTTCTTTTTTTAGTTCTCGCGCATTTTTCCTCCCGTCCCACCCTGCGCTTTTCCATAACTTCGTGTTTTACCTCCCAATATTGTTTGCTTGGAACGAAAAACAAGTTTGGTTCTAGTAGTTCGATGAAGAATAATGAGATGCCAGTTCAAATATATTATGGGATTTCTATTTACGTGTGTAGAGGGGACATGTATTATGTATGTATGTATGCATGCATGCATGCATGCATGTACGTACGTACATACTGGGATCATATATACGAATGAATTCATAATTTTGCTAACTATATTGTTATGAGAATGGAAATGAAAGTACAGGTATGTTAAGATTGGTCATTTGAAACTTGGAGGTTATAATTCCGAGATCTGATCCAAGATTGTAACCCAATGGATCCACGCTCGTAAAGGGAATTTGTCGTGGTCTTTTGGTTATGTGGGAAGTTATTTGTATGTTGTTAGGCATCATATGAGTCACTTACTTTTCTAATGATATAGGTGTATGGCGACCGCAGGTTATACGAGTCTTCCATACGAAGTGCATAATAGTTGAAGATCGAGTAAAAGCGAGGATTGTACGGGGGCGCAGTCACGTGTCAAGATAAAGAAGGTGCTTTGTGATTGTAATAGAATGACGTAACGCCTAAAATATATTTTTAAATGTGTTATGAGTATGTGAAGTCGCTTTATTGAAAGAAGTTTTTAGGGTTCGCATTTCCGCTGCTTGCTTTTCAATTAAATCCGTTTTAGGGTGTTAGAATTAAGTCCCCCTGCGTTGCTGCAAAGGACATAAAACCATACAAAGTAACATCAATGCCATATTGTTGTCTTGAAACAATGACCAACAACATCGAAAAAAGTCATCGGAAAATAAAAAACAAAAAGAATAAAACTGAGTGAAATATAAACGTAAAAACGGTGAACCATGTATACCCGTTGCGACGCGATAATGCACAAAAATTAGATTGAAACTCAAAACACAGCGTGATTGCTTGACGGGAAAAATAGAGATAAAAATGTTAAACTACATATTTACCTTGTAGCTTGTCAACTTGAAATTTTTTGATTGAAACGTAAAACTAAAAATCTGTTTAAGATATATGGGATAAAGTTCAAAGTAAAAAAGTGTAAGAGTTGAATGTAAAAGATGAAAACTATTATGATTAAAAGTAAAAAAGAAAAGAAAAAACAAGGTATGGTATGACTTACAAAGCATAGTATACAACGCTGTCATGCGTAAAACACTTATTAAACATGATGTATAACAACATAAGCCACAAACGAGTAAATATCAAATACAAACTGTTTTTCGGTAAGAACTGTGAGAATCAAAGGGGGTAAAAAAATTTTATTTTATTTTTTTAGAATTTTTTTCCCATATCATACTTTCTAGATGAATAATACAATTTTTTTTAGTGTAATTACGTCATTAAAGTAAATACACTAGTTTACACTAGAGTAATTATGTAATTACTATACACGTAATTACTCTACACCATTTTTTTTTTAGTTTTCAATACTATAATACATGTTTAATACTATGGGAAAAAAAATTTCGAAAAAAAATACCCTCCTTTGATTCTCACAGTTCTTACCGAAAAAACACTTTGTACCGGATCTTTCCCCAACCACAAACCACTTAAATTGAATCATTATGATTAATTATTTTTCTAAAATTTAAATAAAGAATTTCAAACAAAAGACTATAGTAATAAATGTTTTATTTTATTAGTTAAAACTAAATAGAAAAAAATATGAAACTTGAATCCTTTTCTAGTTATAGAATGTATTAACCCGCGATCAACAAAATTCAATCAATTAAGTATTTGATTTTCAAAAGATTTGTATTTATTTTGGCCATAATTATAAATTATAAAACTAAATATAAATAAAAAAAGCTATCCAATGATTTCTTTATTTATTTCACAATTTTTTAAAAATCCTCATCGTTCACATTTCACGAAGACACATTTCTCAACAACTGGTTTACAAAACCAAAACCAAAAAGAACAAAAACAAACCCCATTACAACAAAAAAAAATATATATAACAAGGGCATATCCGTCTTTTCACAAAACATAACGTTATCTTACTTTGGGAACCCAATATATCATTCAAAAATTCTACTATCAAGCCTTCCACCCTATAGATACACACAAACAAACATGTATCTATAGACTATAGCCCTACACCTCTACAGCTAACTCTACAAGCACACACATCTGTGTGTAATGTGTATACACTGTGTATTGCTGTGTTCTCTGTTACACAATCCCCAAAACTACATTTGTACAAATTTGAAGCCAAAAATTACAGGCTTTGTAGTTTGTAGAGATTTTTTTTTTAAAAAGTTTTTGTAGAAAAACAATTCAAAAGAAATTATAACAAGGGCAAGTATGTCATTTCACTAACATATCATACAGTCAGTCTCTCACTCTCTCAGTCTATGTCTATAGATACACAAATATGTATGTATAGGTCTATACACACCTATAAGTTCTGTAAGCTAACTCTAGAAGCACACACACATCTGTCATCTGTGTGTGTACAGTTGCTGTCTATTGTATAATCTTTTTTTAAATAACAAGGGCAAATTCGTAATTTCACAAACATAACGTTATATTACTTACTTTTGGTACCCAAGACATCATTCAAAAATTCTAAATCTGTTTAATAATAATACCTACCCTTGCTACAGTTCTCTCAACCTATAGATACACACAAACATATATCTATACCCCTACTACACCTATACCTCTACAACTGTGTGTATTGCTGTGTTATCTGCAACACACTCCCCAAAACACTCACATTTTGTACACATTTTTGTACAAGTTTTGAAGCTAGAAGAACAGGTTTTGTAGAGAAATTTTATAAAATTATTATTATTGAGGATGGAGGTGGATATGGAGATGGATGATGATAGCAGTAGCGTTGATGTTGAGTTCACGTTTACGGCTGTGGAAATAGATATCGATTACGAGTTTGAAGCGGCGAGGTTTTTTGATTTTACTAGAATGGAGACGGTTGATGAGGCGCGTGAAGCGGAGATGTGGTTTGAGTCGGTTGGAAGCTATCCGCCTTCACGTAAGTTGTTGAAATGTGTTAATGCTTCGGTTTTTTGATGATTGAGTGGTTATTTTAGGTTTTTTAGGTGATTTTGTTAGTGATGATGAATGTGTTTATGTTGATAGTTTATGGTTCTGGTTTTGGATGATTGAGTGGTTGTTTTAGGTTTTAACTGATTTTTTTATTGATTAATGTGTTTATGTTGCGAATTTGTGCCGTTTTAGGTTTTTTTTGATGATTTTATTACTGATAATAAACACATTGCTAATTTGTGCTTCTGGAGTTCTGTTTTTTTGATGATCGAGTAGTTATTTTAGGTTTTTAGATGATTTTGTTACTGAAGAATGTGTTTAATTGCTAATGTATATTTCTGTTGTTAGATGATTGAGTGTTTTAGGTTTTAGATGATTTTGTTACTGATGAGTGTGTTTTGATTGCTAATTTGTGCGTATGGTTTTTGAGGACGAGTAGTTGTTTTAGGTTCTATATGATATTGTTACTGATAAATGTGTTTATGTTGCTAATTTGTGCTTCTGGTTTTTGATGATGTACTAGGTGTTTTAGGTTTTTAGATGATTTTGTTTACTGATAATGTGTTTACACCTTACACTGCTAATTTAGCTTCTTGTTTTTGATGATTGAGTAGTTATTTTAGATTTTAGTTGATTTTGATACTGATAAATGTGTTTACATTGCTAATTTAGCTTCTTGTTTTTGATGATTGAGTAGTTATTTTAGACTTTTAGTTGATTTTGTTACCGGTAAATGTGTTTATATTGCTAATTTGTGCTTCTGGTTTTTGATGATTGAGTAGTTATTTTAGGTTTTTAGATTTTTTTATTGATGAATGTGTTTACATTGCTAATTTTACTACTGGTTTTTGATGATTGAGTAGTTGTTAAAGGATTTAGATGATTATTTTACCGACAGTGGCGCAGCTCTTTAGGGGCGGGGAGGGGCGGCCAACCCCCGAATTTTCGCTCAGAAGTTCCGATTATATAGTATTCGTATAGAAATTTTTTGGTATATACGGTTTCTACCCCCGAAATTGGTTTTCAACCCCCGAAACTAGTGATTTCCGACCCCCCGAAGTTTCGGGTCAAGCTTCGCCACTGTTTACCGATAAATGTATTTAGATTGCTAATTTATGCTTCCGGTGTTTGATGATTTTAGTAGTTACTTTAAGGTTTTAGCTGATTTTTTAATTAAAAAATCTTAGTATTTACTGGCGATTATTATGATAATGATTTCGGTCGTTTTGTTGCACCTGTGAAATTGGGGAAAAAAGTCGACATCAAGCCCGGCCAAATTTGTTCAAAATTGTGTAGTTTCGTATGTATACATGCTCTAATGTTTGACTTTTGAGGTCAATCAATGGATTTCATGGAAAATGTTGGTTGCTAGATTAAATTGGTAAAAAATGTACTCACAAATTGTTTAGGTTCAATGTGGTAAGGCTGAAGTCACTTTATTTATTTTGAAATCCTAGGGTTGACCGTTAAAGCCTAAACGTATACATTGTTCTGCAGTGAAGTTGTGTTGGTACATAGTATATTGTAATGATGGTTGAAAAGTGTTACATGGATACATCAATAATGAAAGTATGCTAATAATAGAAATCTGTGCTCATTTGGTGTGGGGTACATCCTGGTTGATGCAGCTCCGTGTAAATATTGTCTTATATTTGTGGTCCATAGTATGATTGCAGAAAATAAATACAGTATTGCATATATCATGTGGTCCTGCTTACTCATCATTACCGGGTGAGGCAGCCCATTTACTTGAGATGTTACTGTCCTGAAGCAATTTCGAGGTCTCTCCAATTGTGGTTATTTGATTGTTGCATTTGCCTTATAGTTTGCATGGCCTTTTTACACTGCATCATTATGATAGTAATTTGATTTGTTTGTCGGTTCGTATTTTCGTAATTTGACAAATCATTCAAGCATCATTCTGTTTGGTTTGGGGCTGAAAAGCATATGTTTTATACACCATTGCATCCTCCAACTACTACTATATAGAAGTGTCATAATTAACTTTGAATCACCTAACTCCACTAGGACACCTCTCTGTATCTACAAAAAGAACAGGAAAAAGTTATCCTTAAATATCAATAATAACAAAACAAGCAATCATAACAAAAACAGAGTGATGCACAAATTCAGAATGCAGTCTAGTACTGCCAGTCTATCTCGGTCTCCCTTTCACTTAGTTGTGATGAAATTCCTTTAGGGAAAGTAAATTGATTTTAATCCTCTAGTGTGCAGGAAATTATTACTTAATTACACCATGTTTTACAATCGTTTAAGTCATTGAAGATCATGGGACTTTTATTACTGAACATGATATATTGTTGGGTTCTGATTCTTCTTTAAGTGTCGAATATCTCAGCACAATATTACGCACGAAAGAATCCCCTTTTGTTAAAAGTGTCTGTAAGCGTGACCTCAGTTTTTGCTAATTTGTGCATATAATTTTTATTACAGCATTTGCAGTAAGGTTACTTTCAAGAGGAAAAGATGAAAACGCCAACGTTTCTACAGTATCAAAAGGTTTAGATAATGCAAATCAGTTGGATAGTGCCTCTGATAGAGCACCAGTAGCATTCACAATGGCTATGAGCAATACAGGTATTAACTAGACTGCTAACTACTTCTGCATATCCCATCTTGTACCTGTTAAGAGCATTGGATAATTGTATTGTGTGTAACATATGTCATTTACTATATGGTCTGGTGATACATGTTTCACAGATGGTGATGTGACGAATGGGGGAGTTCCTTTGGACTTGAAGGGTTACTCTTTACAAGCATTCCAGAAGCAACGTACTAACAGCTTGATGCCTAAAGATAGCACAAGAAATGCCAATGGTAAATCTAAAGCAAAATCAAGTTGGAAGCCATCTTTTCCAAGGGCATCAACCTTGATGAAACCTACAGCAAGTCAATTGGCTAAACAAAATCAGGAGCGTTTAATAGACCATTTCAGGTACTCGCTGCAAAATCTGTGTTCTTATTGATACATGATATAGTACCATTTCTCCATTACACACCCTTGAGGTAGGATGGAAGGACACTCACAATTGGAACACATTCTTTGAGAGAACAAGTAATATGATTTTCATAATGAATAAATATGACTTCAAACCCTAATAATGTTGGGTGACCCTCCTGTTAGACTGTTATTTGTGGTAGTCTGTCCAAACGTTCGACCCGTTAAGAAGTTTCGTCCATGTCTTATGGGCCCTGTAACTCAAAACAGATATGACCATTAAAGTTGGGCCCTTTTCTAGCCCTTTTTCCTTTTATCCAGTTGAGCCAATATATGAGTATTAATTCTCGGGTGAGCTACGTTTCACAAAGTATGAAACCATCTCTTGTCCTTACTTGAAAAATCGTTTACATTGTGTGTTAGATTTCAAAAACCGGGAAACAGTTCTTCAGTAGTTGAAAGTCAAGCTGCCAAAAGACAAAAGCTCGAAGGAGGCCACTTGTTTAAGGTTAGAAATAATTTATATTCTTTTGATTTTTTGTTCTATTTTATGACTCTGCACAGTATATTTAAAACATGTGCTAAAGGAAAAATACTGAAAGTGCCTACTGTTTGTTTTTCATCTCAAGTAACTCTTTTATAGTTTTAACACAACCATCTCACTATTGGTTTAACAGATCACCGACACGAAGCAACAAGCTAATTTTGTCCACAAGGCACCAAAAAGGGTTAGTTTCCTAAATTAAGTGGTTTACTTATTTTTTTTTTATTTTTTAATTCTCTTAAACATATTGTTGATGGTTTACAGGAAGGTGCTTTAGACAGTAATTTAGGTCATGGTAGGTTACGAATCACCGTTCCTAGACCTCCTGATCTTGCAACAGCTCAAAGGGCACAAAGAATAAGGTTAAATCCACATATTGCTATTTTATTCCAATGTTTTGGAAATACACATGTTTTTTTTTTTTTTTTTTTTTCAAACATTCTTACAATTTATTTGATTGTCTTGGTATCAGGCAAAAAGGTGATAATGAAAACGTGCATGTCGCATCAAGAGCTCCCGGGTTTCGAGCTCGTCCCCTAAACAGAAAAGTTTGTATTTATACAACGGTTTCTTCTTTTTTCCTTATTGGTTTCATATATGCTGCAGGTTTTTTATATTCTCTTTGTATATCTTGGTCACCTGCAGATTTTCGAGGCTCCTTCGTTGTTACACCAAAAAAGCACTCCCCAGTTACCTGAGTTTCAAGTAAGTCGTTGGTTTATAATTTTTTCTCACACTTTTTACTGGCAATAATCATTTGCAAAACGAGATCTATATGTGATGAATCATATTAATAATTGTAACCAGGAATTTCACTTGAAGACAACAGAGAGGGCTGTACAAAACACTGCTGCAGTACCATCAACTTCAGCATGTTGCAACAATTTAAAGGTTATAAACCAAAGACTGCTAGCATACCAGCTTCTTGTTTTTTTGTTGATGGTATGAGAGTATTATATAAAAAAACGTATATTTTTCAGGCACCACAGAAGTCTAGTCTTGCCTTTGGCACAGAAAGTAGCGGTAGAGAATCCAAAGGGTATTGTATTTTTGCACTTGATTTTTTTTTTTTTAAGCCTAATAATCAAGCTTAGTATAAATCCCAGCCGCTCATGCTTGATTTAAGCTGTGAAACTAACCGAACCACCCAAACCAAAGCAAGTCGGTGGGTTTGGAGATTTATACAATTTGGCTTTAACGGTTTCAAGGTTTGACAATTTGGAACTTGGAGCTGACCAACTAAACGAAACCGGCCGTTTCACCTTTTTTGTCTACTTGTTTTTAGAGTACATAATTATGTATTATGTTCTTGGATCATCTATATCATTTCAAAATTTTTAATATAAACTAACGATTTTGAAAAAAGAAAATCAGTTCAAACCGCAAAAACGCTATAACCGGGTGACCCATCCAACCCGGACCATTTCGTTTGCCGTTTCTGGAACCGTAGTTAGCTTTCTGGCCGAGGATTTTCATCAACTGGCTGAACGAACAACCTTTATCTCAATCTTCCTTATAGGCAAATCTTTCCGTTGATTTATTAGACAGATGCATCGTTTTTCTCTTCTTTTTTTTAGTTCTGTGAAAGAAGAAAATATGTATAATTTAATAGTCTCTCTCTCTCTCTCTCTCTCTCTCTCTCTCTATTTCAGATCACATGTTTCGGGTGTTCTAAAACAAGAGGATTGTGAAACAATTCACAGATTCAAAGCCCTACCACTTAACAAGAAGGTATTAGTTTAACAGCCAGAAATAAGATAAATTTTTTTACAGTACAAACAAATTTTTAATTAAGTTACATGCTTTTTGTGAATGTAGATATTTTCAAGTAAAGGAGATCTAGGAGTTTTTAGAAGTAGCAAGAGGGAGACAACCGTGACCACGGTAGTTCCCAACACTTGCAATTTCTTCCATTTTTCGCGCTTTATAACATTCAGTATATATTAATAGATTTCTATGTTTTCTAAACTTTCATCAAAGGCCTTTAATTTTCAAACTGAAAAACGAGCTCAGCATGCGCCACCAGTTGATCTCTTTAACAAGGTATGTCTATGATTTATCAGTCATCTTATTCGTCTGCTATAAACTTGGTTTTAAAAATTGAGCATGAGGCACGAGGCGATCAGGGCACATCTGGGTTAAAAGTGGTCAAAATTAGGATGATAAACCAAAGGGCACATTTTTAGGAGCTTATTTGTAATAAACCAAAGAGATGATAAGCTATGAATGATTTAATTGGTCAAATTCGGGTTGTGCATAAAGCTTATTTGGTTGTGCATAGATCCGTGCCTCGTGCTTTGGCCTTCAAGACCTAAATGTCGCCGAGTGCCACATGCTTTTCAAAACCAAGGCTATATCTAAAACATTGAAAAACTGTTTGCTTTCCATGCATGATTTGTAGCTCTCGTTAGCATCAGAATCTGGTTCTCGTTCCTCTAGGGCCCCGTCTATTTTCACCAAGGTTATTCCTGTTTCCTCTCCTAACCTTAAAAAAATACATTTTTAAAACTTTTACCGACTTACATATTATGTTGGCACAAGGGTTCAAAAGAAAACCGAGTATGCTCGTTTCAACAACAAAGTGCGGTGAACATACAAAAACCGGGATCAAAACAGGTTAACTTCGCCCACACAATTACTGAAGGCCCTCCCTTATCAACAATTAGCAGGTAAACGCAATGCACATATTTTTTTAATCATTTTTATAAATTTATATATTTTGGACTCTCATATAGTTGATCTGAAACAGAAACTTGGGAATCCGTTAAAAGTCAAAAGTCGGTAACTTGATGCGATTATCGAATCAATGTCGCGCACTTCTGGATCTTGCAAATCTCGTTAGTCGTTGCCGACTATACCATACGGCCATTAACGTGTTAATAAAACCCTCGAAAAGGCAAGTTGTACAGCTCCTCCCCAGTGGTTTTTTAATTTCATAACAATGATTAACCATATATCATAGAGGCAGTTGATGCTAGTTTGTTGGGTTGATAAACCGAAAGCCATGAACCGAACCTGGGTCGGGTCTAGTGTGGTGCTGTATTGCTGGCTTCTATAAATTTAGTAGGTTTTAAAAAGATAAAAAAAGAAAAATTAAGATTGCATTGAAATGGTATCAAAAGATCCTCTTGGAAGGTACACTGAATGTTGTCTGAAACACACATGCTTTAGTCAGCTATGAAAGTTTTGCTATGAGTACTCTTTTGTCCTACTGAATACTCAATGTCATAAATAAAATAACTTACTACAATTTATATGCTATAAAAATCTAAATAATCAAAAGTTGAAGATGATGTTTGAATGGTGGCGTTTATAAGTCAATGGAGTCTTGTTTTCTTGTTTGGAAGTAATGATATGTGGGGGTTACGGCGGTGGAAGGAGTTGTCCATTTTAAAATGGTGGCGAACTGTTGTGGTGTGTGTTGGCATTGTCGAAGAAGTCAAGTGGTTGTGGCCATATGCGGTGGTTGATGAGTGTGATTGGTTAGCTTATTGGTAATTGGCGAGTGTTATGGTCCGTGAGAACTGAGAGATGATGGGGGAGTTAGCCAGGTAGACTCGCATGGCTACCCTCCACTCACAGGAAAACCATGCTGCGCTGGCTGGGCTTGCGAGTGCTGAGCGGGCACCTGTGCTCACACGCTAGCAAGCCACTCCTGTATTAAAATTATTAATTGTTTAGAATAACTCTTTGTCACTAATTAGGTGTAATGTTGGTGAGTCTTACTCGCTTACGCGGTTCTATGTAGCCATGCTTATCTGACACTACCAGTGGCGGATACATTTCGGCTCGACCATTTCGGACTCGAAAGTCGGACTCACATGTATGGTCAGCGTGGAGTCCTCAAGGCTGCTATAGAATGTGTTTTAACTGATAACAATTTCAACGACTTGCCCACAGGTGATGTTGTGGACAGGATCATTAGGAAAAGAATGAAAGAGTGATAAGTTAAATCATTAATTATTATAACTAGTTGTATAAAATCACGCGCGTTGTGCGTTTTACAATCGAGATTTAGATGAGGTGTTAATCTATCAATGAATTATACAATCGAGATTCCATTTTATGTTATTTATATTAATAGTATATAATATAATAAATTTTTTTAATAAAATAATATGAATAAAATAATAGTATATAATATATTAATAGTGTATAATATAATAAAGTTTTTGAATAAAATAATAGTATATCATATATTAATTAGGGATGAGCATACAAGGCCGAATACCGATCCCGTCCCGATCCCGATACCGTACCGAACCGATACCGAACCGAGTGGTTTCGGGATCGGTATCGGTATCCATATTTATGAATTTTCAGTTTCGGTATTATCGGTATCGGTACGGGATCGGTATGGTATCGGTATTTTAAGGTAAAATACCGATACCATACCAGTACCGAACCGATACCGTACCGTTCGGTATCGGTATTGTCCGGATCAGTATAAAAAGTTTTTGAATAAAATAATAGTATATAATATATTAATTAGGGATGAGCATACAAGGCCGAATACCGATCCCGTCCCGATCCCGATACCGTACCGAACCGAGTGGTTTCGGGATCGGTATCGGTACCCATATTTATGGATTTTCGGTTTCGGTATTATCGGTATCGGTACGGAATCGCTATGGTATCAGTATTTTAAGGTAAAATACCGATACCATACCGGTACCGTACCGATACCGCACCGATACCGTACCGTTCGAAATCGGTATTGTCAAGATCGGTATAATATATTAATAGTATATAATATAATATATTAATAGTATACAATATAATAAAGTTTTTAAATAAAATAATAATATAAATAAAATATTATTAATTTTACTATTCATTTGAAACACTATTCAAATAAGTTACTATTCAAATGAGTTGTAAAATTAATATATTGTAATATACAAAACTCAATATCTAAAACACAATTGAAATATTAAAAAAAAAAAAAGCACCGTACAGTCACAAATTCTTTTTTATGAGATAGTCAAATGACAATAACGCCATTCGTCATATCTTCTTCATGAATCTCACCACTCAACTTCTACTTTCCTCTGAAACGATTCCAGATATCGGAAAATATTGCGGTGACTACATTTAACACTTTTTTTTCACATCACTCACTAGTCAACTAACAATCTTTGAGGGTGAAAAATACAAAAACTCACCGGATGAAGGATCAAAACTCGTATGGTCGGCCGGTGTCTGGAGGGTCAATGGACCCCTGACCCCCTTGTAGTTCCGTCGATGTGTTGGACCTAGGGTGGGCACATGCCCACCGTTTTAATACTCTGTCTCCGCCCCTGGACACTACTCATAAGGTATATCAAACGGTATAATTACGTGGATGCCTTTTGGGTTAAAGGACTAAAATGATGTGATCCGATATAGTTTGAAGTTACAAACTAATCTCACGGCTCATCTAATGGCATCATGTACCTTTCCTCACTAAACTGATGCCATTTTGAAAGTGAGCATTAGTTGATTTTAGACGATGTGTAATGTGTATTCTGTTAAAAAAAAAAAAAAAAACACGAAAGACATCTGTCCACTTACTAATAACTATCCTATTATTTATTCTATGTGATTTTGGGCTTTCGGCCACAGAAGTAACTTCATTTGTTTTTAGAGAAAAAACTAGCTATATAAATTAAATTTTATCAATTTGGGCTTAGATTATTCATTTGATAACACTAGCTAGTGAAGGGTACAAGGGGTGCTCTACCAAATAACACTGTTTCCGACTAATCATGCATTGTCATGTTGTTTATATCCTCAACTACGCTGAAACTACTCAACCATTGGCCACACTTCATCCAAGTACCCTTTAACCATTGTCTTTTTCTTATCTTTTTTAAAACCAATAAATAATTAGGTGGTAGGAGGCCGGACACTACCCGCTAATATAGGTGTACAAAAAACCGGTTTTTAAAACTGACCTAAAAAAAAACCCGGTAAACCGGTTTGGAGAGAAACCGGTCCGAACCCGACCCTATACATCGGTCCTATGAGCGGTTTGTGGTTTTGTAGATCGGTTTGGTTTGAAAACCGGCTTGAGAGAAGAACCGGTTTGGGGAAAAAACCGGTTTTTGAGAAAAAAAACCCGGTAAACAAGGTATTTTGGATATTGGAGGACCGGTTTTAAACCCGGTCCTAATCGATTCCAATAGATGGTAGTGTTTGGTACTAAAAACCGGTTTTACCTTCATAAAAAAAAAAACCGATCCGGTTTATAAACCAGATCGGTTTGGCCAAAATTGTCATTGTTTTATGCTTTTCAAATTTCATTCTTTCGCAAATATTTTCTTTTGCTTATTGTTATTTTTTGTATTGCATATAAAATGCAAAACATTTCATTAAGAGAAAAAAAAAAACCATTTGGTTACTTTTCCTCCAAATGTACACAATAATTCATAGGGATGGCAATCAAACCCGAACTTGATGGGTAAACTCGAAACTTGACACATTTGGGACGGGTTTGGGGTCAAGTAATCGGGTATGGGATTAGTTTTTATTTTTTTTGCGGGTTTGGGACGGGTTTGGGATTTGATGATATACCCGTTTACCTGACCGATTACCTGATAACGTATACCCATTTACCCGATTAGATACTCAATATAATTTCTAATATATCTTTTTAAGTATGTATGCATAATATATCTAATTTGAAGAAACTCACCAAACCCATCTTGTGCTAATATATCTATTGTATGTCAAGTGTTTTTATATGATTTAATTATTTTATATTTATACATTGTAATCATTTATATTTATACCTAATAGATATCCGTCGGGTTTTTGGTCGGATATACTCAATGGATAAGTTTTTAAAATTAATGGGTTTACCCCCGCGGGTATACCCGATACCCGATGGGTAATTACCCGACACAAACCCGACGAGTTTTGGGTTGGGTTTGGGACAAGCATACCTAACCAGGTATGAAGTTGGGATTACCTAAACCCGTCCCAAACCCGACCCATTGCCATCCCTATTAATTCACTATTCAACCTTGTTAGCTTCATGATTACTTAAAACTTCCAAAATTTTCATAAAATGTCGCATATTACTTTACTCATTTAATACTACCATCTCTATCCCAAAGTAAGGCTATGGGGTGTGGAACCATTCCCTTTCCTCTCTTGTTTATATCAGCGACACGTCATTTCCCCTTCTCCTCCTCCAAACCAGGGAAATGGTTCCCCCTTCTTCCCACTTATCTTTTCCTCTTTTTTTTTTTTAATATTTTTTAAAGGGAAAAAAAGACAATATATGATCGGGGAGAACAGGGATAATCAACCGTTGGCACCAAAAGGGGAATGGGTGTTCCCCAAGGGGGAAAGTGCCAAATAAGCTTCCCCGAAGCATTTCACCGATCCACACCCTTTAGCCTAACTGAATACTTATAATTGTTGGATATGTGGAGGGTTAGAATAAAAACCTTGAAAATTTGAAGAAACTCACCAAACCCAATCTAGACCATTGATCTAAAGTGATCAATAACCAAGATTGATTCTATATTATTTTAATACCTTTAATTGACTAGATGACAAAAAAGGGCAAAAGGGTTAAATGACATTTTCTAAAAAAACACCTATGCCAAGTTGACCTGACACACGTCACATAATCTCGCTCATACTTTTGTGCCCATTGTCCTAAAATCTGTCAAGACGTCGTGTTACATATGTAACATATGTAGTGTTGCATACGTTAAAATTGCACAGACTCTGGTCTCATATGTGATGTCTTGTTGCATATGTTAAAACACATAGAATGTATAAAGTCAATTAGAAACTTTACACAGCAAAAACATTCAAATGTACACAATAATGTTTTTTACAAATGCTAAAAACAATCAAAACAGTCATTACAATCAACAAATGCTAAAAAAACTATCATAAATAAAAAAAAAATTGTCTACACTTCATTCTTGATAATCATCTCCATCTTTAATGCAAAAAATATGTTCACCTGCAAAAAGAAAACAAAATCATCAATTTACATGTAACCACCCTCCCGTCTTAACGTATGTTAACCATCTGGATTAAAAAAAACATACGAAACAGATACAAACATATATCCCAAAATACTCCCTCTGTAATATGCATTACATTCGTGATAAGTGACTTTTGTATTGATTAACATATGCAACTAGTGTTGAAAGTAAACATTGTTTTATCCATTTAGTTATCAAAGATTATCAAACTTAACTTAGGAGGAATGTTATAAAACTGCATAGATGTGTAACATACGCAACTTAGTTCTATTCTTACATACGAAACAGACGCAACATAGATTTGATCCCATGATTAGTGACTTTTGTTTTAATTAATATATGCAACTGGTGTTAAAAGTAAAACATGTGTAACTCATGAAAGTAAAAAAAAAAAATCAAACCTTTGTATCTGGTAAAAAAATCAGAAACTAATTTATACCAACTTAGTTCTGCTGTTACATACGAAACAGATGCAACATAGATTTCATCCCATGATTAGTGGCTTTTGTTTAATTAATATATAAAAAAAGGTTAATTAATATGTAAACCTACGTGTTAACGTATGCTACCTATGTGTAATCCAACACCAATAATATATGAACTACTTATTCATCCCGATTAATGACTTTCTATGCAAAATGACACAAACAAATCTCAAGTAAATCTAACATATATCAAAAGAATCAAACAAAACTGTATGTAATACATATTTAGGTTCAACTTTCAAGAATAAACAAAAACAAAGCAACCACAGTGTCAATAAAGATCAAGATCAAATAATAATATCCATTCGTTTGTTGGCATACGTTATCCATTCTTTGTTAACTTATGTTATCCAGTAGAATTCAATAATAATAATAATACGAAATCCAAACAGTTAATTAAATCCAAACAGAAAGTTACCTCCGATCATCACCTCCGATCGAACACACCAAAAAAACCGATCATCACCTCCGATCGAACCTATATTGTGAACTTTTCTGGTCATCACCTCCCACCGCAAAAATCTGTATGAGAGAGAGAGAGAGAGAGAAACTGATAGAGAGAGAAACTAACTTGGGAACTTTTCCGGTCATTGATGTTGTGTGGGTGTTTTAAGAAAATTTAACTTCTTTTCAAAAAGGGCAAAGTCGCGGGGGAGATGCCAAAAGTTTTGATGAAAAGATGAGCAAGTTAGAAAACAAAAAGACACTTACAAGTTTTAAATTTATAATTTAAAACGATAGTTGCTCAACGTTCTAAACCCAGCACAATAGGCAAGCGCACCTATCGTGTATAGTATAAAATGTGCAAGTACCGAGTATCGAATCCGTGGACACGATTTTTACTACTCAGCTTCCTAAAATTACTTAAAAGACTTTTTAAAATATGCGAAGAAAAGTATAAAGAGATGAAAACTTTTATGAGAAATTAATGACAAAACAATGGTGTTGCTTCGGGATCAGATGGAACCTGGTATGAAAATAGTTACCTTTATTTTATAGTGGTGTGTTCGAGTTGCGCACTTGTGCTTAACTTAGAATTGCAACTGCATTTTCTAGAGGTGATTGTTTTCGCATAACTGTACAAACAACTGTGTTCTTAATGTATTATGAGGGTCTCCCGAACCGGGTACCTCACCTCTCAACACTGACAAGAAAGTGACTCAAAACTGTGTTGACTCAACCCCGAATTACCCGCCTCCCGGTGTTGCAATATAGACATCAAACTACTCTAGACATCAAAGCTGAATGATTTAGCTACAACCAGATGCTGAATGAAAAAATTGATTCATCCTGCCATCCCTTCACCTCTAATCACCACAACAGCCATAGTCATCATCATTTTAGACCTCAACCTCCATATCACCTGTCACTATAAACCCCGTCGTTGCCTAAGACCACCGGTGACCACGTGCCGACGTACGGTGGTCTGGAACCCGTTTCTTACCCATCGCTCGTCTATCTCTCTCTTTCCCCTCCGTCTCTTTCTCCGCTTACTCTCGCGCTCTCTCTCTCTCTCTCTCTCTCTCTCCTTCTACACCGACACCTCCCTTTCCTCCTCTTTGTCTTCCTGCCCTCTTCTCCCTCTCTATTCTCCCGTCTCTATCTACTCCTCTGTTTATGTTATGTGGATGTGTGTTTTGTGTGGGTTAAAGAAAAAGAAAGAAAAACAAAGAAAAGGAAAGAGAGATAAACCGAAACTTTGATGTGTGGACTGACTGTGTTTGTGGGTTGAAGAAAAAGCAAGAAAAGAGAAAAGGAGGGCACATGACTATGACCGACGGTGTGATATATTTAAGATATATAATTGATTTATTATATTTTTTATAAAAAAGAAAATGAAGGGTAAAAAAGTAATTTTGTAGAGTTATTCAGAGGTCTAACTGTAACACCCTAAACCGTTTTACAGAAAATGTGCAACGGAAAATACGGACTAGAAAATTTCTTGCTTAATAGATCATTCTCAAAGGTTTGGAAAACATATCTAAGAGATATTTTTGGTGTTACATCTTTTATTGTTTCTTATTACATTCAACATGACTCATATTTATTAGGTTATGTGACCGTGACCACGTACAATCCGCTCCCTCACTCGATCTCCATCATTCTCTTACTTCATTAGGTAGACAAGAAACCTGCAATCACCACATAACCGTTTCGTTAGTTCAATACGTGACTTCATATAAATTACTCACAATGCGGAAATAACATCCAACAGTACTTCGTGATCCTGTTCAAACACCTTCTTGCACGTTCGGGTGTGATACCCCGATCCGAACCTCCAAGTCCCATGCATTCATATTTACATACCTGCATCTTCATTACCATTCTCATAATAAAAGGTTAATAACCTTATAATACATACAAGCGTACAATTCCCACACGCAACCTACCTTGACCCGTCATGTTATTGTTCCTTCATGAATCCTCTAGGAAAAATATGACGTTTCCAATCATATACTCGTTCTACACATGATGACCAAACTTTACATACATAAAACCCTCACTCTTACCCGAGTATGAGTACCCATACATACATCACATTCTCAATCTACAAAAGTATAACATTCTACTTACCGTATTTGTTACCATTATAATTATACAAACGTATCAATTAAATTACATACACATGCATCATTCTGTACTTGAGTCATATTGGCAAATCCGACATTCCTATTACTTGCTACACCCATACCCAACATTCACAAGGTCCAACGATGTTATTCGATGCGTTAAACGCAAATACGGGTTGCGCACATAAGCGAAACATCAACATACGATAAAAACTGACAAATAACCTCAGGTTCCACCGTAACTTACGATGGACCTTAGGAAGTCACGGTGGATTCCCACTGTGTTACGGTGGGGAATGGTGCCAGGGGCCACCGTAAGTTACGGTGCCACCGTAACTTACGGTGGAACCCTGAAATCCCCCCTTTGTTTCTCCTTTCCATCCTTTCTTGACCCATCCCATGCCGATCCATCCAAAGCTGCGTTTTACCCATTATAAGCTCGATAACATGCCTTGGCATTATTATTAACGTTCCATCGTTTCATGATTCCCATTCTACTTACACATACATATACATGTATAAATTCATTATTCTAAACGGAATAGGAATCACTTACTTCAAGTCCTCCAAGTTCATACGTGTTTCCCTCGCCTCTTCCTGACCCGTTAGCCTTCCATGCTCAGGTTCATCTTGACATGATTCATATCATTTCATGTCATCACATTCACATCTTGTTATCATACATGATAGTTCACATTATCAAATATTCCAACTCCTATGTCATCTTGACTTTCATTGGTCAATTTTCAACATACATAAGACATAGACTTACAATCACATTGTTCACACTTTAAGCAATTCCACTTATCATTGTGTATGTCACATAAACCATAGAACATGTATCACATGATATCCCCAATCTCACAATTATGTTAGGAAGCATAACCATGTTATTTTAACATTGTTGACTTTCTAGAAAGTCAACTTCCAACTATACAAACTTCCTACTTAGAAACATAGGTCCATATTGATGTACTAGATTATATGAAATTCACCATAAACATTATATTCATATCTCATTAACATACAAGATCATTCATCCTACCAATTAACCAACACATGGTGTGCATCATAATATTTAAGCATATTGTACACACTACTAATGCATACTTCTTACCAAATCATATAATTCAATAAATTCCCACATGAATACTCTCTAATACAATCCTCATGTCAACCTACTATCAATTGTATCTATTATCACATTACTTTCGTATTTGTCAAGTCTTGCATACAAATTCATACATCATACTCATCTAGACATTTCATCAAACAATTGGTGTGCATACAACATTCTAAGCTCAATGTACACGTATTTCATGCCTACTTTCATAGCTCATAACATTAATCATCATATTATTTACCTACAACACATACCCTTTATTCAATAGTTATCAAACATAGCAAATCATCACTTTCTTTTCAAAATATCCAATAATCTATCTAAGAATGGTCTTGGATTACACCAAGACCAACACCCACTTCCAACCTTATGATATTTTCTTCCATTTGCATAATTTATACAAGATTAATATAACACAAGTTCCAATTATCTCTTTCAACTAATTTCTACATGGATTCACATATCAATTTTGTATGAACTCTACTTATTTCATCACGTAATACCTTCCTAACCAAGAATCCATCATCTAATGTTAAATAATTCATACCTTAGCTTGAAATCTTCCTAATCATCCAATCTAGGCTTTAATCTATACATGCACCACATGGTATTATGAATTCACCTTGGGTTAGGGCTTGTATGTGTGTTAGGTTCATCACAAGCTCTCCAAAGATGAAAACCCCATAAAAAATATCGATCCCCTTTATAAAAATGCAGATTTTTATGAAGTTTTCCTCAATTGTCAACTTTAGTCTCTCTACTTTAGGTTTTTTTTTCTTAATTACAACAAACACCTCCAATTTCACCCATATCTACCCTTATAACTACATCATGTGACATGCCAACCCTATTTTTTTTTAAATAACCTTACAAGAATTTAGCCAAGTTAGGCATAATTACAGGTTTAGTCCTCGTAGTATGGTACTTCCCACTTTTAGCTCAAACTTTTACTTTCTTACAACTCGATTAGCGTTGTTAGTCCCACTAACTATATTATGAGTTTACCTACATATCTAGTTATGCTTATAACGGAAAGGGTATAAATTACATAAATAATCCTTGCAGTTTGGGTCTTTGACATCATGGACCTAAACTACGGCTTCCATTTTCCTGCCTTGTGAAATCTCAAAATGGGATGTTACACTAACGAAACAACCCTTACTGACTTATCACTTACTGGTTCAGAGCTGTTAAAATGTCTATAGAAAATATATACATTCTTCAATTCTATAAAATGGGTTAAGTTATTTTTAATAAACATTTGTTATAATATGTTGCATAAGATAATTTCAGGTTTTTGGACTTATTCAAGTGTTGATGGATTGGAATGATGTGGGCTCGTTGTGAAGCTGAGTCCAAAGTATGGAAAGGAGTCCAAGCCCAATTCGTGTACAAGCCCATTCTGGATTGTTAGAAGGATGGAGGCCCAGTTGATTGTTATAACTAGGATTGCCAAGCTGGCAATCCCCATGCCTTGTCTATGGCTGAGATCTCATTATCTTGTGTTTCTTCGTGATGATCTAACGGTTGATCTAGGCTCGGGTTGTGTTTTCTCCCGAGCCTCTCCTCGTCTTATATAAAGAAGTCTCCTGAACAGATTAGGGTTTAGCTTCTTTTCTTTTGTTTTCTCTCAGTTGTTTTACTCTCATTTGTCTAAACAGATTAGGGTTTCATTGTGTCTGATCTTGTACGTCTTGTATTGATCTTGTCTAGTGTTGTTATCTGTTGATATGTATTGAGAGTTTTAGTGCAGAGATTCTTTTGTTGTACAGAGTCTTGTTTAGATCTGTTGAGATTTGTTTAGATCTGTTTTGTTTGATTCTTTTGATTAATAAATATTTTGAGTTTATCTGGTATCATGTTAAGTTTGTAACATGGTATCAGAGCTCTAGGCTTTGTTATCTGGTCTTGGTTATCTTCTTCCGCTGATATTAGGGTTTCTCTGGGTTTATTGAAGGTGAATATTCATCTTCTGTTTATTGAAAGTCCTGGTGTTCAGTTGTGGGAACAAATCTGGTTTAGATATTCTTGAAAATATCTAAGGTTGATATTCCTGAAGGTGTTGGCTGAGCATTGGGAATCAGATCTAATCTCAAGATCTGTGGAATCATTGGAAGGCATATTTTCTCTTGCTCTCTGCTGTTATAACCCTAAGTGAAGGTTATAGCATTACGAGTTGTTGGCGAACCCTAACTTGGGCTTCTTGGTGAGATCTTTCCTTAACTCTGTTTTTAAATAATTAGAGTTGTCCTAAGGAGTCTGTGCCAGGGTTTGTATCCCTGTTTAGATTTAGGGTTTGTCTAGGGATTTAGGTGGCTCCTGTACTAGGACCTGCACTGGCACCTTGAGTGATGAACCAGTGATCTGGATCACCAGTACAGCTTCACCGTGTGTCTTTTATTTGATTGTCTTCTGTCTGTTTGTTGTTTGAAGCTTTGTTTTCTCTGTGTGTGATTTGCTGTTTGTGTATCATGTTTGCTTGTAGTCATGGTTAATGAAAGTGTACAAGGTGGAGTGGGTCAAGGACAGGGTCCAATAGATCCAAATAGGGCTATTGTTGATCCTGTCACTTTGGTAAACAAAACTGATGCTGGTGACCCTCTGTACCTTCACCCTAGTGATTCTACATGTCTGACTATTGTTAGTATTAAACTAAAGGGTACTGATAACTACAGTGTATGGTCTAATGCTATGATCCTTGGTTTACAAGTTAAAAATAAACTAGGATTTATAAATGGATAATGTGTAAAACCTGTTGATGATCCTGTGTTAGCTAGGCAATGGGATAAGTGTAATTCTATTGTGCTTACTTGGATACTAAATTCTATGTCTGAAGAGTTATATCTTGGACAAGTTTTCTCTAAACTTGCAAGTGATGTTTGGAAAGAACTTAAAGAAACTTATGATAAATTGATGGCTCTGTGGTATTTGATTTATATCAAAAAATTAATAGTTTTCATCAAGATGGTACTTCAGTTTCTGAGTATTATCAGAAACTGAATGTAATGTGGAAACAGTTGGATCAAATACTCCAACTGCCTCCATGTACTTGTGATGCTTCTAAAGATTTTAACAGTTTCAGTCAAATGATCAAACTTATGCAATTTCTTATGGGACTAGATAATTGTTATCAAAGTGTTAGGACTAACTTGTTAACTAGAGAAGTTTTGCCTTCTGTTAAAGAGGCTTACTCAATTGTATCAAGAGAAGAGTCACATAGGAACTCTAGTGGTCAAAGTAAGAAATCTCAAACAACTATGGGATTTCTTGCTAAAACAGATCAGTTTGATGAGTTTTATAAAAGGTTTGGTAATAAAAATGGTAATCAGTCTGCTTTAAAATGCTCTCATTGTAATAAGAATGGTCATTTAGCTGAAAAGTGCTTTGAACTGATAGGGTATCCTCCTTGGATGAGGTCAAGGGGAAATCAGTCAAAAAAGGGAAGGGTTAGTTCTAATAGTAGTAATAATGTTAACTTGGATCCTAACTCTTCTGTTCCTTCTTTGACAAATGAACAACTGTCAAAACTGTTGAGTCTTTTGAATGAAAAAACTAAGGAAAGTCTACAAAGCTGCAATGTGTCAGGTAGTTTTTTCTGTGCAAATATCTGTGGTAAACCTATATTTGGTTTTGCAAGTCATGTAGGAAATAAGATTAAAATTGGTTGGATTGTAGATTCAGGGGCTAGTCAACATATGGTTTCTAATGATGTTGAATTAACTGATTATGTTGAAGTGTCTGATATGAACATTCATGTTAATCATCCTAATGATACTAAGGCTTTAGTAACTAAAATTGGCAATGTTAACTTAGCTAATGGTGTGGTTTTAAAAGATGTTTTAGTTGTCCCTGAATACAAGGTCAATCTTATTTCTGTGCATAAACTTGCTAGAGATAATAAGTTGTATGTTGGATTTGATGAGGATACCTGTTACATACAGGACCAGTTAACTAAGAGAACCCTGGTGATTGGTAAACAACTTGATGGTCTGTATCTGTGCGGAAATACATGTTTAAATACTAAGGTGTGCTTTAATTTTGAATTATTTGAAATATGGCATGCTAGACTAGGACACCCATCTGATCAAGCTGTTAATACTCTTAAAACTATACTAAACTTAGGAGATCATGATACAAGTCAACCTTGTGAAACCTGTCATAGAGCCAAACAACATAGAGAACCCTTCCCACTAAGTGAACATAGTGTTTCTGGTAGATTTTCTAACACTACTAGGACCAACAGCCTCTGAAGTATCTCCCTCAGAATTGACCTGGTTATCATTTGCAGTAGTCACATGGTCTGCCCTATCAAAACCATTATCCCTAGTGTCTGACTACTGTTTACCAGCCAAGTCATTCACACCAGGTGGACTACCTGATTACATGCCCTCATGTGTTCCTGCATCTAACCTACCTACACCCTTTCCCTCATCATAGGGATCATTTACTTCAAAAAAGTTTTGAGAGTCTGTGTTTTCAAAAGTATCAAAAAAGTTTAAACTGTTAATATGTTTTTCTGGATTTGAATCAAATGATTCAAAAATTTTACTTTCTTTAAAAGGAAAACAATTTTCAAAGAATTTAATATCCCTAGAATAGCCAATAGTTTTGCTATTCAGGCTAAAAACTTTGTAACCTTTTTTCACATTTGAGTATCCTATAAAAACACACTTTTCAGCTTTACTATTAAACTTATCTGAATCATTAAGTATAGTACAAAAACACAGACACCCAAATAGTTTAAATGATCTAGAAAGGGTTCAAATCCATACAATAACTCATAAGGGGTCTTTCCTTTCAGCACTCCAGAAGGTGTCCTATTTATTAAATAAGCAGCTGTCAATACACACTCAGTCTAGAACCTAATAGGAATATTACTCTGAAATAACAGAGCTCTAGAAACAGTAAGAAGATGCCTATGCTTCCTCTAAACAATCCCATTTTGTTGAGGAGTATAGGCACAGGTGGTTTGATGTATTATTCCCTTGTCTTTACAAAAGCTTGTCATCTGATTATTAACAAATTCAAGACCATTATCACTTCTAAAACATTTGATATGTTTTTTAAACTGAGTTTGAATAATATTGAAAAAGTCTTTTATATTTTCAAACACTTCTGTTTTATTTTTCAATAAACATACCCAAACAGCTCGGGAATAATCATCAACAATAGTAAAAAAATACCTAAAACTATCTCTACTAACCACCTTATAGGGACCCCACACATCTAGGTGAACATGCTCACCCACCTGAGTGGATTTATGTTCACTTAGTGGGAAGGGTTCTCTATGTTGTTTGGCTCTATGACAGGTTTCACAAGGTTGACTTGTATCATGATCTCCTAAGTTTAGTTTAGTTTTAAGAGTATTAACAGCTTGATCAGATGGAAGCACACCTTAGTATTTAAACATGTATTTCCACACAGATAAAGACCATCAAGCTGTTTACCAGTCACCAGGGTTCTCTTGGTTAACCGGTCCTGTATGTAACAGGTATCCTCATCAAAACCAACATACAACTTATTATCCCTAGTAAGTTTATGCACAGAAATAAGATTGACCTTGTATTAAGGGACAACTAAAACATCTTTTAAAACCACACCATTAGCTAAGTTAACATTGCCAATTTTAGTTACTAGTTAGATGCGGGAACACATGAGGGCATGTAATCAGGTAGTCCACCTGGTGTGAATGACTTGGGTGGTAAACAGCAGTCAGACACCAGGGATAATGGTTCTGATAGGGCAGACCATGTGACTACTGCAAATGATAACCAGGTCAATTCTGAGGGAGATACTTCAGAGTCTGTTGGTCCTAGTAGTGTTAGAAAATCTACCAGAAACACTATTTTTCCTTCAAGATACAATGAATATGTTGTAGAAGGAAAAGTGAAGTATGGTATTGAAAAGTTTGTCAATATGAACAATTTATCTTTTGAGTCAAATTGTTTTGCTTCCACTTTATCTAAAAATTATGAACCTAGGAATTTTACTGAGGCTTCTGGCAGTCCAGAATGGATTCAAGCCATGAATGATGAGCTAGAAGCCTTAAATAGAAATGATACTTGGATTATTGTTGATACTCCCAAAAATAAGAATATTGTGAGTTGTAAGTGGATATACAAAATCAAGTATAGGGCCAATGGTGAGATTGAGAGATATAAAGCTAGGTTAGTTGCTAAAGGCTATAGTCAAAAGGAAGGAATTGATTTTGATGAGACCTTTGCCCCTGTTGTGAAAATTGTTACTGTTAGATGTGTTGTGTCTATGGCTGTTTATAATGGTTGAAGTCTCTATCAGTTAGACATAAACAATGCATTTTTATATGGTGACTTAAATGAGGAAGTGTATATGAAACTTCCTGAGGGATTTGGTAACAAAGATGATAACAAGGTGTGTATGCTTAAGAAGTCTCTGTATGGCTTAAAGCAAGCACCTAGAATGTGGAATGAAAAACTTGTGAATGTGTTATTTGAGTTTGGGGTTCAAAGAAGCAAGTGTGACCATTCAATGTTTTTTAAGTGTTCTTATTATGTTTGTGTTATCCTTCTTGTATATGTAGATGACATAGTTGTTACTGGAAATTCCTTTGATGAAATTGAAAAAATAAAACCGTGTCTTAAGTCTAAATTTTTAATAAAAGACTTAGGCAAATTACAATATTTTTTGGGTATAGAGGTTATAAATGATAATGATGGTCTAATTTTAACCCAAAGGAAATATTGTACTGATTTACTTGCTGAGTATGGGCTGTTAGCTTGTAAACTTGTGAATGTTCCCATAGAATAGAACCATGTTATCACAGCTTTAATGTCAAATGAGTCTGAACCTGTTAGTAATATAGCAGGTTATCAACAGCTTGTAGGAAAGTTAATCTACCTCTCTCATACTAGGCCTGGCATTTCATATATTGTACATTTTTTAAGTCAAAACATGCATAGTCCTTTAAAGGGTCATTTAAAAATTGCATTTAAATTACTTAGATACTTGAAACTTTCTCCTGGAAAAGGAATAAAGTTTAAAAGGTCTGAGAATTTTGATTTAGAGGCTTTTTCTGATTCTGATTGGGCTAAATGTACTAAGTCTAGAAAGTCAGTAACTGGTTTTGGTGTTTTTTTAGGACGTAACTTGGTATCATGGAAAAGTAAGAAACAGTCTACTATTTCCAGATCTTCAGCTGAGGCTGAATACCGTGCAATGTGTGCTGTTACTTGTGAAGTTATGTGGATCAAAAACATTTTAGAAGAGTTAAAAGTGTTTGTTAAAATTCCTGTTAGTATTCATTGTGATAATGATGCTGCTATTTCAATTGCTGAAAATCCAGTTTTTTATGATAAAACTAAACATTTTGAATTGGATCTCTACATTCTTAGAGATCAAATTAAAAAAGGTGTTATTAAAACTTTGGCAATTAATACTAAAGATCAGGTAGCTGATGTGTTTACAAAAGATCTTTTAGCAGCTGCACATGAGTGCTTGTGTAGAAAATTGTGTTTGTTTGACCCATTTGGGCAATAGAATTGTGTGTGTGTGTGTGTGGGGGGGGGGGGGGGTGTTAAAATGTCTATAGAAAATATATACATTCTTCAATTCTATAAAATGGGTCAAGTTATTTTTAATAAACATTTGTTATAATATGTTGCATAAGATAATTTCAGGTTTTTGGACTTATTCAAGTGTTGATGGATTGGAATGATGTGGGCTCGTTGTGAAGCTGAGTCCAAAGTATGGAAAGGAGTCCAAGCCCAGTTCGTGTACAAGCCCATTCTGGATTGTTAGAAGGATGGAGGCCCACTTGATTGTTATAACTAGGATTGCCAAACTGGCAATCCCCATGCCTTGTCTATGGCTGAGATCTCATTATCTTGTGTTTCTTCGTGATGATCTAACGGTTGATCTAGGCTCGGGTTGTGTTTTCTCCCGAGCCTCTCCTCGTCTTATATAAAGAAGTCTCCTGAACAGATTAGGGTTTAGCTTATTTTCTTTTGTTTTCTCTCAATTGTTTTACTCTCATTCGTCTAAACAGATTAGGGTTTCATTGTGTCTGATCTTGTACGTCTTGTATTGATCTTGTCCAGTGTTGTTATCTGTTGATAGGTATTGAGAGTTTTAGTGCAGAGATTCTTTTGTTGTACAGAGTCTTGTTTAGATATGAGATTTGTTTAGATCTGTTTTGTTTGATTCTTTTGAATAATAAAGATTTTGACTTTATCTGGTATCATGTTAAGTTTGTAACAAGAGCCTCTTACCCATTCAGACCTCTTATTGATTCAGCACTTACTGGTTCAGCACTAGCCAAACAGCCTCTTAACTTAACTATTACATAACACAAATAAATAAATAATGAATTTTAGTGCCTTTCAAAAAAAAAAAAAAAAATAATAATTAATTTTATTTTATTAACTTCTAACATCCACCCTAACCAAAAATCATTTGTTCGGTTTAATGAGTGTCTTGTGGGCATCGATTAAGGCCTTTTGTGCAGCACTAAGTCGTACTTCCGTTTCTTGAACAACTTCTTTGCAGAGTTCAGTTGCCCCTAATAAAGAGGTGTTTTGTAAAGACAATTTTACCCATTTACTAACTTATTATACTACAAGCATAAAAATTTGTAGACTGAATTACAAGTTTTGTCTTTTATGTTTATACCAGATTACAAAGCATGTCCTTTAAGTTTAAATTTGACGAGTTTTGTACTTTATGTTCCAAAATCTTGCACGTTACGTCTTTTGACACCAACCCAGTTAGATTTTAACTAAAATGTGAGGGTAATTTCGTCTTTTTACTATTTTAGGGTCTATTTATGTATTTAAGTTAAAGTTTTATATCAAACTGAAATATATATGTTACACATATACCCCCTCTTTCTCTACCCCATCTCTTCCTCTCTCATCACTTACTACACTGCCTCCACCATACAGCACCACCACCAGCGTCGCCACCTGCCACCGCCTGCATATAGCCATCTCTTTGAAATCCTCCTAATTCTTATTCCTACAACTTATTATTATATATGGGTGCTTTTCTTCCTCCTTGTGCCCGTAAATCCATCAAATGTGGGAGAAAACCCACAAATTCCTCCGCCAAAGCCACCAATACTACCTGATTTAGGTGTCTCCCTGGTCCCTACGACCTTGTCCTCATATGAAAACCCTAAATGTGACATTTTCGTTCCAATCTCCCAACAAAAAGATGATGAATTTGGCTGCTCCCTTCCTAATTTAGTTCACCAGTCCATATCCACTCCTGAATCGTCTTCAATCCAGCAGCAAGAGGTGGAAGGGGTTGCTAATTATAGCCATATGAAATCACATGGTGAATTGACTAAAGGCTGCATAAAGAAGAAATGGGCTAGGGTTCCAACAACAGGCTCTGGTGATGCAGAGCTGGACCATATACGTGCGGTAAAGATGAAGCAAAAGGTATTTATCGTTTTTACAAAACTTGATCCAAAACAGGGTTGTTCACTAGGTGATTTCAGGGGTCAAGAAGCAGAGGAATCAGGTGTGGTTTAAAAGGTATTTATTGTTTTTACAAGATATGTCTCTCATATCATCAACAAATAATTTCTCAATTTCCCTCTCTAAAACTGGCATTGTTGTGTTTGTACGGATTGCTATGTTTCCAGTGGGGTTGTGCGATGGCGGTGGAATAAGTGGTGGTGTTAAACGGTTGGTTTACGGTGGTGATTTGGTGGCATTGGTGGTGTATGGTGATGTTCAAAGTGTTGGATGCTGGTGGTGGCGGTAGAGGCTTGGCGGTGGAGGTTTGGTGGTGGTGGGTGTTTGCAGACTTTAAAAGAGAAATGGAGAGTTGAGAGGGGTTTAAGGTTTAGAGGTGGTGGGTGGTTAATTGGTACAGAACAGAGTTTATAAAAAATACATGTATTTTTTTTTATTTTGTCCAAAACTCTAAATTAGTTATACAGTTAGTCCCTAGAAGAGTAAAAAGACGAATTTAACCTTATATTAGTGTTAAAATCTAACAGAGTTAGGGCCAAAGGACGTAACGTGTAGGATTTTGAAACATAAAGTACAAAACTCGTTAATTTTAAAGATAAAGGACATGCCTTGAAATTTAGTATAAACGTAAAGGACAAAACTTGTAATTCAGTCAAATTTGTAATTAGTTAAATTTTCCGGGAATCATTCTCAAATGCTTCACAAACTCTTTTTTAAAAAGCCAATAAGTTATTTCCAAACTCAATCCCAAACACCCTCTAAATATACAATAACATGTTTGTTCCGTTATTTTGTATCACTTTCACTCAACATTTGACTCGCCATATATAGGATATTCACGAGGGCGGCCGTTGGACTATGGACTCAGTCGTATTTATGAATATTCACAATAAACCAAAGAAGATCGCCATGATTTATGGAGAAGATTATAGATTACTATCTCCCTCTTTTTCAAATATATAAACCAACACGTGTTCATGGTGTTGTGTGTGCGCCATTGCACCACTCATAATTTCAATGCAACATTTTGGACATATCCATATAAAACCAAAAAAATAAAGCCAAAAAAATAAAATAACAACAATAATAAAAAAAGTATGGTATGCTTCACCAAGAATTCAGGACTTTAAAGCAACTTCTTTTAATCCCAACACGCAACGCCTTCTTTCTTCAAAGATTCAACTTCAAAACAAACATATTATTAATATTATTTTTTGACCTCTTGGTGAGATTAGATCATCTAAATTCATACATATATTATTAGCTCACACAAGCACTTCTTGCAAGTAGAATCTTTCCATATTTAGTAACACATGGCTTCTCTCATCATCCCATCCAAACTCAACACTTCATCTTCAGTTCTTGATCATCATCATCATAGCTCTTTGTTCATCTTCAAAGCACCATCAAAGATCAAGAAGTTTCACTCCCCTGTAATTAAAATTTATTATTTTCTTTTATCTTTTATTGTTTATATTAAAAAAGTTATTGTTTTTTAATGTTTTTATTTTATTTTTATTTTTGGATTGAATTAGGTTGCAAGATTATTTGGGCCATCAATATTTGAAGCTTCAAAGCTGAAGGTGTTGTTTTTAGGTGTTGATGAGAAGAAACATCCTGGGAATTTGCCAAGAACATACACACTTACACATAGTGATATTACTTCTAAATTAACTCTTGCTATCTCTCAGAATATTAATAATTCTCAGGTAATTTCACATCTTTGTTTAAAATTTGAAGAAATTATGGTTTATTTTTTTTTTGTTTTTTTTTTTTAAATTTAATCGAGAAATTGGGTAAGATTGAAAACAGGGGATTTAATGAGATTTATTTATGTATATATTATTTTTTGAGTAACAGAAGTTATATTGTATTTATTCTGATTGATTTGATTTTTTTAAAGGTAAAATATTATTATTTTTATTATTATGATGATAAAAGTAGGGTATGGTTCATGTCATGTTTATCACAACTTCGTTCGGTAGGACGGATATCATTTTGTGGTTCATATTCTATTTAAAAGAAGCCCTAGAAAACATATAACATGACCAACCAAACCGGCCAAAAGACGGTTTGATATAGATGGTATATTTTTATTCAAATCGTTGGTATATACTCCATCCGTCTCAATTTAAGTGTCCATCTTTCTATTTTTTGGTGTCCCAAATTAAATGTCCATTTCCAAAAATAGAAATGTAATTTTCAGTTTTACCTATAAAAGACAAAACACAATCAAAGATTTGAGGATATTGTTGTCATTTTACGACATACAAACAAAATATTTCTTAATATGTGTGTTTTTTTGACCCTAAATAGGGACGGAAGGAGTATATAAAAATTATAGAACGGTAAATAAGATTCATTATACAATACCTATGCGGAAACAAAATGAATAATAATAGTGGTTATATAACCGTTTGGTTTACACATATGGGTTATAAGGGAGGGCGTGTACAACCCTAGGTTCTCCCAATCATTACCAACTCACTATTAACCTAAACTAGCTCGAAACACCTTAATAAATGGCAACACTACCTTAAACTATGGGTCACACCATTTTATACCATCTATCTCTCACCTATACACACACTAACCCAATCGATTTATACTACCCGCAAATACTACCCTAATTCGGATACCCGAATTGGTAGGTGTGGTGTATCCGATTTGGGCACTTACCTGAATTTGGGTATCCGAATTGACATCGTCCTTCCTAATATGTAATGGCTTGGATATCTTTATGAATTATGGTTTGGTTATTTTTAATTTGCAATATTTTGTTTATCCTATCGAATTTATAATCGATAATTTACAGTTTAAAGAAGAACAAATAAGCAAAGTCTGTAATGAAAATAATGTCCCATTATTAGACTAAATTATAGTATCATTGTTTTAATTGCAGTTGCAAGGGTGGTATAACAAGTTATACAGGGATGAAGTGGTGGCAGAATGGAGAAAAGTGAAAGATCATATGTCTCTTCATGTTCATTGTCATATAAGTGGTGGCCATTTTCTCCTTGACCTATGTGCTCGTCTTAGGTTCTTCATTTTTACCAAAGAATTACCTCTGGTACGTACAACAATCAATGCATACAACACCATCCTTTGTTTTTTTTTTTGGGGGGAAGGTAATACCATCATTTGTTGTACAACTATTAATACATGATGTTCAACTACAGGTGTTGAAGGCATTTGCTCATGGAGATGGTAATTTGTTGAACAATTATCCTGATCTACAAGAAGCTTTGGTTTGGGTTTATTTTCACTCCAACATTCCCGAGTTTAACAGGGTGGAATGTTGGGGTCCGCTTAAAGAAGCTGGTGGGTCCTCTTTTAGACGTGGACCCACCACGCCCATTGATATGATTCCAAAACCTTGTCCAACGGACTGCTCGTGTTGTTTCCCTCCAATGACCTCAATTCCGTGGTCGGAAGATGTAGTCAATGGCGAGGGAAATGATTTTGGGACCGACCAAGGGTTAGGCCAAAAAATTTGATATATTATTGATGGGTAAGTAAAATGTAAATGAAATCCTAACAATACCTTATAAGATGAACTTGTAAGTTATAATGGATGATGTAGATAAACAAACCTAGGTGTTCATGTTGTTTATATTTTGTTTTATTGTATTGGGTAGTGGATTTGAATATATGTTTGGTGGTTCACGACGATTTATATATTTACGAATTATTTTTGGTGTTAGAATCGCCGAATTGGTTATCTCCATCCATGGATGTTTGATCATGTTTTGTGTGTGATGACTCCGGATTGGGCTTAAGGTTCAGACCTAGACCCGAATGAGATTTACCTCATTCACCCTGATCGAATCAACATCCTCTCGCTAGGGTCCTGGCCTCCTAGGGATGTTCATCGAATCGGGTTTCAATTTATTTGGTTATTGTATATTCGAACTTGACATCAGATTCGGTTAGGAAGAAGACCCAATTCAAATATTCAAATTTCGGATTCTAGAGCCCAAGTTACCTTTTTCGCTTATCTTGTTCACCATTTCATGTTATATTTCTTTATTTAGAAAAGTTAATTAGAAAAAATTCATATCATATCTCGAAATATAGTTATAAAATTTCTAAATATTCATTACTAACTATAGAGTAAAGATCAAATACAAACTGTTTTTCGGTAAGAACTGTGAGAATCAAAGGGGGTAAAATTTTTTTATTTTTTTTTAGAATTTTTTTTGCCATATGCTTAAACATACTTTCTAGATGAATATTACAAAAAAAAAATAAATTTTTTTTAGTGTAATTACGTCATTAAAGTAAATACACTGGTTTACACTAGAGTAATTATGTAATTACTCTACACGTAATTACTCTACACGATTTTTTTTTTAGTTTCAATACTACAATACATGTTTAACAACATGGGAAAAAAAAATTCGAAAAAAAAATAAAAAAAAAATACCCTCATTTGATTCTCACAGTTCTTACCGAAAAAACACTTTGTACCGGATCTTTCCCCGCTAACTATAACTATTTTATGTAATGTTTATTTAATCTGTGTATAACAATACGCATTGCAGTCAGAGTATTTCAATTTTACTTTTATATTATTAGATTGATACATATTGTTTTACGTGTTTCGTAATACACACATTATATGGTTAAATATTCGTGATAAACATGATGCTTGAGACTATGACCTCCAAAACTTTTTTTTATCTCATGTTACAATACTTGTGATGGATACAATAGGGGTATGTATCTAGTGCAAACCTTCATGAGTTGTGCAAACCTTAAAAACCCATCCAATGGGTATAATGCAGCCACATCTAGCTTTTGATACATACTTCATAAGGACAAGATGGTAAAATCTCATATGGTTGACTGAGCATGACTGACACAAAAGTCTCTTTATCTTTCCCCCTCTCTCATCTCTCTATATCTAGATTCATTGCCTGTTAAATTTCAAACCCCTTTTATAAACTCAATAACTCTCCCCTCTCTCTTAAAAACCAAACTCCAATAATTCTCTAAAGAGGAAAGAGGAGACCGGAGGGTCTCCGGCAGTCACCCCCGCCACCTGACGGAGCTCTGGTGGAGCTGTTCCCACGTCTCACAAACCCCCACCCCTTACACACTTAAATAAGAAGAGAAAGCACCTAGAGAGAGAGAGAGAGAGAGAGAGAGATGAGATCTGAGGAAGAGAAAGAGAGAGAGTGAGCCAGAGAGAGAGAGAAAGGAGACCGGAGGTCTCCACCGCCCACAGAGGTGCTCCGGCGGTCGTAACCCAACAACCACAACCTCACCTTCCACTGATCTGTGAGTATCATCAGAAAGAGAGAGAGAGACGCAGGGAGAGACAAGGAACAGAGAAGGAAGATGAATGGGGTGGGGGTGGGATCTTGAAACAGATCTGAATGGGGTGGGTGGGATCTCTAACGTGGTGGTTTTTTTGAATGTGGGGTGTTCTAAATGGTGGTGGTTTCGTGGATTCGGAGATAGGTTGGTGGAGGTGATGGGCGGTGGTCGTCGGTGTTCTGTATGGCTCGACATCACATTTGTATATGTGTGGGTTTGATGGGAGTGCAGCAGAAAGACACATCAGGTTGGTTGGTAGGTGAGTCACCAATGACAAACACAACTGTAAAGATGGTAGCAAAAGAAGAAGAATTGAGGCAAGAAAGACTTGTACATAATGCAAGATGATGCTTTAGCAGTTTGTACTATATGCAATAGTTGTTTTACCCTCACAACCCAAACTTGGTAAATATAGTATTAATAATGTCCTTTTGTTGTGTGGATCTCGACATCTGCTTCACACTCTTTTCTTTTCTTTCTTTCTTTTCTTTATTTATTATTTTTTTTCCTTTCAACAAAAAACGTTTTATGTATTCTTGATTTAGATTGTCTTCAAATTACATGTTTTTATTATAAGAGCTTGAAAGATGTAACACGTAACAAATAGTTGTTTCATGTATATACATGTTTTTATTATAAGTTGGCATTTTTGTAACATGTTTTTGTAACAAATACCAATGATACCTATAACATGTTACAACGTAACACATAAGTGTTACAGACAACCAACTGATGATACCTATGACATGTTAAAACGTAACACATAAGTGTTACAGACAAATCTGACTGATCGAATAAATGTAAAAGAGAGGAAGAAAGATGAGAGAGATGCAGGAGATAAAAAGAGGAGAGAGGAGAGAGGAGAGAGGAGAGAATGTGTAAGTGATGGGTATGTGAAAAATACTAAATTACCCTTTATGTACCTTTTATGTTAAAGCCATTAATATTTTAAATTTTAAAAATATTGGTTTGATCTCCACCTTTGATTAAGTGTGATCAATGGCTATTATAGGGTTTCTTGGGTTTTCACAACTCACAAGGGTTTTTATTTTAGCCCAACCCGGATACAATAGTATATATATATATATATATATATATATACTTTTTTTTTGATATAAGTATCAAATTCATTCCAGGACAAAGAAAATTACATTAAGATAGCGGGCAGGCGGGCAACAAGCTGCGCCGCCACCCCTTTCTGGATAGCAAATCCTAATCTACTAAAAACATAACCATGTCCACCCGGAGCCGAGACACTACTGTGAATAACCCGCTGGACCCTGGTCAAGAAACGGGTAGCCTCCGGTGCCAATGAGCCAAAGGTATCAAAAGCCAAAGGTACAAAAACGTGTTGGTTCTCCTCGCAGGCTTTAGCATGTTTTTCTACCTTCTTTGCCTCTGCTTTCCGGACCGCTTGCCCTGCAACAAAGCCACTATCCCTCAACCCAACTAGGGGAGATACACCCGTCAGGTCAACACAAGCATGCTTCCCCCCGGCCCACCCAAAGACAAGGAGATCTGCTGGTCGTAGGGTGGATCTCCCTTCTGCTGGATCCGAGAGGAAGTTTACAGGGGCCTCCTTCTTGGCTGAGATCCCAGCCCGTCTTAAAATGTCCCACAGAATGTCTCGAACCCAATCATGCCGATATTTAAAACCGGGCAACTCCTTACAATGAACCGCGTGTTCCCCGTATTCATCCAGACAGGCCTTACGGCACATCGGACAGATGTCATCCTCCTGGTACATTGGGATCATCAGACGATATTTAAGAATGGCCCTGTATTCAATAGCGGACATGCTTTGGCCTAAACCTTCGATCGGGATAACAGTTAGGAAATCTTGGGTGTGGGGGGTTTGCAGGCATTCAATAACTGCCCTCTGACGGGGGGACAAACCAAAAACTTCACCCAGGTTCTGAGCGATTTTGCCATAAAGGGCATTCGCCAAAGTTTTCTGAGGCTTTGGGGGGGGCGGTGTCCTTGTTAGAAAAACCGCCAATATCAAAACCTGGGAGATAGTCATTTAGCTTTTCGAGGGCCTGCACGTAGTCCAAGTCTGCGCCGAAAACCCCGCTATTTCGTAGGATGTGGTCTTGAAGGTTCCAGGACTGAGCTCGTGTTAGCTACAAATTGAGAAAGAATCAAAGAGAAGAGAAATACATCAAATCATAGCTGATTATTATTGATTATGCAATCAGTATTTATACAAACAACGATTACAATAATCCCGCCTCATCAACTAACTATAACAACCATTTAAACTGATGGAATTACAATTCTACCCTTCATTAAACACAGTAAATGACCGAAATGCCCTTTCAGTGTAACACATCTTCCCCCCCAATGTGATTCTTGTCCTCAAGAATCAAAACCAGGGAATCTCAAATCAAACTCCTCTTTAATCTCCCAGCTAGCTTCAGTGATTGGAAGGTCAATCCAGTGAACCAAGACCTGTTGTACCATCTTATTACCTTTCCGAATCACCCTTCTGTCAATTATAGCTCGTGGCTGAAGCAAGAAACGATTAGCCACCGGTAAAGGCAAGGTAGGAGCATGCTGTCCATGTGCTGACTTCAACAAGGAAACATGGAAAACATTATGCATCTGAGCTTCTTCAGGTAAGTCCAATTTATAAGCCACACTCCCAATCTTGTCAATGATCAGAAAAGGCCCAAAATACCTAGGACCCAATTTAGAGTGTTTCTTCAATCGTAGTGAATCCTGAACAAAAGGCCTCAACTTTAAATAGACCCAATCACCCACTGAAAAATGTCTCTCACTCCTGTTTTTATCTGCATATTGTTTCATTCTGTTCCTTGTAGTAGTGAGAGTCTGCTTAAGTTGTACAATCATTGCTTCTCTATCCCTGTGTAAATTTTCCACCGCAGCAATAGTTGTGTCACCTGGAATATATGGAATGTGCAGAGGTGGAGGAAATCCATACAAAGCCTCAAATGGAGACATTTTGATTGCTGAATGATATGTGGTATTGTACCACCATTCAGCTAAGCTCAGCCATTTAAGCCATTGATGTGGGGCATGCATACACATACACCTAAGATAGGATTCTAAACACCTGTTCAATACCTCTGTCTGACCATCAGATTGTGGGTGGTAAGCAGTGGAATAGTTCAATTGGACACCCTGCAATCTCATGAATTCCTTCCAAAATTTGCTTAGAAATATAGGGTCTCTATCAGATACAATGGTCATAGGACAACCATGTAGCTTAAAGATGGAATCTAACACAGTCTGAGCAACTTGGGTAGCAGAATAAGGATGGGACAAGGGTAGAAAATGAGCATACTTGGTTAAGCGGTCTACAATCACCAAAATAGTATCCTTGCCCTGAACTTTAGGTAATCCAGAAACAAAATCCATGGATATATCAGTGAAAACATGGTTAGGTTCAGGTAAAGGTTGTAATAATCCTGGATTAGCAACAGGCTCATACTTAGCCTGTTGACAATTATGACAGGCTTTAACAAAATTGAAAACTTCTTTTGAGCATCCTTTCCAATAGCAGAACTCTTTAAGCCTCTTAAGAGTAGGAACAAACCCTGAGTGACCTCCAATAGGGGAAGAATGGAAGAGTTTAAGAATATCATCTTTTAACTGAACATCATCTCCAATCCACAATTTAGATTTCCTTTTAAACAAGCTCCCATCCCAACTGAATTGTTTGACTCTTTGGCCACTTACAAGTTTCTGAATGATACCTTGCACTTTGGCATCATTTTTCCAGGACTCTTTTATTCTGTCTAGCAACATTGGATCCATAGAACTCATATTCATCTCAAACAGAGCTAAACCACTGACCCTTGACAACCCATTAGCTACCATGTTATCAGACCCCTTTTTATAGCAAATTTCATAGTCATATCCTATTAACTTTGATAACCATGTCTGCTGTAATGGCGTGGTTATTTTCTGAGTCAACAAATGTTTCAAAGGTTTATGATCTGTTTGGATTAAGAATCTTTTGGTAATCAAATAATGGTGCCATTGTTTAACAGCCATTAAGATTGCCATCAATTCCTTCTCATACACAGATAAAGCCTGCTGTCTAACAGACAGAGCTTTACTAATGAATGCTAAAGGGTGACCCCCTTGCATCAACACAGCCCCTAGACCTTTGGAAGAAGCATCAGTTTCTACCACAAAGTCTTTTGAAAAATCAGGAAGTGCAAGAACAGGAGCAGTAACCAATGCTTGTTGAAGTTTCTTGAAAGCTTCAGTGGCTTCTGAATTCCATTGAAAAGCATCCTTCCTTAACAGATCAGTCAATGGCCTTGCAATGATGCCAAATGACTTGATAAATCTCCTGTAATACCCTGCAAGGCCTAGAAAACCTCTGAGCTCTTTAATAGTCTTAGGAATAGGCCATTGGACAATGGCACTGATCTTAGTTGGATCAGTATGCACTCCTTTACCAGTAATCACATGCCCTAAATAGTCCACAGATGAACCCCCAAATGAACACTTGGATCTTTTTGCAACCAATGAATTTTTTCTCAAAAGACATAAAACTTGTTCCAAATCTTTAATATGCTGTTGCATATTGGGACTGTAAACTAAAATGTCATCAAAGAATACCAATGTATTCTTTCTCAGCAATGTTTTAAATGTTGAGTTCATCAATGCTTGAAAAGTAGCTGGTGCATTTGTCAAGCCAAAAGGCATGACAACAAACTCAAACAGCCCTTGATGTGTTCTAAAGGCAGTTTTGTGGATATCTTTTTCATTCATCCTTATTTGATGATATCCTGCCCTTAAGTCCAATTTAGAGAACACATATGCCCCTCCCAATTCCTCCAATAATTCTTCTATCAAGGGTATAGGGAATCTGTTCTTCACAGTTGCAGCATTAAGCATTCTGTAGTCTATGCAAAACCTCCAGGTTCCATCTTTTTTCTTCACCAAAACAACAGGTGAAGCAAAAGAGCTTTGACTATCCCTTACTACCCCAGTGTCCAACAACTCTTTTGTTAATTTTTCTATCACATCTTTTTGAGCAGATGGATATCTATATGCCTTCTGATTAATGGTAACAGTCTCATCTTTCAAGATGATTCTATGATCACACTCTCTTGTAGGTGGTAAGGTAGTAGGGACTGCAAACACATCTTCAAACTCAACCAACAATTTCTCTAAATCTTTATTGGTTTCTGTCTTCCCAATTTTAGTCTCATGCTGAAATGAATAATCATTTGCAGCCACTAAACTAAACATTTGGGCTTCTGCTATATCTTGTTCTCTAAGCAGCATATCATTAATCTTTTCAGCAGAACAAATACTCACATCCTCATTATCCACCCCTTTTAATTCCACCCATTTATCTCCCACTTTAAATTTCATGGTTAATTCTTTAAAATTCCACATGATATCATTAAGGGTTTGCAACCACTGAACCCCTAAAACCATGTCATAGTTAGACAGTGGAATCAAAATCACATCAGTCTTAAACCATATACCTTGCATTTGCCACTGGAAATCAGGACACATCAGATTGCAGACAACCTGCTTCCCATCTGCTACTGTAACTTTTACTTCTGGAATAGGCTTTAGTGGGCATCTCATTTTTCTTGCAAGCTTCTCATCTATAAAGTTGTGTGTTGACCCAGAGTCATTCAAGATTTGCAAAGTCTTAGTGCCAATTGACCCTTTTACCCTCATAGTTGAAAAAGAAGGCACACCCAACATTGCATTCAAGGAAATCTTGGGTTCTTGAATACTTTGCACTATCTCAGTATAATCTTCCATCTCCTCTTCCTCTTCTTCAGAGACCACCAATTCAATTGAAAATAACTGCTTCTTTTTACACACATGGCCAGGAGTGTATTTTTCATTACACCCAAAGCATTCCCCTTTAGCCCTCTTATCCTCTATTTCTTTGTGTGATAGAGTCCATCTTTTCGAATTGATAGGTTTCTGGTTAGTTGTTGGTTTAGGTAATAGAGGTATGTTATTAGTGTTTGGGGCAGATGACTGTGAATAGGGTTGTTTGGTTGTGGATGTATAAGAGGTTCTTGAATTTTTAGACCATCCAGCATTAGTTGCTGCAAGATTTTCATCCTGATATCTTGCAAGCATATAGGCTTCAGGTAGATTCTTGGGTCTTAACATTCGAACAGGATACCCAATTTCTGGCTTAAGAGCTCTGAGAAACAAACTGACAGCATACTCATCAGGTATAGACACCTTAGTGAGTGCTAAATCAAATTCTTGACATAATTCCTTCAATGTGCCAGTTTGTCTGATGGAAGCCAAAGCCCCCATAGCATCTTGACTCAAGACTGTACCAAATCTGGCCATGACAAAAGTTTTATACTCAAACCAAGTCATTCCATCTATAGATCCTCCTCTTGACAGGACAAAACCTTGGTGCCACAATAATGCTATGTCCTCCATATGCACTATGGCCAATCTCACCTTTACATTTTCAGGTGTTGCATCTATAGTGAAAAAATGCTCCACCTTACACAGCCAACCTTCCACATTCTCACCATTAAACTTGAGAAAGTCTATCTTGGTTAGACGACTGCTGTGAGTATGATATTGTTCCATAGCAGCACTACTATGTATTTCAGACCCATTACGATTGCCCCCTTGGGTATGAGACATATTCTGAATTGATTTTAAAATCTCAGAAACTTGAGCCTCAATCTGCTCTTTCATAGCATTCATATTAGTTTTTAAACCCTCCAAAGAAGATTCATGTTCTTGAATTTTCTGTTCCAAAGATTGATTTCGAGTAGACATGATTATGTTTAGGAATGGACAATTCACGAATTGAACAATCCAATGGAATTGAATGACCACAAATGATCAATTCAATGGAATAGTATGATCACAATTGATCAATACTCAGGACAAAAACAGAAACAGAGCAAGTCAAAGAAAACAGAGTATAAAAGAAAAAAATGAATTTTAGAGCAAGAATCAGAAGAATTTGAAATGATTTTATTCAAGATGAATGCGAATTGTAGATGAAATGGATGTATAGAAGCTAGATTGAAGGTTATTAATGGTGGATAATGGTGTTTAGACGAAGGTAGTTATGGTGGTTGGTGGTGGTAGTTATGGTTGTTGACGGTTATGTAACGGTTATCTGAGGGCCGAAGATCGGCTGCTCTGATACCAATTTGTTAGCTACAAATTGAGAAAGAATCAAAGAGAAGAGAAATACATCAAATCATAGCTGATTATTATTGATTATGCAATCAGTATTTATACAAACAACGATTACAATAATCCCGCCTCATCAACTAACTATAACAACCATTTAAACTGACGGAATTACAATTCTACCCTTCATTAAACACAGTAAATGACCGAAATGCCCTTTCAGTGTAACAGCTCGTGACGCCACAAACGCATACATGCCGACATCCTTCGCAGAGAGGAGCCCTAATCCTCCCACACGCATCGGCAAAGACGCCATCCGCCATTGTAGGTCACCAAAGAAAGGCCCCCCACATACCACTATGTCTTCCCGCCACAAACTAATAGTATATTAGTTTAAATGTTTAGTTGTTCGATTTATCTAGTCCAAAAGATGGTTCGGTAGGAGATGGTGACTTGACTTACGTGGAATGGGCAGCCAGATAAACGTAACGTACCGGTTGAGTCGTAATGCATTATTGCAGGTGATGTGGCGATTTATGTTACACCAATAAAAGATGTTCAAAAATTAAAAATGGTTAGGTCGTTAACTTATATATAAAATTATGAGTAAAAATCATGTACATAGTGTTTTTTTTAGAACTGTGAGAATCAAACGATCTATTTTTTTTATTTATTTATATTTTTTGAATTTTTTTTCACGTATTGTTAAACATGTATTATAGTATTGAAATCTAAAAAAAACAAAAAATAAATAAATTGTACTTTAGTGTAAACTAATGTAATGTATTTACTTTAATGATGTAATTACACTAAAATATTAATTTTTTTTATTATTCATCTAGAAAGTATGTTTAAGCACATGAGAAAAAAAATTCTAAAAAAAAATAAAAATCCCCCCCCCCCCCCCTTTGATTCTCAAAGTTCCCACAAAAAAATACACTTTGTATTTGATCTTTACTCATAAAATTATAAGCTCATTACATCAATTATAAATTTGAAGGTTTGGTTTTGTTAATAATTAACCAATTTAAACACTTTTATTTGTAAGTTTGAATCTAAATCTATTACAAGATTATGGTTCGACGCATATATTATAGTTAATCTATTAACTTTTTTAATTTTTTTTTTTTAACAAATAATAATAATAATTCATTCAAACAAAATACGAAAGTTACATCATAATAGCAGGTAGACGGGCAACAAGCTGCGCCGCCACCACTTTTTGAATTGCAAACCCTAGTCTACTAAAGACAAAACCTTGCCCCCCTGGGGATGAAACATTGCTGTGGACGACCCGTTGGACCCTGGTCAAGAAACGAATAGCTTCTGGTGCCAGGGAGCCAAAAGTGTCGAAGGCCAGAGGGATAAAGACATGTTTTTTAAATTAGCAAATTATTATTGTAATAATTTTGATAAGAAGAAAAACTTTGCAAGAAACTTATTTAGTCTCAAAGTTTTATGAAAGTTCATATAGACTGAAATACCACATTTATCTTACATACTAATTTATTTAAGAAACTAGAAAAAGAGTTATATAATTAAAAATATTGTATTTAGTTTTATATATGTCTATAAACAAAAGTAAGAAGTTGGTTTATTTATTTTAAAGGCTTAGTTCAATGGAAATCCTTGTACAACTCTAACCTAGCGGTCTCAAGTTCGAATCCCTACCCACACACCGGTGTCCTCCGATAATCGATAACCGAAGTTCGGTTTTAGGAAAAACCATAACCGTAACCGATCGGTTATGTCGGTTCGGTTAATATTTCAGTTACCGGTTCGGTCTCGGTTATGTTCGGTTAATATCCAAACATAAAACTTGTGCAAACTTGTAAACTTAAAATAGTTAGTAAAGTGTTTGGATCTTTTTCAAGAATACAAATATATATGAGAACGCAAGTAAAATACATGAAATACCGTGGAAACAAATAAAAAAATGCTTCAACTATATGGAATACATGAAAAATACATGAGTTATATATAAGATATATTTCAAGTTCATAGATGTATATAAAGATACATGAAATATACCGGAAATACATAAAAATATGTTCCAAATACATGGATATATGTATGAAACATACTTAAGTATATAACTATCGGTTTGGTTTCGGTTATTTCGGTTACGGAAGAAGTGAAAACCAAAACCGTAACCGAATGGTTCGGTTTTGGCCATATGTTAACCGTAACCGATCGGTTAATTTGGTTTCGGTTATTTTCGGTTCGATTATCGGTTCGGTTTCGGTTTTTTTCGGTTATCGGTTTTCGTATGCTCAACCCTAAATTCAATACTACTTAACATAAAAATCTTTGACGCATAAATATATGATTTGTGATGATTCTTTTGAAGAATTTTAATGATGAAAAATTCATCCTTAACTCTACGACCAAACTGAGTTGTAACCGGTGTTTGACAAAATTCACTCCCAAATTAGGCACAAACTAGGGACGAAAAAGTTAAACATGTAAAAAGAATGGCGTACACCATCGCTAGGCGTTCCCCACTCAACATGAGGGAGGTAAATCACGTATCTCAGAATAAATCGGGTAGAGGTGGTGCCGAGGTTTGATCACCAGGCATTCACAACATATTCTCACCTCCTTACAACTTAAATTGTCTATGATTAGCAAAACTGAAGTTTTTCTATTGTTAGAAATTGGCTTAATGAACTTGGGGACCATCGCTTGTGAAATTGTCCAACTGTAGCATCCATGACCTTCTAAAATTCAATAACCGCTAGGTTGCGGAGATCGTTGCTTCTTTAGCTTGCTATCTAGGCTGGGGTACCTCTATTGATGGAGCTAGGGATAAGTATAGCCTACCAACCCTATACTTGAAATTACTAGTGATTGGAATTTAGAAAGTTTGTTATAAATATATTAGAATGTTATATCTCTAAACAAAAATTATGATCGATTCAAAATGTTTTGCCATTCCACGCCGAACAAATCAAGGATCTCTATATATATATCTTTGTCAATTTGTTTCTAGTGGCTAGCTTTAAAGGGTGTTATGCTTTCATGTGGTATCTGAGGAACACTTATACATTTTTGATACATCACAAAACACACAAGAAGGAACTCATGGGTTAGATTGTAGCTTAAAGAGGTTTAGGTCAATTTTTGTATCGAATCCGCAAATCCAGTTTGCTAAATATAGGAGGTATTCATCAGGTCGGGTCTTGGGTTATTAGGGTTTGAAAATTTTGAAACTTCAAATTCGAATTCATCAAAATTATTAAAAAACAAAAAAATAAAGACCACACAAACTGCTCAATCTTAGCAACTTAAGGGAGTAGGGGACTCACAAATTAGGCATGGGCTATGAGCATCATCCCATGATGGTCTAAGGGTGTGGAGTGATGGACTTTCCTCCCTTAAAAAAACACAAAATAACCAATCAAGAGGCCCGGCATGAACGACAATAGGTTGCCGTTGATGATGAGGATGGACCAGGGGGCGGTGTTGCCGCCCCTGGTTACAGATTGATGCCCCTATGCTGCTCCCCATACCGCATAGCTTTAAGGAGCCAGCTGCCTAGGCGCCTGACGTCCAACACAGATGAGCCAACATGATTAGGTACTTAGGTTCGAGGCGTGAAAGACTGTGTTTTAGTATTTTTAAAGTTTCAATTTTCGTATGGGCATGCTTTAGGTGCTGTTTGTTTTTTCTGCAGGAAAAGGTCTGCAGTCTGCGAACCACATCTGCAGACATCTGCAGGAGAAGAGGTGGACCAAAGGTCTGTAGTCTGCAAGAAGAAGACTGTTTGTTTGTTAATGTCTACAGGCTGCTAAAATAAACTGAAATTTAAATAAACTGATTTTTTTTACAGCAGTCTGGTGGTAGACGGTGGTGGTGGTGGACCGTGGTGGTGGTGGTGGTCATGGTGGTGAGTGCTGGTGGACGGTGGTGGACGGTGGTGGTGGATGGTGGTGGACGGTGGTGGTGGTGGACCATGGTGGTGGTGGACGGTGGTGGTGGTGGTGGTAGGTGGTGGACGGTGGTAGGTTGTGGTGGACCGTGGTGGTGGTGGTGGACCGTGGTTGGTGGTGGTGGTAGACGGTGGTGGTGGTGGACCGTGGTTGGTGGTGGTGGACCGTGGTGGTGGTAGACTGTAACGACCCAGCCTGACGTGGCCGGGTCATCGGGTCGGGTTATCGGAGTTACGCAGCGGACTTCAGGATATTGACAGTCTTGACTCTTCCAGGATCCACGTCATCATATCTGTTGGGTTACCTGAACACATGCCAAAAATAGTTTCTGTCAACATAAAGTTGGTGAGGTCGTATATTTTATAAAGTGAATGGCCAGTTCGTTTATTTGTATTCTTTTATAATATTCTTTTATAACATGCTTTACTATTCTAATTTAGGAGGGGGAAATATATTCTATTATACCAATTCGATTAAATTGTACCGATTATATGTCAATCTATTATATTCTATTAGTTGCCATTCCTATCGATGGTACCACTCTGTTTGTGGTAAATCTTAATTATTCCTACCCTCTACTTGGGTAAGACTGGTTATTATCCTCTAGTTGGATAATAAAGGAAATGGCGAGATACCGGTCAGTACTGTCCTAGTCGTTTCTATTATCCCCTTTCTATTATATTTCCTTTATTAATTCTATTATGTAAAGCATTTCTATATTTTCTAATAAATGACATGTGTTTCCCCTAAAACGTTTAATAAAACAATAAAAGAGGGGAGTTCACGATACTCACAGGTTTGCGTATAGTCTTCTATAGTCTCTTTTATTACAATTATATGTCAAATATATATATTGATACGTTTTACGCGTGGGACTCGTTAGATTGTATTATTTAGGATATATATCACATATACAATTTATGTATATATAGAGTTCGGTATATATTAGATAGTCCTAAACTCGGGGTTTATTATTGACACGACACGGACATCCTAAAATCTAGCTGGCTATTACAGCTTAGCACTCGTAGCTAATAAAGCTGGCCATTACAGCTTGGCACACGAACCTATAGGACTCTAGACACGTACTTACCCGAATGCTGGTTCGGCTGATCATATTATCATTAACCTGAGTCTAGTATATCGTTCTATATATCGAATCTTATATATATAAACGTATATATTCTATATATGATTATTATTCTCTTATTATTATTATCAAGTCCGTACGTTATTCGTATTATATATATATAATCGTATAATTCTAATAATCCTCGTCTAGTCAATGGACCGGGTTCTATTCCGGGTGTTGACCGAGTCACCGAGTCGGCTCGGTATCGGTTTAACTCTCCGATTGGATTAACGGTACCTCGCAATAATCACAGAAACAGTATTATAATCGGGTATCAACGATTAATACCAACATATTTATAATGACTGTTAAAGATTATACCTTTCGGATAATTGTTGGTATGAGACCGGAGGTCAACCGGACCTTACCGGAGACTGACCGGAAACTAACCGGAGGCTTGACTGAGAACATAACACAAACCAGACTATAACAGGAATCAACTGAAGGCCTCAATCTGCCTGATAATAACCCACGAACACACCTTCATCAATAAATATGGTTCGGGTCTGATTATAAGGGTCCGATAACAGTAACAGTGAGCAGAACAGATGGGTTTATAAGGACTCACGACAGTCACCGTAGTTTGGTGACTGTCCGAATAACAATAATAAGAGGCGGTTTATCGGGTTATATTTCAGATCGGAGGTTAGTCGGGTTAGGTTTGATTGAACGGACTAAATGGAAGAAGGTTACATGAACCGCTGACAGTCACCATATCCGGTGACTGTCCAGCTTCGTTATCAGAAACAGAGATGAATAGGGTGGTTATAAGGGTAGCCGGTGATGGAAGACTATCGGGTTAAGGGTTCCGGGTTTGTTTCAGAACAGACACAGAGGATTACCGGTTGTTTATCGGAAGTGACCGGGTTATGAACAGAGGGATAACCGGGGTGATTTATAAGATGGGTTTACCGGTTGGGTTATTATCGGGTAAGATTTGGAACGGGGAAAGAATATGGCGGTGGTGTTTGGTGGTTTATCAAGACAAAGGAGAGGTGGGTTGGTAACCGGAGAGGAAGAGGAAGATGATTGCCGGAGAACAAGGCGGCGGCCGGTGCCGGAGGTGGTGACCGGCGTGGTTGCTCTCTCTCTGAAACACACATGTGTGTGTGTGAATTGTCTGGGTGTAGCGAACAAGGAGAGAGAGAGGAGAGTTTATAAAGATAATTATAATAAGGGGTGTTTGGTTACAGGGATAATAACTAGAACACGGGTGTTTGGTAACGAGTATAGTACTAAAATAAGAAACGTTTTATCGAGATAATAAAAATCCAATAACTATTATTTATAAAATCGATTAAAACGGTTAGTCGCGAGGTTCGAACTTAAATAATTTAATAAGTAATCGGGTGGTCGGGTACGATCCGACCCGTTTAAGAGACCCGTAACACTTTTGGTCGTTACATAGACGGTGGTGGTGGTGGCTGATGGTGGTGGACGGTGGTGGTGGACGGTGGTGGTGGTAGACGGTGGTGGTGGTGGACCGTGGTTGGTGGTGGACGGTGGTGGTGGTGGTGGGTGGACGGTGGTGGCGGTGGCGGTGGTCGTGGTGGGTGGTGGACGGTGGTGGTGGGTGGTGGTGGACGGTGGTGGTGGTGGGTGGTGGTGGACGGTGAGGAGAAGAGAAGTGGAGAAGACCTTAGAAGACTTTGAAACAAGTCTGCACCAAGAAGAGGTCAGGAAGACCTTTTTGAGTGAAAGGTCTTCCAAAAAACAAACAATCTGCAGACCCCAAACGTCTGCACGCGTCTGCGTGGCGCAGACAAAAGAGGTCAGAAGTGCTTCTGAGCAAAAAACAAACAACACCTTAACCTTTTAACCCATATGAAGAGTTGAAACTATGAGCACACTAAGGAATCATAAAGGCCCAATAACTATTAAAATATGTGATACACACCAATAAATGTATATTATATGAGCTTTACAACAACCATACATTCGGCATCAACCGGAAACAGATATGCTCGACATGATATTGACACGTGTTTTACATTAATCGAAAGCCATAGAAATGAATACCGGTACCGGTACTAATGTTGTTCGGCATGTATCGGTTCGTCACGGTACCATTACCGTTCTGGCACTCACATTATCTTATGGTACCGGCACTATATTACGAATACAACTCCATTGTCAAAATTTAATTTATACCGCCCCGTCGAGAGAATTATAAAAACGACTATGCTACCATAACGATTTTCAGACGGTATTAGTTCGATTCCTCATGGTAAAGAAAACATCAACTATTTTTAGACCCCGTCGAATAAAAAAGTTATCTAATCGTGAATAAATATATGCATGTCACACCAATATATTATGAATTCTTTAAAAACATTTTACTATAATACAAAAATAATGAAATATCTAAGCTTTTATAACACGTACGTTTGTGCTTTGATCACTTATACATTAGTATCCACAACTCAGTTTTAAGTAAAATCTATATCAAGGCGTATATTAAAATACGTACGTCGCAACGACATACTTGAAGTTTTATAAAATATCTTAGCTTTAGATGTGTAAGAAAAAAACAAAAAAACAAAATGATATTGTTTAGACTATAAGGAGTGGGGGCGGGAGAGGGGCGGGAAGGGGGGGGGGGGGGGAACACCGCCGCCACAGGGGCGGGAAGCTTGGCGTGGGGCTGGGGGCGGGGAGGGCTTCACCGGCGTGGGGGGAGTAGGGGGGACACGTGGCAGGCAGGTATTGGTCAGGTTTTTTTTTTTATTTTTTTTTTAACTTTAACACAATATAATATTATTTCCTTCCCCCCCTCTTCCCCCCCTTCCACTCCCCACAATTATTTTCCCCCCCACAAGGGTCCCACAAGTGCCACATGGCGCTTCATCCCCCTCTTTCCCGCCCCCCACTCCTTATAGTCTTAAAACTGGCGTCTAAATGAGCTGTAATAGGAGATGAGGTGGTTGTTTAAATAGCTCAATATGTTGTTTATATTGACCTAGGTTTATACCCAGCATGTGTGTTGCGGCACGCTAAACCGAATCGTTTTCGCTTTGAACATGCTACTTACACTAATTATATTGATACAAAATGTTGTTGATATGCTTCAACGCAACATATTAAGAGAATTAGAGAAGTACGTAGGTCTCTAATAAAGTTATTTTCTCTTTTTAAACCGCTTTACACTCGTCATGATACAACATTTTTATTCCAACGCAATTGACATACTAATTTGCAATGGTTAATGCATTAATGACATCATTTATAGTGGTAAGGATAACCAAGTGATTCAACATTGTTATTATACAATGAGCAAAAGTAACATATCATATCATGATGCTGGAGAAACATACACCGAAACGGGAGCATGATGTGTGCCTCTACGGTCTTCAACAGGAGAACAATACCTTGTTTTTCTTCTCCGTTTGAGTTCATTTTCTGCAAAGAAGGAAGAGAAAGTGGGGAATGGAGGTGACTGCTAGGTAGTTGCAAGCAACTCCAACGTACAAACACAAAAAATGGTGCTGGCTGCCATATGTTATCTAGTGTATGCTCTAAATGAGAGGTGAAGACCTCTTAAATAGGGCTCTTATGGGCCATCATCATGGACCCCTAACCAAATGGGCACAAAGCCCAATCGCACCAAGCCCAGTTAGGGGATTACCTCCACACCTCAATACTAGTAAATAATATAGTAACTAATAAAATGATAAATATGGTATGTCAGGTGAAGCACCATACCTTTTCAAGTCCCCATAGTCTAGTGTTGCTCCCACGCACAAGCGTTGGGTGGAGCACTAGACTGATTAGGAGTGGTCGGGAATGAAGATTGAAAGCTTTTTGTCTTCTCGGTGGACTAATGACTAGAGTGTTTCATCTTCTTATTTCGATGTGTGAGAGGTTGCTCATTGCGCTTGTTACGAGCTAAGTGTCACCGACGCGCATGAGGATGCTCGTCGCACTTATTTGCCATCTAGGTTTCACGTTCTAGGCTAACTAGACCGACGCGCGAGAGGTTTGCTTGGCATGGTTGTTGTTGGCTAAGTGTCACCTTCTAGGATATTTGTCACTCGGGTGCGGGAGGCTTGCTCGTTGCGCTTGTTATTGGCTAAGTGTCACCTTCTAGGCTAATTGTCATGGGTGCGTGAGCGTCCACTAACGATTCATCACAGGTATTGATGTGGCTTGTTGCCAAATTTGCAGGTATGTCAATCTAATGCGGGTATATTATGAGGCACTCAGCCTTGCGTTGGTGTATCTTAAACTTTACAATAGGTTGCTACATAATAAGTAACGCTAAATATAAAATGATTGTACCAAAACCACCTTCTTGAGAGATGAATTCATATGACGTATCGTGATATGAGAACCATATAAAGTGGTGTTATATCATGCCATTCCCCCAGTTTATTGCTGCTTCATATAATGTTAAGTATTGAACATGTAATAATAAGTTGGTGCGCAATTTGTACAATCATCTACCTCTACCTATATAATAAAAGAGTAACTAGGGTTTAGGTGGCCTCTATCTAGGGTATCCATAACAACCTCCAACTCATCCATATGGGTCGCGGGGCTCCAACTATGACCCTTATACCATTTCTCGACCCTGCATATATAAACCTACGTTTTTTTCGTCTCCTAAACTCCTCACTCATCAGTCTACTAACCTATTCGTTGTTCTTCAATTTTTCATATCCTATTCTCTGCAAGTTCTTACAATCCTTACAATCACAAACCTAACAATTGCATCTATGTAAAACTTTCTTCTTATGCACACAAATATAACTCAAACCCTAAAATCCAAAACCTCCCTCTTCTCCAAAGATCCTTGCATGGCGGCTATCTTCTTCTCATTGCATGCAAATATTTGATTCAAGTATCCTTTTCCAGTGTGAATCTTTCATGTAACAATTTGCTTTCATCTTTCTTTTGATTGCGAATTAATTTTTTTATCATTTATATGTTTACAGATCTAGGGTTTTTTTTATTATTCTTATGTTATTTTTTATGAATCTTGTGTTGGTTTTGAGTTCGAATCAATGTTTAATAAGTTGTTTTTTTATTAGGGTTTGGGTTTATACCGATGTTGTATTTTATTTTAGGGTTTATAAAGATTAAGATCATATTCTGATTCAGATTTGTTGGTTTTTAGTTCGAGGATCTTGGTTTGAGTTCGAATCGTGTTTATAAGGTTCTTTTTTTGTTAGGGCTTCTACTGATGTTGTATTTTATTTTATGGTTTATAAAGATTAAGTTCATATTCCGATTAGGATTTGTTGGTTTCAAGTTTCGATGTTATGACGTTCTTTTCTGTGCAATCATTTATTATATTGTGTTTTATGTTAGGGTTTCTTAAGACTTGAAGATGTCGTCAAAGATGCATTATCTTTTACAGGTTATACTTTTTGAAGGGATAGGGTACCTAATCCTAGCGCGGATAGCAACCCTATCACATAAAATGCACCACCTACATGGAGTCCGTGGAGCTCCAATCCGCGGAAAGCAACTTCACACCACCAAGGACATCAATCCCCTGATGTCCGCGAAACTCAACATGCGCATGCTAATAAGCTCATGCTTAGGATCACATTAGCTAAGTGACGTCACCATCACAAACGAATCTTCGCGCATGGACATTCGCGCAGAATATTGACGGGTGGTTCAAGGAACAACCCTTTATAGTGTTAAAACGCCTATATTAATCACATTTAACCATGATATTGCTTGGAGTTGGGTAACTACGGTTGTTATGATTGTAGGTAAAATATGGAGCTTAAAACGAGGGAAAACGGGCTTTTGGAACGGACCGGAAGCATTGGAATGAGGTGGAAGGAAAGAAGTAAAAAGATCAAGATTTTAACAAGCCTACCGTACCCCTACTCCAGGGCCGTAGGGGTACGGTGGCTCAGATACCCTTTATAAGCCGTATACCCGAGCCAAAGGGCCGTCAGGATTTTTAACTGACCGTACCCCTACGGCCCTGGAGTAGGGGTACGGTGGACCTGAAGTAGCTGTGCCATTTTATTGACCGTTCCCCTACGGCCCTGGAGTAGGGGTACGGTGGACCTGATGAGTTTTTGTAACTCATGCATTTAAGAGCACTTTGATGAAGATTTATAAAAACCCTTCCATTCCTAAACGTTTTTATCATCTTGGAGAGAGTTTTTGGCTGGAACTTAAGGTTGAAGAACATTGCTAATCATTAGGTTATTATCTTTGATTCACATGAACAATAGATTGAAGATTATGATGACCCATTTGGTGATGCTTGGCTAAACCTTTAATGGTCATCCTTGGTGAAGTTTTCTTTGAACTATTTATGCTTTTGTCTTATGATTTCTAGAATAACAATTTGGTATGTTTTGTTGAATTGTTATGGTATTTGAACATTTGGTTGTAGTGGTTATTTAATTTATCAATTTCTCTTCTTGATTGCACGTTCTTGGTGTTGCTAACAATCGGGATATTGCGGGAAGGATTTGGGTTGGATAATTGAGTAACTGGTCATCGGGAAACAACCTCGCATTAATATAATCCGAGTACTTTGTTCCCTTTTATCACAACACTTGTTCAAATACGAGTTATGTCTATGTAACTCTTTCTAGTGAGACTTTTGGCATAAAGATTCAAGGGAAATGGATCCAGGGATGGTCATTGCTTTCTCAATTTGATAAACACAATCTTATTTCAATTCAGCAATTTAGTTTACTTTTCTTAAATCTAAATCAAAACCAACAAACAATCTTTGATCTTTATTTTTCTTAGTTGTTAAATAGTAATTTTATTACAAAACCTTAATTCTCACATTTTCCACAAACTCCCTGTGTTCGATACCCTTCTTACCACTATCTTTAGTTGTAATTGGGAAATTTTACGTGTACCACGACGATCACGTCAAATTTTGGCGCCGTTGCCGGGGAGTAGTGCGCAACGTGTGTTAAGTTAATAGTTTTGTTTGTTATTTTCGGGTTTACACTGGTTGTGTTTAGTGTGCAGGTACATCAAGTGTATGCATACTAGGGGCTCTCACGAGTCATCACCACTTTTGTTTGATCCGGAGATTGAAAGAACTTTGAGAAAGAACCGAGTTTTAATTCGAAGAAACAAAGTCATCGATTCACCTACTTCACCGTTCACCCCAAGAAACATAATGCAAGGTTCTCAAATACCAACAACGGGTCAAACGACCTCACCATTCATGCCTTCTTCTTCACACATTTCACCCAACACCACATTACCTAGCTTGTCCACCAATCCTGAGACACCAAGCCATACCACTCAACCAACTTCCACCCAAATTGATCCAAACCTTAACTTCAATCCATCATGTACCATTCCACCATTTTCCCATTTTTTTCCAACTACGGGTCAATCATCTTCTACCATCCCTCACCCACAAGGACAAGGTTCGACAATTGTCCACACCACATCTTCTTATCAACCACCTAATCAATCGGGTTTTTACCATTCATCTTTTCAAGGTGATCTAAATTCAAGATTTCAAAGGGATGTGTATGACGAGGGGTATGATGATGAGGAGTTTAGAGGGTACAATGAAGAGGGGTATTACTATGGAGGACAAGGTGCATATGTGGATTTGCAAGCTCAAACGGGTCAAACAAGTCAACCTCTTTTACAATATCAAGACCCGTCAAGACTACCGGTTGGTGTACAACATGTTAGACCACAAGGATTGCAGTTTCAGCATCCTACGCCACTAAATCAAATGCGGCCTCCAAATATGCAAGCTCAACATCAAAGGCCAAATCACCAACAACAACCGATGCATCCGAATCAACATCAACAATTTGCACCACAAGGTGCAATGCAAGGGCAAATGGGTCCACCAAGAGCGCCATTGGGAGCACCTAGAAGACTCCACCGTGATGTTGTACGGGGAATTGAGGCACATTTCCGGCCTATCATCACTAATAATCCATCACCCATAGTGATTCCACAAAATGCAAATGGAAGAACTTTTGAGGTTAGAACAACCGCACTTCAAAGTCTACCAAAGTTCAAGGGGCTAGCAACGGAAGAGCCTTATTTCCATTTGGAAACTTATGATTCAATTTGCAACACTATTGGGGGCCAAGGGTTTACTCCGGATGATGTCAAGTTGGTACTTTTTCAATTCTCATTGGAAGATAAAGCAAACAGATGGTTCCACACTTTACCATCCGCATCAATTTACACATGGGCTGACATGCAACAAATCTTTCTAGATGAGTTTTATAGTTCGCAAAAGACTAATGATGCGAGACGAGGCTTGAGGAGTTTCCAACAACAGTCGGGGGAGATGTTTCATGAAGCATTTGAGAGGTTTAACATGATGCTACGAAATTGCCCTCACCATGGTATCCAACTATGGGAGTTGCTAAATGCTTTTCATGAAGGTTTGACATCGGAGGATGCACGGGATCTTATGTCCATCACAAATGGTACTTTTGGTACAAACTTTGAACAAGATGATTGGGCATATTTAGAGCAAATGGCGGTGACCTCAAAAAGGAAGGCCCAATCTTCAAGAAGGGCAAGACATGTGATTCAAAGACCACAGGTACATGCAGTTGAGGGAGGTAATGTTCAAAATTCTAACCAATTGTATAATGTTTGCAGCACTTGCCAAGAGATAGGCCATACGGCGGAGGTTTGTGGAGTGGGTGTGCAAGAAACACCAAGTGAAGAAGTGAATGCTATTCAAGGGGGTGAGAGAAACTATGACATGAACTCCAACACTTACCACCCCGGGTTACGAAATCATCCCAACTTCAGATACGGGAATGCTTCTAATCAAGCTAACCCGAATTTTCAAGCTGCTCAAGGTAACTTTGTGCCTCGTCAACAATACAACCAAGGGAATTATAGAGGCGGATACAACAATGGCTACCAAGGGCAAGCTCAAACTGGACAAAGAAATTCGGGTCATGATTCGTCAAGCGGAAATGAGGTCATGGAGATGCTTAAGGCCATGCAACAAGACATGCAAAGGCGAAATCAACTTGATGAAGCACGAATACAAAAGGATGAAGTTCGTGACAAAAGCATTCAAGCATTAACAACTCAAATGGGTCAATTGGCAACCGATGTGGCGGAGTTGAAGAAAGGTAAAGGCAAACTTCCTAGCGATACGCAGGTAAATCCGTCACATGGCTCGTCACGAGGTAATAATGTTAATGTTAATCATGTAAGTGTTTTAAGAAGTGGGAAAGAATTTAAGGCAGACTTGTCACCAAGTTTTGTCGAGGGGGTAGTTGAAGATGTCACGGGTGAGGAAAGTGACAATGATGAAAGTACACCGGTTTTACAAAAAGAAATAAATGTTAAAAAACCGGAAGTGAGTGAGAGTGGGAAAGTTGAAGATGAGCCGAATCAAGTCCCATTTCCATCGGCTCTACTTGACCCGGGCAAGAAAAACTTTATTGCATCAAGAGGTCCCCAAAAAGAAGAGATGTGGGACATGTTTAAACAAGTTAAAATAAATCTTCCTTTACTTGATGCAATAAAACAAGTACCCGCATATGCAAAATTTTTAAAAGAACTATGTACACAAAAGAGGCAACAAAAGAAAAAGATGCCTAAGCGGGTGAATGTCACGGGTCAAGTGAGTGCAGTTTTGAACGGGGAGCTTCCTCCTAAGCTCCAAGATCCGGGCACGCCATTAATAAACATTCAAGTTGGAAATTTTCAAATGGCAAAGGCGTTGCTAGATCTTGGAGCCGGGGTGAGTATTTTACCGGGTGGGTTATATGATCAATATGACTTTGGTCCATTAGCTAGGGTAGAGACAACGGTTGTTTTAGCCGATTTGTCTCATAAGTTACCCCGGGGGATGGTTCAAAACGTCATTGTTAAAATTGATGAATTTTATTACCCAGTTGATTTTTTGGTATTGGATTATTCATCCGCCGAGTCAAAACAACAACAAAATGTCATATTGGGTCGACCGTTTTTGAACACCGCACATGCGGTAATTGATTGTAGATTTGGCACGGTTGACATGACATTTGGAAACCGGAAAATGCGTTTAAATGTTTTTACTAACAATACTAATGATTCCGGTGTTGAAGAATGTTTTATGGCAGATGTTATTGAAGGATGCAACCCAAGTGAGTATGAACAAGATGGAATGGAATTGTGTGCTTGTAATTTTTCTGAACAGGTACATGCTTTGGATTTGGAGATTGAGGAAGAGACGCAAGATGTACTAGCCTTGAAGGAGGGCCGACCACCATGGTCCCACCAGTTTGATAATTTGCCAGTGGAGATTGATTCGGGCACCAAACCATCATTGGAGGTGCCACCAAAGTTGGAACTCAAAGACTTGCCAAGCCATTTGAAGTATGCTTTCCTAGGGGATGATGACACCTTACCGGTCATTATTGCCTCTAATTTGGAGGTGGCTCAAGAGCAAGCATTGTTGAAGGTGTTGAAAGAAAACAAGGGGGCTATTGGGTGGACAATCGCCGATCTCAAAGGAATTAGTCCATCCATTGTGATGCACAAGATTATTACCAATGAAGATGCAAAGCCCACAAGAGAAGCACAAAGGAGGTTAAATCCTAATCTAAGGGAGGTAGTGAAAAAGGAGGTAATTAAATGGTTAGATGCGGGAATTATTTATCCTATTTCGGATAGCTCTTGGGTAAGTCCTACTCAAGTGGTACCTAAGAAGTCCGGCATTCAAGTAGTCAAGGATGAAAGTGGTGAACAAATTGCAACTCGACCCGTTACTGGGTGGCGAGTGTGCATTGACTACCGCAAATTGAATGCCGCCACTTCTAAGGATCATTTCCCACTTCCTTTTATTGACCAAATTATTGAAAAACTTTCGGGTCAAAAATACTATTGTTTCTTAGATGGGTATTCGGGTTATAATCAAATTGCAATTCACCCGGATGACCAACACAAGACCACCTTCACTTGTCCATATGGTACTTTTGCCTTTAGGCGGATGCCATTTGGCTTGTGCAATGCACCGGCTACTTTCCAACGATGTATGATGAGTATTTTCTCGGACATGGTTGGAGAGTCGCTAGAAGTGTTTATGGATGATTTCTCAATATTTGGCACTAGTTTTGATTCTTGTCTCAACGAATTACAAAAAGTTTTAAAAAGATGTGTTGAGAAAAATTTGGTGCTAAGTTGGGAGAAAAGCCATTTCATGGTGCAAGAGGGTATTGTGTTGGGGCATGTGATTTCGGAAAGAGGGATGGAGGTGGACAAGGCAAAAATTCGTGTTATTTCATCATTGCCACCACCGAAAAATGTCAAGGGGGTAAGATCATTTTTGGGGCATGCCGGGTTTTATAGACGGTTTATTAAAGGTTTTAGTGTCATTACAAAGCCTTTATGTAATTTATTATTGAAGGATGTTCCATTTGATTTTACTAATGAATGTTTGCAAGCGTTTAATGTTTTGAAGGAACATTTGGTGAAGGCTCCTATTTTGCAACCGCCGGATTGGTCGAAGCCATTCGAAATTATGTGTGACGCAAGCGACACAACAATTGGAGCGGTCTTGGGTCAAAGAGTTGACAAGAAGCCGGTGGTGATATACTATGCAAGCAAAACTTTATCCGAAGCGCAACTCAATTACACCACAACGGAAAAAGAATTACTTGCGGTGGTGTATGCTTTGGATAAGTTTCGTTCATATATTTGGGGGAGCAAGGTGGTGGTATATTCGGACCATAGTGCGGTTCGATATTTGATGGAGAAGAAAGACGCCAAACCAAGATTGATTAGATGGGTTTTGTTGCTCCAAGAGTTTGATTTGGAGATTCGGGATAAAAAAGGAAGCGAGAATGTTGTAGCGGATCACTTGTCTCGAATTCCGATGGAAGGGAGTGATGATATGACTGAAATAAATGAAAGATTTCCGGATGAGCAACTTTTAGCCATATCAACCCAAGCCGCACCGTGGTATGCTCATTATGTTAATTATTTAGCCACGGGGGTCATTCCGGATCATTGGACCAAAAAGAGAAGACAACAATTCATGGTTCAAGTGAAGCAATACATATGGGATGAGCCGGATCTTTTCAAGATTGGACCCGACCAAGTGATTCGAAGATGTGTGCCCGAAGCGGAAGTGAAAGAAATTCTTACTCATGCCCATTCATCCGCTTGTGGAGGGCACTTTAGTGGGCACAAGACCGGTTACCGGGTTTTATCATGTGGGTTTTATTGGCCCACAATTTTCAAAGATGCTTGTGAGTTTGCTAGGAATTGTATCAATTGCCAAAGGATGGGAAGTATCTCAAAGAGGGATGAAATGCCCCTACAACCAATCTTGGTTGTTGAAATTTTTGATGTTTGGGGCATAGACTTCATGGGTCCTTTTCCTAACTCAAACGGGTTTTTGTATATTTTAGTAGCGGTGGATTATGTCTCCAAATGGATTGAAGCAATTGCCACAAGAACAAATGACCATTCGGTTGTTTGTAAATTCGTTCAATCCAATATTTTTGCCCGGTTTGGTGTGCCTAGAGTGATTATAAGCGATGGTGGTTCACATTTCAAGAATTTTAATTTCGGGAAGCTATTGAAGAGATATGGTGTGAACCACCGGATTGCTACACCGTACCATCCACAAACAAGTGGACAAGTCGAAGTGTCCAACCGTCAAATAAAGGAGATTCTAATGAAGACGGTAAGAGTTGATAGGAAGGATTGGTCAGGGAAATTGGATGATGCTTTGTGGGCGTACCGAACGGCCTACAAAACTCCCATTGGTACAACGCCTTATCGCATGGTATATGGAAAGGGTTGTCATTTACCGATGGAGTTAACGCATCGAGCGCATTGGGCAGTAACGACGGTGAATTCGGATTATAATGAGGCGGGCAAAACGAGGAAATTACAACTGAGTGAGATTGAGGAAATTCGAGATGAGGCATACGAATGTGCATCGGCCTATAAAGATAAACTCAAAAAAGTGCATGATGCCAAGTTGAGGAAGAAAACCTTTGAAGTGGGTAAAAAGGTTTGGTTGTACAACTCAAGACTCAAGATGTTCGCGGGGAAGTTGAAAAGCAAATGGATGGGTCCGTACATAGTTTGCCGGGTTGGTGAGTATGGTGATGTTGAAATTTTGGACGAGATTACTGGCAAGCAACAAACGGTAAACGGACACCGCTTGAAACCGTATTTGGAGGGCAATGATATCAACTACTTGGAGATGGATAAATCGGGCTACATTCTAAGCCCGGTTGAGGAGACGTGATCAAGAGGCCCAGGTTTGGTAGTGTAAATAGTAGATTTTTATTTTATTTTATTTTATTACATATTTTTGTTTTTGATCGAAGCCCGTGTTCGAAACAAGTGTGGGGACGTACCGGTAACGAAACGGTTCTAGCACTATGTTGAGGACAACATAGGATTTTCGAGGGGGTAGGGTAAAAAAAATTACTAACTAATCTTATTAAAAAAAAAAAAAAAAAAAAAAAATTTGGTCCAGCACTACCGTACCCCTACGGCCAGGCCGTAGGGCTACGGCCAAAGTCAGAATCCCAATGGCTGTTTGCCCCTGGCTTACGGCTTATCCATGGGTCAATGAGCCACCGTAGGGGAACGGCCAGGCCGTAGGCCTACGGTGGGGGCTGGTAAAAAAAAAAAAAAAAAAAAAAAAAAAAAAAAAAAAAATTCCTTTTCACGGTTTTTAACCTTTTGGTCTTCCACTTTCTTCTTTCATTTTCATTTTTCTTCTTCTTCTTCTTCCCAAGAACTCTCAAGAACACCCAACCCTATTCATTCTTAATTCTTTCATAAAACCTTCAATCCTCCACCAAACTTAATGATTTTTGGGTCTATCTTGGCTTAAATTTCATAAGGAATCCGATTGTGGGAGGTATATTGCAAGAAAAACACGTTTGTGGGTTCGAATCAAAACCCTAAAATCGCAAAAATTGGGGGTTTTCTTAATTTTCTTGTGTTCTTGTGTTCTTGCATCTTCTAATCTAAGGTATGCTTCTTATTTTGTATTTTTTATGCTACATTGTTAGATTTTTAGGTTTATGTTCTTGGCTTAGTTTTGCCCCACTTGCTTGTTAATGTAAATAGGTTGTTTGATAATAATATGGTAGTAGAAGTAATTTTGAGAAGTATTTGTGAACTTTTGGTAATGTTAAGATTGTAGAGGCGTCATGCCCAATTTTCGTTAAACCAAAGATGATTTTCGTTCACAAATATTTACTACCATAGTAACAAGCAAGTGTGGGGATATTTTGGTTATGTTGACTGAATTGTTTTGTTTTGTTGGTGTGTTTTGTTTTTGTGTGTTGTTTTATATTGTATAGAAATGGCACGTACGGGAGAAGCTGCGGGGTCAAGTTCGTCGGCTGCCAAGGATAAGGGAAAACAACCCGCTCAACAATATAAAAGACGAAAGTATGTTCCTCCAAACAATGGATCTGATGAGGAGATGGAACAAGCACCTCAAGCACCTCAAGTTCCGGAGGCTCCAAGGCTAGACCCGGCTGATAAGCCGGAATGGAAGTCGGGACCGTTGAGTGATAAACCAAGGATTTGGCAACCCACCCTGTTTCATGACCAGCTGAAGAATTTGCAAGATAGAGGAGGGGCCTTTATCTATGAAAGGGAGGTGAGCCGAAAAGATTTTGAGTGTTTTGGTGTGTTTGACAGGTTTAAGGCATTAGGATGGGAAGCTGCGCTCCACTGCTATGATGGAGAAGAAAAGCGGGTATTTTTGGATGAAATAGAAGAATGGATGGCTACCCTACGATGTCCGAGATACGACTCAGCATCTAAAATGAAGTTAATTGGTGAGGTGAACGGAGTAGAAGTGGAGATGTCTTACGAGACATTAAGGAGGCTCGCTAAGTTCGACAGTCTACCGGCGAAAGAGTATAAGAACCCGCATATCAATGACCTGCTGATCAGTCCAGAAAAACATCCACGGTGGATGCTTATGTTGGAAGCTTTGTTCTTGCCGGGCACTTATACTGGTACTTTATATCGACGAAATTTGAAGTTAGAGCCTAGATTGTTGCTGAATTTTCTCACTCTGAATGTGCTACCGAGACGTGCTGACAAGGCAGAAGTTCGTTTTCCCGAGGTCCCCATTTTATATGCCTTGACGAATGGAAGCCCGAAATTCTCTTTCCGGTATTTGGTTATGAATCACGTATGGATATGTAGAAATTCAAAGGAAAGGACAATTATTCCATATTGTCGAATAATCACTGGGCTATTGAAACAACAAGGCGCAATCACTGAAGAGGATCAAGGGAGGAAACGAAAGAAATTCAAGCCGGTTGATTTAGCTATAATGGGGTCTGCTTGGGAGTACTCTGTATCTGAAAGGTACCACAAATTGAAGAATGGTGGTCAAAAATGGAGGGTGTTAAAGAAGGATGCGCGGGCACTTTTGCCCGGCGAGGCGGATGAACCCGAGAGTGGGGATGAAAGACCACCGAGTGATGATGAGGATGAGGAAGATAACCCATTTGAAGGACAGTTAAATGTTGGACAGGGGAGTTGTAGTGGAGCGCATGGTGGAAGTTTCTATGATTTTTCTACGAGGGAGTATGCGGATGGATGGGCTTTTGCGGGGTCAATGCAATCTGTTATTGAGAGTCAGCGGCCACCTACATCAATCTTTGAGACGTGGTCGGGATCAGAGCGCACATTATTCGACCACCAAACTATGATGAGCGCATCTGTGGAGAGATCTATGAGGCAAGGGTTTGAGCGGCAAGAAATGTGGAATAGGGCACACGCCTATTCCCAAGAGGTGGAAATTAATCATAGGTATGTTGATGACCAAAACAGGAGGATGAATGACGACTGGCATGCGGGAAGACCCGTAGTTGCAAATCCACAACCGGTGGATTACGGGTCTTTACCACCATACGATGGGAGTGTATCATATCCGACGCCACCACTTCATCATTCCCAATGGGTCGACCCGCAACAACAACAGCCACAAGCATCGGAACAAGGTGGAAGCAGCAGTGGCGCATTTGGGTTTGGAGAGTGGAATGATTTGATGACCTCTGTGTTCGGGCCACCTCAACCCCGCTACTATTGACCAGGTCGTGTTTTTTTCCTTTGTACATAGTGTATATTTTGCTTTGTTTGATTTCTTTATGTTTCGGGAAATGGGTGGTTGGGTGGTGTTAAGATTGATGATGATTGCTTCGGGTTGTGGAAGTTGGATGTGTGTTTTAGACAAATGAAAAAAAAAAAAAAAAAAAAAAATGAAAAAAATGAAAAAACACAAAAAGAAATTTGTGGTTTGAGTGTACGAGTGTTTCCTTCCAAAAACCGCACATTGGGGACAATGTATCCCAAGTGTGGGGATGGGGGAAAATTTTGAAGAATTTAAAATTTTTTTGAAAAAATCAAGCGTAGCGTTGTGAGAATTGGAACACCTTGAACTAACCTCGAGAGGCACACCGGCAACCCTTAACCCATTTTTATTCTTGGTGAGATTTGAGCCACAGTTATAGAACAATATATATAGATATATCTTTCTTTGTGAGAGTGGCAATGGGTGGGGGTGCACTAGAACTTGTGCTTGAATGCGACTTGAATCTTTGTGTGAGCATAAGTGTAGAAATGATAAGGGCATTAGGTAGCCTTGTTATGTTGAGTGAGAGTGTGGGAATTGGGGGGTTGGACCTCATGCATTATATATATGAGCTTGGTAGCGAGAGGGGCGGGGGTTTGGACATTTAGTTGCCCAATTTTGAGCCTAAAAGCCTATCGATTGTTAACCCTTTTAGCTAGTTCCCTAAATAAATACCAAACTTGACCCGGTCTTGTGTATCTAAATAAAGTGTTAGTGTGTTATGTTAGTATTATAAGTTGAAGTTTTAGTTGAGTGTGTTCGTATGTGTATGTATTAGTATTGCTTGATGAATTGAGAAAAGAAAAGAAAGAAAAAAAAAAAAAAAAAAAAAGCAAAAGAGAAAAAGAAAAAAAAAAAAAGGAAGAAAAAGAAAAGAAAAGAAGAGAAGAAAAAAAGGGAAGTTTATGTGTGATATCTATTATAGTTGTGTTCGTATTTGCGTTTGCGTGTATTAGTTGTGTGTGTGTGTCGTTGTGTAATAAAAGACCGGGTAAAGTTATGCGCTACTAAAAATATACCCCATTCCCTACCTTTACACTTAGCCACATTACAACCCGACAAGCCCCTTTGATTTGCACTTATGTTTAGCGTGTAAGAGGAGGGTTGATTCAGGTACAAGCTTATGGTTGCGCACTCATTTATTTGCCTTTTGTGTGCCTAGCTCTGAATTGCTAGTTTTCAGTTGTCACCGAGAGGAGAGAAACTGTGAGGGGTGTGTTGATTCGGGTGTTAAGGACGGGTTAGTATATGGATTGCACGTTAATGTTTGATTTAAAAATGATCGTTTTGCGAAATAGAGTTTTGGTAGATTGCTTGGGACAAGCAATGGTTAAGTGTGGGGATGTGACGGGTGGTTCAAGGAACAACCCTTTATAGTGTTAAAACGCCTATATTAATCACATTTAACCATGATATTGCTTGGAGTTGGGTAACTACGGTTGTTATGATTGTAGGTAAAATATGGAGCTTAAAACGAGGGAAAACGGGCTTTTGGAACGGACCGGAAGCATTGGAATGAGGTGGAAGGAAAGAAGTAAAAAGATCAAGATTTTAACAAGCCTACCGTACCCCTACTCCAGGGCCGTAGGGGTACGGTGGCTCAGATACCCTTTATAAGCCGTATACCCGAGCCAAAGGGCCGTCAGGATTTTTAACTGACCGTACCCCTACGGCCCTGGAGTAGGGGTACGGTGGACCTGAAGTAGCTGTGCCATTTTATTGACCGTTCCCCTACGGCCCTGGAGTAGGGGTACGGTGGACCTGATGAGTTTTTGTAACTCATGCATTTAAGAGCACTTTGATGAAGATTTATAAAAACCCTTCCATTCCTAAACGTTTTTATCATCTTGGAGAGAGTTTTTGGCTGGAACTTAAGGTTGAAGAACATTGCTAATCATTAGGTTATTATCTTTGATTCACATGAACAATAGATTGAAGATTATGATGACCCATTTGGTGATGCTTGGCTAAACCTTTAATGGTCATCCTTGGTGAAGTTTTCTTTGAACTATTTATGCTTTTGTCTTATGATTTCTAGAATAACAATTTGGTATGTTTTGTTGAATTGTTATGGTATTTGAACATTTGGTTGTAGTGGTTATTTAATTTATCAATTTCTCTTCTTGATTGCACGTTCTTGGTGTTGCTAACAATCGGGATATTGCGGGAAGGATTTGGGTTGGATAATTGAGTAACTGGTCATCGGGAAACAACCTCGCATTAATATAATCCGAGTACTTTGTTCCCTTTTATCACAACACTTGTTCAAATACGAGTTATGTCTATGTAACTCTTTCTAGTGAGACTTTTGGCATAAAGATTCAAGGGAAATGGATCCAGGGATGGTCATTGCTTTCTCAATTTGATAAACACAATCTTATTTCAATTCAGCAATTTAGTTTACTTTTCTTAAATCTAAATCAAAACCAACAAACAATCTTTGATCTTTATTTTTCTTAGTTGTTAAATAGTAATTTTATTACAAAACCTTAATTCTCACATTTTCCACAAACTCCCTGTGTTCGATACCCTTCTTACCACTATCTTTAGTTGTAATTGGGAAATTTTACGTGTACCACGACGATCACGTCAAATATTCGACTAAGATCACCTTTTGGTACGAGGATGTACGGAAGATCAAGAATGAAGAGGATCCGGTCAGACGCTGAGTAAGCTCTGCGCCAGGCGGAGACTAACACGTGTCAGGGGTGGTCCAACAACCCCTGACAAGGAATAGTGACATGACTGCTTCCATGCTTCCCCCATGCTGCTGTGAATAGTGCACGTCAGAAATACTGTGCATGCATGTCCACTTGCTGCTAGACGTCACGTCAGATGCCACTAACTGGTCAACCATGCTGTGTTAGGGAGAATCGCCACCAACGCCCAATCACGTTGCGCCACATGGACTTCCAGCAGGCAGAACATACCTTTTCTCCCATCAGCATTAATTACCACAAGCTACCCAACCATTACATGGGCCAAAGACAGATTGGGCCTAGGACTTGGGTCCAAGATTATCACCTCAACTCTGGGCCATGATAGCTAGCCCATATTTGATCCTATAAACAGGAGATCACTTCTCCTTTACAAGGGTCGAACATCACATGCAAGAATAGCATAAAGAGAAAGATAGTCTTAGAATACTTGTAATAATCTTCCTTATATCTTTCGAGTAATAAAAGATATCTCCTTTGACAGTGGACGTAGGTTGATATAGACCGAACCACTTACGTATTTGTGTTCTTACATTCAACACACACTACACTCTTTTATTATCTCATAGGGTTCGGATTCGGTCACCGGTGTGAGCGAAGGATTATAACCTGAGTGACCACGAGTATCAAACCAAACTTACCCACTTTCTCGGGTAAGTTATACCTGTTGTTTCTTCACTTTTGTTGGACTTTTTTACCTGGTTATTGAAAATTTGGTTCAGTTCTGACGAGCAATGTAAGTTAGCTTGATTATTGTATATTAGGGGGGTTTGATTGTAACTCGTAAGTGCTCATCTTAGCTACTATTTGTTTTTTATTTTAAGCAGTGTTTATATATAAATTTATAGAATTCATATGATCAATGTTTTTGGAGGCCAGATCGGACCGTCCGGTTCGACCGGTTGAACTGGGGTTCGCTAGGCTGACCGATCCGAACAAAGAAGCTCGTCGAGTTTACAAAAAAACCGGCCGGTACGATTATTTTGCTAGTTCGGTGGTTTGTTGAATCGGCCGATCGGACCGTTAAACACCAACAAAACTACTTTCTGGCTTTCTTTCCCACTAAAACACCATCTTCCATCGCTGCATAACAGCCTCGATGCTCCAACCGTCAAAGTGAATCGGCATCTTCCAACCATCATCTTCCCCGATTGAAGTGATTCGTAGCTAGCAAGTTCTTCTCTATCTCTAGTTGAAGCTTTGTGCCTTTGGGTTGGATCTGATATTGTACAAGATGTCAAGATTGTTTGATAGTTGTAGAGAGAGAGAGAGAGAGAGAGAGAGAGAGAGAGAGAGAGAGAGAGAGAGAGAGTGTGAGGAAGGAGATACATCTGAATATTATAATAAGAGAAAATTGCTCGAATAGTCCGTGTCATTTGCTGAAATAACACCTTTAATCCCTATCTTTTAAAAATTACAGGTATAGTCCCCACCTATTCACATTGTTTAACTCGGATAGTCCCTGGAGTGGATGGAGGTTAGATTATCCAGTTAAGTGGGTTTGAAATTACTAAACTACCCTTATTATAAAAAATATAATTAAAAATTATGTGGGCCCCACTGACTTCTTCTTCCACACCTCATCTTCCTCACCCATCACCTCCACAAACCACCACCACCAACACCTCCCCAAACCACCACCACCTCCATAAATGACCACCACCTCTCTCTCTCTCTCTCTCTCTCTCTCTCTCTCTCTCCCTCTCTCCATCTGCTTTTGCTGTTTCCATTCCCTAGTCATGGCATAATCGACTAGGCCACCTGGGAGTTTCCGTTAATGATTTTCTTTCTTCCAATAAATATATTGCATGTAATAAGACTAGTCAATTGTTTTGCAATTCTTGTCAATTTATAAAACATAAATCTTTACTGTGGGCTTTATCTAATACTACTACTATTTTACCTTTCAATATTGTGCATTGCGACTTATGGACATCCCTCGTTGCGTCTAATATCGGTTACAAATACTAACAATTTTAATTGATGACTATACAAACTACACTTGGACTTTCCCACTTTGATTTAAATCTGAAACCATCACTAAGTTTATAAAATTTCATAACTACATCAAAACACAATTTCACCTACCCATTAAGTCTTTTCAATGTGATAATAGAGGGGGGGGGGGGCTTCGACAATCATCAATTTATAAACCTCGCTGACACCCTTGGAATACAATTTCGTTTCTCGTGCCCCCATACCTCTCAACAAAATGGAAAAACAGAGTGTATGATTAGACGCATACATGAAATCATGCTTTCCATTCTCACTCATGCTCCCGTACCTACCTTTTTTTGGGTTGAGTCAGCCCAAACAGCCGTTTATTTGCACAATATTTTACTCGCCAAAATATAAAACAATTGAACCATTCGGACTGTACTGAGCATTGTCATGTCTCGTGATTGGCTAATACATCAACTAGACGTGAAAAACGTGTTTTTGCATGGTGATCTTAATGAAACAGTGTATATGTTTCAACCACCAGGTTTTGTCAACAAAGAGCAACCATCTTTTGTATGTTGACTTAGAAAATCGTTATGCGGTCTTAAACAAGCACCATGAGCTTGGTACCACAGGTTTGCCACTTTTATTATAAAGTGCGATTTTTGGAGTAGCTCATGTGATACATCACTTTTTGTGTACCGTAAAGGCAATTTAACGGCATATTTGTTGTTATACGTTGATGACATTATACTAACCACTTCTGATGACAACTTTCTCCTTGACATTATTCACTCTTTGTCCAAGGAATTTGCAATGACCGATTTGGGAAATCTTCACCATTTTTTGGGCATACAGGTCACTCGGAACAGACATGGTCTTAAACTATCTGATGTGTGCGTATATATACATAATTTTTCAGTGAATAAACACACGATTGGTTTTAATATTTATAAAAATGGTTTAGACCATAACATTAAAACACACACAAAAGGACAAGTGTACCCTATCATATATGTATTAAAGCATAGATAAGAACTAGATATCGATCCATGGACGCAGACGCATGCAATAGTAATGAAACATTGTCCCCGATTCACAAGTAAGAGATAGTTGGAATAAGTTTAAACTAAATTAATTTAAAATACTAAACTAAGATATGTAAGACTCTAAATACACAATATATATATGTAAATATACTATATTAATAAGGCGCGAGATCAACATTCCCATTTTCAGACAATTAGTATCCCTTTCGGGAATCCTAACATGACAACTGTTCGGAAAGCTAACACGATAAACACACGTTAACCACCTAAAATTTTTCATTAGCGAGCTATTGATATAATCTCATGCAAATCTTCTAAAGATAAATTAGTCATCTATTAAGAGTTTTCTAACCTCACTAATCAAGGAAAGCAATACCGAATACACAATACAACCACCGAGACTAGCATAAAGTAGAGCATATCGCAAACTATTCCATTTTACAGACTTTGAACACAAATCTACTAAGATCGCCATTTTCACCAAAATAACTAACAAAGATCATCAACTGTGTCAAAGATCATTAACAACACCATTAAGCTATTTAAACCCTTTTACGTGCAGATAAGCATTCCTGATCGTTATTCACCAGACTTTTACCAAACCACTACCCGTTTCCAGTTTCATGGTGTAAACACATTAACAAGTTAACTAGTTTACTACTGATCGATTAACCGAACGGTTTTTCAACATGTACCAGACTAACACAACACAATAATTATCAAAGTAACATGAACATAATCACGAATCCAACAACAATTAAACATGTTTGCAATATGATCATCAAGATTATAACATGAAAAACGCCAAATTCATACAAAATGCGATTAACATACCAATGATTGTTTAATACACTAAATACTACTATTTTTACCCGTAGGTTACAATATCTAAGATAAACATCAGATACAAGCTACATAAAATCCAATTTGAACAATAATAGGCTAAAAGATCAAACCATAAATATGCAAAATGTGATGGATTGGATGATGATAATAGGTTCCGATCGCCTCCCGAGCTTGTTATCAACCTTCACAGCAGCTTCACAACTCCGGAAATCGCCTAAAACCTCAGAAAATTACCTAATGCTTGATTAGAAGTCGTCTGCCCTGTTTTATAGAGTTTTTCAAATGTGCACGGCCATGCCGAAGGGTTGCACGGTCGTGCACTTTATTTTGATCGTGACATCATCCTATGTGGCTCAGATAAGTGGGTCAAGTGGATTGATTGGCCAGATAAATGTGAACGGTCGTGCAAAAGGTTCGCACGACCGTGCTGATCAAGTTGTTACCGAGTACTTAAGTGCATTGGCTTGTGCACTGGAAGTGCTTCCGAGCAAAATGGACCCGCACGGTCTTGCACTTGGTCTGCATGGTAGTGCTGCCGAGTCAAGCAAATCAGCACGACCGTGCACTTTGATCAGAAACTTCTGAATATGCAAGAAATGTCCGTTTCATCTAGTTTTCACCCGTTTTCTTCAACTTCGTCTTTGCGGCGCCATTTGAGACCTTCAATAAAAATAGAAAATGGTTAAGTACCAAATCTACGAAATTAACGTCGAAAATACGTAATTTGGGAGTTTAATCGGGGATTTAAACATGTATATTTTAACGTATATCACTATCTCAGGAATCTTATATTCATGACAATCTAGTCCACGTAAATATGTCAACATGCAAGCCTTGCAACACCCCATGTGACACCGACTCCAAGTTAAGTGCCAAAACAGGAACCCCACTAGCCGATGTTACATTATATAGAAGTCTCGCCGGTGCATTACAATACTTAACATTCACTACACAGGATATCTATTATGCTGTCTAAATAGTCTACTTATTCATGCATGATCCACGAGAGCATCACTTTCAGTACTTAAAATCGATTCTTCGTTACTTAAAGGGTATGACAAACCATGCTCTTCACATTAAACCTACTAGGTTGCATAAACTAATAGCTTACTCAGACACTGACGAGGGGGGGGGGGTTCCGGAATCACGAAAATATACATTCGGTTATTGTGTGTTCTTGGGTGATAATTTGATATCTTGGTCTTTAAAATGGAAACACACGGTCTCCTGATCAAGCACCGAAGCAGAATACCATGGTGTTGCGAATAGGGCTGCCGAAACCAGTTGGCCCAAGAATTTGCTTCTTGAACTTCACATACCCACTCGGGATGCCACCATTATATTTTGCGACAATGTATCAGAAGTGTATCTAGAGGATAACCTGGTTCAGTACCAATGTACCAAGCATGTGGAAACCGACATCCATTTTGTCTGAAACAAAGTCTGTATAGGAGATATCCATGTCTTACACATCCCGGCCGACTACCAGTATGCAGACATCTTCCTGAAGGGTCTTCCCAAGCATTTGTTCAACATACTCAAGTCCAGTTTGTGCATTCGTTCCACTACCACTACGACTGAGGGGGGATGTTAGCCGACATATTATATTCTCATTAAAATGGATTTATTATATAATATTCTCCTTTGACTTACACCCATGTAATTAGTTCATGTTGAATAGACTAATCCTTGATTGCCTCCTTGACAGGTTGTAACCTTTGTATATATATATTTGGCTGTAGATTGATATGTTTCAATCTAGAAAACCATTTGAATAATAGTGCAATTTGTTTTGTCATTTTTATCAATTTTGTTAACTCAGCCATTTGTTTTTTTACCCATTTGTTTTTTTACTCTACTCATTTTTAATAAAATAAAATACTTTTATTCTTAATATATAAAACCCACCAATCTATACCCAACCCCCACGTCACACTTCCTCTCCCTACTCTCATCTTCTTCTCTCTACAACCCCAACCACACCTCCACCACACACCACCAGCACCCTGGAACAAGCGAACATCTATAATTCCACAACTGTCAATGATAACCCACCAATACTAACCACCGTATACTAACCACTAGGTTTCCTTCTTGTGCTGGAAAACCAAAATGAAACCAATAATGAAGATGATGAATTAGATCCAAATATGGAAATGAACAAACTTGGATATCTGAAAAAAAAGATAAAAAAAAGGAGGATGATGATTATGGATATGAACTAGATCTGCAAAGACCATGATGAATCTTGAAAAAATATGCAAAAATGGTGATGATGACGATGGAGCAGAATGAGATCTTTAACCGCGGTGGCATGTAATGTGTTGTGGTGGCGGTGGCCATTTTGTGTGGGGGGTTTTGTGAATTGGTGGTGGTAACTAGGACACACATTTTTGTGTCTAATGGTCTAGTAAAGTGTGGGGTAGGTGGAAGAGTGAGAGAGAGGGGACATACAAATCGATACTTACTCCACAATACACTCTAATATGCCCCTTAAGCTAAACGGGGTGATGCTACATGATGATGGAACCTCATAGTGTCAAAATGAGACGATGACAACCCTTTGGTAAGGATATCTGCAAGCTGAGCCATGGTAGAAACATATTGTAACGACCCTGCCTGACGTGGCCGGGTCGTCGGGTCGGGTGATCGGAGCTACGCAGCGGAATTCGGATAATAACAGTCTTTAGTCTTTTTAGGATCCACGTCATCACATCTGTTGGGTTACCTGAACACATGCCAAAAATAGTTTCTGTCAACATAAAGTTGGTGAGGTCGTGTATTTTATAAAGTGAATGGCCAGTTCGTTAATTAATAATTCTTTTATATAAAACATTCTTTTATAAACATTCTTTTATAAACATTCTTTACATTTATAATTCTGAAGGGGAAAATATATTCTATATAACCAACTCTATTATACATCCATTCAATCATAACCCAATTCTATTATGTGCCATTCCTTAACGATGGTACCACTCTGATTGTGATGAATACCCGTTCCACCTTCCCGGCGGATTTGTTACGGGATTGGTCCTCTACTTGGACAATGGTTCTTGCCCTCTAGTCGGTGCAAGAAAGGAAATGGCGGATACCGTCCAGTACTGTCCTCGTTGTTTCTATGTCCCCATTTCTATTATATTTCTTTATAAATTCTATTAATAATCGTTTATTATGTAAAGCATTTCTAGTTTTAATAAATGACATGTATTCCCCCAAAAACACTTAATAAAACAGTAAAAGTGGGGAGTTCACGATACTCACCGATTTGCATTATATCTTCAGCAAATCTTCTTATTACAATTATATGTTCTATATATATGGATACGTTTTACGCATAAGACTTGTTAGATTGTAATACTTAGGATATATATCATATATATAATTTATATATATATAGAATCTGATATATATTAGATAGTCCTAAACTCGGGGTTTGGTCTTCCTAGGCAAAAAGAAATAAAGCTGGCCATTACAGCTTGGCACGCGAACCTAAAAGAACTCTAGACACTTCTATACCCGAGTTTAGTATATCGTTTTATATATCGAATCTTGTATATATAAACATATATATTTTATATATGTTTATTATTCTCTTATTATTATTATCAAGTCCGTACGTTATTTCGTATTATATATATAATTCTTATAATTATAATAATCCTCGTCAAGTCCGTGGAACGGGTTCTATTCCGGTAGTTGACCGAGTCAATGAGTCGACTCGGTAACGACTCTAATTCTTCAATACGGTTAACGGTACCTCGCAATTAACACGATGATTATATTAATAACTTATCAAATCATAAGATTATTAACCAATTAACCAAATAGAATATTCTTACCCAAATAATAACCGGATACTCTCCGGGTTATTATCGGAAGTTAACCGGGATTCGCGTAAGACCGGTTATTAGACTCGTCTTCCTTATTTGGTACCGGAGCAGAAAGGGGCGGCGAGGGTGGTGATAACCGGAGAAGAAGACACGGCAGGGTGAGTGGAAGCACGGAGCAGTGACCGGAGCAGCAACAGAGGCGGCAACAGCCGCCATGGCTGTCCGATCAGTGGTGGTGATGATGAACAGCGGTGGTGGTGCCCGGAAACAGAGGCTCAGGCGGCCGGAGGAGGGGTTCTTGCAGAGAGTTTTAGTTTACACTCTTGATGTGTGTGTATATGTGCACAGAGAATGAGCGAGAGAAATGAGGGAAGGGGTGGTTTATATAGGGATTAAAATAGAGGGTATTTGGCCACAAGGATAATTACTGAAACGCGGGTATTTGGCATCGAGTATAAATGCTAAATCAAAACACTTGGCGGCGTTTTAATTAGCAGGAAAAGAGCGTTTAACCGAGACAATAATAATCCAATAATTATTATTTCTATATTCGGTTGAACCGGTTTGCCGCGAGATTCGAGCTTGACTATTTTATTCCATATTCGGGTGGTTGGGTCCGACCCGACCCGTTTAGGAGACCCGTAACACGTCGGGGTGTTACAATTCTCCCCCCCTTAGGAAATTTCGTCCCCGAAATTTGAGTAATCTGGTCCTTTACACCCTTAATCTATAAGGATGTTATAATTAGAGCCAAGATACTTGTCAATGAGACATGATCAGTTTCGTGGGTTGTGGTTAACTCGATTTTATATCAATCCAAAATTATAACTTATTAGAAACGTCAATCCGTAAGACTACATCTTGATCATGCTTCTAATTATGTTTTAACCTTTCTTGCTATAGTCATATTAATTCAAATACATGGATTATCTGAATTTTTCTGGTATGACTATTAAAGGTTCTAGGTATAGATTGATATTTTCTATATAAAGACTTTGAGATTCTAATCGTTTTTCTTCTGAAAGATTTATAAACTTTCAGTAAACATTTCTAGAGTCTCAAATTGATACAATATTCCTCTCGTTTAATATTCGGTTTCAATTACAATGATGGATTCTATTTAGTTCTCAGGAGATAGATACGGAAGTCCCATCATTATAATGACTTGAATAGGATCCGAGCTACTACCTCCCTTATTCGAACGTTAGAATTTTATCATCACTGTAATTCCGATTTTTAAAGAGTAGGAATATTTTCTGGAACTCTCGGATTATTAAACGTATCTTATCCGGATTTTAAAGGTACCGGAAAAGACTAATTCATTGATGATTGAGATTTCTCTTAAATCATCTATAATAATCTTACTGACTATTTCATTGATGATTAACTGCATTGTATTTAATACATATTATTTGACTTTTCTCATTGTATTATCGTGAATGAGGTCTTTCACAATTCTACAGTCAATATATGTAACTTTATCTTTATAATCTCGGAATCTACTAGTAACAGTCGTTGTTACGATTCTTTGATTTAAGATTCTTATGGCAATGCATCAATTGTTCTTTCTCAAAAACATGATTATCATTCGGGATTTCTATACTTATTGCATTAATTATTTCTATAAAATTCTTTATTAGTTCTAATTCGGGATTCGTTGTTACTCTCGTTAAAAATATTCTATAATTACTTCTTATATAAAAATATTCTTTATAAATTCTAGTCGTTCTTCTTACGACTTATATTCTTTTCTGTTAATTTCTTTCTATATATATATTTATGAATTTCTGTTGGCATATCGGATGCCTTCTGATAATATTTGGCATTTCGCTTGCCTTCTCGTGTTATCTGACATTTCCAATGCCTTATTTATTATTATCCAGACATATCGGATGTCTGTTCATATCATAATTCTTTTTCATTTCTCGGTTCATATTCTTTTATATCCAAGCAAATACTGATAATCATTTATAGTAGACACTATAAATATATCATTTCTATAATATACCTTTGCTTGGAATAATTCTTTCTTATATATAAATTCGATTAAAGTCTATATTATTGGTGTCTGGAAACACGTTCCGATAGACTTATATATAGGCAATATATCATATCTTCTTAATCCAACTTATATAAGCAAGGCTTATTTCGTCAAGATATTCATATAGATAATTTTTGCCAAAACAGTGATATCTTAAATTATCTCTCACGACCTTTAATTCGGAACAGAAAATTCGTCATTCCTTGGCCGGAGAGTTTCACTGGAAAAATGAGCATAACTCTATTCATTTTTCGTTTTTATTTCGATCATACCTTGCGAATCTCTACGCAATTCCGCTTGGTATTTAATCATTTCTTGATATATTTGGTTTCTGTTATGTATATATATTCTCATTTCTTATAGCCTTAATATCCTGTAAGATTTCCCAGAAATTAATGTGCATATAAATTCACAACTGTGTACAGAATTGTCAATTTATCCCACATAATCATTCTAGTAATATCCTGTAGTGGATTTATTCTGATTTCTAATATACTGTTATGGTTCTTACCAACTTTATAATGGTTTTGACTTTTAGGTACCCAAAATTTAATAACCTGATATTTTCTTTACTAATCCTAACATCCTAAATATTTCTCTAAGCGACATTTCTTTTTAGAAAAATATTCTGGTAGATCCCGGACTAAAGACTTCAAAACTGTTACTCGCGCGGCTCTGATACCACCTGTAACGACCCTGCCTGACGTGGCCGGGTCGTCGGGTCGGGTGATCGGAGCTACGCAGCGGAATTCGGATAATAACAGTCTTTAGTCTTTTTAGGATCCACGTCATCACATCTGTTGGGTTACCTGAACACATGCCAAAAATAGTTTCTGTCAACATAAAGTTGGTGAGGTCGTGTATTTTATAAAGTGAATGGCCAGTTCGTTAATTAATAATTCTTTTATATAAAACATTCTTTTATAAACATTCTTTTATAAACATTCTTTACATTTATAATTCTGAAGGGGAAAATATATTCTATATAACCAACTCTATTATACATCCATTCAATCATAACCCAATTCTATTATGTGCCATTCCTTAACGATGGTACCACTCTGATTGTGATGAATACCCGTTCCACCTTCCCGGCGGATTTGTTACGGGATTGGTCCTCTACTTGGACAATGGTTCTTGCCCTCTAGTCGGTGCAAGAAAGGAAATGGCGGATACCGTCCGGTACTGTCCTCGTTGTTTCTATGTCCCCATTTCTATTATATTTCTTTATAAATTCTATTAATAATCGTTTATTATGTAAAGCATTTCTAGTTTTAATAAATGACATGTATTCCCCAAAAAACACTTAATAAAACAGTAAAAGTGGGGATTTCACGATACTCACCGATTTGCATTATATCTTCAGCAAATCTTCTTATTACAATTATATGTTCTATATATATGGATACGTTTTACGCATAAGACTTGTTAGATTGTAATACTTAGGATATATATCATATATATAATTTATATATATATAGAATCTGATATATATTAGATAGTCCTAAACTCGGGGTTTGGTCTTCCTAGGCAAAAAGAAATAAAGCTGGCCATTACAGCTTGGAACGCGAACCTAAAAGAACTCTAGACACTTCTATACCCGAGTTTAGTATATCGTTTTATATATCGAATCTTGTATATATAAACATATATATTTTATATATGTTTATTATTCTCTTATTATTATTATCAAGTCCGTACGTTATTTCGTATTATATATATAATTCTTATAATTATAATAATCCTCGTCAAGTCCGTGGAACGGGTTCTATTCCGGTAGTTGACCGAGTCAATGAGTCGACTCGGTAACGACTCTAATTCTTCAATACGGTTAACGGTACCTCGCAATTAACACGATGATTATATTAATAACTTATCAAATCATAAGATTATTAACCAATTAACCAAATAGAATATTCTTACCCAAATAATAACCGGATACTCTCCGGGTTATTATCGGAATATAATCGGAAGTTAACCGGGATTCGCGTAAGACCGGTTATTAGACTCGTCTTCCTTATTTGGTACCGGAGCAGAAAGGGGCGGCGAGGGTGGTGATAACCGGAGAAGAAGACACGGCAGGGTGAGTGGAAGCACGGAGCAGTGACCGGAGCAGCAACAGAGGCGGCAACAGCCGCCATGGCTGTCCGATCAGTGGTGGTGATGATGAACAGCGGTGGTGGTGCCCGGAAACAGAGGCTCAGGCGGCCGGAGGAGGGGTTCTTGCAGAGAGTTTTAGTTTACACTCTTGATGTGTGTGTATATGTGCACGGAGAATGAGCGAGAGAAATGAGGGAAGGGGTGGTTTATATAGGGATTAAAATAGAGGGTATTTGGCCACAAGGATAATTACTGAAACGCGGGTATTTGGCATCGAGTATAAATGCTAAATCAAAACACTTGGCGGCGTTTTAATTAGCAGGAAAAGAGCGTTTAACCGAGACAATAATAATCCAATAATTATTATTTCTATATTCGGTTGAACCGGTTTGCCGCGAGATTCGAGCTTGACTATTTTATTCCATATTCGGGTGGTTGGGTCCGACCCGACCCGTTTAGGAGACCCGTAACACGTCGGGGTGTTACAATTCTCCCCCCCTTAGGAAATTTCGTCCCCGAAATTTGAGTAATCTGGTCCTTTACACCCTTAATCTATAAGGATGTTATAATTAGAGCCAAGATACTTGTCAATGAGACATGATCAGTTTCGTGGGTTGTGGTTAACTCGATTTTATATCAATCCAAAATTATAACTTATTAGAAACGTCAATCCGTAAGACTACATCTTGATCATGCTTCTAATTATGTTTTAACCTTTCTTGCTATAGTCATATTAATTCAAATACATGGATTATCTGAATTTTTCTGGTATGACTATTAAAGGTTCTAGGTATAGATTGATATTTTCTATATAAAGACTTTGAGATTCTAATCGTTTTTCTTCTGAAAGATTTATAAACTTTCAGTAAACATTTCTAGAGTCTCAAATTGATACAATATTCCTCTCGTTTAATATTCGGTTTCAATTACAATGATGGATTCTATTTAGTTCTCAGGAGATAGATACGGAAGTCCCATCATTATAATGACTTGAATAGGATCCGAGCTACTACCTCCCTTATTCGAACGTTAGAATTTTATCATCACTGTAATTCCGATTTTTAAAGAGTAGGAATATTTTCTGGAACTCTCGGATTATTAAACGTATCTTATCCGGATTTTAAAGGTACCGGAAAAGACTAATTCATTGATGATTGAGATTTCTCTTAAATCATCTATAATAATCTTACTGACTATTTCATTGATGATTAACTGCATTGTATTTAATACATATTATTTGACTTTTCTCATTGTATTATCGTGAATGAGGTCTTTCACAATTCTACAGTCAATATATGTAACTTTATCTTTATAATCTCGGAATCTACTAGTAACAGTCGTTGTTACGATTCTTTGATTTAAGATTCTTATGGCAATGCATCAATTGTTCTTTCTCAAAAACATGATTATCATTCGGGATTTCTATACTTATTGCATTAATTATTTCTATAAAATTCTTTATTAGTTCTAATTCGGGATTCGTTGTTACTCTCGTTAAAAATATTCTATAATTACTTCTTATATAAAAATATTCTTTATAAATTCTAGTCGTTCTTCTTACGACTTATATTCTTTTCTGTTAATTTCTTTCTATATATATATTTATGAATTTCTGTTGGCATATCGGATGCCTTCTGATAATATTTGGCATTTCGCTTGCCTTCTCGTGTTATCTGACATTTCCAATGCCTTATTTATTATTATCCAGACATATCGGATGTCTGTTCATATCATAATTCTTTTTCATTTCTCGGTTCATATTCTTTTATATCCAAGCAAATACTGATAATCATTTATAGTAGACACTATAAATATATCATTTCTATAATATACCTTTGCTTGGAATAATTCTTTCTTATATATAAATTCGATTAAAGTCTATATTATTGGTGTCTGGAAACACGTTCCGATAGACTTATATATAGGCAATATATCATATCTTCTTAATCCAACTTATATAAGCAAGGCTTATTTCGTCAAGATATTCATATAGATAATTTTTGCCAAAACAGTGATATCTTAAATTATCTCTCACGACCTTTAATTCGGAACAGAAAATTCGTCATTCCTTGGCCGGAGAGTTTCACTGGAAAAATGAGCATAACTCTATTCATTTTTCGTTTTTATTTCGATCATACCTTGCGAATCTCTACGCAATTCCGCTTGGTATTTAATCATTTCTTGATATATTTGGTTTCTGTTATGTATATATATTCTCATTTCTTATAGCCTTAATATCCTGTAAGATTTCCCAGAAATTAATGTGCATATAAATTCACAACTGTGTACAGAATTGTCAATTTATCCCACATAATCATTCTAGTAATATCCTGTAGTGGATTTATTCTGATTTCTAATATACTGTTATGGTTCTTACCAACTTTATAATGGTTTTGACATTTAGGTACCCAAAATTTAATAACCTGATATTTTCTTTACTAATCCTAACATCCTAAATATTTCTCTAAGCGACATTTCTTTTTAGAAAAATATTCTGGTAGATCCCGGACTAAAGACTTCAAAACTGTTACTCGCGCGGCTCTGATACCACCTGTAACGACCCTGCCTGACGTGGCCGGGTCGTCGGGTCGGGTGATCGGAGCTACGCAGCGGAATTCGGATAATAACAGTCTTTAGTCTTTTTAGGATCCACGTCATCACATCTGTTGGGTTACCTGAACACATGCCAAAAATAGTTTCTGTCAACATAAAGTTGGTGAGGTCGTGTATTTTATAAAGTGAATGGCCAGTTCGTTAATTAATAATTCTTTTATATAAAACATTCTTTTATAAACATTCTTTTATAAACATTCTTTACATTTATAATTCTGAAGGGGAAAATATATTCTATATAACCAACTCTATTATACATCCATTCAATCATAACCCAATTCTATTATGTGCCATTCCTTAACGATGGTACCACTCTGATTGTGATGAATACCCGTTCCACCTTCCCGGCGGATTTGTTACGGGATTGGTCCTCTACTTGGACAATGGTTCTTGCCCTCTAGTCGGTGCAAGAAAGGAAATGGCGGATACCGTCCGGTACTGTCCTCGTTGTTTCTATGTCCCCATTTCTATTATATTTCTTTATAAATTCTATTAATAATCGTTTATTATGTAAAGCATTTCTAGTTTTAATAAATGACATGTATTCCCCCAAAAACACTTAATAAAACAGTAAAAGTGGGGATTTCACGATACTCACCGATTTGCATTATATCTTCAGCAAATCTTCTTATTACAATTATATGTTCTATATATATGGATACGTTTTACGCATAAGACTTGTTAGATTGTAATACTTAGGATATATATCATATATATAATTTATATATATATAGAATCTGATATATATTAGATAGTCCTAAACTCGGGGTTTGGTCTTCCTAGGCAAAAAGAAATAAAGCTGGCCATTACAGCTTGGCACGCGAACCTAAAAGAACTCTAGACACTTCTATACCCGAGTTTAGTATATCGTTTTATATATCGAATCTTGTATATATAAACATATATATTTTATATATGTTTATTATTCTCTTATTATTATTATCAAGTCCGTACGTTATTTCGTATTATATATATAATTCTTATAATTATAATAATCCTCGTCAAGTCCGTGGAACGGGTTCTATTCCGGTAGTTGACCGAGTCAATGAGTCGACTCGGTAACGACTCTAATTCTTCAATACGGTTAACGGTACCTCGCAATTAACACGATGATTATATTAATAACTTATCAAATCATAAGATTATTAACCAATTAACCAAATAGAATATTCTTACCCAAATAATAACCGGATACTCTCCGGGTTATTATCGGAATATAATCGGAAGTTAACCGGGATTCGCGTAAGACCGGTTATTAGACTCGTCTTCCTTATTTGGTACCGGAGCAGAAAGGGGCGGCGAGGGTGGTGATAACCGGAGAAGAAGACACGGCAGGGTGAGTGGAAGCACGGAGCAGTGACCGGAGCAGCAACAGAGGCGGCAACAGCCGCCATGGCTGTCCGATCAGTGGTGGTGATGATGAACAGCGGTGGTGGTGCCCGGAAACAGAGGCTCAGGCGGCCGGAGGAGGGGTTCTTGCAGAGAGTTTTAGTTTACACTCTTGATGTGTGTGTATATGTGCACAGAGAATGAGCGAGAGAAATGAGGGAAGGGGTGGTTTATATAGGGATTAAAATAGAGGGTATTTGGCCACAAGGATAATTACTGAAACGCGGGTATTTGGCATCGAGTATAAATGCTAAATCAAAACACTTGGCGGCGTTTTAATTAGCAGGAAAAGAGCGTTTAACCGAGACAATAATAATCCAATAATTATTATTTCTATATTCGGTTGAACCGGTTTGCCGCGAGATTCGAGCTTGACTATTTTATTCCATATTCGGGTGGTTGGGTCCGACCCGACCCGTTTAGGAGACCCGTAACACGTCGGGGTGTTACAATTCTCCCCCCCTTAGGAAATTTCGTCCCCGAAATTTGAGTAATCTGGTCCTTTACACCCTTAATCTATAAGGATGTTATAATTAGAGCCAAGATACTTGTCAATGAGACATGATCAGTTTCGTGGGTTGTGGTTAACTCGATTTTATATCAATCCAAAATTATAACTTATTAGAAACGTCAATCCGTAAGACTACATCTTGATCATGCTTCTAATTATGTTTTAACCTTTCTTGCTATAGTCATATTAATTCAAATACATGGATTATCTGAATTTTTCTGGTATGACTATTAAAGGTTCTAGGTATAGATTGATATTTTCTATATAAAGACTTTGAGATTCTAATCGTTTTTCTTCTGAAAGATTTATAAACTTTCAGTAAACATTTCTAGAGTCTCAAATTGATACAATATTCCTCTCGTTTAATATTCGGTTTCAATTACAATGATGGATTCTATTTAGTTCTCAGGAGATAGATACGGAAGTCCCATCATTATAATGACTTGAATAGGATCCGAGCTACTACCTCCCTTATTCGAACGTTAGAATTTTATCATCACTGTAATTCCGATTTTTAAAAAGTAGGAATATTTTCTGGAACTCTCGGATTATTAAACGTATCTTATCCGGATTTTAAAGGTACCGGAAAAGACTAATTCACTGATGATTGAGATTTCTCTTAAATCATCTATAATAATCTTACTGACTATTTCATTGATGATTAACTGCATTGTATTTAATACATATTATTTGACTTTTCTCATTGTATTATCGTGAATGAGGTCTTTCACAATTCTACAGTCAATATATGTAACTTTATCTTTATAATCTCGGAATCTACTAGTAACAGTCGTTGTTACGATTCTTTGATTTAAGATTCTTATGGCAATGCATCAATTGTTCTTTCTCAAAAACATGATTATCATTCGGGATTTCTATACTTATTGCATTAATTATTTCTATAAAATTCTTTATTAGTTCTAATTCGGGATTCGTTGTTACTCTCGTTAAAAATATTCTATAATTACTTCTTATATAAAAATATTCTTTATAAATTCTAGTCGTTCTTCTTACGACTTATATTCTTTTCTGTTAATTTCTTTCTATATATATATTTATGAATTTCTGTTGGCATATCGGATGCCTTCTGATAATATTTGGCATTTCGCTTGCCTTCTCGTGTTATCTGACATTTCCAATGCCTTATTTATTATTATCCAGACATATCGGATGTCTGTTCATATCATAATTCTTTTTCATTTCTCGGTTCATACTCTTTTATATCCAAGCAAATACTTAAATCCTTGAGTGTATACTAAGCATGTAACTGAGCAATCAAATCTCTCACAAACTCAAAAGAACCCCCAGTAATAATAATGCCATCCACATAGACAAAGAAATAGCACATAACACCACTCTGATGAAAAACAAACAATGATGTATCCGAGATGCACTGTGAGAACCCACTGGTATTAAGGGTAGAGGGAAGCTTTGAAAACAAAGCTCTATGTGCCTGCTTCAGGTCATAAAGAGCCTTTTGCAGAAGACACACATGAAGCAGTCGTGAAGAGTCAAAAAAGCCATGAGGCTATGCCATATACACAGTCATAGATAAATCACCATGAAGAAAGGCATTGTTGCTATAGACCTGTCAAATGTTCCATCATCTGGAAAAGGCAATAGAAATAATAGTGCGAATAGTAGTGGGTTTCATCACATGACTAAAAGTCATAGTGTAGTCAACCCCCATGTATGTAGAAATCCTTTTGCAATAATAAATCAGACTTTATATCTGCTTAAAGTCCTCTCAGGATTAGTTTTAATCCTATAGACTCACTTGCAACCAACAATGTTGGAATCCGTGGGAGACGGAACCAGATGCAACGTCTAGTTGGCATACGAAGCATCCAACTCAGCACACATAACATCCCACCAAACAGACCAACGCCGAGCCTGGTGAAATGTGGATGGCTTAGTGGTGGGACCACTAAAACCAAGAAAAATGAAATGATTAGGAAACTGTCTCAGATGACAAGTATGATCATGTGAACGAGCGGTCATAAAGTAAGTAAGAAGAGGTGGGGGATGAGGAGGAAGAGAAAAAGGAGAAGGAATAAAGGAAGAACCAGGAAATGCAGTAGGAGAAGGAATATAAGAAGGAGGAGGATAAGGAATATAATAAGTACAAGGAATATAAGTAGAAGAATTAGAAGTAACAAAATAAGTTGGTGGACGAATGAAGAAAATGGGAAGAGAACTATCTAACCAACTTCAAGAGTTGTTGGACAAAGGTTTCATTCGTCTGAGCTTTTCTCCATGGGGAGCACTTGTGTTGTTTGTGAAGAAGAAGGACGGAAGTTTCCCCATGTGCATCGATTACCGTGAACTGAACAAGCTGACGATCAAGAACAAGTATCCACTACCAAGAATCGACGATTTGTTCAACCATTTGTAGGGTTCCAGCTACTACTCGAAGATCGACCTGCGCTCGGGATATCATCAGTTGAGGATCCAGGAGGATGACATACCGAAGACGGCATTCCAAACTCGTTATGGACACTATGAGTTTTTGGTTATGCCTTTTGGTCTAAAAAATGCTCCTGCTGTCTTCATGGATCTTATGAATCGAGTCTGCAATCCCTATCTAGACAAATTCGTAATTGTCTTCATAGATGACATCTTGATCTACTCGTAAACTAAAGAAGAGCACGAACATCATCTTCGCTTGATTTTGGAATTGCTCAAAAATGAGAAGTTGTTCGCCAAATTCTCAAAATGTGAGTTCTGGATTCGAGAGGTTCATTTTCTCGGACACGTTGTGAACGAGAAAGGTATACAAGTTGATCCCACCAAGATTGAAGCTATCAAGGATTGGGACGCGCCCAAGACTCCTACCGAAGTGCGACAGTTTCTGGGATTAGCTGGTTATTACTGACGGTTCATCGAAAATTTCTCTAAGATCGCCCAGCCACTGACTGTCTTGACACAAAAAGACAAGAAGTTCAATTGGGGAGTCAAGCAAGAGGAAGCGTTTCAAGTCTTGAAGAACCGTTTATGCAGTGCTTCGATTCTATCTCTTCCCGAAGGTACCGATGATTTTGTGGTTTATTGTGATGCTTCTCATCAAGGTCTTGGGCGTGTACTCATGCAAAGGAACAAGGTCATTGCTTATGCCTCTCGACAACTCAAAGTCCATGAGAAGAACTACACCACTCATGACCTAAAGTTAGGAGCAGTGATCTTTGCCCTCAAGATTTGGAGGCACTATCTTTATGGCACTAAGTGCACGATTTTCACCGATCACAAGAGCTTGCAACACATCTTCAATCAGAAGGATCTTAACATGTGACAACGAAGATGGGTTGAGCTATTAAACGATTACGATTGCGAGATCAAATACCATCCGGGGAAAGCCAATGTTGTGGCTGATGCCTTAAGCCGGAAGGAACGAGTCAAGACCCTGCGCGTGCGTGCGCTAGGTTTGACCATCCATACGAATCTCGCTACTCGTATTCGCAATGCTCAGCAAGAAGCTCTGAAAGGTGAATCGTTATTCAAGATGGTTAATCTATTGCAATCAAGGTCCGACGACACAGTTTACTTTGACATCCGGATCTGAGTACCACGTTTTTGTGGCTTACGCGATTTAATCCTTGAGGAGGCCCATAAGTCTAAGTACTCGGTTCATCCCGGAGCCGAAAAAATGTATAAAGACGTAAAGGAATTCTATTGGTGGCCCAACCTTAAAGTTGAAATTGCAACATACGTCAGCCGATGCCTTACGTGCTCCAAAGTTAAAGCTGAGTGTCAGAAGCCATCAGGGCTGCTTCAGCAACCAGATATTCCCGTTTGGAAATGGGAACATGTCTCCATGGATTTCATCACCAAACTACCTAAGACGTCCAATGGTCACGACACCATTTGGGTAATTGTTGACCGGTTGACTAAATCCCCGCATTTCTTGCCGATCAAGGAAACCAACAAACTAGAGAACTCACCAAGCTGTACATCAAAGAGATTGTAACTAGGCATGGTGTGCCTGTTTCAATCATTTCTGACCGAGACAGTCGATTCACTTCCCGATTCTGTCAGACATTGATGGACGCATTGGGCTCTCGCTTAGACATGAGCACAGCCTATCATCCGCAAACCGATGGCCAGAGCAAACGTACGATCTAAACATTGGAAGGCATGCTTCAGGCATGTGTAATCGATTTTGGTGGAAACTAGGATTCCCATTTACCGTTGGTTGAGTTCTCTTACGATAACAGTTACCACACCAGTATCAAGGCTGCCCCATTTGAAGCCCTGTTTGGACGTAAGTGTAGATCTCCTTTGTGTTAGGCAGAAGTTGGAGACAAATATTTGACGTGCCCCGAGCTCATTCAAGAGACCACTGATAAGATCTTTCAGATCCGTGATCGCTTTAAAGCCGCTCGAGATCGTCAAAAGAGCTACGCTGATCGCCGTCGCAAACCACTTGAATTTCAGGTTGGCGATAAGGTACTCTTGAAAGTCTCACCCTGGAAGGGTGTACCATGGTTTGGAAAACGTGGAAAACTTAATCCCCGATACATTTGGTCCATTCGAAATACTTTCTAGGGTTGGTCCAGTGGCATACAAGCTCAAGTTACCAGAAGAGCTCAGTGGTGTTCATGACCCTTTCCACGTATCCAATCTGAAGAAGTGTTTATCCGACAAATCTTTGATCATTCATCCCGAAGAAATTCACATCGATGATCAGCTTTATTTCATTGAGGAGCCAATCGAGGTGACTGATTGGAAAGTCCAGAAATTGAGAAGGAGCCGCACTAAACTTGTGAAAGTCAGAAGGAATGCAAAGCGTGGTCCAGAATTTACATGGGAACAGGGAGATCAGATGAGATGCAAGTACCCAACTCTTTTTCTTAAGACTACTGAAACTAGTAGGAAAACTCGATTTCTTGGGCAAAATTCCAAAACAAGGGGAGAATGTGACAACACTCAACGAACCAAGTCAACATCCGTACGCTTTTCAGTTACTATTATCATTATATGTGCATATTTACACCTTTTGCATACACAATACCCCCTAGTCTAGTGAAGCAAGAATTAATCAGAGAACTCAACATGGAACACTTGTTTAGTCATACAACACGCGGACAAATCACCAAACGAGCAATCAATGAGATATCACTCACTAAGAGATGATAACACCTTGCTAACACATGTTCATGGATCATCAATATTATCATATGTCAACGCCTAATAACTTGTGTTCATAACTTGTAAGCATAATACATGTTGATGTTGTCATCAAGACACACAAACCTCAACTAAGGTGTCCACACATGATGGTCGATTACGGACTATACCACTCATTATGTCCTAACCATAAACATATCCATATAACCGGACCTATAGCTAACTAACATGGAACCAAAAACTAGCCGAACCTAGCTCCTATACACCTACACATACGACACACATATATATACACATGCACACTTCAAATGTTATGATTTGTTGGCTTCTATCATGATTTCTAGAAGGCCATTCACAAGTCCCTATCACAAGTGTGTATAAAACTTTCACCAAATTATGTTAAGTTAACACTTTACCCCTTATAACTAACAACTAATATTCCCCTTGTTGAGGATACTAATTGGCCGAAGAGAAGGAAGGAAGAAACATCACTCTCACAATGATCATTAGTCACATGAAGGGTCCTTTTCACATGACAAAGAGATACACATAAGTGACAACTACAACATGGTACAATTAAATTCTTAGTGATCATATAAACCCCTACTAGGAAACCTCCTCCCTTGTCTTATATCTCGGCCAAACATGTGCACACACACACATATAAAACATTCCCTCATGTCCCTTTCACACACGGTGTCTCAAAGTTGCTTGAAATTGGCAAAGACAACTAAGGATAGCCTCTCAATTACACACCTAGAGCTTTCCTAAACTATCTAGCACCAATCGAATTTGAGGAAAACAAAGGAACCATCACTATCATGCATCAAGACAAACTATGAGATCAAGACTAGTCCTTTTCACCCCATGCATGCATTCGGCCGAAATATAACAAGGATGGGACAAACTTGAAGCATGATATAATCACCTATGATGATGTCAATTACACCAAAGAAGGATTAAGACAAAGAATGAAGCAAACCCAAGAGGAGTTGACTTTCCATTCCTTTGCTAAACTCGACACCAAATCAGCTAGCATCAAGAGGTGATAGATGTTTTAAACATGAACTTAAACCAAGGTGATAAGCTTACCCTTTTGATCTTGTCCTCATCTCCACCGATCCCCTATAAATAGAGGCACCCAAGACACTTTGAAACCACACCTCACACCACTCTCTCTCTCGGCTCACTCTAACCAAACCATAACCCACATTCATTCTAAAAGAAACCTCCACTAAGCAAGGAAGCTTCAAGGGTCAAGAACAAGTGCAACACCTTAGCATTGCTCGATTTAGGTAAGATAACCCACCCCTTTTCTTGTTTTTCCTTCAGCCCATATGGATCACCCGACACCCTTGATCTATGATCACCCAACCATTAACACATCACTTAGAATAATAATCAGTTTTACAAAATAAACCTCATTGTGGTGGATGATCACAATCGGTCTCCTTGTTAGCACACTAACACACACTTTGAACACCTATTTATTCATACACGAACACTAGTAAGTCCTATGTTGGGCATTAAACAATCGGATTCTAGACAAGTATTAGCACAAACTCTCTATGCTTGCATATAATTGATTAAAGTAAGCCACATTGTCTAGAAACCTCCTTTGTCAAATAATAATCGGTCCTCATGTTGTGATAACAACTTGAGTAAAGTTTTGATCAAAACCAATGTAATTAACCAACTAATGGATCGGCTTTCATAAACCAAACTCACTTCATATGTGTTCGACATTGGAAGGTTATCAAGAAAGAATTTATAATCAGTATCTACCCTTGGCACCTTTGAACATGTTGATTAGTTTTGAATGTACCCTAAACAACCCAGGTTAACTCATTTTGGACCTATAAACGATCGGATTCAAAGCTTAAATAACAGCTTTGTATCGGCTATGATGTTCTAACACATGTTAGAATAGGCCGGAACACATGTTAGCACCATCTTGACATTAAAATAAGGTAGAACCTTGGCAAAGCGTGTATTTACAAAAACCAATCACACATGCACTAAAAACCAAAGCACACGAATGTCGGATGAACAACTTGCATGCTAAACAACCAGAACGTACCGTTTACCATGCTATTAATAACTCTAGGGAAACTATTGTTGGACGGTAGCTATCACACCTTGTCAAGCTTCACTAGACCACCCGTGACACTATCAGGTGAGTTTTACGGCCCCATTTTACTATTTTACATTTCGGGGGATAAACATGCTTCAATACTGGTGTCATTTACATGTGTGTGTACATTCTATCGTGACTGCCATGTGGAACATGAGACATATTGGTTCATGAGCTCATTAGTCCTCGTACAACATTTACTGTAACCATTAGCAATCAAAAGCCATGGAACACTTTAATAGATCTATTGGGTTGACACCCCCACTCTTGGTTAGTCGCTCTAACCAGTATACATACAAAAGAGTGTTAGTATTCTACTATACATACATTGTCCTTAGTGTACAATGCGCGAGGCACCACAGTCAAGAGGTTTGGTTACGAGACTCATGGTTCGCACAGTAATCATTCTCTTAGCTAGCCTATGATTGGTCATACACGAATTACATGTTTGTTTACTTGTTACGTTCAAACCCGTGAACTCACCAACATTATTGTTTACAAATATTTTATGCATGTTTTTCAGGTAACTAATGGAGGGCAGCGGGGATTTGAGAGAGGGGTCCAAGAAGGCACAGGGTGGTATCATCATGGGTTGGATTATTACTACTCCATAGTCATTGTGGTTTATGATTAATCAGTCTATGCACTCGTTTCCAAACAATGTTACTTGACTTTTAATAAGTTTTATGATAATAAATCATCATATGGTGATATCTTTTGAATAAATTATGTGTGTTGCTTGTACCTTGTGCTTGAAAACCTTTCGAGGTCGCATTTCCGTGTTTCCGCCTTAGCGGGGTGTGACAATGGGCAACCTTAGAAAGATGGCGGTTTTTCCTCTTAGGTATCCCATTCTGTTGGGGTGTGTATGGACTGGAAATTTGACAAACAATGCCAGACTCAGTAGGAACTAAGCCATACGTTCATGAGTAAGCTTGGGTGCACCATCACACTGTAATGTTTGATGGTTCAAAAAAACATATTTTCGACCTTAAACTGAAAATGTCTAAAACAATCCATAGCTTGAGAACAACATGTTAGTGGATCCCAAATGTGATGAAATATAGATAAGTAGAACGAGATAAAACTAGTGTTGGATCCCAAATGTCACGATGTATAACATCTAGTGGTGTAACATAATGTGAAAGAATGGAGTCAAAAGGTAAACCACAAGCTTTAGATAAACTACAAGAATTACATGGCTTATGTAAAATTTTATTTTTCAAAGGCAAATAAAGTCTAAACAACGTGGGATCCGAAGGATGCCCCAATCTAGATTGCCTTGTCTCACGAGAAATAGAGAACGTAGCTGTCGGTGAGTAAATCTGTCGGGACTAGGTCGCATGTGGTGGAGGACCTATCCCGTAAGGGTCTAAAACGATACACCAAAAAGAGAGACAATGACAACAATAGGGTGGTCAATAACAGACTGAGTGATCGATAGTAGGTTATTGGCTAGGCAATGAACTACTAAAACCTGTCTAAGTAATACGGTGCTAGTGGATAATCGAAGCAAAGCAGAACCAACATGAGTAATAGTGAGAGGTGTACCATCACCAATGATGACCTGCTCAGTCCCAGTATAAGGAACCTTATAATATTGCTTTGATCGGATGTCATGTATTCTATCGTTCCAGAACCCGGTACCCAAGACTAAACATGCTGACATGTATTAGAAAGATCAGCTTGCAGTCCAAAATATTAGGCCCAAATCCAGTAAAAATTGTTCCTAATCCATTGTGTTGTCCAAAGTAAACAGGTATCGGTCCAGATCCATGAGTCGGTCCAGGTACAGTGCCCGGGCCAGATCCTAATGTGCTATCAGACTGTGCATTAATGATGATTCAAATATATGAGGCCCAATCTTCGATCCATAGTTATATTAGCTTTTATGTTGACCAGACTTGTTATACAAGTGTCTTCCCCAATTTTTACCTGCATGACTATAAAAAACCCTAGAACCATTTGACCATCGAGAAGCAACATCAGATTCACGATAATCAATACAAGAGCTCACCAACACCCCTTCCCTGCATCAAGGTACTAATCTTTGCAATATTATCAGAGGTAGCATTGCAAACGAGATGCATCATCATATCAGTAACATATCCATCTAATTGTTTCTAGAGGCATATCTGTCATATTATTTGAAGGTATAGGCATTCAAGTAACACAGAAGGGCAGAGGATTTGAGAATTGTATTACTTGAAGGAATAGGCATTCAAGTAACCGAATCGAAAAAACCCTAAAAGCGGACTGTACATATGTATTATGGTCGGTACACAGTTCCCCTTCTATGCCTCTTTTGGTTTCGGTCTCGGTCTCAGGTTTGAGCTGAGAAAACCTGACAAGCACCAACCCGACCCGCTGAGTTGTGTCTCAAACAATTTTTCCCTGCTCTGGCTAGTTTGTTGGGGTTCTACATATGAAGATGAAACAAGAAACCATAATGCAGTTCATGTTTTCACTCAAACCAGAACCCTAAGACAAAGAAGAAAAAGACGAAGGTTGATTTTTTCTAAACACTGTCATACTAAGACCGGGTGTAGTGCAGCGTGGATTTTCGGCCTGGAAAGGGGGAAAATGCCCCAAAACGCCAGGCACACCGCCCCCTGGGCGTTTTGGGTGGCTTTTTTGTGTGGACATTTTATTTTTCACGCTAGATCGAGTATGGATTATGACACAAATTATAAGGGCCAATTAGATAACTTCATTTGGAATGGAGAGCGTGAAATCTTTCTTTCACTACATTTGATCTAAGACTTCCTCCACATTAGTTTTCGTACATTTTATAATAATCAAAAATTTAATTTAGTCTTTCACAGGCTATAAAGTAACTTTTACAAATAAAAATAAATTGAAAAAAAAAACTCTACTTTTATGGGTTTGATCAATTTTGTCTTTTACAGGATATAATACCATGCATACATGACTCTATGGTACAAGTCACTATAGGATACCTGAGGGATTCTAGGCTTGATTTTTGAGTCAGATGAGTTTTAACGGTAATTTCATTGTAATGCCTACAGGCGGGTGAGTTACCAGTTTTTGACGGAATTGATGTTTGACAATTTGAGTACTTTTGAATTACTTGAATTTATCGAAAGGGTGTCACAGATTGCTTAAATTTGATTTTTGAGCTGTTAAATAAAATATTAGCTGTTTTTTTTAACGGCCAACGAATCAATTCCGAGTACTCTCGGGCACCCTTTTGGCGAATCAGGTACTCGAGAGTACCCGGGCCACCAATTGTCACCAATTCCCGGGAAAACCCGACCACTCACCCGCCCGAAGGCACGACGGTGAAATAGTCGGTAAAACCAAGCCTCCCATAGGAAACTTTAGGCCCTCAACCAACTGGGCTACAAGTGTTGGACAAAATATTAGCTGTTAACTCTTTTATTTAATATTTTCGAATTTTGTGGCCACAAACAAAGCTATGGCGATATCAATAGTCAACTAGAGGAATGAATGGTGTGGAATTTTGCGGTCAACGTTTAAACTTAAGATTTAGCTTGTCAAACTTGTTTTTACTCAAAAGTCAACTTTTTTCTTAAGAAAGAATGAACGTATGAAAGAGTACTTATTTTTTTAAAAAAAAACTAATATTATACCCTCCCGTTGCTGTGAAGTGCGTAACACCGTATCAAGCATTATCAATGTTACGTTGTCTCTAGTGACAAACAACACAAAAAAACTCGTAAAACAAAAGAAATAAAATAAAATAAAATAAAATAAAACATAGCTAAATGTAAACGTAAAAATGGTGAACCATGTGCGCCCGTTACGACACATTAATGCAAACAAATTAGACTGAAACTCACAACGTTACCTTTAGACAAAAAATATAGATAAAAACGTTGAATTACATACGTATTTTTTGGCGTGTCAACTCGAAAAATTTGGATTGAAAACGTGAAACTAAAAATCCGTTTAAAATACATGGGATAAATTTAGTGAAAAATTATGTGATAGCTTTGGCGCAAACCAAGAATTGGTGAACTCGTGTTAGAAGTAAACGGTCTATATTTGCTTCTATTATTATATTGCCGCACAATTTATAATAGGCCAATCACTTTTTGAAAAATTAATTAATTCAAGTAGGGGATGAGTGTATAAGGAGGCTGTGTTGCCTCTACCATGTCAAGTGGTTGCTTGTTCGGCCATGCTCCGGCCGCCGGCAAGTTATTCATAAAATAAAATAGTAGTTGAATGTCAATATCGTAATTGTGGGAAATGTGTCTTTTGGGGTTGAGTTAACACAATCTTGGTCGATATATGTTTCATTGTTCAGAGGTGAGCTCACCGGGACAGGAGACCCTCACAATAACATTAAGAACATAAATCGTTTAAAGTCTAGTATGGCTATGCCTAGTTTTTAAGCACACCACTTAAATAAAAGTTTACTATTATTTCATACTAAGCAACATCAGATCCCGAACTAACACCTTTGTTTTGATATTGATTTCTCTCACGGTTTAAATCTCTCTATTACTTTTCTTCAAGCATTTTAAAAACTCTTTTAGTAATTTTTAGGAAGCTGAGTAGTAAAAATTGTGTCCTTAGATTCGATACTCGGTACTTGCACATTTCTATACTACATTCGATAGGTACACTTGCCTATTATGTGAGGTTTAGAACATTAAGCTAATATCGTTTTAGTTTATAAATTTAAAACTTGAAAGTGTCACACACCAAAGTTTTCTACTTAAACTCTTTCACCATCAAGTTTTTGGCACATTCACTGGGAACTTGATATTTTTAAAGAAAAGAACTTTAAGTCACTAAGACCATACACATCAGATATCCTGCTCTGCCATCCGCCGGACCAGTTCTCTATCCTTTGAAGAACGCCTCCTCACATACGTGTGACCCTCTAAGTTTTCAAAGAGAGTGTGGTTGTGTCGTGCGCCTGATTTTTCACCTTTAACCTCTAAACCTTTCTACGAGATTCAAGCACCCCTATCAACTCAAACGGGCAACCAATTTTTTTTGCTACTCGTCTTGCTCACCATAACCACACTCTTATGCCCCCTTCCCCAAGAGTTGCATTGAAATATAACCTTCACGAAATAAGTTTATTAGAAAATAAGTTTTTTTTGTGACTTTTTAAATAATAATTTATAAAATACGTTTTTAGTAACTTTTTAAATAAACAATTATTAATTAAGTTTTTTAGTAACTTTTTAATTAATAAATTATAAAATACGTTTTTAGTAACTTTCTAAATAATTAATTATAAATTAATTTTTTTCGTAAGTTTTACATAATAAATTATAATAAAATACGTTTTTAGTAACTTTTTAAATAATTAATTATAAATTAAGTTTTTTCGTAACTTTTCAAATAACAAATTATAAAATATGTATTTATTAATTTTTTAAATAATAAATTATAAAATAACCCTTTCAAATAATAAATTATAAAATACGTATTTATTAATTTTTTTTCAAAAACAAGAGTGGCTGAAATATACTTTAACGAAATCATCTTCTATTTTCTTCGATCTTTTTATAACAATGACATAACCATTTTCCTTTCCCGTATCTTGTACTCAGTTGATCAACTCCTGGCGTGATGGAAATGTCCGATCAGTCTGAAATGAAACTATGACAGATTAAGAGCCTTCCTCCTAATCTTCTACCGTCTTTTCCTCACCACCACCATCTCCCTAGCCTTGTTGTACAAATCTTTTCTCACCACCGTAAGCGTAGTTTGGATATGTTTGGTGATCAAGGGGAGGCTCTCCACTGCAAGCGTACGGGTCCTCCAAGGGGGTATTCAAGTCCAGTGGCACCATATTGTCACGATAACGAATGGCAGACTCAACCTCCTCGCCACCCTCTGGAACCGACACATTGTAAGAATCAGAATCACCGAAAATATAGTCGTTATACGACATCTTGTATAGTGTTGGTAAAATTTGTATATTGTGAATGTGTAAATTTAAACCGATAACGATCGATATAATATCAAACGTATGAAATAAGGTTAAATAAGCAATCTGATAACGTCAAAGTGTCGTGCTTTGGCCAAGGCGCGACGCTTAGGGCACCGAAGACACACTTTATTAGACCGTCTGACCAATTAGTCAAACCTTGTACTCAAAACCTTAAAATTTTGCGATTATACTGTTATAATTAAAGCATATTTTATTTTTCTCTTATAACTTTATTAAGATACGATATTTATAAAATTCCTTGTATGACTGTTGCAACAAGCCATTTTCCCTCTATGTCTCAATATAAATTTTTGCGTCAGTTGACCATGATCGCTGGTGAATACTACCGGAAACCGGAGTCGTTACAAGTTTTCCCTTTCGTTCTTGATCCGTCATGAAAGGCTGTTATAATACTAAGTCCTTGAAAACTAATGCAAATCAGATATTCTGATACTTGACATTCTCCCATATTGATTCTCATGCCAAATTCAGATGAGAAGAGATAACGTACAAAGCTTCTTAACATAAGAAGCTTTCTGAGCCATTGGATTTAGGCGGTGGCAATATTCTAATTAGCAAACCTAATCATACTCCAGTTAATCTAACCAGGGGTAATTTAAGGAAAAAGCGTTTTAATTATGAGAGATCGTAACAACAGAGCTTCAAAAAAAATCGATCGAAACGTAAAATCAAACACAATTTTTTCAACGATCAAACATTATTTCAAACCGATTAAATGTTCAAAATCATCACACAAATAAAAAACATTGCATTGAAGCAAATGACTAAACATATTTGCAGGAAAATGAAAAAACAGAGCATTACAATAGAATTGTTAAAATCATTATAATCCTCTAAAAAAACACAATCAACGCATAATTCTCACGTAAACATACTATTATAATAAATATAATTAGAATTAAAGAAAAAAATTGGGTTTGAAAAAGTTTCAGATTATGAACAATCACAAAACTCTGTATGTTTAAACGCACCTTATAATTGTATCAGATTACAAAGTGCGTTTAAAATAACTAGTAACTAGTTATCAAAAACAGAAAACAGACGCACTCCCTGTAATGTTTGGACACACTCTTATAAAGTCAGGCACACTCACTGTAACGTTTGGACAAACTTGTATGAAAAAAAAATACAAAATATGTTTATTTATTCGTACAACTAATGATTAAAATTGCAAGTGGCATATCTTATTAAATATAGAAGATACTCTGTAAAAATTTCATGCTTATTTTAATGATAAAAACTAAAAAAATCTTACTATCTAGTAACAAATGATTTGATTGGTAATAAATTTAGTTAAATCTTGAAATTAAATATTCAACTACCACATAATTAACTTTCTTTTTTGGTCTATAAAAACACTATCATAAATCATACTGATTCAACTAGAAAACACAAAACAAAAAAATGGCAGAAAACAACATAGATGCAATAAACAACATGCAAATCAAAACTGTGGTTTTGGTTGATTGCATATCAGAGGTGAAGGATGACCTGAACTCATCTTGTGTAGTTCTATGTGCACAAAATGAGGTTCAGAGACAATGTATGAAGAACCTGGATCTGATAGAGAAGCTGATGAAGGAGGAGAAGACACCATTCACAGATTCAGCTATTGAGCAACTCCATACTCAGGCATTTTTTGACAACCTCATCTGTCAGTTACTTAGCAACACACAGACATGTATCCTCACGAACATGGAATCAAAACAAAAGGCAAGGGATGCAATCTTGGGTGCCAAGTGATGGTGGTGGTTTTATGATGGTTGTTTTGTGTTTTTAATAATCTATGGTTGTTGTTTTGTAAATCTTTGTTTTTTAGATGGTGGTTTGCTGTGGATTAAGTGGTGGTTTTTTTGGTATTAGATGGTGGTGTTGATGGTGGTGGTGTACATATGGTGGTGGTCGTGATGGTGGTAATGGTGATCCAGTAATAGCTTTTAACTACTAATGGAATAGACGCACTTATTATCTAATATGAACACACTTTATGTTTATTGTTGTACGCACTTATATCACAGAACAAACGCACTCATAAAAAAAATATATTAACTGCAACAACAAACAAAAACTAAACGTACTTATAGCATACATAAGACGCATTTGTTACTTGTTTAAAAATTACAAAAAAATCAAATCATCAGACAATTTAACACAGTTCATCATCAACAGAATCATCAATTTCAATCTCTTTATTATCATCAATGTCATCTTCCACATTATGGTCATCTTGTTCAACTTGGGGTTGGGTTGAAGCACCCTCCTTCGCGTGTTTTCGTCGATCATGACCTCTCTCTCCGCATATGGCACATGTTCTCTTCCTTTTACCGGATCGACTAACCTGCTTTTCCTTGCTGGACTTTATGCGCTTCTGCTTACCACGACCTTTGTTCTTGATACCATTCGGAGGTCGAATAGTGGGTTCGGCATCTGATGGTTTCTCATAACCAAGAAAAAAACATACCTGTCATACTTATTCTGATGACTAGGTCCCTTAAACCTTCCCTCCTAACCTTCTTAACCATCTCTTTGATTTTATCATTAACCAAAGTTAACTCGGATAAATCTGCAATTAGAGAATTTGCAAGATATTCACCATCCAATACTATCTCCCGTGCAATACGTCTAGCTTCTTTCGTCTTGTCATCACCAAACTCTCCTATTTCAAATGAATACTTTATTTCATTTGGAACAACATCTTTCGTCCCCCTCTTTAGAATGTATTTCTTCGGGAATCTATAACATTTCATCAACCTTAATACAAAAAAAAAAATATGCCTACATAACAGCCCGTACTGCTCGAACCTCCTACAGGTACATAATGTAGTAACATCCTCAACACCCTCAACAACTTCTTTCTTGAATAGAACATGTAAAAAGGTAAAAAAAAAAGTATACTGGTGACTTTGGACGCACTCATGACTAAATTTAAACGCATTAATAGTTACAAAACCAAAGACTATACTGCTGACTTTTGGACGCATTCATTACTAATTTAAACGCCTTCATGATTAAAAATATATATATATATATATATATATATATATATATATAGGTTTAGGTTCTTATACAAAACCCATTTTATGTGAGAAGTGTGAGAACCTATCATAGAGTGACATGTGGCAACCTATTTTTTTAATTAAAAGGGCATCATTGTAATTTGTATTGATAATCTTGTTTTTAGTAGATATTTATCTAATTAATTACATTCTTAATTATGACCAATAATAGGGATTTTTGTTTTGATTAAAACCATTTTTACTGAAGCTTTTATAAAGAATCAGTATTCAGGAATTCTAACTCATATTCAATTACATTGATCAGTCAAATATCATATTGTTGTGTTTTATGCGAATCAATTCATAATATTGTGTTTTATATTTGTTCACTATTTTTGAATACTTAAAAAACAATAACACAGTTTTTTTTTTCCGATTTTCATATTCTTATTTAATGTTTTTTCTCAAAGTTTGTTGTTTGCATTTGGGTTTTTGGTTTTTCTGGAATATAATTCAGGATGTTTTTTTTCATAGACACATCTTCTCCTTAGTGTTTTATAAACAATATGTTAGTTGTATAATGTTATTTGTTACAGTATTTGTTAATAAAGTTGTGCGTACATCATTTATTAATGTGTTTTATATTTTTTTCAAAACTGTTCATAATGTGTTTTATTTTTTGTATTCAGATACATATCATCGTTTTTTAATGTAGTATAGTGTTTTACGATACAACAGTGTTTTTATGTTTTTTTTTTTTGTGATTTTACAATAGTGTAGTATAGTGTTTTACGATACAACAGTGTTTTCTTAGTCTTTTGTGTTTTATGATATAACAGTGTTTTTATGTACTTACCATATAGCAATGTGTTTTTGGTTTTACACCAAAGCATAAAAAACACACTCACGTTTGTATATAATACCAAATCGTTGTTGATTATCCATAAGTGAGAGATTTATTGCTTAAAATAGGGACAATTGTTTTTGTTAATAATGGGGCGAGATTCTAGCAATTCAAGCGGTTTCTCTCATTCTCTTTCATCTGGCTCTTTAAATGTGATAAGTAAATTACCATTACACCCTTGAGCATTGTATTTTATTATTAATAATTAAAAACTAATTACAAAATTGCCACTCGTTAAATCTAAACCATTGATTAAGATCATCTAATGGCTAAAACACCTTCTCACATTTCTCACAAAAAAAAAAAAACACTTTGTACAGGATCTTGACCCTATATATATATACCCCAATAAATCCTTGACCATGTGCTTGAGGATCATCAACATAAATCTTCAAAAAAACCTTCTTCATCAGCCTTTTTCATATGAACACTTATTAAACGTTCATAACTGGCATATATTTTATCCTGAATATCAAAGAAGATAGTTCGTGTAAATATTTTAGATGCCTCTTCTTCGATAGGGTCCGTAGTCCAAAGGTCAGGAACCATATGTCTTGAGTCATGATCATTCTTCCTATGGTTGAATCTCTGAGATTCAAGGAAAGTTTCAAAGTGGTTGAAAAAGTCAACAAGAGTCAACTGAGAATTTGTCACTTGACAGAAAAAATGATTTTCACTCTCAGATCTTGATGTTGTCCTCATTAGCCCAGACATAGGTTCATCCCGGTAAAAGGCAGGGATCCACATTGACCTTATATTATACATGTCCGTCAACCAATCGCTCTCGTTTAGATTGTAATCGACAATAAGTACACCCCACTCAAACTCAAATGTCTTCGGAATGATGGAGTCTGTCCACACAATTGCACAGATTCTCCTTTTGAACTCATCATCACTGCATAATGCACTACCAACCTAAAAAACAAAATGGAAAACAAACGCACTGTGTTAAATATTTGGTCGCACTAACATTAACATGCATGAAAAGCTATTAAACGCACTAACATGTAAGTTTGGACGCATTCACTATATTATAACCAACAAAAGAATATTTAAACGCACTCATATAAAAAACAGACGCACTTTTATCAGACCTTATCAGAAAGCTTCTTCATGATATGCCAGATACACAATCTGTGTCTGCTATTTTGAAAAACCAACTGTATTGCATTTTTCATAGCACCATCTTGATCTGTTACAACCACTTTTGGATGCTTCACAAAACATTTGGAAAACGATTGTAACAACCATGTGTATGATTCAGTTGTCTCAGATGACAACAAACCTGCACCAAGTGTGATATTTCGACAATGGTTATCAATTCCGGTAAATGGTACAAACACCATCTTGTTCCTGCAAAAAAAAAAAACATTTAAAAAAATGGCAGAAAAAAAACTATAAACATGTAATACTTGGATATCAAAGCCTGTAAAAATTAAAAACATACTTGTTGGTGTTAAATGTTGCATCAAACGAGATCACATCTCCAAATTCCATATAATTCCTCTTGCATAAAGCATCAGCCCAAAATAACCCGGTAAGTGCATTATTTTGATCCACAGAATACTCAAATGAAAAATCTGGCAGGAACTTCTTCTTATCCCTAAGCCTAGACACTATCATATCTGCATCATGCTCACCAATGAAGCTGTTTAAACCACCTTTAAAGTTCTTACAATCAGTAGCAGTTGCACTAACATGCTCAAAATCTCCATACTTAGTCTTCATAATGTTAAAAGCTTTGACAAGACCCATATTCAGTGAAGACAGTTCACAAATCATCTCTTCTTGAGTATGTGTCAGCTTCCTATTCGCTGCTAGAAAATGAATGTCACTTTCATGTACAAAAGGATAATTATGAGATTCCACAAAGCCATAAACCTTGAATGTCTTTCCATCCTCAGAAGTTAGCTTTATATGTGCCATACATCCGGTCCGGATGGACGACCTTTTCCTTTACTTACCACTCTTATTAGAACTCTCCGGACCTACTTTGAATGGCTTAAAACCCTCCTTGTAGCATACAAAGTATTTGAGCCTTAAAACACCTCTTCGCACATCTGACGTACCCTTTCAAATAGAAAAACCACCAGCCTTCACATATTTGGCATAAAACTCATGTGCATGCTCAATACTTGGAAACTCCATGTCTTTTACAGGCTTGAGTGAATCAGGTACATCAAGAATATATGTGTTACTAGCTTGGTCGTCAACAGCAACATCAGTAGCAACACCTTATAAAAAACAAACGCACTTTATAAGACTTCAAACGCATTACAAATATTCATAGATAAAAAAACTCAAACGCACTCGTGATAAACTTAAAACGCACTCTTATATATCAATATCAAAACATATACACTTAAACGCATTTATTATATATTTTAAACGCACTTATTAAATCAGATATTCAAAAAAAAAAAAAAAAAAAAACCCTGGATACTTCTGTGTTCATTGATGAGGTTCAAGATATGAATATCAACATCCTGATTAGTATCTTCAATCAGATCTGTTTATACAAAAGAACAACATGTTTACGAATATGAAGCATTAAAACACACAGATTGAAAAAAAAAAACAGACGATGATGATCTGAACCATGAAAAGCAAAATTATCAACAACTGGATTGAAATTGTTCTTAGCAACATTCTGCTCATCAACCGACATGTTTAAATCTAATAAACAAAATCAAAAATTATACAAAATTCTACTGTGAAAACTGATTTAGTAAAACAGAGCATACATACCGAACATGATGAATTACACGAATTAACTGTGTTTCTGATGATTGAATTGTGATTGTTTGGGGAATTGATTGAATCATAATGTATTGTGATCGCCTGATGTTATGTAATTCAAATTCGAATTTGAAAAAAATTCACGTAAGTTATGAAATCGTTTACAAAAATAACGAACGTGATTATAGTAATCAGTTATTACGTATGAGAAAAGTCTACATTGTCCATGGTTAAGTTAATTGAGGTTTGGTTAAGATTACACATGGCATCACATGGTGGCTTTTTATTCTTCTCATGTTAACAAAGTTTGTACCTTATACTTTCTCAATTCAGATACGAACTGCTATTTTTCTCTCAACTAGACGGTTGAACACTAATTAAAACTACTCTGTGCTAAAAAATGATTGGAAGATGAAACTTTGAACCCTTGGATCGCAAATGTGTTATTTTGGTAAAACTAAATCGACTATTTGTGTAATTTCCTCTAGATGATACATGCTATATTATTAAATAACAATGCATGAAGATGGCGTATTATACGAAGAATTGAATAAACTTCAAGATGGCCTTCTACCGTGTCTTGGACTGTATTTAAAGGTCGCGTATTGAACAAAATTTCCCATAATTATGTCATCATCATTGTGTAGTTTCATCAATTTTGAAAGGTTGTAGATTTGGCTCATGTTCACCCGTACGACTACGTATACAAATTTACAAAAGACATATACTTAACCATTGATTTTTTTTTATAAGTAAATTTATCCATTCATACATACCTTCCATACGCTTTTCAAAAAAAAAAAAAAAAAAAAAAAAAAAAAAAATACCTTCCATACAACACCCCACTTTAAATCTCTGGTTGGTTTTTAGTTGCAAATAGAAATGCCGATTTGGTACATTGGTGTTGCCCTAAACAACGATTTGTTGTTTCTAAGTGGAACCGGAGAGCATAGAGCCGATTAAAATTCTCATGATGTGACACAACTAAAAGACAACGGGTTATTGGCTTTTCCAAAAAGCCAATAAATAATAAGCTGTTTGTGTAACCTAAAAGCACTTTCTGTTTTGACTTTTGGCTTTTAAGGGTGGAAAAACTGTTTTTGAAAAGTTAGAATTCCTGGCTTTTGGCTTTTGATTTTTAGAAAAAAATTACAAATATACCACCCATACAACCAATATTCACAATAAGTTAAGCGAAACACTTAAAAAACAACAATTTATTAACTTTTTAAAGTTTCTCATCCCAAAAGCTAATCCAAATACTTTTTTTTTTTAAAACTCTTTTTCAAAAAGTCATAAGCCAATAAGCACTTTTGATCAAAAACACTTTTACATTTTTAAACTCAATCCCAAACACCCTCTTAGAAGGGGTGATGATAAGCTGTGGGATTTACAAGGAGCAAATTATATTTTTAGCATTTATTTTTACCGTTTATATATTAATCCAACAAATCTTCAACAAACATGAAAACTAACACTTAAGAACATATTCATCTAATTCAATGTTCACGGATGAAATTTGTACAACTTTGGCAGAAATAGCCATTAGGAATGACAATTAGGATGTCTGATAGTAATTAAAGTCGAAATCAATGTAACCTGACCTGGTACGATCTGAATAGTTACACGTTGGTACACGAATTAGATAAGTTCACGGTTAGGTTGGCTATTATTTATGAAATAATAAGTTACGGACTTTAAAATAAATTAGTTTATTATAAAGTAGGTATTAATAAATAAAACAAGGGGGCTTATTGTAAGAGTATGTTTTATAAAAGGATGCTTAAGGTGCAAACCCTAGCCACACTTTTGATAAAACATAAACACCTCCTCCTCCCTCTAGAGATTTTTAGCCGGCCCTAATCCGCCGCCTTCCACCTACCGCCGTTCGATCACCACCACCGCCTCTTCCTTGCAAGTTGTTGCTCTTGGTTGTGAACTTCCTACTAGCAAGGATTTGTTGTAATCCGCGTGTTACAATTCCGGTGTAGACGTCAAAGGTTGATTACTAAACCCACTATGGTTGTTTATATTATTTATTTGTCTATACGCGTTTAACCAGTATCCTGATTGAGAATAATTTATTAATCGGATTAATAAAATTAAATATATATTTATGTATATAAATCGGCCCTCATATATATTGTATATATAATCGATTTTGTTAATAAATATAAACCGATTCTGCTTCGTATATGATACCATGATTCCCAATAGTGGTATCAGAGCCACGGTTACGCGCGTATAGATGGTAAAAGTTACACTACTAGAAAATTGGGCTTTTGTCACCACATTTTCGGTCACATAGTGGTAGCAATTGCTCTATAGCCACTATTTTGCAACCGAAAATACGGTAGTAAAAACACCCATGTCTGTTGCTTTAATGTCACCAAATAGCTACCACTTTTGTATTTTGCTACCATATTTTTGTCACCACAAAAACGGTTAAAACTATTGCTACCGCTCCTATAATGTTTTAGGAAGGTCTTTTGGTACCGTTTTGGTACCATTTAGCCACCAATATTGCCCCAAATTAGACACCATTTTTATCTATTTTTGTACCCTTTAGTTTGCAACAATTTAGTCACCGCTTTCATTGAGAATTTGCTACCATTTAGCCACCACTTTCATTAAAAATTTGCTACCATTTAACCACCACCTTCATTGAAAATTTGCAACCATTTAGTCACCATTTTCATTGAAAATTTGATACCATTTAGCCACCATTTACATTGAAAATTTGCTACCATTTAGCCGCCACTTTCATTAAAAATTTGCTACCATTTAGCTTTGCTACAGTTTTTTTTCTTCTTTTTAATTCAATTACATTTCAAGAAAACTATATTATATATAAAACAATCAAATAATACAAAATCTCAATTTATATAAACCAAATTTGTTACAGTTTTTTCAATTTTAAAATCATATAAAAACTCAAATAACCGAAATTATCCATGAAAAATTTCAAAACATTCATGTCTAAGTGTTTATAGCCTAATTTCGACCCATAGCTGTCAACATAGCTTCAATTTGTGCCATTCTATTGAGCATAGCCTCTTTATCCGCATTATCTTTTTCTTTTTCAGCCACCAAGCCCGCAATAATTCCTTCAAACCTTTCTTTATCTTCATCTTTTTCCTTAACAGGCTCTTTGATAACCAAGTTCAACTTTTCAATCTACAAAACAAGCAATGAATAGAATCAAGAAGTCGGAATTAACAAAAACTAATAACGGGTAAAGTGAGTTACACAATAACAAAATCCAATTGTCAGTTACAATTCTAGTGCTAGAAGCTAAATAACATGTGTTGATATATTTACATACTATTACTAAGAATAAAATTTTACTTAATCAATCTGCATAGATTGTCTAATCAACTCAATAAGAAATTCCTAAACATTCTCAATACATCAAAGGCGAAATATATTTATAAGTAATAAGTAATATCCAATTAAACGCGAAATATATTTATAAGTAATAAGTAACTAGATTGATCCCCTGCGCGCGACAGATCAATTGTAGGACATTTGAGGGATTTTTTAAGTTTAAGTATCATAATATATGTAACATGCTTTTTGGTGCATAGGAAAAGACAAAAAAAGGTGGTGCATACAAAATTGCCGCAATTACATGGTTGGCTATTTTAAAAATTAGGATTAGTTGATGTCAAAATAATGTCAAGAAAGGATTTAAATTGTTGTTAAATTGTGGCTAAAAAATAGGCCAAACTGCTGTTAAAATGGACAATAAAATGCAGTCAAATTGGTGACAAAATTGACATAAAAATTGTTTCAATATTGCTATAAAAATGGGCTTAGAATGCAACCAGAATGGTCTCAAAATTGGCGTCAAAATGTATGCCAAGAATGGATTAAAACGACCTGGTGAGGCTCATGAATATAAACTTTTAATCAAACCTAATCATGAACAACCTATGATAGCCCTACTCATAAACGACCCTAATCATGACAATTGACAACTCGCAAACTATCGAAACTGCCATAATCATGACTAAAAAAATATAACTTACATATTTTCTTGTGTCGTGTCATCGTAGTTCGCGGGTTGGTTGTAGGGGTGTTCATCGGGTTTGGTTTTCGGTTATCGGGTTGTTTGGGTCGGGTTATTTGGTTTTTCAGTGGTGAAAATATTACCCGATAACCAACCCAATCTAGTTAAATGGTTATCGGTTATGGGGTTAATCGGGTTCGGGTTTTTCGGGTTGGTTAAATGGTTATTGGTTAAATGGTTCGGGTGTTTGAGTTACGTATTCCCAGCCATCTAGGCTACATATATTACCTTGAATTCTTGATTGCAGTCTATAGATGGGATGAACACATGATGCTTGCGATACAGAAGGAGAAGGTCGATGATTGAATTTGAATACATATAGGGGGAATTCAATTATTTATAGGATTTGGAATAAGAAAATTACCTAAGAATTAGGAGAGTAGTCAGGCTTGAATTTAGTTCAAATTAATATGGGATATTATGATATTACATAGAAACAATATTACCAGATCATTTCCTTTTTTTGAGTTGTTTGGGAAGCCCTCGTGTCATACATCATACCATAACCATTAGCTATGGACTTAGCCATGAAACACCAGGATAGATCTATTGGGTTGACATCCCCACTCTTGGTCAGTCGTTCTGACCGGATGACAAATATCAAAAGAGTGCTTGTATTTCACATTATTCATTGTCTTTAGTGTATAATGGGCGAGGCACAAATGTCAAGGTTTGGTTATGGGCTCATGTCAGATCAAATATTGATTATTGCCCTAGCTAGGCAATGATTTAGTCGGTTTTGGATTACATGTCCACCATATAGAAAACCCGTGAACTCACCAACTTTGTGTTGATCTATATTTCCTTAAATGCATGTTTTTTTAGGAAATTAACATGGATAATGGAGCTTGTGAAGGTCGCGTGCGAACATTTGTGGGATACCTTCTTTTGGACCGTTGTGTTGTCGTTTTAACTCTAGACATTTACATACAATGGTTTTAATTTTAAACAATTAACGTTATGTTGGACAAATTGGGTTGTTTAATGAAAGTTCCCGCTTTATTTTAATTAATGCTCATGTGACCTTTGTGTTTGGAAATCATTCGAAGTCGCACCTCGCGTTTCCGCCTTGGCGGGGCGTGACAGAGTCACTGAGCTGCAGTGAAGAACATCCTTAAGTACTTAAGAAGGACTAAGGACATCTTCTTAATATATGGAGGACTGGATAATGAGCTGTCAGTTAAGTGTTATACCGATGCAAGCTTCCAGACTGATCGTGATGATTCAAGGTCACAGACGGGATATGTTTTCATTCTGAATGGTGAGGTTGTTAGATGGAAGAGCTCTAAGCAAAGTGTGGTTGCTCAATCCACCTGTGAATCAGAATACAATGTTGCATCAGATGCTGTAAAGGATGCTTCCTGAATGAAGAAGTTCATTACTAATCTCGATGTTGTGCCTAGCATAAAGAAACTAAGGTCACATCAAACCACAAGGCATATACTCAGAAAATTCCACTATATTAGAGAGATAATAAAGCGTGGAGACATCATAATAACATTCATAATTCTTAGTTTTGTTGTCAAGAGCAATTATCCGACTCTAGTGAAGAAGTAATTCCCTTTATTCCTAACTTCAATAATGTGATTTCAAAACAATTTACAACATGAATTAAAGGTTAGTAAGTTATTCATAGAGACACACGTACGTAGTCACTTTTTTATTAGAGTGAAATTGTTTTATTACAACCAAAGAGAAAGTTACGAGTTTCATTTATTAAAAATGGATAATTTTTATTTTTTAATTATAGAAATTCAATGTGCAAAATTATATAAAAAGTAGTGAACTGCTTGGGAGACGGTATGTTTGTCGAAAAAAGATGGTGGGTTAGGGGTGTCCAAGCTAAAAGATGTGAACGCGGCATTGATAGCTAAATGGGTTTGGAGATACAAGGTTGAGAAGGATGCTATATGGTGAAGCGTGGTAGAACAAATACACGGTGGTAGAGGCAATTGGGAGTGGCTGCCGGTTAAAACAAACGTTCCAGGTTGCTGGAAAGCTATTGCTAATTTTGTTAATAACATGCAGGTACAGGGCAAGCAGATTCAGCAGCTTATAAACTGCAAAGTCGGGGCAGAGGAGTCAGTCCGTTTTTGGTCAGACTTGTGGCTAGGAACGGAGGTACTAAAGAAACGGTGGCCGTCTTTATACAGGCTCGAGTACAAGAAGGGATGCTTAGTTAATGAAAGAATCATCAGGTCATCGGATGGAGTTCAGTTTACGGCTCAATGGAGCAGGGACCCAGATACGGTGGCCGCTCTTTCTAAAATGCAAGACTTGGAAAGATTGTTGTTCTCCTTTTCTTTCTCGGGAACGGAAGACTCTTGGATTTGGATGGATGGGAAAGCCGGCCCTTTTACAGTGGCAAACTTCAAACAGCTAATAAGGAAAGATAGGGACAATGCTCGAAATAGCAATATGAAGTGGGACAAGTGGGTTCCATTGAAAGTGAACTTTGTAGTGTGGCGAGCGGAACTTGACAGGTTACCAACGAGAGACGCGTTAGTTAGAAGGAGAATTCATGTTCCGGATGCTTCGTGTGTACTGTGCGACGGAGAAATGGAAGATTTGAAACACATCTTTATTGGATGCAGATTTGCTTATGAAGTATGGAATCAAATCATGGTCTGGTGCAGGTGTAACAACCGGCAAAAATAAGGTAATTCCGTACAATTAATTAATATATGATTAACATAATTAAATGCAATTATGTGTGATTTAATTATCAAGGCCTTAGGGAATAGCAATTTCCAAATAGTGCATAGGAATGCATACGTTTAATGGTAAAGCATGATTGGATCATGTGCGAATAAGCTATCCGGTACGGATGTTGGCAATTACCCGGTAATAATTAAATAAACGAAACGGATCCCGGACACCCAGGATATAAAATAAAGGGTATTTTCATAAGATATAATGAGTTTTGGAACTCCGAAACCATAAATGAAAACGTCTTGTACAAATCTCCCGGTAACGAATAAAGTGCGCGTATCGCACCCGATACGCGTATAACTCATAATTTCACCCGGTAAAGGCCTAAATAACCAATCAACGTTTAAAATAGACTATATTTAAGGGTTATTAAAGGTATATTTAATGTCCGGATAACGCGTGATTAAAACCCGAAAAATACCCGAACGACACCCGAACGACGGGGGATTAAACATAACAAACAATGGGTATTTATTTGAAGTTGTGGGCCCCACTTACACCACATGGGGGCCGGCCTAAGGGGCCTTATTATACCCACATTTTATGTTTAATAATTATAATCTATAATCTTACATAAAGCATGCATACACATAAGGCCAAAACATGTAAGAAAAGGTGAGTGAAACATTAAGTACAAAAGCAAATAAACCTTGTCCCCCTTGCTAATATTTTCGGCCCTATGGCCATAAGAGTCCAAGACAACTCCAAGCCATCATTACATTAGTGCATGCATGTATGTGAGGTCTTATAAGTAGGATCATGATGCCTTAGGAGGATTTGATCAAGATTTGCAAGAAAACTCCTAACTCTACATACATACATACGGCTCATACACACACACATATCACCATTTCAAAATCTCCCAAGTACACCCATAATCTTCCATAAGATTTCTTAAATCTTTAGCATCATTACATGAGTTGGTTATATAATAACACATGTTAGAAGATTGGATCACCAAGCAAAACAAATCTCTTTCTTCTCTCCTTCTTGGCCGTGAGTTTCCATAAGCCCACACACATTGTTCTTTCAAGTTTTTACATCTCCAAAATACTTAAAATCATCCATCATCCAAACCCCTTTTGTGTGTTTCAAGAGCTTGGAGCTAAACCACTAGGAAGAACACACTAAACCCCTCTCAAATCCAAGGTTTTTGTCTTCCCTAGCCTTGTGCTAGTAGTAAGCTTCTTAATCTTGTTTTTGATTGTTATTTTTCATGTATGTGTTCCTAGTAGCAAGTTGTACATGAAGGGTTTAAAAATGGTTTTGAACATAATCTTTAATAGGTTTTCATGTGTAAAATGGAAGGTTAAAGATATGAAAATAAAACATGGATTTGTTGATGAGGATGTATTAGTCTTGAAAATATATGAAGTTTACATATAAGACTAAGTAGGATGATGTTTTGGTTAAGATTTTGAGATGAACTTGAATATGTTAAAACTAACTTTAATTCATCTTATTAGGATCATTTAAGTTATAATATGTGGTAAAACATGTTAGGAGTTCATAAATGAATAAGATGGAAAATTAAAGTTAACTCACTTGGATGAATGATATTTTGAGGAAATGGACAAATACATAAAACACACATATAATTAGTCTTTCATATGGAATATAAGACTAACATAAGTGTTTTAATACAAAAATAACTTACCAATAAAAAGTTGAATCTTCAAAGTTAACTATTTTAAGTGAAAAATGCTAACTTTGGAAGTTAGAGTAGAAAAATGCAACTTTTGTAAGTTAAGGGACTAAAGTTGTAACTTTGAAAGTTAAGGGACTAAAATGGACATTTTAGAAACTATTAGTCCAAAAATACAAGTATGGAAAGTTTGGTGTCAAAAATGCAAGTAATAAAGTCTAAGGATGATTTTTGTAAATACTAGTAAAAATACTTGGGTATTTTGTATAAAAGTGTATTTTTGAAAGTTATAAAAATATAAAGGGTTTTAACATAAGGATTTTTATAAAATAGAGATTTTATAAAAATATTACACAAACTTGGGAAACTTATACAAAAATGAATACTTTTATATAAATGGGAATATAAAAGTGTTGGAAACATTTTTGTAGTTAAGTTGACAAGTTGGGTTAAAAATACATAAGTATTTTAACCATCCAAGTAACATGTGAAAATAGGAAGAAATATGGATAATATTTCTATAAAATACATGTTGGGAAAAACTTGGAAAAATTAACTAATCAAGTTAAGATATCGAACTAAAACGCGTTAACGAACCGTACACGGACAAAATATGAGAAAAATGCCATTGCGGCAAGATAAGAAAAAAATATATATTTTAAGAGGTAATATATATATATACTTTGGGTGAAAACAAATAAACACTTTCCTAAGTGTTGGAGGATTAATTCGTGGGAGAAACACATGACACAAACGAATAAGACGTTAAAACAAACGTATATACTTAACAAGAAAAATTACACATTTATATATATTTGTACGCTCGTCTCGGCAAAATTCTAGTATATCTACTTAATGGGAAAGTAGATATGCGGGAAGGAAAACCGCGACGAGAAGACAAGGATATATATATGTGTATGTCGTACCAACGAAATCCTAGTATATTTATTTGAATGGGAAAATAAATATACGGTGTGGTGAGTTGAATCGGACGTTAAGAATATACGATCGAACGACAAAATCTTAGCATATTTGTTTAAATGGGAAAACAAATGTGTGGCAAAGTGAGTCGGGTCGAGGATTGAAATATATATTATATCGAGCGATGCGATCTTAAGTATAGTTATTTAAATGGGAAAATAATTATATGTTAAGTGAAGTCGAGTCGATGATAATAAGATACAAGTTATGGAAATATTAACAAGAGTAATATATAACTTGTAACACAAAGGGTAATGTAACGCCAACGAAACCTAGGATACACGCATAATTAAACGGGATTTGGAACAACTTGTGGTCGGGAGTTGGGTGTACAACTTGCCAAGGCACATGCACTATAGGAATAGTGACTTATACGTTAGGACGTATGTAGGTGCAAGACCACCCCTTGCTATTCACCTTATTGAGCCAGACGCAGTTACAGGTGAGTTTCACGGCCCCATTTTAAACTATTTTACGTTTTCCGGGGGAAAGATATGTTAGGGATAGTGTTTGACGGATTTAATACTTGAGGTGTGACCGCCACTCGGGGTTGAGTCCTCGCCTCTATAATCATTTGTTCAGGGAATTGAAACCGGAGGAATATTCGAATAGTACTATTGGTGCCTGACAAGGCCCACCCCTAATCGATAGCGTCGATTATGCATTAGGTTATGCCTGGGGTGCAAATATTCTGAACTTAAGTCGTGGGAAACCGAGTAACGACTTGGAGCGGGGCACAATTATTATATGTCTTGGTTTGATTATAGTCTCAAGTAGATTTATAGGAATTTGCAACTCCTATATATTGTCATAACATGGTATTCCCAAGTATTCAAGTTTTAGAAACTGAAAAACCTGTGAACTCACCAATATATTTATATTGACGAAACTTTTTAAAACATATCTTTCAGGTAACTAGAAGATGAAAGATCAGGCAAGCAGGGTCGGGGAATCTCCAATGCGACGTCAAGCTTTTGTGGGGTTTCACCTTTATTTCCCAAGGCATTTGGGATATATATGAGAAACCTCTATGTTTATTTCAAAAACAATTAACTTTTGTGTAATGTTTGAAACAGATTTGACGTCATAATAAATGACCCATTTTCTTAAATTACTTGTGTTTAGCCATAACCTTGACTTTATGCTTTTGAACCGTCGCGCCACGTGTTTCCGCCTTTGTCGTGGTGTGACAGCAGGTTATCCCCTTTCTTCATTTACGATTTTGAGGATTTACTTTTACTTTATAAGAATGTGTATTGTGGTAAATGGAGAAAAAGATTGTGCGAGGAATTGTATGGATCACTATATGGGCCATATGGAAGGCAAGGAACGAGAAATTATTTCAAGACAAAAACAAGAACGCTCGGGAGGTGGTGGCAGAAGTGAAATCTATGGCTTTTCTTTGGTTACAAAATAGATCGAAATTTTCTTGTATTGTTTGGAAGGATTGGGCGTGATACCCTTTGTATATGCTTGTGTAATTATTGGCGGTCCTTGCTTTGAGGGCACGCTGTTTTTCTAATGAAAGTTATCGTTTAAAATATATATATACTAGCTGATTACCCCGGGAGGGTCCCGGGGTTGAAAATCTAATTTTACGTGATAAGTTATTGCAAATGGCTCAAGTTAACTAACCACAAAATCTCTCAATCATTGTATGTTCATAGTATTCTAATCAGTAATAACTCATATTCCCTAACCTAAAACCTAATCAGTAATCATCTAAAGAATCATTTATGTAAACTGCAAATATTCAAAAACTCATAACATCTCTCTAATTTCTCACATTCTAATGGCTCTTATAATTCCTAACCTAATCAACTAAACAAACACTTAAGTTACAACCATTGCATCTCATTATGCCACGTGGCATAATCAAGAGATGGTTGAGGCCACCATTGAACGCCACGCAGCAACTATCAATTCTTCCTGGGAGCGTCCCGGGGTTGAAAAATATAACCATTCTAATAATACTAATACTAATAGTAATATTTATTACTCTTGTAATTAAATAAATAAAAAATAACATTGCTATAAGCTGACACCATGTGTTGCAGTGTTGCGCGATTCTTTCTCCTAGCTTCTCTTGATGAAATATACCTAGTAAAATTCCAATGATAACATGGCGATTGGGCTGATTTTCAACATCGTAGATAAAAATCTGGTTTAAAAGAAAAAACATGATTAATGAATAACATGAACACTTTGTGTGTTTTTTTCCTGTATGAACGAAACCCCACAAAAAATAATCGATGTTTTCTCCATTTTTTTATATAGCACTATGGTACTCGTTGGAAAGATAATAAAACGCTCGTTAATTTGGTATAATTTTTTTCTTTAAAAAATCCCGTATATAAAAGATATAAACGTTTAAAAATTATGGGAGGAAATATGAGAGAGAAAATTTTAAATTTATTTTTAAATTCTTTTTTCCTAAAATATCTCAATTTAATTAAAAATGGAAATAATTCAAAAACACTAAAATCTTTTAATTATGATGCCACGTGGCAGTTTCATGAAGAGGTTGAAAGCACCATTGCACGCCACGTCAGCAATGTTCAATTCTTTTATATATATTAATAGATATATATATATATATATATATATATATATATATATATATAGGATCATGTGAGAACTCCATTGAGTTGTGAGAACTAGAGAACTAGTCTGGACCAATCATCAAGAGACACATCATCACCTTTATAATTTCTTGTATTTTTTTAATTAGGGACATAAAAGTCTTTTACACATACCCACTTGGGGGTATTTTAGTAATAATAACACCCACCCCACCCCACCCCTACCCCAAGTAACTATTAAATATTAATATTGAAAATAAATACCTCTCACCTCACTCTCTCTCACACAAACCGTTCATTTCTCTCTCTCTCTCTCTAACCCTCTCTCTCTAACTCTCTCTCTCTCTCTCTCTCTCTCTTTCTAACACACACACGTCCCCCCCTCTCTCTCTCTCTAACACACACACACACACACGACTCTCATGGTACAGAAAGGAGGAGGAGGACGGTGGTCATGGTGGGGCTGGAGGCGGAGGCCGGCGGTGTGTCGATGGGTGGTTTTTGAGGCGGATCTGATACGGGAGAGGCGGAGGACGGTGGTGGGTGGGTCCATGGGTGTTTGTGAGGGGCGGACCTGATTCAGACAGGGTTGGATCTGATTCAGACGATGGTGATGACGACGAAGACGGCGGTGGGAGACAGTGGTGGTGGCTGAGGGGGTTGCTGTCGACGGTATGTTTATTATTATTATTATTATTATTATTATTATTATTATTATTGTTTATTATTATTATTATTATTATTATTATTATTATTATTATTATTTCTGTTATTAATTCTTATTATTACTGTTTTTTTTATTATTATTTTTCTGTTATATTATTATTATTATTATTATTTTTGTTATTATTATTATTATTATTAATTTTGTTATTATATATTTTTTTGTTATTATTATTATTATTATTATTATATTTTTCTGTTTTTATTATTATTATATATTTTTTGCATTATATTATAAAACTTTGTTGATAAGCTCAAAACTATTTAAAACTGGATTAATTAGTTAATAACGACAGAAAAAGGAATAGTTTTTTCAGTTTAAGACATAATATTATCAACTAACATGTGCACGTCACTTAATTAGTTGAGGGACTGAATGTTCATGTTTCTAATAGCTAATTAAACTTGCACATTTATAGGTATAGATGTTTGTTTTGGTTTCACACTTAGCGTTTTTTGTAGTAGGTTGTGTATGGTAGATTCACACTGGTGTAAACAATTACACCAGTGTAATTCATGGTAGATTACACTAGTGTAAATCATGCTCATCATATGTTTGTTTGGTTTTTTACACTAGTGTAAATAATTACATCAGAGTAAATCATCCTCATCATAGTTAACCCATTTATTTTTATGAAGTTTAAAAGGAAGTTATGTTATAAGTAACTTAAATTGGGTGGGTATGTTTCTTTAAAAGATAACAAGGGAAGCGAACATTAGGTTTTAGTGTTATAATTGTAATTTATTTATATATATATATATATGTGTTATTGGTTGTAAATTGTAATTTTAGATATCAATCTTTGTTGGGTGCAGGTTCTTGTGGTTCAAGAGAAACACTGCGCACCCGAGCTTGCCGGGCTTATGTTGGTGACGAGGCTTAGTCAAAGAGAGGTGTTCAAGTTTTTTACGACGTTTTTGTGATGTTTTACACCAATGTAAATTTTTAGAAAAGTGTAAACTCGAGAGGATAGATTACAGAACATCATATGTAAAAATTATGAATGTCGACTTTTTTACACTGGTGTAAAGATTAATTAATGAAATTAAAAATTAATATGATATTTTATTAATTGTTCAAATCTGATTTTTTGTTTTAAAAAATTAAATTAATTAAAAAAATCAATTAAATTATATTATATTATTTTAATTAAAATACTAAAATAAAGTTTAATAAATAAGATTTGTTTTTAATAATGAAATAAAAATTAACATAATATTATTATTAAAATCTTCTCTCTCATGGTTTTTTACCTAAAATACCCTCAAGTGTACTTTAACACAATAAAATATTACTTATTAATCAAATAAAGACAAAATACTCATCTTTTGATCTCAACCATTGGATCATCAAGATCAATGGTCCATAGAAGTTCTCTAGTTCTCACAACTCACCTTGGTTCTCACATGATCCTAACCCTATATATATATATATATATATATATATATATATATATATATATATAAAGATACCCCGGAAGAATGCCAAGATAGAGAAATATTCATACTACGTATGAATGTAAGAAATATGCCATGTCACTTTCAGAAATCGTTGGCCACGACTTTAATTGGTCGACGCGTGAAGTAAACCTTGTTATCTTGTTTTTTAGTATCCATTTGCATATTTTTGTCAAAGTCCACGACTAATTGAAGGTATCACCCATCTATAAGTACTTACGTTTTTCCCACCAATTCTCTTCACACACACACATACACACTCCATACCTTCCATACACAACTCACAAATGGATAACAAAATGTTAGGCTACTGCGCAATCGCCGTGGTACTCGGAGTAATATCCGCAGCCACCGGATTTGCAGGGGAAGCCACTAGGGTTAAGGTAACAATCGAAATCAATAACTTTTTTTAACTAAGCTAGAGAAATGTTTCTGACCTTTACAATGATACATGTGTCGTGACATATTACCTTTACGTATATTTGTTTGTTTTTAATGACACTGGTTATATATTAGTCATTAGTGGTTATGATTGTTTATTTGTTTTTAATGGTATTTGTTACATATTAATGTTTGGTTGTTTTTAATGATATATGTGTTGTGGGCATGTACGTATGCAGGCTTCAGAAGTTGAAATCATATATGATACATGTGTTTATCCAAGTAGTCCAGCTCTCGCACTAGGAATTGTATCGGCCGTGTTCACAATCATTTTGCGAATTTACATAAGTATTTCATTCGGTGGAGCTGGTTGTTGTCGAATCGACCCTAATTCAACTCCAATTTCAAAGCTCTTTTTTGTATTATCATGGTAAGATATCTGTTACGGTTTGCAATGAGGGTTCTTTTATTGATCACTTGCATTGACGGATCTTTGTTGGGGCAACCCAACCTCCAGTTTTTTCGACTCGTAGTGTAAATTTTATCGTAAAATTTTTGAAAATTTTATATTTATTGAGTTCGGCCCTCTAGATTTTACCAAAAACCAAGTTCAAGATCCGTGAATGATCACTAGTAGAGTACAAGGCGAAAAACAAATAATTACAATATATACCCTATACTAAACATAATGCTATAATACCATAAGCTTATGAACTATCCAAGTATCTAACAATATCTATCTTGTTAATTATTTATCATGACCATATCTACTCTAGTAACTAAATACATAAAACATGTTTAATCTTGGATATCCAGGGTAGCTTCAGTGGTAGCAGTGGTTCTATTGTTGGCAGCTGCAGGACTAAATAATAGACAAGGTGGAGAGATTGATTCATATGGTTATATTACATGTTATGTTGTGAAGCCTGGAATCTTTGCAGCAGGAGCAATTTTAGCTCTTTTAAGTGCAATCTTTGGTATTGCTGCTTATATTACATTAACTCCACCACAAATTACCAACACATATCCTGCGGTTGCGCTCCCAATGGGTACTAATATTGATCCAGAGAAAAATCCAGTGCCTTTCCCTCCTCAGCAATACCCTCAACAATACCCTCCTCAACAATACCCTCCACAACAATAATAAGAGGGATGATAAAAATTCTCTATAAAGCGCGAAAATATCAAGTTTAAAGAAAGAAGGACCTTTTACGCTAGTATTTGAAGAGATTTTTACTAGCTTGTTTGTTTTATATAGTAAGTTGATTCTATGTCATGTGAACTAGGGTGCTGCTTTGATAATTTTTATTTTAGGGTGTGTTCTAGGTTTCATGCTACTATATTGTGTTTCATCAGTTTGTATATTTGAGTTTCTTATTTGTTTTAAGCTTGTAATTGTAGTTTCAATTTCAGTTCTTTATTATATGGTATATATAATTTATAATAACACATATCAAAGATGTTAGAGCATCTCCAATGGTTGATCAAACAAATCACTCCAAATCACCATGTCACCATGCCATATCATTTCAAACAATTCCAAATCAAACCTCAATTTTGTCCTCAAACCCCAACTTTGTTGTCAATGATATTCAGAGGGAATGTTTGTTTTGTATTGATCTTATTTTTGTGAATGCTTTTACAAGAAAAAGAGCCTGTATAAATAGGCTTTACAATAGAACTAAAAAGGAAACAAATAAACTCGATAGCTAGAAAATTGGAATGTGAGCTGGCAATGACTGGAAATATGAGCTGACAATGACCGGAAGGCCATGATTTCCTCTAGAATATACTTTCTTTTCTAACACTCCCCCTCAAGTTGAGTAGTGGGATCTCCAAAGCTCAACTTGTCAAGACAGTGACTGAAGATTCTTATATTAACTGCTTTCGTAAGAATATCTGCCATCTGGTCTTCTGATCTGACAGCTTCTCTTTAATGAAGTGTCTATCCACCTCCACATGTTTTGTTCGATCGTGTTGAACCGGATTCTCTGAGATTTGAATTGCAGCTTTATTGTCACACATCATCTTGCTAGACTTCTGTGGAGGAAATCCAATTTCAGTTAAGAGTTTCTTAATCCATAGAATCTCAGCCACTCCTCGAGCTATACCCCTGAATTCAGCTTCAGCACTTGAAAGAGCAACCACCTTCCGTTTCTTACTTCTCCATGTAACAAGATTTCCACCAACCAAGATGAAGTAGCCTGATGTTGATCTTCGATTTCCTCTATCCCCTGCCCAATCGGCATCAGTGTAGGCCTGTATCTCTAAGTGTCCGTTTGATTTGAATAACACACCATGATTTGGTGAGCCCTTGAGATATCTTATAACTCTAAGCACTGCTTCCATGTGTGCAACCTGTGGTTGGTGCATGAACTGGCTGAGGACCCCAACAGCGTAAGCTATGTCTGGCCGAGTATGTGACAGATAGATTAACTTCCCCACTAATCTTTGGTATCTTTCTTTATTAGCTAATTTTGCGTCAGGCTCCATGTAGAGTCCATGGTTTACCATCATTGGGGTTTCTATTGGTTTGCAATCCATCATTCCGGTCTCTGCAAGGAGATCAAGAATGTACTTCCTTTGGCAGATAAATATTCCTTGTTTGGATCTAAGAACTTCAATCCCAAGAAAGTACTTCAAGTTCCCCAAGTCTTTCATCTCAAAGTCTGCAAACAAATTTCGTTTTAGTTGCTTCATTTCTTCTACGTCATTTCCTGTAATAATCATATCATCAACATATATGATTAAACAAGTCACAAGCCCATTTCTTTGTTTGAGAAACAAAGTGTGATCAGAATTGCTTTGTTTGTAGCCATATTTCTGCATTGCCAGAGTAAACCTGCCAAACCATGCTCGAGGAGATTGTTTGAGTCCATAGAGGGACTTCTTAAGACGACAAACTTCTCAATCTTTGAAATTTTGGGTAAATCCTGGCGGTGCATCCATATATACTTCTTCTTTTAGTTCCCCATGTAGGAATGCATTCTTCACATCCAGTTGATGGAGTGGCCATCCTTTGTTTGCTGCAATCGATAAAAGTACCCTAATTGTGTCAATTTTGGCCACTGGGGAGAATGTTTCAGAATAATCAATCCCATATGTTTGGGTGTAGCCCTTGGCTACCAGCCGAGCTTTGTATCGTTCAATAGTTCCATCAGGCTTGTGTTTGATAGAGAAGACCCATCGGCACCCCACTGGTTTTTTTCCCGGTGGAAGAGTACATATTTTCCCATGTGTCGATTTTCTTGAGTGCTTCCATTTCTGTCTCCATGGCCTTTTTCCATTCTTTTGATTCCAAGGCTTCTTGTGTTGTAGATGGTGTTTGTTCAGAGCATACGACAGTGACGAATGCTTTAGCTTTACTGGACAAATTCCTAGTGGCAATGTTTGCCATAGGGTATCTAGACCTTGAAGCCTCCTTTTCTGGTGAGTATCTCTTGGGAGGAACTCCCCTATTTGCCCTTGGAGGGAGAACATATCCTTCAGTTGTCTCTGTTGCAACTGGTTCAACATGCTCTGTATGTTCTGTTGCTGCAACTGATTCAGCATGCTCTGTATGTTCTATTGTTGTTTCTATATGCTCCCCTGTTGTCTCATGGTTAAAAGATATAGGGAATTCAAGGTTCTCAGTATTTCTTACCTCGGGTATCAAGTTGGATGGAGTTTCTTCAGTGGTACTGTGTTCCGCAGATTGTGTGGTTGTGTTTGAAGGTGACTGATTCAAAGTACTGTGATGGTCTTCTATTGTTACTTCTTCGGATGATGGAAGAAGAGTTAGCCAACTCAGAGTGTCAATACATTCATTCTCCCCCTGACCACTGGGTTGGGTGTTATAAAAATATTGTGTTTCAAGAAAGTCACAGTTTCATTGTGGTGAACATGTGACGAGTTTTTGGATTATAACACCGATACCCTATTTGATCAATCCCATAGCCTACAAATACACATTTCTCAGCACATGGGCCGATTTTGGTTCTATTGATTTTTGGTATGTGGACAAATGCTGTACATCCAAAGATTCGGGGTTCAAGTGTAAGAGGATGAGGAATATTGGCAAACTTGGACAGGCAATCTAGAGGGGTTTTAAACTTAAGAGCTTTGGTAGGAAGTCGATTTAGGAGATACACAGAGGTTGCAACTGCCTCCGGCCAGAATGATGTGGGTACCTGGGATTCAATTAGAAGAGCCCGAGTCATCTCAAGAAGAATGCGATTTTTCCGTTCAGAAACACCATTTTGTTCTGGGGTATGAGAACAAGTGGTTTGATGAACTAATCCTTTGGTTTCAAAGAATTGTTTCATGGATGTATTGACAAATTCCCCCCCCCCCCCATTATCAGATCGAAGGATTTGAATTCCTCTTTTGAATTGAGTGTGAATCATGGCATAAAACGTGGTAAATTTATCATAAACTTCGGCTTTGGTTTTCAAAAAATATACCCATGTCATGCGAGTGCAATCATCCACGAATATTAGGAAAAAACGAAAACCTTGCCCTCCTATAATAGGAGCAGGACCCCACACATCAGAGTGTATTAATGAAAAAGGTAAATCAACTTTTGTATTGCTAGGTTTGAAAGATTGTCGATGGCTTTTAGCAAGAAAACAAGTTTCACAATCTATTTTACCATTTGAAGGAAAGAGTTTTGGAAACAAAAGATGTGAATAACCAGTTGATGGATGTCCCAACCGTCTATGCCATAACCAAGCTTCTCGGTTTTCAGTTCCATGTGCCAACATCATAGTACCATGTCGAGCCACTTCATCCACGTAATATAGTCCTTGGCGCTCAGTACCACGTCCAATAATCACACCCGTCCTGATATCCTGTAAGATGCAAAAGGTAGGATGCATTAGTACCGTGCAGTTTAATTCTTTGGTCACATGGCTAATTGGGAGCAATTTGTGTGATAATGATGGAACATAAAGACAATTTGACAATTTTATTGTTGGTGAAATTTCAATTATTCCTCCTCCTTTCACTTGCATTGTTCCTTTGTTCGCGGTATGAATTTGAGTTTTTTTGAGGTTTGGTCATCATTGAACACATGTCCAAAGGATCATATGTTATGGTGTCAGTGGCACCGGAATCAAATATAAATGATTCATTATTTTTCCTATGAGTTGTTGCCATATTAGCCTTTTAATACTCACGGGGTTTGGTAGTTTGGTGTTTGAAAAAAGAGGGTTCAGGTTTGATATATCAAAAAAAGGTTAGGGTTCAAACGGTTAATATTAAAATTAAAAGGCTTTGCTTTTTGAAAAAAAAAACTTTAGAATGCTTCTACCGACAAAATAACAGACCAAGCAAAAAGTAGTAGAGCTAGGTCAAGATATTATTTCTAAAAAACACGGATAATATTATGGAGGGTCCTGTCGACTATTTTAGTGGTAAAAAAGGAGGGTTGTTTTGGAGCCGATTGATCCGGCGAGGGTGGGAACTGGTCTGAGCCGGCCGTTGTTGGCTGGACTTCTTGGTTTATATGACGGCGGTGGCTAGCCGGTGCCGGAAAAACTGCAGGGTGTCGGTGGTAGAGAGAACTTGCAGCGGTGGTGGTTTGTGGTGTGTTGTGGTGGTCGTGACTTCGACAGTACGTCGGCATTTTTCTGAAGCTTTTGAATAGGTTTGTTTTTTTTTTTTTTGAGTTTGATTTTGGTTTGAGTTGAGTTGAGTTTTTGTCCTCAAACCCCAAATTTGTTGTCAATGATATTCAGAGGGAATGTTTGTTTTGTATTGATCTTATTTTTGTGAATGCTTTTACAAGAAAAAGAGCCTGTATAAATAGGCTTTACAATAGAACTAAAAAGGAAACAAATAAACTCGATAGCTAGAAAATTGGAATGTGAGCTGGCAATGACTGGAAATATGAGCTGCCAATGACTGGAAGGCCATGATTTCCTCTAGAATATACTTTCTTTTCTAACAAAATTATTCCAAAGCTCCATCTTATCACCTACTTTTCCTTTTATTTAATTTATACCCCTGTCACAAAAAAAGCTTCATTTTAATTTAATGTCAAAGTACACTGCGTGCCCCACCATTTTCTCCTTGAAACGGTCTGCTTGAGCGGACGGATCATCCATGGTCGAACTCCTCCAATGGCATCCACCTCCTTCACGGTCCATCCGTTTGTAATTGTAATGGAGCTCTCCAAATCACATGGTTGGAGATGCTCTTACATCATGGCAATTTAATCTTTATTGTAATTATAGTTTCAGTTTCAGTTCTTTATTGTTTTGTATATATAAATTATGGGAGGTGGAGAGTTCGAGTCTTACCGGCACCAAAATGTTGCTGTTGGGCCGGGTTTTACCGTAGTGGGCCTTTGGGCGACGGGTTTTCCCTGGAAACTGGTGTGAAATTAATGGTGGACCCGGGTTACTCTTGAAGTACTCCTTTGTCCAGTGAGTACTTTGAGAGTGCTCGGGATTGATATGTTGGCCTTTAAAAAGAGTATATATAAATTATGATAACATGTAATAAAATATCAAATTTTGTAATAACATTTATTTTATTAACTGACATGATATATCTTCATGTATTTGACTAAATTTCCATAATTTATCATCATTTATTGTTAGCTAGTGCACCCTCAGCATGTCCGTAGCTTAAATATAATGTTTACCTCTTGATGTTTTATATATTATCGATTGGGTAGCATGCACAGTCGTTTACGCATTGATTTGTATAAGAGGCATATACGCATTGATTTGTATAAGAGTCATATGCCTGGACACTTATAGGCGTAGGAGTTCTAAGCTTGATTGGTTTCACGCGTAGGAGTTGTGTTTTGATTTGTGTGTGCTTTATTGTTTATCTTTTACACCTGTCTATCATATCTAACAACTAACCGATTCGTTGATTCCGCCTTTAAATCGGCTATGCACGTGGTATCACAAATTCTTGTCCGAATCACGATCATCACGATCCTACATTTATACTATTTAGAGTGTGGCGAGTGGAGCGTGGGTTTGAGCGTCGAAAGCTCACCCACTCCCCAAACACCATCCCACAGGGTGAGTGAGTCGGGCGTTGCCGCTGGATTGAAGATGGGCATGTGGCATGTGGGGGAGATAAGGTGGAGGGATGTGATAGGTTGGTTATTCAAAAAAAAAAAAAAAAAAAAAAAAAATCTACTCTTAGTTGATTGGTTGGATCATTTGAAACCCAAGCCTCTCCACTCCCCTATATTTTAAGGGCTTGAGTTTTGGAGTCTGCTATTACCATATGACAACTCATGCCTCAACCCAAGGCCCCCACTCCCAATATTCTTATAGAATGATGTTCTATTCCTTAGCCTTTATGATTTAACATATGCATAGTTAAATTATTATGTGTTATTATTACAACACTATAGGTTTACCCGCGGCATTGCAGCGGGATCTCAAAACGGATTTCAATACACGACTGTGATAATGAACAAAATGTGAAGATGTTGATTTAATAGCACAAAAAATTGTGTCTTGAATAAGCCTTTCTGAATACCATCTGCTCGATTGCGTACTATTTAATTTAATGTTTATATTCTTGTTCAATACGAAGAAAATCATCACTACTTTTGCACCCCCTTTCCATTCATGTTGACTACATTGAGTTGCTAACACTCATCTACCAAATTATATAATGGATCCACTATTACAACCGTTTCTTGAGCAATCCCCTTTCAATACATTTTCAGACTTTGACCAATAGATTACACCATATTAAAAAGAAATAAAGAATGGTAGTTAGTATGCACAATACTTGAAAAGAAATAAAGACCGGTTGTAAGCATATATTGGATCCCAAAAATCACATATTTTTACTTTAATACCTGAAAAGGTAATAAAAGAAAAATAAATATTAGTGTAGGATAGTAGGAGACCCACATGATGCGGCAACGATTACAATTTGCAACGCGGTACTCTTGTTTGTTAATTTATCAGTTTTGTCATAATATATAGTAGAGTACTTATTTAAGTTTTACCAATGTCTACCACTAGTGATTTTCAAATGTTTATACGCTTTTTTTCGGGATTGTAGATGCTTTCCATTGAGCAGAAAGTAACTTTCTGGCGGTACTAATAGTAATTTTCTTGTTTATTTATTTCATATCCGTTCTATTTATTTCACATGAGATTTGTTATTTGTGACGTTTTGTCGATCTCTAAATGAATATTAAAGATAAAAAATAACGAAAATTATCAGCTGATAGTTTTTATCTCCTCTTTTAGGTACATACTTTAAAATTTTGTTAGTTCACCATCTTATTAAACCATGATTGTCCAGTTAATAAAAGTTAAGGGTGGAGATTTCAATTATTAACAGGACAATACAATTAATGTTTCATCACTCTAACTGGTTGAATGAATAGCACAAATATCATTTAGTTATAGTGAGATACCCCTCACTACGTGACGGGATTTGGTTGGTATCGGTTAAGTTCGTTTCGTTACGATTTCATACTTAATATAGCAATCAAAAGAGACAACAAAAAAAATAGTTGTCATATACATAAAAAGATATAAAATAGATAAAAATATAGCATGTTGCATTAGTATAGAAAAACAATATCACAATATTGAACAAGTTAAAGAAACGTCTCAAAGAACCCATGCAATAATAACTATTAAAGTAATAAGTAATAAATACTACTATAATGTGAGAAACAAAAGATTTAAAAGAAAACAATGAAAAATGGGCGTGAATGAAGAAATATAAAAGAATAAAGAGAAGAAGAATAACTAAAAATCATAGTGCTCAAACCTAAGATCTTAAACTATACTACTTGTTCTTTTGTTTAGAATTAATAGATACAATAATGAATGATTTTACATCTAAATGATTTTAGCCGACTCACATTTTTTTTTTGTAGAATGTCAACTGTAAAACTAAATTGATGATGGGCATAGACTGTTTCAATAAATATTTATGTAGAAAATAATCATATAAGACTTAAATCACATCTATGGGTGGGGTTAAGAGTTGCATTGGTAAATCCATTGAAGATTTAGAGTTTAGGTATTACTTTCGTTGAAATTATAGTTTAAGCCTTGTTAAAGATTTAACGAATGACAAATTTGATGTAATTTAAGCTGATAAAAAAATTCGAATTGTTTCTATTGATTAATGGTACAAACACAAATCATAATAAATTAGCAAAAAAAACATATCTTAGGTTATTTAGGATCGTTTTTTTCATTAAAAACTATATTATCACATTAACAAAATAATATTTATATTGCCAAAAGATGGGTTTGGAAGATATGAAGGATTTATGATGGAACTAGTTTTTATCCCGGGAACGTCCCGGGTTGAAATATCTAATATGACATAATAAAATATCTAATATGACAACATAACTAATGACTTGCCAATATATGATAAATGAATATTATTATTATTATTATTATTTATTTTAAACAAATCTCTGCCATAAGTTATCATATTCTAATATAAAAAAAACGAATCTTTGCGCCGGGTTATAAATCTAGTGCCATTACAAAATATTATATAATGTGAAATGAATTCAGAAGTTTGTAATCGATCATTCTAAAAAGAACTAATATGAAATAAGGAAAAAAAGTTATTTATTGAAATATCGAACGTATTAGTCTAAGGGTTATGTGATACGTTAAAAAATTCATGGGTATATGATCGGGTATATAGTTCGGGTATTTGGGTATGTGGTTTCGGGTAATTGGGTCGGGTATCACCTAATCCCAGGCCCGACATAAACCCACAATTTTTTTTAAACTATTCCAAACCTGACACAATACATGTCGGGTTACAAAAAATAGTCGTTTTTTTTCTCCGTTTTTTATATAACACTATGGTAATCGTTGGAAAGATAATAAAATGCTCGTTAATTTGGTGTGGTTTTTTCTTTAAAAAATCTCGTATATAAAAGATATTAACGTTTAAAAGTTATGGGAGGAAACATGAGAGAGAAAATAATAAAGGTTTAATATTTACTTTTAGTAGATTATGTATTTAATTGATTAGGTTAAACCATATTTATTCTTTTTTTAATTGGTCTAGAGTTGTCACATCACATCCTATGTGGCATCTCTCAAAGGAGAGATTGCATAATATTATGATATGTAGGATTATTAGCTTTGCAATATATATATATATATAGATTATTATTTCAATCCTTTGGATGGTAATTGGAAGATAATGAGGAGAGGAGTTATAAGGTGAAAGGTGGTGAGGGTTAAAATAGGAATCAAATGTTTAGTTTGTGAATAAAGGGATAAGTCAAATTAACTAAATATCCCTATAAGCATCTTAACTTTGTTTTAACGGACGAATATACCCTCATAAACAAGCTTCACTACATAAAAGTTGTTTGTGTGGCAAAATTACCATGTGATACATCTTTGGTACTTTATAATGTACTAGCAGGGAACCCGCGCGTTGCAGCGGAGTCGACAATACAGGGCGGAAACATAATTCAATCCTTAAAACAATTAAAAGAATCAATATATAAGGTGTATGTTTGTGTGTGTAAGCACCTGTGCTTCGCAGTGGAGTAAGTTTTTAAAGGCTACACAAGGAGACATGATAGCATGCTACGTTCTATATACCATATGCAATTTGACCTACATGCGGTACAAAAAAAAAAAGGAAAGTAGTGGTTTGACTCATTGGCAACTATTATTATACTAATAGTCCTACTCAATATGTTGAAAGTGCCAAATCTGGAGAGATTGCCGAGGAGAAGAAAGCACAGGGACCTTTATAAGATCCACATTAAAAGGAGGTTGGAACGGCTCATATGTAATTAACCTGCAAAGAAGTATAGTCATAACTTTTTCCACATGATAAAAGCAATGCAATACAACTGCTAATCAAATGGACCATAAATTTCTATGAGTGGCATCGGAAAGTAAAATTGAAAGTAAGGTTAGTTGAAAATATTCCATATAAGACATCGCAACCTGTAACACGTATGACAGCAGGAAATGAGACACCGATACGTGTTTGTCTGCAAACGGAACAGAACAGAACACGTAGGAATGTTTGTTGAAGGTACCAAGCGTATGACTTGTTTTGAAGGAATGAAGATCTCGTATGAAAGGTTTTAACATGGACATGTATGACTTGGTTAGCCAGGGGCACGTATGACTTACAAATGTGACAAATAGCACACGTATGACAGAAGGAACAAGCACACGTATCACGATACACGTCGAGGTCTGCAAACAGCTCAATACTTAACAGAAACAACTGAATTCGATCGGATTTCATAGTTTGATGAAAATTTGATGATCCAATCGTGAGGTTTTGTGTAGGGAATGATTACTAACAAGTTTGCAATACCCAAAACAAATCAAAAACACGAATTATAATAAACAAATCTTCAACACACTTAGGAATGATGATTGAATGATCAGATCTCAATAATCATTCTATGATCATGATTTTGTGTCAAAAACTAATAGAAACCCATAAAACTCATGAACATGAAAAATTTTCATAAAATCCTTAGATCTGATCCGTTTTTGCTCAAATTTGATTTGGTTATTTGTAAAATCAGTTTCTAAACATAAAACCACAATCAAATCTCAGATCCAATCATCAACCATACTCCAAAATCATTGAAAACCATATTTTAAGCTCTAAACGGGCCAAAAACGATTTTCAATCAACGATAGTCTAAAACTTTCAGATCTGATGCAAACCCCTAAAACAACACGCATGATATGAGCCTTAGATCTGATACCACTTGTAGGTTCGACACAAGAATTGAATATCGCGCACATATCGGATTGAGGGCGAAATCGATGATCCGGTTAGTTGTTATAGGTGGATGTTTATGGATAAGATAATAATAATAATATGAGTGCACACACACAAAAAACACACACAAAGGATTGCACTTGTATTGAAATGGGCAAAAGTTACAAAATGACTAAGGCATGGGATATTTATAGTAGAACTCATACACCTTCTTTTTTTGCATACTTATCACTCATACGTGTGAGGGGTACATGTATGAATCTCATATATGTAGGAGCACATGTATAAGATAACTAAGGAGGTGTATGGAACATATAAAATCGCTAAAATACCCCTAAGCCTATAAAACATCCAAACAAGCATAGAACGTATCTAAATATGACCCGATAAGTATATCCGAGCTAGGGACATGGCCGTAGGGTGCAATTACAAAACCTTTTTGTATAATTTTGTTATATATAATTTTTTATTTAAAATTGCAATTTTTTAATGAAATGTAGTAATTACTTAATTTTGTTTGATATCTTTCTCAAATGCTTTATAATATAATATAGATTATAGATTACAGATAATAGATTATAGATATTGATGAATGGTAATCGGATATTATGATAAAGAAAGTGTACAAGTAGGTTTTGCATGAATAGTAGAAAGGGAAAAAAATTACATGACATTTGGTTTTAAGCATGGGACTTTTCCTACGCCATCTTAAAATTCATGTAAAATGATATTTATAGACATGTTTCCTCCTTTATAATGTAGTATAGATTATGAATAGGTATTAGCATTTATGGCAATTTTTACGGAACCATTGTGTTGGTTTATCAAAAGGTATCACATCATTTCATTATGTATAAATATTCTCAACCTTTCCATTAATAATTGATGATTCTTATTGCAATTCTCTCTAATTAATACAATATTAAGAACATATATCCCACGTGACCACACTATTATCATCTATATGTAATTATAACAATTACAAACATTATTCTTATTCTTGTAAAGAAAGATGTATTTTGTATTTTTATAGTAAACGTTGCTTGGTTTGCAATAAGAACACATATTGAAAAAGTTGAGCTGATACATAATAAAAGAAGTATATACACTACAAATAATGGGTGTCCTAGCGGCGACACTTGCACGATGGACCTTATGGGATGCCTTCCTCGATTGTGGGACCCTCAAAGCAAGCTAGCGTTTCTTTGCTCTTGTATGATGTTGCTAATTTGTTGTTTGGTATATTGACCTAGCCCGTGTTTGTTGAGGAGACCGTGTCCCTTTTAGGCAAATGTCTTTAAGGTGCGAATGAAGTAATTGTGGTGTGCTGGGGTCCATAATTTGGATATTTTCAATGGAGTTTGGCATCCATGCTGATCCGTTTTGGGTTTTAGGCCTCTATTTGATAGGAGATGTACCAATATATGCTTTTGTGGCTTTGAGGGAACATTCTTGGAAGTTACATGACCACACTTGCGGGACACTGGTGTTGTTGGGTATTGACCCATATTATAAGTGTGCTTTGGGCAGCCTGCACATGTCCCTTCCCAATCTTGATCTTGAAGGTTTCGCATCCTCGCGCTAGAAATTTGTCCAGCTTTTGTGAGCAGATTTTATGTATCCTTGCGCTAGAAAGCGGTGTTCGTTTAAATGTTGACAAGGGCCTCATGCTCAAATTTCCAAATTGTGGTTTCCATTAACAGGATTGACCGACACATGTCAGTGATGGAATATCAGTCGATCCATCCTTAAATACAATTTAATGATATCCTCTTTCCGGTTGACGAGCATTATTTCCCAATGTGTGATAAGGTTTGTTTAGATAATTTATGGAATTATGCAATTAATTTCAAGGAGTTGTCAGGCTTCAAATAATGACACAACTTGTTCAAGGATGTCTTATCAGATGTGCTCAAGTGGGCAGGGATCTTCGCAAAAAAGAGACCCTCGTGAACTCCCTGACATACCCACTGGAAGGTAGGTCTACTTACGCTTCTCCCTATGAATGTTTATGTGTTAAGTTGGGCGGGTGGGAAACACGATTGTGTGGACCATACCGGAGTCCCCCCTGTTGGCCTTAGGGATAAGGGTCCGTGGCTTGCTAGGCGGTGTTGAAGGTGGAATCAAAGAAAGTTGCGAAGTATGGAAAAGTTTGTGCGGAGAATCAACATGGTTTCGTTCCTTTTCTTTCATATATTTAGCTTTTTGGCTCTCGAAGTTATTGAGATACTAGATAGAGTGCAGAGCATCAAATACTAGAGTCTCTGTAACCCTACTGTAAAATTTATCGTTCAGTTTATTTTAGCTAATTATGGGAAAAAACCTTATAAATGGTATCCTCAAATATGGCAAATCGATTGTGGCGGATGTATAGTAGAAGCACGCGGAACATCGGTTATTTGTTTGGTATATGGACCTAGCCCGTGTTTGTTGAGGAGACCGTGTCCCTATTCGGCAAAGGTCTTTAGGGTGCGAATGAAGAAATTATGGTGTGCTGGGGTCCGTAATTTGGGTATTTTCAATGGAGTTTGGCATCCATGCTGATCCGTTTTTGGTTTTAGGCCTCTATTTGACAGGAGATGTACCAATATATGCTTTTGTGGCTTTGAGGGAACATTCTTGGAAGTTACATGACCACACTTGCGGGACACTGGTGTTGTTGGGCATTGACCCATATTATAAGTGTGCTTTGGGCAGCCTGCACATGTCCCTTCCCAATCTTGATCTTGACGGTTTCGCATTCCCGCGCTAGAAATTTGTCCAACTTTTGTGAGAAGATTTTATGTATCCTTGCGCTAGAAAGCGGTGTTCATTTGAATGTTGACAAGGGCCTCGTGCTCATATTTCCTAATTGTGGTTTCCATTAACGGGATTGACCGACACATGTTAGTGATGGAATATCAGTCTATCCATCCTTAAATACAATTTAATGATATCCTCTTTCCGGTTGACGAGCATTATTGCCCAATGTGCCATAAGGTTTGTTTAGATAATTTATGGAAGTATGCAATTAATTTCAAGGAGTTGTCAGGCTTCAAATAACGACACAACTTGTTCAAAGATGTCTTATCAGATGTGCTCAAGTGGGCAGGGATCTTCGCAAAAAAAGAGACCCTCGTGAACTCCCTGACATACCCGCTGGAAGGCAGGTCTACATACGCTTCGCCTTATGAATGTTTATGTGTTAAGTTGGGCGGGTGGGAAACACGATTGTGTGGACCATACCGGAGCACCCCCCCCCCCCCTGTTGGCCTTAGGGATAAGGGTCTGTGGCTTGCTAGGCGGTATTGAAGGTGGAATCAAAGAAAGTTGCGAAGTATGGAAAAGTTTGTGTGGAGAATTAACATGCTTTCGTTCATTTTCTTTCATATATTTAGCTCTTTGGCTCTCGAAGTTATTGAGATACTAGATAGAGTGCAGAGCGTCATATACTAGAGTCTCTGCAACCCTACTGTAAAATTTATCGTTCAGTTTATTTTAGCTAATTATGGGAAAAAAAAAAGCCTTATAAATGGTATCCTCAAATATGGCAAATCGACTGTGGCGGATGTATAGTAGAAGCACGCGGAACATCCGTTACCCCTCGATTTTCCTAGCGAAGTGGAAAAAGTTTGTTTAAGGTATTTTTATAAAATGTTACCCATAAAACAAATTTTTTGTTACCCCTTAAAATATTTTTTATAAAATGTTACCACTTGATATTTTTTCTAGATCCGCAATGCAAATCAACATTTGAACGTGATCGTGATGTAGATTGAATTGGTGACAGTCAAAGATACGGTTTCTTTATAATGCCAGTAAATTATAATTATAGATAGCTCAACACATATAAACCTATAAAAAATAAATATGCTTCTTTTATTAAAACCTTAGGTATAGTAGTTGATCTACAAGAAAATACTGTAGTAAAAAAAGCCAGATCATTGTGTGTATGAAGAGGTCTAACAAATAAAAAGACACGATTTTGAAGAAACCTTAAACATGTGTTGACTACGTTTAAATAAACTTCAAAGTAGTCGCCTTCTACCGAGTCTTACAATGTAATTAGAGGACACGTAATGAAAAAATTAACCGGAGTAATTATTATGTCATTATCGTCATTAGTCTGTTACGTTTTTGGACGACCTAGTTCATTGGCGAGATATAGGCCTGGTATATGGGGTAACCCGGGTTCGAAACTTGGTGTCTAGCCCCAAAGGGGTTATTGACGATCCAGGTCGGAAAATCCCTCCCATTGGTAGTCAAACCTGGTACCGTCCGAGAAGGAAACCACAAGACATGTGGCTAGTGAAAAAACCCCTGGCGAGTTGCCTCACCCGTTACCATCTAGCTATTGTAAAACAACGCTAAATGTGGCTCGTACTGATTACTTGTCTTACCATCGATTGCCATCAAACAAACTATTATGTATTAGTTACACATGTGTTAAAAGTGTACAAAGTGATACGGGATATCAATGGTTGAAATCACGATCCGTATATTTCATACAAACATAGATCATGTGATGAATAAAAATCTACCAAAGTAATTTTTTTATATGTTTTTTATTTTATTTTATTTTATTTTTTAATCTACAAATGTATAAGGAATATAGCTTACACATGACGTACATGCGTGTGTGTTAGTTAAAATGCGGGGATCTTCAATATTTGAATCAAACTCAAAATTTGCTTTAAATGAATCGAATTCGAATTTTGGGTTTGGATATTTTATACTCGAATTTAATATAATATGCATCGGAATCAGTGGCGGATCCAGAGGGCATTCTGGGGGTTCCCAGGAATCTCATCCATTGGGAAAAAATTGAAAATTTTAGTGGAAAACGTTTAAAAATTAGTGAAAATCAGTGAAAATATACGAAAGGAACCCCCTAAAAATCATTCCTGGATTCGCCACGAAAGAATGACAAGATAGAGAAATATTCATACTATGATATCCTTTCTTATTGGTTCTTGGATATCCCTTGCATCTATATATACGTACACTGCATAGTTCCCATACACAACTCATAAATGGATAACAAAGTGTTAGGCATCTGTGCAATTGCAACGGTTCTTGGAATAATCTCTGCAGCCACAGGATTTGCAGCAGAGGCTACTAAAGTTAAGGTAACAATCAAACTCATTAACTTTGTTAACTATAATACTAAAGAAACTAATGTTCTTGACTTTATAATGATACATATGTTCTGTCGTGGAATGCATGCAGCATCCAAAAGTTACCAAAGGTACATGTGTTTATCCAAGTAGTCCGGCACTCGCACTTGGAATCGTATCAGCTGCATTCACAATCATTACACAAATCTACATAAGTGTTGTATTGGCTGGAGCGGGTTGTTGTCCAAGAGACTCTAACTCGACACCAGTTTCTAAATTCCTTTTTAAATTCTCAGGGTAAGACATTAATCTTGTTTTTAGTTATTTATCATGGCCATATATATATAGTCGCTAGTACAAAAAAAGTAGCCTCTTAAAGCGGTTAATTACGTTTAACAAAAAATGAACCTTTTTAATAAACCAATTTAAATGACTTCGCGCTGAAAAAAAATAAGAATCCGTTTTAAACAACGTTTTAAATAGTGGTTCATACCGGCTGATAATACCGGCTGCTAGCCTCGAGTCCACTAAGATAAGAGCTGTTTAAATTAGAAAACGGTATATGTTATGTGCCAGCAGTAAATCTGCTAACACCAGTTCAAATCGTTGTACCAGTTTTGATAATCTGCAAATTTGATTTTTTAACTCTTAAATTTTTATAAAATCCCAATATTTTCAAGATTTACCTTCCCTATTTACATAAGGGGGGGGGGGGGGGGGGGGGGGGGGGGATCTAGCGATCACTGTTGCAAATAGTTAAGGCTAGCGCTTCTCATCGTGATGTTCATATGTTCATTCCATTGTTGTGTTTCAAGTTCAAATTGAATATTACTTTTGAAGTACCTTTTGAATTATATTTTTTATACGGTTATTGAATCATGTACTTTTAGATTGTTTTTAGTGTTGAAGTTGTATTTTTTTGAAATTAGAGGGGTAAAATAGTCAACCCGGCATTACCGCCAGGTACTACTGGTTGAACCATTTATTAATTCAACTGTTTTTGAACCAACGGTTTCTAAATTCTTTTTAAATTCTCATGGTAAGACTTCGATCTTGTTTTTATTTATTTATCTTGGCCATATATGTGAGTAATAAAAATAAAACCAGCTAGTTTAATGTTGGATATCCAGGGTTGCTTCAGTTGTAGCAGTGGCTCTACTATTGACAGCAGCAGGACTAAGTACTAAACAAGATGGAGAAGTTGATAAATATGGTTATATTACATGTTATGTTGTGAAGCCTGGAGTATTTGCAGCAGGAGCTATTTTAGCTCTTTTAAGTGCCGTTTGTGGTATTGCTGCTTATATTCTAAATCCGCCACTGCAAACCAACACAAATCATGCAGTTGCAGTCCCCATGGGTGCTAATGTTGATCCAGAAAGAAAATGATATGAACAATATTAAACAAGAATATTAAAAGGGAAGATAAAAAAGAGTTGTTTTATTATAAGTGAAAATCCTGCTACGGAGAATAAAAAAGATATGAACCGTCGCTTAATTTTATAATACATACTTATATGCATGGGCGTGCTTATTTTAACTTAATTGTTACCAAGCGTGAGTTAGTATATTTGAATTTCTTAATTTTGTAGTTTGTGTTTTCATTTTCAGTTATTTATTCTATTCTATTATATGGTATAGTATAACTATATATATACTAGTTTATTTCCTCCGGGGTTTTCGGTGATGGTTCCCTGTTTCGGCTACATACGACTTAGATTAAGAATGAACATTTTGATTGAGTATGCACAAATCAGATGAGTAGGGACTCGTATGGAGGGTGGAAGAAACTATATTATACACACACTAATAATATGTTCCAAACTTTACAAATGATACACGATTAAATGATACACGATTGGAGTATTTATACCCAGGTTACTTGATGGTTAAATAACTGTTAACACTAGCTGACACAACTAATATACAACCGAAATAATATACAGACACATCGTTCTGTTTTGGCGCCCTTTTTTGTGCAGTTGACTTTGTAAATTATCATTATTTCTTGATTACAAAACTTCTAACAATCACTCCCCTAAGACCGGGTGTAATGGGGCGCGTTTCAGGCGTGATTGGGCAAGATAGCGCCCCCCACACCGCTACAGGGGGCGCCATCTTTTGAAAACAGGTTGCAGCGTTATGCTTATAACGCTTGGAACATTGTTGGTTGGCCAATTAAAAAATGCCACGTGTCAAGGGGGGACAAAGTTTAAAATTCAAACGGTAAATTATCAGATGGACCAACATTCAATTTTAAAAACTACACTACAATCTCAACTATAAAACCATATTTTTATACCCACTATCAACTTAAAACTCTACTACAAGCCAGACAGTATTTAAAGTTATGGGTGGTGGATATCCAAACGATCTTGCCGAACTGTCCAATCTCCGGCGATACTCTCGTTGGAGACGTCGTCTACCAGTATTTTCTTCTCCTCCTCCTACTCATCAACCAGTGTTCTCTTCTCCTACACCTACTCAACCAGTGTCCACTCCTCATCCTTGGAACTTCCCCATTCCTCGACTGCCAGGATACACTCCCACACACCCAGATGGTTACACCCGCCAATTTTCCAAGTCAACCCATTCGCTTACTAGACGAGTCTTTATTTTTTTTATGTGCATATAATTATTTTAATATGACTTATGCATGGGATAGCCACATGACCATCAAGAACGACAATTCCCAACAAATATGGCATACACAATGTCACACCCCCAAATTTCCACCTGCGGAGTTCTACCGCGAGGCGTGTGACACACCAGGATCTAAGTCAACGGTCACAATAAACGACGTCTAAATGTAAACACATACGTAAACAGAAACCATGCATAAGTTTAAAACCAACATTCAACAGTGCGGAAGCATTTAAAGTTTACAAAAGTCATGCAGAAATAAAACATAAGTTCAAAAGTTCATAAATCCAAAACGTGCAAATGAGACCCTAGACGCGAGACGACTCCAGTGCGACCTTGTGCGCCTATTTGACAGCTGCTACCTTAGCGACCTGAGAAAACATGCTAAAAGAGTCAACATATAATGCTGGTGAGTTCACAGGTTTTAATTAAACGTTTAAAGTGATCCTTCGAAAACCGTTACCATCACAGTTACTACTATGCTTGTGAGAACGCTAGCTAGGCGCAGAATGAGATACTCATACGGGTGAAACCATTGCTGACTAAGCCGTGTAGTGACCCTTAGTTTCCTATGGGCTACCGTCATCACCGGTAGACCTTGTTTTATTAGAGACAATATGCACCCGCCTGGTCCAACCGTCGGGTGGGGTTTGTCAGTTCCCAATAGCGCTATCCATATTTCCCCGCCATATACCCATGTTAGTGGTTTCTAAGGGACTTTTTGATGAACCGTATAGTACGATAAGTAAGCCATAGTATAACGTGATAAAGAGTCATGAGCCATAAGAGTTTAACAAATCATAAGTCATAAAAGAGTTTTAAGCATGTTTCTCCCCCGAAAACATAAACCGTAATATGTGGGGCCGTGAACTCACCTTAGGTTGCATATTCCGTTTAAGAGTAAACCGTATGCGTGATATGAGTAAACCGTCTGTAAGATATGATAGCCCCAACTATTGGCGACCTATCATAAGATATGTGTCAAGTAAGACTAATAACCCGTCGGGTTCATTAGTCCCTAAGTCCAGTCCATGACCATTATGTGCCCGAAAAGTGTGTTTGACCGACAACCAGACTACGTAAGACAAGACTCGACATCCCATTGGTGACCCGACATTCCACGTGTTAGATAATAACAAGACATCATGCAACATATGCAATTAAACAGTTAATACGCGCAACAGTTCACCTAGTCTAGCATAATGTCCGATTAACGCGTAAACAGGTCCGAACACGTGTTACGAAGTCCTTGGGTGTTGTAACACCCCAACCGATGGCGGAAACATCGAGGTGTCACGTATTGATGAGTATACAGTAGCACATGGTAATCCAAATTTTAATTGAAATAAATATTACATTGCAAATATCCAAAAATTGAAATACATAAGAGTTTTGAATGTGGAATTCTATAACATCACACAAGAATCAAGCATGCATAGACTCCTTATTTTCTTCATAAATACTCTAATCTTCAAGCATCATTATCACCTGTTGAGTTGTAAAAATGGGGGGGGGGGGTCAACTAGAAGTTGGTGAGAATACATAATCCATGTTAAGCATATAGTTTAAGTATAAAAGTCTAGCAATTCGTATGTCTATCGTAAATTTAAGTCTACATGCATAGTATAATATGTTGACATAATCAAACCTCCGACTAGTTTAGGTCCATCCCGTCATCTACGGTTCACCTTAGTAATATGTTGAACGATAACAATCACCCACGTGACCTATGTAGGAGGTACACGTATCCGGGTGGGGTTGTCAATCCAATAGATCTATTATTGAGTATCGCCGGCTTGGCCATAGCTAATGATTATGTAAATGTTGAAACTCGTTGAAACTCGTTGAAACTGTTGACTAATACATGAGGCAATAAAGTTTACTACTAGACATATATGTTGAATTGCTTAAAATTGTTGCAAGTATAAAGAATCGCATAAACAGGATTACGTAAACTCACCTTGGTATAGTTTTTGGTATTGAGAAATAGTATAAGTGTAGCCCAATAGTTTGCCAAGTGTTACCCTATGTATAAGGCAACAAATAAGTCTAAGTCTAACTAGTTTATAAGTATATCCTAGGGTTTCGATTTGGGGATAACCAATTGTTGAATTTAAAATAAAAATGTTAATTAAATAAAGGGAAATATGATAATTAAATAAAAGAAAGTCTTTTTATAACATTTGAATTTAGAATGTTCACAATAATGTGTTTGAAGTATAAAAATAATTTTTATAAAATTATTTCCTTTAAAATAGATTTTTAAATCTATTTATTACAAATTGCCAAACTTTAACATTAATATTCAAAAATACTAAAATTAAAGAATTATTATTTTAAAAATCATACTTCTGTTCTAAATATTTAAAAATAAATTGTATAAAATTTTGGTGCAAAAATAATGAAAATTGAATTTATTATGATTTAATTATGATTAAATCTAACAAAAATTGATTAAAAATATAAAATAAATGATTTTTCTGAATTAAAAATTATTTCAGTAAAGTTTAACATTGTATAAACATGGGATAATTTTTGTAGAATTTAATAAAGTTGTTTTGATATTTTAATGGATTTTTATAAATATAATAGTATAAAATTGATTTAATTATTATAAATATTAAACAAATGAATTTTAGGAAAATAAAAATTGTAAATAAAACTTTTAACTCAGATTTATTAAATATAATTTTTTTAGAATTTATAAAAAGGTTTTATTATTTAAAAATGAATTTATAGGTTTTAAATGTAATATATATATATAATAGGATTGTTGTTTAAAAATGAAAAAAAAAAAAAAAGAAAAGAAAGGAAAGCCAGAGCCGGGACTCGAACCCGGGTGGCTGAGGTTGCAAGCCTTGGTCACAACCACTTGGCCTAGGCCAGTGGTTGTGATGAAACGCGTTTAAAATTTAATAAATACACAGTGGAAAACCAGTTTATCCCCAAATCGTTTACACGAACCCTAAATTCTGCAATAACATGATTCACACATCATTGGCCTAATTGATGTTAGGGCTTTTGATGTGTGAACGATTGTATCAATAACTGTTGCTAAATTTATTCTAAATTTCTATTGCTAACACTAAAGACCTATTATTTATTCTAACTTACTCTAAATTCTGCAATAACATTTTCAATAACTGTAAGTCAAACACATTTCATTCCTTTATATACTTACAGTGCATGACTTATAATAGGAGACACTATAATTACTATGAATGTGTTTGACTAGTGTGTTAGACTACTGACTAGAATGTTTGTTTGACTAGTGTGTTAGACTATTGACTAGAATGTTTGACTATACAATGATTGTGATTTGACTAACCCTAAGATTATGCAGTGTCCATTATATACAATACATAAGTTACTGATAACACATACTTTATATGAATCACACAATTACTTTACTGTGTTAATTATTAGACTTTTGCTACTTAAACATTCTCTACACTTTTTGACGGTTGGAGTTTGCTTGTGATATATTCTTGGTTGTTTTGTTATTGCACAATTGTTTATACTTTGTTCTTTTTCAGATTTTGTCAATTGATTTGCATCTACATTTCTCAATCGATATTTTGATTAGTTTCGATTTTCTGCTCGTTTGTTTTCAATTAATTAATTTTGGTATCATACGTACCATTTGGGCCCAGTTTTTCTCTTCCAAATTTTCCAATAGATGAAAGTCGAATTTACATGTAAGTGTTAGAAAACGGTTGAAAGAGTGTTAATATTGCATCCTGTATATTTTTAATCACCCCGACCTTGTTCGCCTTAAATATTGACCAAGTTTGAATACGCAATTGTTTTTAGAGAGAAACGGTTGAGGTTTAATCTGTAAATTTTGGAAAGTCTGAATAGAGTCGATTATGTAGTTGTTTTTAGATGAAGGGTCAATATGACAAGTATGTAAATTAGTGAAGGAAACGATGCGTTGCCTTGGAAAGTTTTTATATAAACAGACGCATTATACGACCATTGGTAATGGTCTCGTGACCATATCTCGTGAGCTATATATCACTCCCCCAACACACCACCCCCCACCTCGTGATTGGGTTTCGTGAGGCCCCATCTCGTGATTGTGGTCACGTTAAGTGGTGAAACTTGGTTCTTGAATCGGTGGGTGCGAGACTCAATTTTTTCGATTGGTAGTGACCGGAAGATCAAATCGTTGGGGGCCTCACTCAACCCGTACGCAATATACCTACGAAAATCATAAAATTCTACCATTGCGTCAAAAAATGGTGGGGGCAAGGCCCCCCTCGGGCCCTCAAAAAGCTCCGTCCCTTGTCACGTTCGAAAAAGAAGAGGTGTTTTCTTAATGGGGAATTGGAATTAAATAATCCAAACTTTGTAGAGTTGGAAGACAATAATCCCAACTTGAAAATTGGAATATAACAGACCTAACTTGTCTTGGTTTTTATTTCACTGGACTAAAACTAACTGGGGTTAAACCAGTTAGTTTTCTGCCTATGTGGCATGCCACGTTGGCAGATGGCGTATAAAAAATGTCCTGGTTGGCAAAAAAATCAGGCAGAAACCTAACTAGGGTTAACCTAGTTAGTTTTGGGCTAGTGAAATAAAAACCGAGACAAGTTAGGCATGTTAGATTTCAATTTTCAAGTTAGAATTATTGTCTTCCAACCTAACAAATTTAGATTATTTACTTCCAATTCCCCCTTTTAATTACAAATTCACACACATGTGTCGGGATTGATGATGATGATGTAAATATGTAATAATGGTAGCATGTGACACCACTACTTTATTTTTATCATGTGAGTGGATCACATGACGTGACAGTCAAATAGTAAAAAAGAGCATGTGACCATAGTCACATGCCTCAACCGCAACAAATGGTCTAAAAATCACTGATGAACGAACCCTATTAAAACTTTAATGAATTATTTTTTTAGTGAATTGATGTGAATTATTTGTTTTGATGTTCTTGATTGATCACTTTTTGAATTATAATCCTGTGTTTATCAGATCTAATGAGTGATGGCCGAAAACATGTTCAAAATTTTATAAGGTACTCCGTAGAATTGGGATTATACTTTGAATTCCCCTGTATACGTTAATATACAACTAGTAATTTTCCAGGCGCGCGTTGCGGCGCCATTTTCTACTAACTTTATTGATTAGGATGAAAAATTATTGATTAGGATGAAAAAGATGACATGAGGTTGCAATTTAGTTTATCAACCACACATTTGCAAAAGAATGGAATATATGAGTACATTCCATTGTCATATTGTCATGTTTTGCACGTAAGAAAAAGGCGTCCTCAATTTTAATCACCCAAACCGATTCGCCCAACCCATCCCTCTTCCACTTCTAGTTGCAATAGAGAAACAAAAGCACACCTCTCTATGGGTGAAAGCTTTTTGACCCCCTTCTTTTGCATACTACGGATCATCACATATCAAAATGGTGTAAAAAACAAATAAAGTTTTTAGCTGCATTTTATTCAAATGATTGTTTGAACAAATTCTTAAAAATATGAGTACACTTTTTTGCAGGTAAGAATAGGCCATTCATCAAACCTCAATTCCCACACATTTAATAGGCTTGAGGACATATAGATCAAGATCATCATCAAATTCTAAGCAAGCAAGCAAGCAATTAGGCGTTAGACTACTTTTTTTTTTTTTTTTTTTTTTTAAGTAGAGTAACATTACTAAGTTTGCAAAATGGATGGGTCACATGGGTAAGCTTTTGTATATGGTTTGACTTGATTGAAGTCATCAATATATTCTCTTTCCTCCTGATCTGCAGGTTGAAAGATTAAAAGAAAACAACTCAGAAAGCTACACAACACTCAAAAGTTAAAACATAGGACTTAAACAAATATGTCAATTTTAAACTCAAACCCTTTCTAGCATTTACATCTTTGTTTTTTTTAAGATGGAAGGAAATTATTGTTGATATAAAGTGTCAACAGCCAAATTAACTCTTTTTATGATTGCCACTCGATCCCGATGTCAATTTCTCTAATAAGTCTCAAATACAACAAATTAGCATTGAAAGATTGAAAAGAAAATAGACAATAAGATAGGAGTCGTAACTCATTCTTCTAAAAAGAAAACCCATACATACTTGTGCAGAGTAACAACAACTAACGCCATCTATTAACGAATAACGAATTCGAAGAACAAAATGCCAAAACCTGCAAAAGAAAACAAAACAAATGTCCATTCGTTATAGCAAAAAACAAAACAACAATACATTTGATGTTTTTCAAGTTCCATAGATCATAGTTGATTCAAGTAACCCAACCAATTTGTGGCAACTTCGCATAAACCTTTATGCACTTTATACTTTGCAAGTTGCAACTTTGAACAATGTACTCTAAACTCTCCAACTTGTAGCTATTAGAGTTGAAACTTAAATACGATTCGACCCTCACAAACTCTACTCATGCTTTTTAGATAACAACAAACCCGCTAAAGGTGTAGCCGCTAAAGGTCAAATTTCTTGTAGTGAACTCCCTTAAAAGATTAAAGGACACAAAACTAAGCTTAAAAATAAGAACACATTCAAATGTAAAAAGGCTGATTTACTAAAAAAATTAGGCTTTAAAACAACTAAATTTAACATTATTTAAATATGAGGAACTCAAATGTGTCGTTTCCTAAAAACCAAGTATAGTACAAATCAACCTACCGAAGCATTGGGCGAAGGATGTAACAACAATCGATTTTCGTAGTAATTTGTTAAGTGATGTGAGACATTTAATCAAACACCTACAATGCATGAAATTTGGCGAAATAGCTACCAACAAACAATCTGTGTAGTAGCAATCGATTTATCTAAAGATTTAGACCAATCTGTAATATAACACAAACATTCAAGAAGCGACACAAAAAAGCATAGCAAATGATATAATTTGTAAAGATTAGATGAAAATCTTACCTGTAGCATAACACCTATTGGATAAATGAAGGGTCTTCACCATTGATTGATGCTAATTATGAACAAAAGTAGAGCACATATTTGAACCAGATTTCTTTTTTCCACCATTGTTATAAGATTTCTTGAAAGCCTGAAGATACACTATTTTTGTGTGTATATGTGTAGTATTTAGTATTTACAGTTGCAAATGGATCTCATCTTTTTCGTCGGAACCATCGTCACAACATCACCGTCACCATTGGAACCGTTGCTGGAAAAGTTTGTGCTTCGTCGGAACCTGTTCCAAACAGCCACCGTCGCCTTTAACACCATTATCATCGTTAGTAGACCTGAGACCACCACTGACCTCATCACAGGAAGCCACCTCTGTTTCCTCATCTTCGAACCCAAACCACCGCCGTCACCAAGCGTCTCCCTCTGCAACACCGTCATCATCATCGTCTCCAACCTACTGGTCTTTCATCTTTGTCGCTCCGTTTCTATTGCAGCTCTTTCTCTCTCTATTTCGTTGTCTCGCTCTAAAAAAAATTGTCTGTGAATAAAATGCTGTGTAGATATGGAGGGAAGAAAAGGAAAGAGGGGGTTTGTGAGTACCGAGGAAGCAACATGTGGACATCACCGCCATATACACCAATGAAGAGCAACCACAATAGGTCTAACCACACGTGAACAGGGTTATGAAGCCCTGGCAGTATTTAATTACAAAACTGCCATAACTTACACTTCAAGTTAAAAAAAAAAAATAATAAAAAAAAAATTAAATGCTACTGACCGGCCTCGAACTCGTGAAGCCTCCTTGTTAAAATAGGCATCAAACCAGTACACCAGTAACCATTTTTGAGTTGTAATACGAAACCAGATATATTTAATCTTAATCAAAAATGTTGAAATGAAAAAAAAAATATTAAGCACCACCGCCCCTCTCAACCAATGAGAGAGGGGCTGCACTATTCATGTCATTTGAAATTAATACATAGTTTAATTTAATTAATGGATTGATGGAAAATAAAATCAATAGTTAAGACGGGGTTCTTTATATAAGTAGGCTAAACTAACTTTTTATTAAAAATTTAAAATAATAAGCAATCGTGCGAACATGACATTTGACATAGCACTTTACTATTTTCATAATTATAGTCAATCAATGCCACCGAAAATATGCTGCAAGGAATAGGAATTATTCTCGTGACTTAGTCATCACAAAATATTAATTTATAGAAAATACATTGAGAATAAATTGATTTACACTAATTTTACTTTATATCAAACCTAGTTCATATTTTTTATTCAAATTAAAATGTGGAATTTAAAAGATGTTCATGATCACTGTATATAGGTATACGACCGTATATCATATGAATGACTGATCGATTGATGTCAAAACTAGAGAAGATCAGGGCCGGCTGAAGCCCAAGTGAAATGAGGTTAGGGCTTTGGGCCCCCAAATTTATAGGGCCACCATTTTTTATTTTGAAACACTGAATTGAGCTGTGTAATTTCAGGAAGTAGAGAAACAGATCATAAGAAAGTGACAATTACAAATACCCTCCATTTAATTATGATTTGATTTGGTTCGTTAGACACAACGTATCGCAACACGGCTTATACAAGAACTAAAAAAATATTTTATGCTTACGGAAAAAGGGCCCCAAATTGATAATTCGCTTTGGGCCCCCTAAAGGGTTGAGCCGGCCCTGGAGAAGATGTGCATCTAATTGAGGGATCGAGCTTTTTCCTATAGCATAACCCTTACGCTGTGTTCCCGAGTTTTCTACCGGAAAGAAAAGAAGAGAAAGGAGATTTAGGATAGAAAAGAACGGAAAGGAAAAGAAATATATAACTTTATTTTGTGTTCCCGAGTTCGAAGGAAAGGAAATAAAAATAAAAATTTTATGTGTTCCCGAGTTGAAAGGAAGAGAAACAAAAGATTTAATTTTACAATAATACCCTCGTTGGGTGTTATATTAGATTAAATGGAAGGATAAAATAGTAAATAACAAAACCTTTTAATTGATAACTTTCTCCTCCTTCCATTTCCTTCCATTTTGGAAGGAAGATTTTAAGCAATAATTTTCCTTCAACTTCCTCCCATTCTTTCCACTCCTTTCTTTTAATGAAACTCTGGAACACACTTATTTTTCATTTTCCCTTCCATTTCTTCACTTTCTTTCCGGTTCTTTCCTTTAATGAAACTCTGGAACATAGTGTAAAACTACTACTATGTCGTCCAGTTGGTTATAGTAGAAATTAACATACATTTTAAATTTACAACAAATTGAAAGTTATAATTTAGGATAACAAATTGAATGTTATTTTTTTTTTTACTTCAGAGTAAAGATTTTTCAATCACCTTGGTGGTAGAGTCTTTGTAAGACCAAATGTTGTATAACTAAAAGGATAGTGAATTAATGGGGGTTGTAACTTGTAAGGTGTAAATTAAACATATGAGATCTATGGATGTAGTAGTAAATGATTTTGTGTGTAATTTGTTAAGAGTTTACAAATTGTGATTTCATAACTTAAATCAAAATTTGTCTACGTGATCAGTTCTTAACAAATTTGAATTTAGTTATCTGAAATTGGGATTTTAAATAGAGTTTTAAAATCACTAATTGATGATACCCATGAAAAATAACTATCAGAACAGATCCATAACAACATATAATGTCGAATGATAGATTTTATGATTTTGTTGGTGAAAATAGAGTTCTTTTATCAAAATTGGTTCAAAATGCTAAAATGGTTAATTGGCAAGCTCAATTGACTAAAGTTGGTTTTAGAATCCCTTCCACATACTAAAATATATTTCATGCGTTCAAAGTGCATTTGAATGTAACCCCAATGAAATATAAAAGTTTTTATCTAAACAGGTTAAACGACTACACATAACGAATCAAGGGTCCAAATGGTTTACCAAGTATTCATTTGTGGTCAAGTAAACTTCACCAATATAACTAGAGTGCGTTAGACGTCAAAGTTATATATATTTTTTTTGAACGGCTAACATTACACTCCCACTATAATTACACCAAATACACCCTTGCCTAGATTTGAACCTAGGACCTCCCCTCTAAGAAGCATAAGCCTCTACCAAGTGGGCTACCCCACATTATGTCAAAGTTTATATAGTGATCAAATAATTGTTTGATATTAATTGTGCTAAAAAAATCACACTAAACTATAATTTGACTTTTTAGGAAGTCCACAAGACAAAGGGTGGAAAGAGACTTTCAATCCGGAAGATCTAATTACAAAACATGAGTACATAGTATTCTACTATTCTTCAGGAGTTTAATCAAAGTGGAATATTTGTCCGAGGAATAATAATCATAAAATGAAACTAAAATTATGTGCAATTATATTCTTATATGGTGATTTAACTAGGTTGTGATACAAAATTACCTGAACTTTGATATAAATTCTTGACTAGAAAGTGTGAATATTGCTGGCGGAGGTAGATTTTTTTTTTTCTACAGAGTGTCAATTTTTAATACTTGGATTTATGAAAACCCAGTGTCAAAATTTTCAGGTCAGTTTAAGTCAGGTCAGGTCAGGTCAGGTCAATAACATAATAAAAATCAATATCATTATAAAGGTACGTTGTCCTTGTAAAAAACTCATATTTAATCCTTACGGACTCTCCTCTTTGATCAGAAATTTATAAAGATCACTCCTCTCTCTTCAATTCAAACGGAATCGTCCTTAAGTTATGCCGACTATGACTCTTCACAACGTATGTTCGTCTTGTGACTCTTTGGTTCATCTCTATTGCTCTTTTTATTTATTTATCGAGAAAATATACTGTAAAAAGAACCATAACATAAAAATGATAAGAAGGATTTTGGGCTTTGGATCAAAATAAATCAATGGATGCGATTAAAATGGGAAAAGTATCCGTTGAGTTTCTAAAAGAGAAGGGGAATGGCAAAATGGGTATTACCTACAATTATTGAGTTCCACCCCCACTTTTTAAACGTCAATAACTTTTTCATACGACTTTATTTAAAAAAAAACCATAAAAACAAGCATTTTATCCCATTTCATTTGCATACCCAATTGCTATACTTTAAAAACAAAAATATTTTTTTTGCTAGGTTGATAACTTATCACGACACAACTTGTGTTTTAATATATTATTTGCGTTATAATAATTAGTATATACTCTGTTTCACAGTCGATACTCTGTTTCCTCTTTACATAATCGAGGCTGCCCCTGCCCTTCTTCCTCCATCTTTCTCTCTTTTTTCTCTGAAACTAATAATTTGAAGCTTCAAGATTATACATTTCTCTCTCTCTCTAGAGTCTTTAATATAAACAAGAATTTAACAAATGGTTTATAGTGGTTTTGATGGCGGTGATGTTAGATCATGGCTCATGTGATGGTGGGATAATGTAATAACAAGCAAGCATACGTAAACACTTGATATTACCTACTTGCGTTTAAACATTCATAAACAATAATAATTTGCGTCTAAATGAACAATCTGTAAACCTGCTTATATGTAATAACAAGCAAACATATGTAAAAACTTGATATTACCTACTTGCGTTTAAACATTCATAAACAATAATAACTTGCGTCTAAATGTAAAAACTTGATATTACTTACTTGCGTTTAAATATTCATAAGCAATAACAACTTGCGTCTGAATGTAACAAACTTGATATTAATTACTTGTGTTTAAAGATTAATAAACACCAATAACTTGCGTCTAAATGTTATACAGTTCTAAACAGTTATATTAAACACGCAAGTTATAAGATATTAATATGTAAATTATATAATCTGTTCATTTTCCCCTGTTTACGTGAAGCTGGTTCGTCATTGTTTTCATAATCATCTTCGACTTCGTTTATAATTATTGGTTTGCCCTTTGAGGGTGTAGATAAGGAATTTGAGGTTAGATATTTGAGTCGTTTATTGGGTGAGTATTGAATTGACTCTGGTATCGTATCTGGTGAATGTTCGATAGGAGACATTATTATTGTTGTAGTTGTTGAGTGGAGATTACGATGAAAGCATAAAGGGGTTGTTAAGGAGTTAACGATGAAGATGATGCTGATCTTCTTCTTGGGATAACAGATTGTTATGAAAGGTTTATTTATTTGGATGTAATTAGGAATCGGATTTTGCAATCTATGATAATGTGAGAAGGTCGGTCCCCTTCTTCCGATCCTCGATGCTGAACGACGCACACATTCGTTGTTTTCTAGTAAAATAAAATAAAATAAAATTAATGACGCAACAAATTTACAATCCTGCCCCTGTTTATTTCCTCTAATTAGACGGCTCTTGAGGCTTCTTAGAGCATTCTCATCCCCTCCACCAAATCCCATCCATCAAATTACACTAAAAATCATTACTTCACCCCTAAATCTTCCATCTCCTAATTAAAATAATATAACTTTTATCATTATATTTTCTCTCTCCTCACTCACAACTACTTACAAAAATATTAAAATATATATAGGGGTGAACAATAGCTTTTCATATTTAGGGTGGAACAGTGCTTCTACCAAATATTTTTTCTCTCATTCACTCACAACCACTTACACTCACCCTATATAATTTGGTGGACACACTCACATACATTTGATGGACCGAATGTGAATGCTCTTACCCTTCTTACGCTAACCTCCTTTTTACATTAGCCTCTCCCTTATTTATTTACGCTTGCGATTAGTTAATTGGCCCTTTAATGAATCATTGGGTTAAGACCATTAAAGAAGACATGAATATTAATGGTTAAGTACTGAACTATATATTAAATGGAATTAAGTAATTGGGATTAACTAATAAATGTAAGAGGTAACTCTCTATGATTATTAGAGAGATAGACTATGATATTTATAATTGAGTTACAAAGAGATACAAGGAAATAAGTAAATGACAGTTAATACAATAATGATACAATGACTACACAATAATACTATTAATAATGGTCAACAATCGAGGAGACAATCAAGGAGAAGATTGTGCAGCACAGCTATGGTCTGTTATCCCCCTTCAAGCGAAACGGTGGTGACTGAACCCGAAGCATGTCTCGAAAAAATTCAAACTGTGGACGTGGCAGACTTTTGGTGAAGATGTCAGCAAGTTGAAGCTTGGTAGGAACAAACTTAGTGTGCAACTTTCCGGACATTACTAGTTCCCGAACAAAGTGGTAATCCAAATCAATGTGTTTTGCACGTTTGTGAGAAACAGGATTCTGACTCATAAACAGAGCACTTTTGTTGTCGCAGAGTAAAGTGGGCCGAGAGGACGGAAGTGCATGTAGTTCTTGTAGCAAGTGAGTAATCCAAACAATTTCCGCTGCAGCGTTTGCCATTGCTCGATATTCTGATTCACAGCTAGACCGTGACACTGTAGGCTGTTTCTTCGCACTCCATGAAACCAAGTTACCCCCTAAAAATATAGAATACCCATAAGTTGATCTTCTCGTTTCAATACACCGTGCCCAATCAGCATCCGAATACCCAAGAATAGACGAGGTGGTAGGGCGAGTAAAAACAAGACCGTGAGAGATGGTACCCTTGACATATCTTAAAATACGTTTAACTAACTGAAAATGTTTTTCAGTTGGTGCATGCAGATGTTGGCATGCTTGGTTAACCGCATAAGATAAGTCTGGGCGAGTGATGGTGAGATATTGAAGAGCCCCAACGAGTGAACGATAGGTGGTAGGATCGGAGTAGGGAGTGCCATCCGAGGTGAATGTGTCGGATGTGGATAAAGGAGTAGGAGCAGATTTAGCTTCAGTTAAACCAGCCCGAGTGAGTATGTAATTGGCATATTTGGTTTGAGTAAGGAAAAGACCGTCGTCATTATGAATAACCTCAAGACCAAGGAAATAATTTAAGGAACCAAGATCCTTGATGGCAAACTCCTTGTTAAGCCGAGTGGTGAAGTTGCGAAGGAGCGTAGAATTATTGCCTGTGAGGATAAGGTCGTCCACATAAACAAGAAGGTACATGAGGTGATGACCTTTGTGGAAGACAAACAATGACGGGTCGGCTCTACTACAAGTAAAACCGTATGCCACAAGAAAGGCACTGAGACGCTGAAACCAAGCACGGGGGGCTTGTTTAAGGCCGTAAAGTGCTTTGGTGAGTTTGCAAACATGGTTCGGAAAACGCGAATCAATGAAACCAGGAGGTTGTTCCATGAACACGGTTTCAGATAGATGCCCGTTGAGAAAAGCATTGTTTACATCCAATTGATGAAGAGACCATTGGTTAATAATGGCAAGGGATAAAACAATGCGAATCGTGGAGGCTTTGACAACAGGGCTAAAGGTGTGATGAAAGTCAAGTCCCGGTACTTGTGTGAATCCTTGAGCAACAAGACGGGCTTTGTGACGGTCTAAGGTACCATCCGAATGGTATTTAGTACGAAATACCCATTTTGAGCCAACGACATTGGTGGAAGCAGGACGAGGAACAAGAGTCCAAGTTTTGTTGCGTTGTAAGGCACCGAGTTCATCACGCATAGCCTGCATCCAATGGGTATGTTTCGAAGCACTTTTGTAGCCCTTTGGATCAACAGTGCGCAAGAGAGAGGCATGAAGACAAGATTTCATAATGGAAGAGAGGTAGGCGGTGTGCTTAGGATTGGGTTTAAAGGTGCCAACCCGTGAGCGAGTCACCATTGGATGAGTGGGCTGAGAGGAGTCGCTAACGGGCTGTGATGGAATTGGGTTAGGCGGAGTGGGCTGAGTGGTATGTGGGCTGGTAGGATCGGGTGAGGGATTATTGGGCCCAGAACAGTGTTCGGTAGAAGTGGGCTGGGAGGGTTGTTCAGGTCCGGAGTTTGTGGGCTGAGGAGGTGGGACGGTAGCCTCTATGGGAGTGGGCTGAGAAGGTGGCCCATGTGGTGAGGTGTGATCAGTAGGATTTTTGCAAAGGGAACAAGGTTTTGGTGTATTAGAAGGAGGTGGTGATGAAGGATTTGGTGATGTAGGTGTATTTTGGTCAGGGGTATTTTTAGGTGAAGTGGGACTAAGGGGAACATCATCATTAAAGGTGGACAAGAATAATTTGGATATGGCAGTGTGAGAAGTGGTCGAGTTGAATGGGAAGTAATCTTCGTCAAAACGAGCATGTCTCGTAATGTAAGTGCGAGATGAAGTGGGGTCGAAACATTTGTACCCTTTGTATTGAGAAACATAACCAAGAAAAATGCAAGGAATGCTTCGAGGTGCAAGTTTATGAGGGGCATAATCTCGCAAGTACGGATAGACACAACAACCAAAGACTCTAAAGTTGGTGTAGGATGGTTGTGTGGAGAAGAGAACTTCAAAAGGGGATTTGTTGCCCAACACCTTTGAGGGTAGGCGATTGATAATATAGACGGCGGTGTTGAAAGCATCAACCCAATGCGAAATGGGAACGTGAGAGTGAAATAGCATGGCTAAACCCGTTTCGACGATGTGACGGTGTTTTCTTTCGGCTCGACCATTTTGCGGTGAGGTATATGGACAAGAGAGCCGATGAAATGTGCCATTATCATTAAAGATTTTTCTCACATATTGATTTACAAATTCAGTGCCATTATCACTTTGAAAAGTTTTAACCTTTCTTGAGAATTGAGTTTGAACAAGATTTAAAAAATTTTGCAAGATGGTGTAAAACTCGTTTTTGGTCTTAAGAGGATATAACCACGAAAAACGAGAATAGTCATCAACAAACACAACATAATACCTATAGCCATCTTTGCTTAAAATTGGTGAGGGTCCCCATAAATCACAATGAATGAGATCAAGAGGATAAGAAGCACGTTTTTCATTTAAAGAAAATGGAAGTTTATGTGCTTTAGCAATTTGACAAGGAGAACAAAGTTTAGGCTTAGGTAAAATAGAAGTAAAAGATAAACAACCAAGTCTTTGCAAAATTGAAATAATGTCAAAAGCAACATGTCCCAAACGGTTATGCCACAATTCATATGAGGCTTTATTTGACGAAAATGAAGCAACAAAAGCAAATGAGTTATCCCGAATCACATAGAAGCCATTCTCACAACGTCCTTCAGCGAGCGGTTTGCTTGTTTTCCGGTCCTGAATAAGAAAGAACGAATCTGAGAAAAGAACGTCAACGGGATAATCTTTTGTTAATTTGCTAATGGAAAGCAGATTGCGAGTGACATTAGGAACGACAAGAACATCATTCAAAGAGATGGAGTTAGTTAATTTAGCATTGCCAGTATGTGTTATAGGCGATGATAAACCATTTCCAAAAACAACGGAGTTTGAGCCATTATATTTAGAAAAACTTTTAAGATTACCGGTGTCATCCGTTATATGGAGATCGGTTCCACTATCCGCAGTCCAATCGGGAACATCATCACTAACATGGCACTTTGAATGAAAAGCGCGAGCAAGGCCTTCATCCGAAGCGGCGTCGGCGACAAAGGAAGCAAGTTTTGGACATTTGTTTGCGTAGTGACCATTGGTCCTACACAATTGACAATGCGGAGGACGACGGGTAGGCTTGGAAGGAGTGGAGGAAGACTGATTTTTGGAGGGGTGTTTGGTGCGGTTTTGAGAAGAGGACCGACTATTGGATGAATTCACATGGAATGCAACCGGAGCCGATGGAGGAGGATGAAGCGCGGCAAGGAACTGCTCTTGGCTTTCCGCTTTTGTGAGGAGGTCGCGAAAAGGTATTGAGTCACGAGTAGTTCGCATAGCGGTGGACCAACTCTCGAAAGTGGGTCCGAGACCACATAGAAACCAGTGGGTTTTATCGGTGTCATTGACCGGGTGGCCGATAGCCGATAATTGATCACAAATGGTTTTAAATTTGCGACCAAAATCGGCGACGGATGAAGACCCTTTGGTTAACTGACGAAGATTGTCACGAAGGAGGTGCATACGTTCAAGGGACGTGTTGCTGTAGGCTGCTTCCAAAGCAGTCCAGATTTGCCGAGCAGTGGTTAAGCCAAGTATCTCAGCGATCGCCTCCTCCGTGAGCGAAGCATTAAGAATAAGAATAGTTTGCTGGTCAAGAACAGACCAGGCAGCAAAGTCTGGATTCGGCTGTGGTTTGTTATCAACGACAACAGTTTCAGCCGGCGGAACGGAGGAGCCATCGACGTGACCGAGAAGCCCCTGGTTGGATAAAAGAGGGAGTATTTGATATTGCCATTGGAGATAGTTGGTGTTGGAAAGTTTTATGGTGAGCATGTGAAGGATAGAGGCAACCGGAAGTTTGGAAGAGGGTGAGGATGCGGAAGACAAGGCCTGGGAATCGGCTGACATGTTGGGCGAGTGAAGAAAGAAACAGAGAAGAAGATGATTGTGGGTATCTTGGCTGATACCATGTAAGAGGTAACTCTCTATGATTATTAGAGAGATAGACTATGATATTTATAATTGAGTTACAAAGAGATACAAGGAAATAAGTAAATGACAGTTAATACAATAATGATACAATGACTACACAATAATACTATTAATAATGGTCAACAATCGAGGAGACAATCAAGGAGAAGATTGTGCAGCACAGCTATGGTCTGTTAATAAACTATCAAAAACATATTTTGGTAAAACGTTTATATAAGTTTTCAGTAAAATATATTATTTAGATTTTCATTCCAATTAGGTCAGTTATTTATTTATTTATTTATATAAAATTAATGGTGTCAATCGTAAAGAAAACATCTGTGTTGTTTGAAAATTTTCTATTACATTTTTATATAACGCGCGAAACTGATTGGTGCCGGTCCTCTCTATGTAGCTCCGCCAATGGTGAACATGAATTACGTGGTAATTATTGGTATGGTCATTTGTTAGTGATTACAAAACTCATACTTGTGAGCGGAAGATCATGTCCGGCCACCATAGTGAAATTTCGAAGATGTGAAAACAATGTGACATTTCAGCTATTTCCTAGCTCCTTTTTCAGTCAAGTTATGACCAGAAGATCATTTATCAAGTTGGAAAGGTAATTAGGCCAATTATGTAATTCATAGGTATCCAAAGCTATATATCTTCCCAACACATTATAAGCCATGCACACCCATTGCAGGCACATTTGAATTTGAGTTCACTCATTTGATGGACCAGCAGTAGCTTTAAACCGACATACACCATAGGTTTCAATGTGTGTACATCTTCATTAAACACATGAGAAACCATGCTCACATGTGGAAACCCATTTCATATAGCATTGGCACACATGTAGAAGTCTTGATCAAGAAACATTAGATTGTCACTAATACAAATGAAGGAACCATGAGCAAATGTGGGAAATCAACCAAGGTAGTCTATATTAAGGTGTGCACCCTAAGTGATTGAGGACTATAGTGTGATGGGAGTGGATATTGGTGTAGATTTTTGTAACGGCTAATGTTACCCGACTTTATTTACACCAAATTAATCTAAACTACACTTTTGCCAAGCTCGAATATTAGACCCCCTTCTAAGAGGCATTCTAAGAGGCATAAACCTAGACCAAGTGAGCTAGCCTCACATTCGGAAAGAAAATGACATAGCAAGACGTGAACCGAGTACCTAGCATTTTAAAGGCGACACATCTGTCACTGCGTTGTGATCGGTGCCTTGGTATAGATTTAAAAGTAGGTAAATAAGGTGTGTAATTAAGTTATATATAGCGGTTAAAAAAATGACTTACGGTCAAATTCCGGTATAAGGTCAAAGAGATGTAATCAATGAGAAAGTATCCAAAAAAAATTAAACATAATGTCAATGGCGTTGAAGGTTGAAAAATGTTAAGCAAAATATGGCAACTCAGAAAAGTGAAAAAAATTAACATTAAGTCAATGCTCGGTATGGTATTTGCTGATTAAATATTTCTCAAAACATAATAATGTATCCATCTACTTTGTTCCAACAATTTGTCCATTTCCTAGGTTGACATCCGAAAATATTCTTTGTTTCTAATTTACTTATATCCAATCATGCATTTGCATATTTTAAACAAAATTCTCCAGCTATTTTATGGTGCAATACATCTATAAATACTTACATTTCTAGTAGCAAGTTTCTTCATCCACAGGCTTCTTAATAAACACTCCATATTATCAAGGCAACTCGTAAATGGAGAGCAAAGGGGTAGTTTTCTGCGCAATTGTGGCAGTGCTTGGAATAATATCCGCAGCCACCGGTTTTGCAGGGGAATTCACTAGGGTTAAGGTAAGTATCAAGGATTCAGAATAAGTATGATTAAGCTATAATATACATTAAATGTAAATATATATAACAAGAGGTGTGTTATGGGATATATGCATATATGCAGGCTTCTGAAATTACTGCTAAAAATGATCAATGTGTTTATCCAAGTAGTCCAGCTCTAGCTCTTGGAATCATATCAGCTGTCGTCGCAATTATTACACAAATATACATAAGCGCTACAGTTGGAGGTTCTAGATGTTGTACAAAGAACCCTAATGCGAACCCAATTTCGAATCTCTTTTATGGACTGTCACGGTACTAGACTATGTGATCTCAATGTTTATTGTTTATCATGAATATCTGTTGATGCTAATTGATAAAACTAAAATGGTGTTGTATATTATTCAGGGCAGCTACTGTGATAGCTGTGATTCTACTGTTTGCAGCTGCTGCACTTAATAATAAAGAAGGTGGACAAGTTGACTCATATGGTTATTTTACATGTTATGTTGTGAAGCCTGGAATATTTGCAGCTGGAGCTGTTTTGGCACTTTTTAGTGCGGTTTTTGGGATTGCTGCTTATGTTACAATGGCTCCACCAACTACACAAACCACCACAAGCCCTGCAGTTGCATACCCGGTGGATGCGAATGTTGATCCGGAAAAAAGTCCAGTGCCTTTGTTTCCTCAGCAATACCCTCCTCGGCAGTAAGCTTAAAAACAATGTTAGTCAATTCATCGAATCGATTCCAGACAAATGACATCCAACTTTGCTTGTTTTAATGGTTTTGAGATTTTTTGGTGTGTTTTGCATTTCTAGTTTGAACATTGTATTATCTGGATTTGTATCTTTGGGTTTGTTGGGGGTTTCAATGTAATTTTAGAGTTTTATTCATAGCTCTGATCAATTTATGATATTTGATTTGTGTTGTTGTTATTTGTTGCTACAACAAATAATAGCCTAACAATAGTTCTGAGTCACATGAAGGGTTAAAGGGTTCAAGGGTTTAAATCTGTCTAACGCAGATCGTGGTGTCCTCCTACGTTGCAAAACGTAGAAGGAGGTTCAAGATAATATTATTTTTGAGTATTAGAATTCTAGTTTGAGAGTGACTCAAGACCAGAATTGATGTTCTCAACTCAAGTGATGTGTTTGTGTGATGGAGATATTCTCCTCACGTGTGTATAGACCAAAAGAATAGAAGATTGAATGTAAGAAAGAATAATCAGGGATGGATCAGATCTGTGGGATTGATCCTGATTATATAGAGAAAGCATCTTCTAATTTAGGTAGGGATATTATCTTGGAACATGATGCAACAAGAGGACAAGCCACTTTAAGCCGGTGGTGGCTTTGGACCTGCGGTCCGAGTAGTGCAGTGTCTATACGACAACTGCTTTGGGTTAACCGAGGAAAAGAAGACAAGACAGATCATCTTTTGATCTGTGCTTCTCCGTCCTTTGAACCTTCGTAGGTTTCAACCCTTCAAGCATAGATTTGTGATAGTTATTAATCTTTTTGCTTTAGGCTACCCACGTCATCAGCCCCCCAAATCAGGAGTTTTTGTGGCGTAGCTAAAAGGCTTTTGACTGTTTGCTAGATTTTGCTTTTGCTTGAAAGGTTCGTCGGTTTTGGGCGATTGTTTTCTCTGGATTTGAATTGTGATTTGACTGTTGACATGACAGGTGTCAGCCGTGCAGTCTTTGTATTAATTTTAAGGCATCATTATTATTTTTAATAATATTATAAATGCTTTTATATTTCGGTTATTACCTTTTTACCACACAAGTTACTTTACTCTTTTTCTTCTTCTTCTTCAACGATTCTCTCCAATTCTTCTTAGGGTTTTGCTTTGCAACAATCAGGTTAGTCTCTTCTTCCTTGTTTTTTCTTGCCCTTGATCATCCTTCAAGGCATTATGGGTGCAAAGAAGGATATGTCTATCACTTTCTCTTCCCTTACACAATAGGAAGTTGAAGCATTTTGCTTGAAGTGGGACATTGATCTGTTCTTCAAGCCTGCTGCTCCTGGTCTTACGGACCCTGTTTCTCGTTATCCTGATGGTTCGATTGCGTTGTACTGTCGTCATTTCGAGTTTTCCAACGTTCGTCATCCATTTTCTATTTTCTTGCTAAATGTTCTTGAATATTATAGGGTTTCGTTGGGTCAGATCCATCCTCATGGGGTTGGCCGTATTTTGAATTTTGAAATCTTATGTAAGGCTCTTGGTTATGACCCAACCCTTCTTATGTTTAGGCGTTTCTTTCAGCTTGCCAAGAATGGCGATTGGTTTACTTTTGAAGGGTCTTCGGTTGAAACCAACTTGATTTCCTCTCATGTGACAACTGTTGGTCAATGGAAAACAAGGTTTTTCTGGGTTTCTAAATCCATCTTTCCCTTCAAGCCTGTGTGGAGACATCCCGAGGCTGTTCTTAATGAAGTGGAACCGTTGGAGTCTGAATTAGATGAAAATTTTCTTAAGGCTATTCGGGCATGTCCTTCAAGGCTTCGTCCATTTGGCGAAACTTTTTTGGCTTTATCCGGTATTAGCACTCGATGGGACAAACAAGGTAGAGACCCTGTGTTGATGAAGGGTGATCAGGGTATGCTTATTTTTACTGCTGCTTTTATTTCTTTCCCTTTTCATGTTGTTTATGTTCTTGTTTTCCTTATTATTTGCTTTGTAGTTATGTCGGCCTTGGATTTCATTAAAGGTGATGATGCTTCAGAAGTTGTTTTTAAGGATGCTGAAGCTGCTGAAGGTGAGGATGCTCTGACTAAGTATGAGAAGGGGAGGTATGATGGTAGTAATTATGTTGTTGTTCCAAACGTTAAGAGTGTTTTTAAAACTGCTTCGACTAGGAGGTATAGTCGGCGTTTGTTGACGGCTGCAAAGCCTGCTGATATTTCTGAGGCGGTGCATGTTAGTGATGACATAGAGGATTCGGAGGAAGAGAAAGATCAGGATGTTGAAAATGTTGCTGATGAATTTGAGAAGAAAAAAAGCAAAGGCAAGAAGGTGGCTGCAAAGGTTGTGATGTTGAAGAACACTGAGGGTTCCACAAGTGTTGATGGTGAAGGGGTGTATACCCCTGGTTGGAATGTGAAGCCTACTGATACATTCAAGTCTTCCTATGTTTGTGAGGATGTGCTTGCACATCTTGCTACCCCTGGTGCCAAGGCTTGCTTGGAAGGGTTGGATGATGATGCCTTGTTGAACAAGATGATGGTTCGGACCTGCAACTTGGCTGCAATGCTTCCTGAAGGTGTTAGTAGGTTTAGGAAGATGATGGGAGAGTATGATGATTTTGCCAAGAAGAGAAGAGAGATGAAGCAGGCTCTGGCTTCTTTGAAGAAGGACTCTCTGGAGTGGGCTGAAAAAGAAAAAAACCCTTGTTGGTTTAATTAATGAGCTGAAGAGGGGCCATGACGCAGAGGTTGCTAAGTATGAGGCTGCTTGGTTGAAGGTTGAGGGTTGGCACTTGAAGCAGAGAGGAAGGTGTTTGAGGATGAGAAAATTGGGTTGGAGGCTTCCCTTGCTAGTGCTTTGGATGACAATCAGTGGCTGATTGAAGAGGGTTTTCAGCAAGTTGTCAGTTACCTGCTTCATTCTGCCGAATTCAACTCTACTCTTGGGGAGGTTTACACCAAACTCCTTATTCATGGTAAACATGCAGGTTTTGTTGCTTGTTTTAAAGCTCACGAGGCGGGTGAAGTTATGGAAGAGTCTCCTTTATATCAGCCTAAGTCCATGGATGTTTTCAAAGAGACGGTTTTGAGGATGGAGCAAAAATTCTATCTTTATGTTTCCTAGGTGTCTTCTTGCTATGGGAAACCTTTGCAGGTGCTGAAACAGATGAAGCCCATAGGATTGAATGAAGCTGTGTGTGCTAAGGTGCTTGAGTCAGTTTCCAAGAAAAGGGATCATTCTGGTGATAGCGAGGAGACTTTAGATGTTGACGAGATGCCGTCCAAGGATGCTAGTGTTGAAGCCTCTGAGGCTGGAATTGTTGCTGAGAAGCTGTTGAAGAAAGGGAAGAAGTCTAAGAAGGCAAATGTGGCGAAGGTGGTTAGAGAGGATGAAGCCTCGATGGTGGTGTTGCTTAACTTCTCTTAGGTCCTTTATTCGTAGCTATCTTAGCAATCATTCTGTAAACAATTAACTGATGTTTGAACAGCTTGTCTTTTGGTGGGATTTAGTAGGTTCCCTTCTGGTGTTGGGCTTTACTAGCCTTATGAACAATTTGTAGTATTTGGCCTGTCAAGGCCTTTATGTTTAATGTTTAAGCCCTTAAGGCTGTGTTAGGTATCCTTGCTTTGTTGGCTTTCATTGTTTGATTTTTGACCATGTTTGTTTTATGGTGTTTGTCTTTGTAATGTTTAGGAATGTTTAACTGGTAGCACCTTAAAAGGTTGAATGTTGCAGTCATTCATCCTAAAGGTAGTCTAGGCAAACAAGTCACCGGCTATCCTATATACACTACTTAGTGTTTTTTGGTTTTTCATAAGTTTTGTTTAAAAACTTAAGGAACAATTGGTGTAGGCTGCTCAAACCCGTCAATGAGACATGTAAATAAAAATTTTGTAAGTCTCATGGAGTTGGATTGATCTAGGAACTCACCCCTTATATAGGTCCATTCAACCTTTGAACTTATTGAGCGATGTGGCCTGGGAGCTCATCCCCTTACATGGCTCTTGCCATGGAGTTTCTTGCAAGGTTCTCAACTTGAAAGTAGGATAGAAAGACAAAATTTTAAAAGGGGATCTACTGATCCTTTCATTGATTTAACATGTCTTTGTTACATAATTCAATTTGTAAAGAACAACATTTCTTGAAAGCCTACACAAAGAACTTTTTAAGGTTCTTGCCGTTCCAGTGGCGTGGTAGCTTTTTGCCTTCCATATTAGCAAGTTTATAGGATCCTCCTTTGTGGGACTCTAGGATGGTGTAGGGACCTTCCCATTTGGGTCCCAGCTTCCCTTGGCTTTCTTTCTTACTTGCTTCATTGTTCCTTAAGACTAAATCTCCCGGTTTGAACTGTTCATGCTTTACCCTAGCATTGAAGTAGGACTCCATCTTTTGTTTGTATTGAGCTTCTTGAATTGCTGCTGAGTCCCTGGCTTCTTCTAATAGTTCTAGGTTGAGCAAAGCTTCTTCTTCATTAGTCTTAACATCAACATGAAGTGTTCGGGGTGTGGCAACCCCAATCTCGGCCGGGATGACTACTTCGGATCCAAAAGTAAGGTTTTGGTTCAGATGGCCCATAAGACGCTTGGGAGCTCATCCAACCACTTTCCTCCTTTCTTGCCGAGCCTAGCCTTGATCCCTTCAACCACACTTCGGTTCATTCTTTCGACCTGGCCGTTCGATTGTGGGTACGCCACAGAACTGAAAACTTGAGTTATTCGATATTCTTTGCACCAAGTACTGAAGGGTTTCTCTGCAAACTGCTTCCCATTATCTGTGACAAGTACTCCGGTCAAACCGTACCGACAGATAATGTTTTCCCAAACGAAGTCGATGATCTTTTTTCCAGATATCTTTCCTAAAGGCTTCACCTCTGGCCATTTTGTGAAGTAATCAACAGCAACCAACAAGAACTTGACTCCTCCTTTTGTTGGTGGGAAGGGTCCAACAATATCCATTCCCCATTTGTTAAATGGCCAAGCTGAGTTGATGGGGATCAAGTCATGCTTGGGACTTTTTGGGACCGAGGCATGGATTTGACAAGCTTCACATTGTTTCAATTGCTCAAATCCATCACGATGCATGGAGGGCCAGAAGTAGCCGATGTTCATGAGTTTTGCCACCACTGTTCTTGGACCACAATGAGCTCCACATATGCCTTCATGAACCTCTTTTATTAAATATCTGCTTTGTTCAGGGCCAACACATCGAAGCAATGGGGCCAAGTATCCTCTTTTATAGAGTATGTCTTCTTGGATGATGTATTGCCTTGACTTGATTCAGACCCTTTCAGCTTCAACATGGTCTTGAGGTAGTTCACCTTTTTTCAGGAACGTTATGAATGGAGTCATCAAATTTGGTTAGTTTTCAGTGATTACATCTTGCACTTCGAGTTCGGATATGGAGGGATGTTGGATCACTTTAACCAACACCTTCTTAGTGAAATGGGCAAAATTTAATGAGGCAAGCTTGCTAAGAGCGTCAGCCTTCTTGTTGTGTGATCTTGGGACTTGTTTGATTTTGCAGGACTGGAAGGTGTTCATGATTTCCTTCGCCTTTTCTCTGTATTTTTTCATGTTTGGTTCTTTGGCTATGTAGCTATCATTCACTTGGTTGGAAACTAGAAGTGAATCAGTGAACACTTGAGGCTTTTGGACAACCATCTTTTTTGCAAGCTTCAACCCTGCTATCAGGGCTTCATATTCTGCTTCGTTGTTGGTTGTCTGAAATTCCAAGCGAATAGCATATGTAAACTCTAACCTTCTGAGATTGATTAGGACAAGACCGGCCCTGGATCCTTCAACGCTGGAAGCTCCGTCGGTGTAAAGCTTCCAGGCTTCCGGGTCAAGGGGTTCGTCCGTTGTAATGTTAACTACGGTAGTTTCCACCTTTGGAATTTCAGCTATGAAATCAGCCAGTATCTGTGCCTTTATTGCTTTTCTCAGGATATAGGTGATTTTGTGGTCACCTAGCTCGATGGCCCATTTGGCCAATCGTCCCGAAGTTTCAGGTCTTTCAAGCACACTTTTGATGGGGTGGTCGGTGACCACTTGTATGGGGTGTGCTTGAAAGTACCTTCGAAGCCTCATGGCCGTTTGTACTAAAGCAAAGGCCAGTTTTTCCAAATGAGGGTATTTGACCTCTGCCAACTTTAAAGTTTCACTGAAGAAGTAGACAGGTACCTAGGCTTTATCTCTTTCAATGGTGAGAACAACACTGAGGGCTTCGTCAGTAACACAAAGATAGACAAAGATTGTTTCTCCTGCTTCGGGAGCTGCAATGGTGAGAAGGGAAGCTAGATATTGTTTCATCTGGTTAAAGGCTTCCTAGGCTTCTTCTGACCACCTAAAGTCTTTCTTGTCTGTGCAGCCTTTGAGAGTCTTGAAGAAGGGTAGGGACCTTTCAGCTAGCTTTGACATGAAGCGTTTTAAGGCGGCGAGTTTGCCATTCAAGCTTTCCACTTCTTTCTTGGTTTGTGGTGACTTCATGTTCAAGATGGCTCGAACCTTGTTGGGGTTGGCCTTTATGCTTTGCTTCCCCACGATATGTCCCAAGAATTTTCCTTCTTCGAAACCAAACGAACATTTTACAGGATTGAGTTTCATGTTGATCTTTCTGAAGTTGTTAAACATTTCTTGTATGTCTTCAAGCATTTGTTCCTTCGTCTTGCTTTTGATGACTAGATCATCAACGTATGCTTCCATGTTCTTGCCAATTTGCTCGGTGAACGCCTTATCGACCAACCTTTGGTACGTGGCACCTGCAATTTTTAAGCCAAAAGGCATCTTTCGATAACAAAAGATACCTTTGTCAGTATGAAAGGCAGTTTTCTCTTCGTCTTCCCCCTTCATTTGTATCCGGTGATAGCCTTTATAGGCATCCAGGAAACACTTGAAGGGAAAACCAGTCAATGAATCAACTTTTAGGTCAACTTCAGGCAAAGGATAACAATCTTTAGGGCAAGCCTTGTTGAGGTCTTTGAAGTCTATGCACATTCTCCATGAATCGTCAGGTTTTCGTACCATCACTGGGTTTGCAACCCATGATTGGTATTTGAATTCACGGAGAATTCCTGCTTCAACTAGCTTGTCAACTTCTTGGCAGGCAGCCTTGCTTCGCTCAGGAGCGAGGCTACGTTTCTTTTGAACAACCGGGTTGACATTTGGAGGAATCTTGAGCTCATGTTCAGCAACCTCTCGAGGGATGCCAGTCATGTCACTGGGACACCAGGCAAAAACATCAACATTGTTTCGTAACAACCCTTCAAGCTTCGCAAGCGTTTTTGTGGGGAGGTCTGTGTTAACCCGTATTCTCTATTCTAAGTATTTTGGGTTGATGCTGAGGCCGAGCTTGTCTCGGTCACTGTTTCTTTCGCTTACCATTAGTACCGTGGTTGAGGCTTGGAGGTTGCGATCCCATCTTTTGTGGGAATCTTTGCACTTTTCCGGCTAATGGAAATGGTCATGTCGAAAACCACCACGCCAGGTCTACCGATGATAAAATCATAATTAGATGGCAAGTCTAAGACGATGAAGTTTAGTGGTTCAATTCTTTGCATCTTTCCATCGGAGAAATTCACATCAAGTGTTATTTCTCCTAAGGGCCTGATGGGAATGTCTGCAATGCCTTTGATAGAGGCTTCTATGGGTTGGAGCTTGGAGCGTTCCTCTGGATTCAGGAGGTTAAAGTATTTTACAAACATGATCTCGGTGGCTGCTCCCGTATCTACGTAAGCCTTTTGTGTTTTTACTGAATCGACGAAGGCTTCAAGGAGGAGGGGATCACAATGTTTGTCTTCTTTTGTGTGAGGAAAACAGACGCCTTGATGCTCCCAAGCTTCCAACCTCTGACGCTTATTTGGTGTTCCTTGCTCGGACAAGAACATGGCAACTTCTTTCTTTTTGTTGTCAGCCATGTTTTCTTTTACACCTTTCACCAAGTGGGCTAGCTCCCCTGATTTAACGGCTTCTTCAATTCTCTTCTTAAGTTGGAAACAGTCGTTGGTGTGATGCCCCTTTTCTTCATGAAACTCACAATACTGGTTGGAGTTTTCATTTCTTTTGGTCTTTGGCAAAGGATGGGGAGGTCAAAAGGTGTGTTTAACTTCTTCTGTCACCAGAATTTCTTGAGGAGTTTTGGTGAGGACTGTGAAGTTGACATTTCTGTCCCTGCTTGGAGGGTTCCTGCTTTCTGACCTTCGAGACTCAGACCCCCTGGGTCTTCTGTCGTAAGCCCCATAGTTGCCCATCTTTCTGTTAGGACTGTTGCTTCTCCAGGTAGAGCTCCTTTTTCTTTGCTCCTTGATGTCTACAGCCTCTTCTCCTCGGATGTGGGCTTTAGCCCTTTCTAAGGCTTCTTCAAGAGTTCGTGGGAGACTCTTGTTGAAGTCTCTTGTGAGGTATTTCGAATTGATAGCGTTCATGAACCCTGCAACCTTCATCTTTTCATCTGCACCGACATAGGTGAGGCCTTCTTTCATGTATCTTTCAATGAAGCTTCTCAGGCCTTCATCATCTTTCTGTTTGATCTGAAATATGACTGTCGCGTCCTTGACACAACGCCTTTGTTGTGAGAAGTTGGCCAGAAATCCTTTTCCTAGGTCGTTGAAGGTTTTGATGCTTCCCACAGGTAAATCATTGAACAATATCTAGCAAATCCGACTAGGGTTTGCATGAACATGAGGCAACATTCGAGGTCGCCCCATTTTTCTATTCGTGCAGCCACGAAGAAGATCTGCAAATGGTCTTCAGGATCATCGGTACCATCATAGGTTCTGATATGAGCTGGCATTTTCAACTTGTTTGGGAACTCGTAATCTGCTATCTCTTGGGAGAAGCAGGATAGGCTGTTAGGTTTGTATGGTTGATGGGTAGTGTGTTCCACCCTGCTGTTGTTGTTCCCGTTAGGGTTCCCCTGTTGAGCAGCAATAGCATGGCTGATGAGTTGTTGCCAGGGAAAGTGAGCCATCATTTGGGATATCATGTAGGGCATGAGGTTAAAGCCTTGAAGGCTCTCGGTTGCCGCTACGTTGTTTGCTTCCATGGGGACACTCATGGAGGCACTACGAGCCATGGGTAGGGTAGCCATGGCCTGGGCCCATGAGGTGGTAGCTGGTGGTGGGACACTAGCAATGGGTGACTGCAAGAGTTGATCCAAAGTGAGTTCGTACCCAATGGGTGCACCGGTGGTGGTGGCTTGGGTAATGAACAGGGGAAAGGCAGTAGGACTGGGCCTTGTTGCCTGATAGGGAGTAGGAAGCCTGTTGCTTGGACCTGCTTCGTAGTTCCGAAAAGCAGTTTGGTGACCATGCGGACCAGTAAGAGGACGAGGTGGTCTAGGGGAGAGTGACACTTCCTCTTTGTCGTAATCCAGTCTGATACGGACTCCTTTCTCCCTTTCCTTCCTAATATGCTGGTTTAAGAGGGACCTGAGGTGCAAGAAGTTGCTTGCAATTCCCTCCGGAGTCATATCTATACGCTGGGGAACTTGTACATCATTGGGGAGGGGAGACATCACCCCTGAACGAGTGGGGGGATGGTGTCTGGAAGATTGTAAACTCAGGTTGAGTTGGTGGAGTTTAAGTACCAGCAGGGGTGCTTCCTAGGGTGGAAAATGACACAGATATGTTGGGAGAAATCTGATCTGTGCCCGGTGAGATCTGATTCACCTCTTCTTGAGACTCAGGGTCAGACATGCTAGAATGTTGGAGCTACACGATTGATATTTCAAGGAGACAATGGCGTAGCCCCACGGTGGGTGCCAACTTGTTGCTACAACAAATAATAGCCTAACAATAGTTCTGAGTCACAGGAAGGGTTCAAGGGTTTAAATCTGCCTAACGCAGGTCGTGGTGTCCTCCTACGTTGCAAAACGTAGAAGGAGGTTCAAGATAATATTATTTTTTAGTATTAGAATTCTGGTTTGAGAGTGACTCAAGACGAGAATTGATGTTCTCAACTCTAGTGATGTGTTTGTGTGATAGAGATACTCTCCTCACGTGTGTGTGGACCAAAAGAATAGAAGATTGAGGGTAAGAAAGAATAATCAGGGATGGATCAGATCTGTGGGATTGATCCTGATTATATAGAGAAAGCATCTTCTAATTTAGGTAGGGATATTATCTTGGAACATGATGCAACAAGAGGACAAGCCACTTTAAGCCGGGGGTGGCTTTGGACATGTGGTCCGAGTAGTGCAGTGTCTATACGACAACTGTTTTGGGCTGACCGAGGAATAGATGACAAGACATGTCATCTATTGATCTGGGCTTCTCCGTCCTTTGAACCTTCGTAGGTTTCAACCCTTCAAGCGTAGATTTGTGATAGTTATTAATCTTTTTTGCTTTAGGCTACCCACGTCATCAGTATTCAACATTTGTTTAGAAAAAAGCCTTAATTGTATTTCTTTCCTTCTATCTTTTATGCATAAATGTTACTTCTAATTTCAAAGTTACAGTTAAAAGGCGGACGGTTTAAAAACTACTATGGTCTATTTGGGGTATATTTGGCAAGGAGCTTTTAAGAGTTTTTAGGAGCTTCAAGCTTTTAAGAAAAAGCTTCTACTTGGGTATGTTTGGCAAAACTAGCTGGAGGCTGTAGCTGCAAGCTGTTAGCTGGAAGCGTTTTAAATATATTTTGGTGTTTGGTAGAGTAGCTGTAGCTTTTAATAAAATGTATAAAATGACTAAAATGGGCATAATTAAAAGCTTGTAAGGAAGGTTTTTATTTTGTTATTAAAATAGAATGGGTATTTGTGTCATTTACTAATTAAAAGCTTGTAGCTAGTAGAGCTTTTTCTTAAAATCTAGTAGTAGTAGCTTTTCACTATAGAGCTTTTTTCTTCTAACCTAAAAGCTTCCAGCTCTTCAACCAAACAAGGCTTTTTATTGAGTAAGAGTTTTTTCTTAAAAGCTTGAAGATCCTAAAAACTCCTTGCCAAACATATAAAAAAACCTTGTTTGGTTGAAGGGGCCGGAAGCTTTTAGGTTAGAGAAAAAGCTCTATACTAAAAAGCTACTAGTAGTAGCTTTTAAGAAAAAGCTCTACTAGCTTCAAACTTTTAATTAGTAAATGACACAAATACCCATTCTATTGTAAAAATAAAATAAAAACCTTCTTTACAAGCTTTTAATTATGCCCATTTTGGTCATTTTATACATTTTATTAAAAGCTCAAGCTACTCTGCCAAACACCAAAATATATTTAAAAAGCTTCCAGCTACCAGCTTCTAGCTACCAGCTTGCAGCTACCAGCCTCCAGCTAGTTTTGCCAAACATACCCTTGGTATAAGGTAATGCATGAATGAGGGAATGGAATGGAAGAGTTAATGGAATGGACAAGGTAAAAGGTAATTGAATATATCATTACCATTCCATGTCTTGTTTGGTTGCCATGTGAGAATGAAGCAAAATATTACTTTGTGTTGTTGGATAGACATGAAAAGACGAAGGAATAAAATCGGTGGAGAGTAGCTGTGGAGGGTGGTGGTCAGTGGAAGTGATGGTGGGTGGTGATATGTGGCGGTAGCGGTGGTGGTAGGTGGCGGCAGCAGTGGTGGCGACAGTTGAAGGTGGAGGTGGATGGTTGTGATGGTGAGTGGGCGACGATGGTGAGTAGTGGCGGTGGTGGGTCGTGGTTGGAGGCAGTGATGGTATGTCATGGTGGGTGGCGGTAACGTGGTGGTGGATGGTGGCGAAGATGGCGATGGGTGGAGATAGATGGCGATGATGGTGGGTGGCGACAATGGTGGGTGGGTGAAGGTAGTGGGTGACGGTGGTTGGTGGCGGTGACAACAGTGGTAGGTGGTGACGTCGGTGGTGGGCGGCATTGGGTGGTGTTGGATGGCGGTGGCGATGGATGGGTGGGTGACGGTGTTGGGTGGCGGCGGTGGTGGGTGGGTAACGATGGTGGGTGGCGACGGGGTGGGTGGGTGAAGGGTGGGTAACGGTGGTGGGAGGCAGTGGTTGGTGGCGGCGACGACGGTGGTGGGTGGTGACGGCGGTGGTGGTGGTGGGCGACGGTGGTAGGTGGTGGGCGACGATGATGGGTGGTGGGTAACTATGGTAGGTGTTGGGCGACGATGGTAGGTGGTGACGGCGGTAGTGGGTGGCGGCTGTAACACCCCAACCGATGGCGGAAACATCAAGGTGTCACGTATGAGTGATTGTTCAGTAGCACATGGTAACCAAATTTTAATTGAAATAATTTTAAAGTGCAAATATTCAAAAATGGAAATACATAATGTGTTTCAAGTGGAAATCTAATACATCACAAAAGCCAAACAAGTATAGACTTCAAATTGTCTTCTCATGAAAATACTCTAATCTTCATGCATCATTATTACCTGTTGAGTTGTAAAAATGGGGGGGGGGGGGGTCAACTAGAAGTTGGTGAGAATACATAATCCATGTTAAGCAAATAGTTTAAGTATAAAAATTTAGCAATTCATATGTCTATCGTAAGTTTAAGTCTACATGAATAAGCATAATATGTTGAATCGACATAATCAAACCTCCGACTAGTTTAGGTCCATCCCGTCATCCACGGTTCACCTTAATAATATGTTGGAACGATAACAATCACCCACGCTACCTATGTAGGAGGTACACGTATCCGGGTGGGATTGTCAATCCAATAGATCTATTATTGAGTATCGCCGGCTTGGCCATAGCTAATGATTATGTAATGTTGAAACTCGTTGAAACTGTTGTTGTTGTCTAATTCATGAGGCATTAAAGTTTACAACTAGACATGCATGTAGAATTGCTTAAGTAAAATGTTGCAAGTATAAAGAATCGCATAAACATGGTTACGTAAACTCACCTTAGCAAAGTATTAAGTCTCGAGAAAAAAATATGTGTAGCCCCAAAGTTGCCAATTACAAGAGCTTATAATCAACGCTTCAATTGTAGAAGTAATAGACTATAGAAGAAAGGTATGAGGGAAAGTTTAATCGGATTGAAACAATCGATTTAGAGGTGCAAAGTATAATGGGTCATAGGTGGGTTTTTATACTAGTTTTGGATTCAATTAGCCATTAAAATTGGTCAACACCATAAAGTAAGGTTTTATGATGAATTGACTATTTGACTAAGACTTTGACTAATCAATTTAAGGAATGTGTTAAGTTTATTTTCTTCTGAAATACTACACAAGATGATAGTTGGCTCAGTTGGTTGTCACTGTGTGTTGGTTGGCTGTGGACGCGGGTTCGAGTCCCGGTCCACACAAATTTTTTTTTTTGGCAATTATTTCCCTAAAACTATATTATTCTAAATTCATAATATGATTATATAAGCCCGAAAGTGACTCGAAATATTTTTAAAACGTACAAAAGTGTCGAGATACAAATAATTATTAGTTTAAGGTATTTAAAACATATATTGTTTAAAACAATACATTCTTTTTATCAAAAAAAAAATTAGGGGAAATTCGCGATGTTACAGTCTCTCCTACTTTTAGGAACTTCGTCCTGAAGTTTATTTAAAAACACAGGTTTGAGGTTGATTAGGTAGAAATTGAGGCAGCTGTGGTTTGGGTTAAGGCACGACATGAATTTATAGGTAATAGAATAATTTGTTTCGAATAATTTGGATAAGAGGTTTGAGATGTGAGTTTTAAGGATTGGATTAGGTTCGTCTGAAGTAGCAAGAAGCATAAGAATCTAGCAAAATACTAAACTTATGTTTTAGGAATCTTATAAGAAATGCATGAATTGATTGGCTATATGAAAACCAAATGAACTACTAAAACCTTATTAGAATTTCACACTACCTTAACGTACCTGTAAATTCATGATTACGTTCCGGACCGCAATCACCAATTTACCTTACATTAGGGTTTTGTGTCCTTCTATGACTCTAAACACACATGTAAGTAATGCAAAATAACCTTGTGATTGAATCGTTTACAATGTATCCAAAAATGAGTCCAACTGTTGAGTAGGAAAAAGACTTCTACCAGTCAGTGAGTAAGAACCTCTACCGATTGTTGAGCAGGTTATTTGGTACTCAACTAACTGTTGAGCAAGTACTTCATCCTCTACCAGTCGTTTGATTAAGTGTACCAATTATTTCACACATAAATTGCAAATTGATAATATGTACATATAAACAATCAAGTATCAAGCATAGCATGCGAGTTGTAATAGTGTTGTCCTAGACAAGGTTAATGACTCTAGGTGTGTCTATAGCAAATAGTTTATATTCCATGATTTCTAGTATCAAATGATTAAATATGGTAGATAATCGAATCCTCGTGTATAACTAAGGATTAAGTTTGATGCAACACACAACTAAGTTTCAATAGTTTGGTTATCATGGGTAACTAGTTCATGTTTGAGAAGGTGAAGGATATGAATTTAGTTCTTGAGAGGATGATGAAAAATCTTGAAGCAGAATCAAGGTTGTGAGAGATAGTGAATGTGAAGATAGTTGATAAAGAGTTTATTTTATAGTAAGGAGATTATGTAGCGGTGTAAATTTTGGGGTTTGGATCAAAGGTTATAATCAAGTGTATAAGAAAACATGATTGTGGTATATGCCAAATATTATAAAAATTTGAACAAGTTGAAAATGAGTGAGTGTCGATAGAGAATCTAGAGACTAGATATTATTCCTATGGAAAAAAAAATTATTTTCAAAATTGGTTTTGTACATAAAGCAAAAGTTGTTAAGTAGTACAAGCTAAGTAGGCTTTGATTAAAATATTCCCGTTAGTTGGAGATTTCAAACATGACATTAGGTTTTGAAGATCAAGGTTCTATTAGTGATTTTTAATAGTTTAAAGCAATATATAGAAAATCGTTTGTTACGTTAATAAAAAAAAAATTGAATTTAAGTTCGAGGACATCTTTTGACACAAAAATATGTACTTTGTAAAGTTACTAGGTAATGAAAATATAACAAGATTTAGAAATCTTTAGTTTGTGCTAAGGTATGAGGTTATACTTTAAAAAAAAAAGTAACATGTGGAGAAATGAAATAATATGATTTGGGTAGGGTGTTGAATATTTAAAAAGTGGCTAAGATGGTAAGGTGAAGTGTGATTGTGAAATCCATAGATGGTTATGAAATGAGATTGATTTAAGCTGTAAAATTTTAAGATTTTAGAGCTTAGTTTAAGGAAAGTGAGTGTAATCATTTATTCATTAATTAAAACGAATAAACGAAAACATTGACTTATCAAAACTTCTAGATTCTAATAACATAATGAAGACATGCTTTAGCCTATAAGTGAACACTCATCCCGAGAATTCCCAGGTAGGCATCCGGGTCCTTAGCAAAGTATAAAGAATCGCATAAACATGGTTACGTAAACTCACCTTAGCAAAGTATTAAGTCTCGAGAAAAAAATATGTGTAGCCCCAAAGTTGCCAATTACAAGAGCTTATAATCAAAGCTTCAATTGTAGAAGTAATAGACTATAGAAGAAAGGTATGAGGGAAAGTTTAATTGGATTGAAACAATCGATTTAGAGGTGCAAAGTATAATGGGTCATAGGTGGGTTTTTATACTAGTTTTGGATTCAATTAGCCATTAAAATTGGTCAACACCATAAAGTAAGGTTTTATGATGAATTGACTATTTGACTAAGACTTTGACTAATCAATTTAAGGAATGTGTTAAGTTTATTTTCTTCTGAAATACTACACAAGATGATAGTTGGCTCAGTTGGTTGTCACTGTGTGTTGGTTGGCTGTGGACGCGGGTTCGAGTCCCGGTCCACACAATTTTTTTTTTTGGCAATTATTTCCCTAAAACTATATTATTCTAAATTCATAATATAATTATATAAGCCCGAAAGTGACTCGAAATATTTTTAAAACGTACAAAAGTGTCGAGATACAAATAATTATTAGTTTAAGGTATTTAAAACATATATTGTTTAAAACAATACATTCTTTTTATCAAAAAAAATTAGGGGAAATTCGCGATGTTACAGCGGCGGTGGTGGGTGAAGGGTGGGTAACGGTGGTGGGTGGCGGTGGTTGGTAGCGGCAACAACGGTGGTGGGTGGTGACGGCGGTAGTGGTGGTGGGTGACGGTGGTAGGTGGTAGGCGACGGTGGTGGGTGGTGGGCAACTATGGTAGGTGTTGGGCGACGATGGTGGGTGGTGACGGCGGTGGTGGGTGGTGGTTGGTGGGTTATGTTGTTGTTAGTAAAGGGTGAATGAAGGATGAAATGAAAAAAAAAACATGGGATGGATGGAATTCTTTTGAGGGAATGGAATGCCTTGTGGATTCAGGTGATTCCATTCCATTAACCAACTAAACACACTTTTTTTCATTACCTCGTAATGGTTCATTCCATTCCCCGTTCCATTCCATCATACCAATCACTACTCTAGTGTTCTTACCAGTTGCCTTACCATCAATCTATGTTGTCAAAGACGCAAGGCGCACTCAAGGCGTACAGGTCTCGCCCGGAGCCTAGGCGCAAGACACACGAGAAGCGAGGGCGTTTTAAAAAAGACGCATATAGAGAAAAAAAAATAAAAAAAAATATTATGCTTTGAAAATTAATACTATTCCACAAATATAATAAATCACCATAAATCCATTTAAAATCATGTAGTTAATAGTTATTACCAAAAGTTATACCAAAACTTCAACTAGGACTTATACAAACATTTACGGTTCAAAAGTGATACTAAAACATTAAAAAAAGCCTAGATTTGCGCCTGATGAGTTTAAGCTATCGTTATTTACCGCCTGCGCTTGGTTCCAAGCGTGCGCCTAGGCACTATTTTTCACAAAAAAGCCTAGATTAATATTATGCTTTGAAAATTAATACTATTCCACAAATATAATAAATCACCATAAATCCATTTAAAATCATGTAGTTAATAGTTATTACCAAAAGTTATACCAAAACTTCAACTAGGACTTATACAAACATTTACGGTTCAAAAGTGATACTAAAACATTAAAAAAAGCCTAGATTTGCGCCTGATGAGTTTAAGCTATCGTTATTTACCGCCTGCGCTTGGTTCCAAGCGTGCGCCTAGGCACTATTTTTCACAAAAAAGCCTAGATTTGCGCCTAAGCCACCACCAGGCGCTATAGGTGCGCTTCGCTACGCCCGAGGGCTTTTGACAACATAGCCATCAATTCAAATTATCTGATTGTTTTAACTCCATATTTAGAAAAAGACATCCATCTTCTGCTAGAACTGCAAAGACATGAGAACCATTGTGATGCAAACTGAAGCACCTTCAAATGGCTCAAAGCAAATTATAAATATACTAGAAGCAACCCCGCGCTTTGCTGCGGGACACACCGATTTTAAATGTAAATGTAGACGAAATAGTAATAATAACATTAATAATAAAAAGATAAAACTCAAATGTCGCAAAAATAAAAAAAAGAAAAAGAAAAAGAAAAAAAAGTCGTAGTTTCCTCAACCCCAATCTGCTAGGTTTGGTTTGGTTTATTTTTTTGCCTATCCTGATTTCCAGCCTATGCCAATTTGGCTAAAACCGGTTCTAATCATTATTAAAAGAACCCGATTCTCGTTTTCAACCCGGAATGGTTTGAAAAAAAAAAAGGCGAGTTATCTATATGCTCATTTAATGTAGTGGACACTTTTCGGACCATTTTTTTTATTTTGTCGCCAAAGAAGTTGAAAAATAAGTTTCTTAGCACATTACCTCAATATCCATTTAGTCTCAACAATTACATGTATTCTTAAGCACGGATATTGATAACAAACTTGAACCAATATGAATATCTAGTAATAACTGCGATGGTCATGACTCCTACGAATACTCTAATGACGACGGTAAATAAGAAACAACACGGTGAACAAATTGTGGTGGTTGGCGACAACGACGATAGTGGTGGTTATGGTTTCAGTGGTTGCTAGGGGTGGTGATGGTGTTGTACGAGGGTGACAAACCGACAACGACAATTGGTGGCCTTGATTGTCATCGGCTTCAAAAAAATACGACAAACACGAGGGAAAGCGGCAATGGATTTGAGGGCTTCAAAGGTTTTGACAAACAAGTTATCTTAATAGGAATTGCCCAAACTGACAGAAAGAGAGTAGAAGAAAATGAGATGCCATTTAGTTAATTCAATTTCATATTAATATTATGAACTCTAAATTTATATCTTCTTTCATTGTTTTTAATTAAATTTATATGGTAAAAAAATAGAGAAGCATCATGCAAAACTCTTGATCTTCATTATAACTTTTGGTAGTTCTTCTAGTTCTATTAGATATTTAATTATCACATTTAGTAATATTTAATAACAACCTTCTATTATTATTATAAATAAATTGACTTGTATTAAATTGTGCATTAAGTTTGTCATGTCAATCTAATGAAATTACATATTTGTCCATGTAATTGAATATGAAATGACGATTTTACCCGTCCAGAATACACTATATAGTAAGTATAGATATAGATATAGATTAATACCTATGCTTATTGAACAGTAATCGTATTTATGAGGGCTGGCCCACCTTAGTTACAAGCTTATTTGTATAGAAGATTATGGATAAATAAACAAATGATGTTGCAAATCAGTTGGTGTGGGTGTTCTTTGTGTTTGTGTGATACCCGGGTTCAAGTCAAGCGGCCTCCGGTTTTTTCCCTTTAATTTTTTTTCTTTTTGTTTTAAAAAACGTTCCAACTGTCCGGACACATGTCTTTTCCCCGTGCTTCCTCATACATATTGTAACACCCCGCCCCTCTCACCACCAATATTGTCCGCTTTGCCCTCCCAGAGCTCACGGATTTGTTTTTGGGTGCCCCGGTGGAGACTTCCCAGGAGGTCACCCATCCTGAAATTTCTCCCACCTGAGCACGCTTAACTGTGGAGTTCTCCTATCATCCACTAACATTAAGCCCCAAAACGCGTTGGTGATTTAAGAGGCAAGACATTACTTATGAACCAAGGATCTCTCCTGGCCACGGCCGATGTGGGATTTTCTTGGGGTGTCACATTCACCCCCTGTTAGAGTCTCATCGTCCCTGATGAGGTGTGTTCCTGGGGTGTCACATTCACCCCCTGTTAGAGTCTCATCATCCCTGATGAGGTGTGCACCCACCATCCCGAACGGCACAGGAGTGGCTCTGATACCATCTGTAACACCCCGCCCCTCTCACCACCAATATTGTCCGCTTTGCCCTCCCAGAGCTCACGGATTTGTTTTTGGGTGCCCCGGTGGAGACTTCCCAGGAGGTCACCCATCCTGAAATTTCTCCCACCTGAGCACGCTTAACTGTGGAGTTCTCCTCTCATCCACTAACATTAAGCCCCAAAACGCGTTGGTGATTTAAGAGGCAAGACATTACTTATGAACCAAGGATCTCTCCTGGCCACGGCCGATGTGGGATTTTCTTGGGGTGTCACACATATAAGTATATAACCATACGTATTCATATATCTGATCATATACACTCACACGATCCATCTCCTTTCTCTATCTGTCTCCTCTGATACGCCCACCGTTTCATCATCATCACCATTGAATCACCACCACCGAACCACCCCGTCTTTAACAACCCTCTGCAAAACCCCTACCACCGAACCAAAACCCTAGCCATCAGACCCGTCGAAGCACCCCCTGCAGTTTTAACTGCCACTGTCCGCCGCCATTTGCTTATATGTTAGGCGGATTCTTATGGTGTAACGGTTTCTCTTCCAAATGGTATGTTTTATTATTATTATTATTATTATTATTATTATTATTATTATTATTATTATTATTTGTTGAAGCCGTCTGCATGCATTGTCATTGTGTGGCCAAATCTGATTGTTTATTGCTTTGTTGACGCAGGTAGATCCAGGTTCAAACGGTTGTGTTACGGACAGGATAGTTTTTGAAGGATCTGATGTTCGTGCCTGTGTAAGGCTACTGTTTTCTGCTCATTGCTTTTCATTGTTTGTTAGCTTTAGATTGATTCGGTTTTTTGTGTAGTTGATATTGATTTGTATTTCTTTGTTTATGTTTGATAAGTTTAGGGGAGATTATATAGGGGATGCGGATGTCATTGTTGTTGATCAAGGTCTGTGTGGTGGTGTAGAGTATATATTGTGTAGGCGTTAAATTGATAAGAGATGTTTATATGGTAATATAGAGTAGTATAGGAGTTAGGTTTGTTTTTTATAGAGGTTTATGTGTAGGGTATATATAGCATAGGTGTTAAATTGATTATAGAGGTTTATGTGGTGATATAGAGCAATATAGGGGTTTGGTTGAAGTCGTCCTTAATAGAGGTTTATGTGGTGATAAAGAGTGCATATAGTATATAAGGTAGGTTGATAATGGGGGTTTGTGTGGTGTTGTAGAGTATTTATAGCATAAGACTTTTGAGAATGTTTGATATAGTTTTGTGCTTTCAATCACATGGTTGTCTAAGGGTAAAGCCGTTGGAATTAAGACAAGATCATAAGGATCTGATGAATTAATAGCGTGGAGTGTTATCAAGAAATCTAAGTTTATCATCCTTGATAAAGGTTTGTGTGGTGATATCAACTAGGTACATTATAGGTGTTATTGTTTTGTTAAATATTCGCTGTTAGTTAGTGTCTGTTGTCGGCATGGCTGCTAATGATGTTTGCTCAAAGCGACTTTTAAGCTCATCAGGTTGTTTGGGTGGAAAGTTTGTTTAACAGAACTTTAGACAGTTATATATTGATATTAAAAGGTTTGTTAGTGTGTTTACTTAATGATGATGATACTCCAAAACAAATACATGCTTGGTATTTGTTTGCTAAATGCATCAAAAGTTGTTGTGTAATATGTAGAGAAGAATGAGGGATATAAGAAGATAGGTGGTTAGTTTGCATAAGAAAGCGAGTCAAATAGATACGTAATTCCATTCCACTTTCTTGCTTAACATTTTGATTCCGTCCAATAATAATACTAATATTATACTAACTGTCGCTCAATTATCCTAACTAATTCAGTCACTCACTAGCTTCTTTGATTTCTTCTGATCATGAATAATAATCATAATAATAATAATCAGGTCAGTTTCTATTGTAATTTAGTATCATGCAGTTGTTGATATCATTGTGTTGTGTTTAGTAGTTCATGTAGTTTATGTTTGAAATGTCTTAGCCCAAACCATTTTCCAGTTCCATGTTAACTTATCTTGACCACCCCTGCCTTCTACGGTGTTGTAACTGTCATCACCCCCACCTTCTACGCCCTACCCAAAACGTAAAGCAGCCTGCTGATTGACAACAGATCACAGGGACGATGTTTCAGATGCAGATTCTATATAGCAGTGATAATGGTGTTGTGATGTTGATGTCACGGCAATTGAGATGGTACGCGTAGGATGATAACGTTAGTAGGCAGATCGCATTCTTTGTTCTGTGTTCCTTTCCACCAATTTTACCCTCAATGGTGGTGATGGTGATGACATTGGTGTTGGCAATAAAGTCCGTTTTAGCCTCAATGGTGCTGATGGTGATGCCATTGGTGTTGGCAATGAAGTCCATAAATCAGGGCGATGGTGATGTAGAGACTGCTCTGTTGAGTTTGTATTATACATAATATTAATAAGTCTTTGTTTGGTTTCTGTTGTTTAGGAAATTTTGCAATGTGAGGTGGGGTTTCCAGCTTCTGAAGGCACGTATCGTAGGCTAAGCTCGTGCGGCGGACGACTCTCTGGTTTTCTTTATACATATAAGGCAGTTCTTGATTCCTCTCCAAGTAGTAACAACTCTTGGAATATGAAGTATATGGCAGTTCTTGGTTCATCTCCAAGCATGTGACATCCGTCACTTTTCTTTATATATATATATATATATATATATATATATATATATTTAATAATAATAATAATATAAATAAAAAAAATTCAGATTTTATATACATTTTTTTTTCTTTTAACCAAACCCAATCAACCTTATAATCCACAACCCAATCCATATCCCTCTTAATCAATTCCTGAGCCCAAACACTTCGGCCCAACAGCAGGCCCAAGCCCACTCCTTCCCTTCCCCTTGTACCTGTTCAAAAAAAAAAAAAAAAAAAAAAAAACTAATCGCTTCTGCCAGGAATCGAACCTAAGCAGAAGCCGTAGACACACACACACGTAACCACTGGGCCAAGCCCTTGTTCCTGGTTTAATCCTAACCTACATTATATATAAACCTTGTTTCGCTGACCTCCTTTCCTTCTTCTCTGATGCTGAACGAACGCAGCAGCATGAGTGACCAAGAAGCTTCACCTTTGACCATCAATTTGACCTTTCATATGGCAACAATTGACTAAATTAATTAACGTGTAGAGTATCACGCGTATTAAACCCATTTAATCCGGTCAAAACATTCCCTTTTCTTTACACAAATCACGCATACACATTTAACCATGGTCAAAACTTACCAATTCGAACACCAAGCCATTAACTTATAAATTGATACCTTCTACACAAGCTAAACTCGCCGATTAACACTCCTGTACCTCCAATTTCTGTTATCAAACACGCATTCGAAGCTAATCGTTCACGTTTGACTTTTGGTTTGACCGAGCATAAACCCACGATTACGTATCTTGTAAGCTTTCTTTTTTTGTGGGTTTCATGGTACAACATCTCGTGAACAATAGCCCCAATGATTCAGGGGCTATTGAACACGAATTGAATGTGTTTAGGAATTAGGGCTCATTTGACTATTTGAAATAATTAGATTAAATATTCTATTTTCAAGAAAATAATTGTATAAAAATTATTTTCATACTTAAAACCTTATGTTGGGACTATATTCAACTTACAACTTTACAAAGAGACTTTTATTTATTTATTTATTAAATTTCTTATATTTAATAAACAATTTGTTTATTAATCAAATAAACGTTTATCCCCAATTCGAAGCCCTAGAAATACATGTATCTTAGAGTTATTTCCCTTACGCATTATCAAATACTTTAGGTTGATCATTTGGGAGTAATCTTAATTCATATTTCGTTGTCCAAGTCCAATTTCAAGCTATTACGTAAACTGTGAGTATTTCCTATCCCCTTTTTGCTTTTATTCATTTTTGGGGTGTTACATGTACACTATTACAATTTCAAATACAAGTTTACATTTTTACAAATACAATTCTAGTACTATGTGCATTGCTTACAACGTGCTTTATGCTTAGACAATACATGTGGATTACATTTGTACTTAGTGAAATCATTAACATGGTACAAGCCGACCTTAACATTGGATAGCGCTATTTGGATTGACAACCCGCCTAGATTGATTCTCCCCCTTTTTCATCGGAGAATCCGTGGCCAGTGTTAAGCTTTTTATCCATTTATTGGATAAGTACACTACAGTTCATGCAGTACATTATACAGTCACAGGGTTGATTTCGCTCATTTGTATGATACATAGTTTACATATTTGCACTGTAGCATACACTTGAATTGTATATCTTTTTAACTTACTATATATATCAAAACTAGGAATGCTCACCAACATTTCTTATGTTGACCAAACCTATTTTTGTACATGTTTCAGGTGCAGTTTGATCTAATGCTTTAGCAAGAGACTTTTAGTGCTTTATTTTATTTCAGTCATTTCCATATTTACATTTCATTTAGACAATGTAATTTCCATTATCATGTAAGACAATTCTGGTTTATTCAATAATATTTACATTTTAGTACCATGTGCTTTTGAACAATCGTCACTACGTGGCACCTCGATGATTCCGCCATCGGTTGGGGTGTTACAAAGCAGTAACAACTCTTGGAATATAATGAAGGTAAAATTTATCGTTCATAGTCTAAATAAATTGTAAAATTTTTCATATTACTGGTTTAAACTTATTTGACATACATAATATTAATAGAATTTTATGTCATTTCTATTGTTAAGGAAATTCTACAATGTGGGATAGAGGTCTTAGGGCCCAAAGACATATATTGTATGCTAAGCTCGCACAATGGACATGTACATGATGGGGAGCTTGATTCTCTGTTTGGAAAGAAATCAATTCCTCGAATTAAAATACAAGACAATTCTTGATTCTTCTCCAAATAGTAACAACTCATGGAGAAAAGTAATTTTTGTTGTTTGTATAATGTAGGTTCTTTTATAATGTCTTCGTTGTCATTGGAAAGTTAAAATGTGCTCTTATCTTTTCTTGCTATTGGGATTGCGAGGCATAGCGGCCCTGGTTTTGGAAAGGACAGTGGTGGAATGTGGGAGAATTTGTTACTAATAATAATTAAGGATGTTATTGAAAATTTTTGTATGATTTACACTGTGTAAATCTGCGATACACAAACTTTTACAACAATTACGCTGGTGTAAAAAACCAAACAAAACATATAATGAGGATGATTTACACCAGTGCAAATCTGCCATACACAACTTCTACAAAAATATACTAGTGTAAAAAACCAAACTAGATGATGGTGTGCTTTACATTCATATCTACACTGGTGTAACTGATGTTTTACACTGGTGTTATCTTACATCAAAACGACTATACATTCATATTTACACTGGTGTAAACTATGTTTACGCTAGTGTTTTCTTACATCAAAACGTCTATACATTCATATTTACGCCGGTGTAAACTGATGTTTACACCAGTGTTTTCTTACAAGATACTACACCATTCATCGTCGTCTCCACAGCATCGGCTCCTTAAACGCAAAACATCATCTTCTTCGCAGTATCATCTCCTGACAAAAACCCCCAAAACTTTCAACATAAAAAACCTATCTTTTCACCATAACATCATTAATAATAATAATAATAATAATAATAACAGAAAATAATAATAATAATAATAATAATAATAATAATAATAATAATAATAATAATAATAATAATAAAAACATACCCTCTTTTGAATCATCATCACCACCGTCTGAATCAGATCCATCACCCCTCAGCCACCACTACCGTTTCCCACCACCACCGTCTCCCACTATCGTCTTCATCATTATCACCACCGTCCGCACATCAGATGCGTCCCTCAAACCACCCATCAACCCACCCCTCAACTACCCAACGACCGACCCTCCAACAAAACCCCCCCAACAACCCACCTGCAAACCACCGGCGATTCACCTCCAAAACACACCCATCACCTGAAAAAACCATCAGCCACTACCCTTCGTCGACCACCCCCACCCCCTCCTCTTCAACCCGTCCTCAGCCTCAAACCACCTCCACGTCCTCAGCCATCCCCAACCGTCCTTCGCCATCCCCAGATCTCGTTTTCTTCTTTTATGAGAGAGAGAGAGAGAGAGAGAGAGAGAGAGAGAGAATCTGATGTGTGTGAGAGATAGAGAGGTGTGTGAGTTTATTATTATTATTATTATTATTATTATTATTATTATTATTATTATTATTATTATTATTATTATTATTAAAAGAGTTTACCTAGGGTAGGGGTGGGGTGGGTGGGGTGTTATTACTTAAATCCTCATGATTATTGTGTGCAAAAGACTTTATTACGCTTAATTAAAAAAATACAAAAAAAACTATAAAGGTGGTGAGGTGTCACTTTGTGAATGGTCCAATGGAGTTCTTTAGTTCTCACAACTTATGTGAGTTTTCACATGATCCGGATTCTATATAATATATATATATTTATATATTAAATGAAAAATAGGTTATTGTATTCAATAAAACAAATGTCTTTAAAGAGACTTACAAGTGTGAACGTGGAACTAAAAAAACAATATTAAATTACTAATTTAACGCAAGAATAGGTAAACTATTTGATCATGTATCCAACTCAACGTACACTTGTAATATACTCGCTCAAACCCTTTACCAAATCAACGTAAACGTTCAGCAAAATCACCAAGATTTCCCATGTCTAAAACAACCATAATTGACCCTTTTACCCCTCAAACAATTCTACTCTTGACCCATAACCTGCTGCTCAGAACTGAACCCGCAACCCGCGACTTGCATGACCCGTTAAACTAACCCATTAACCCAACATCTTCTTTCTCTTTTGTTTGAACCACACAGATTCCTTGCTCGATTCTTGCTTCCACATAGGTTGTTTCTTGCTTCAGTTGTCTCTTACTTAATAGGTTCACATCAACTTGACTTGCTCTTGCATCTTGCTAGATCACTTCCTTCTTAACCTGTTGCTTTCTTTCTACTTCATCCCTAGTGCTTGCTAACTTAATCTTCCACAGCCAATGTAGCATTATAATTAAACCACAAATAAAGAGTCTTCCTTCTTCATGCATCGACAAGTTATCTAAATCTGATTTGCCATTTTTTTCTTGCCATCTCACACAACCACGAAAACCTTGGTCACAACAAATCACAATCACACATATTGTTTCATCACACAGGTCTCATTCACACATATCTGATGCAATTTTGCATTGCATCTGATTTCATACGGGGCCGATTGCCATCATCAGTTAATACTCTTTGCTTTTAGATTCACAAAGAATCTTGCTTCTTGTTACATCATCCACTACTAGAAACGTGTCTCTTTTGCTACAAAATTTTCCTACAGGAAAAAACGAGTTACAAATTTTGACAAAATTGTTACTCATTTGTGACGACCAAAAACACCCTTATTTTATTTTTTTTTGACAAATTTGCTATACAATAACAACAAATACATAGAAAATTGCGTAGGAAATGCATCACAAATTTCTCACGCCATATTTTTGTAGGAAATACGTTGAAAACTGCGTAGTGCATGTATAGTAATTGGTTTCCGATGAGGGTTTTTTTAACATCAAGGTTTCGTTGCAAATGCGTAGTAAATTCAAATTTGTCACGCATTTAAAACAAAACCATGATGTTAGAAAAACCCTCGTCGGAAACAAATTACTACACATTACAACGCAATTTTCAACGTATTTCCGACGAAATTATGATCTGAGAAATTTGCTATGTATTTCCTACGCCATTTCCTAAGTATTTGTCTGGCATGTGCATATATATACATAATTTTTCAATTAATTTAACACACGGTTAGTTTTAATATTTATAAAAATGGTTTAGACCTTAACATTAAAACACATACAAAAGGATAAGTGTACCCTATCATATATGTAGTAAAGTATAGATAAGAACCAGATGGCGATCCATGGACGCAAGCGGATGTAATAGTACTAAAACGTTGTCCCCGATTTTACCAGTAAGATATAGTTTGAATATGTTTAAACTAAATTAATCTAAAGTACTAAATTATCATAAGTAAGACTTCAAATACCAAATATATATGTAAATCTATAATATTAACAACCTAAGCATGTTAACTACATAACATATGTAACAAAGGTGCATTATCAACATTCCCATTTTCAGACAATTAGTATCCCTTTCGGGAATCGTAACATGACAATTATTTAGAAAGCTAACACGATAAACACACGTTAACCACTTAAAATTGTTCATAGACGAGCTATTGATATAATCTCATGCAAATGTTCTAAAGATAAGTTAGTCATCCGTTAAGAGTTTTCTAACCTCACAAATCAAGGAAAGCAATACCGAATACACAATGCAACAACCAAGACCAGCATAAAGTAGAGCATATAACAAACTATTCCATTTTACAAACTTTGAAAACAAATCCACTAAGATCGTCATTTTCACCAAAATAACTAACAAAGATAATCAACCGTGTCAAAGATCTGTAACAACACCATTAAGCCGATTAAACCCTTTTACATGTAGATAAGCATTCCTGATCATTATTCGACTAACTTTTACTAAACAATACCCATTTCCAGTTTCATGGTGTAAACACGTTACAAGTTTACTAGTGAGCGATTAACCAAACAGTTTTTCAACATGTATCCGACTAACCAAAACCCTAATCATCAAAGTTATATGAACATTCCAGGAATCCAACAACAACGAAACATGTGTGCAATATGATCATCAAGATTAAATCATGAAGAAACTCAAATTAAATCATATAAAATGCGATTAACATATAAAGATTGTTTAAACTATCAAATACTAATGTTTTTACTCGTAGGTTACAATAACTAACATAAACATCACATACAAGCTTACAAAATAAGATTTGAATAAGAAACAAGTTTAGATATCAAACCATAGAAAAGCTAAATGTGATGGATTGGATAATGATAATAGGCTTTAATCGATTCCCGAGCTTGATATCAACCTTCACAACAGCTCTTCAGGTCTAGAAATCACCCAAGATCGCAGAAAATTACCCAATACTAGATCTGTGGACAGCCTGCCCTGTTTTATATAGTTTTCACTTTCACACAGTCGTGCAAACGAGTTGCACGTCGTGCACTTTAATTTTAATCGTGATGTAATCAGTCGTGGGCCAGGCAAGTGGGTCAAGTAGACGATTTGACAAAATAAAGGTGCATGATCATGCACTTGGTTCGCACAATTATGCAGTGCCGAGTGTTACCGAGAATAATGGTTGCATTTTAGTCACACTGCATGTGCTTCCGAGGATTTTAGACCCGCATGATTGTGCACATGGTCCACGCGGTCGTTGTGATCCTGGATTACCGAGAAACCTCGTGTGCACTGGCAGTGCACCTGAGCTAAGCAGATCAGCACGGTCGTGCACTTTGGTTGCACGACCATGCAATTGGGTCAGAAGGTCCAGAATGTGCAGGAAGTGTCTGTTTCGTCCTTTTTTCGCTCGTTTCCTTCAACTTCATCTTTGGAGCACCATTTAGGACCTACAATATCAATAGAACGAGGTTAAGTACCAAATCTATGGAATTAAAGTCGAAAACGCGCAATTTAGGAGTTTAATCGGGGACTTAGATATTTATATTTTAACGTATATCATTATCCCTATCATGTAGCAATTTTTTTTTTAAATTAGAGTTTTTTTGTCGTCACAAATGTATAGCAACTTTGTTAAAATTTGTGACGCATTTTTTTTCCTGTACGAAACTTATCTAGCAAATGACCAGTTTCTAGTAGTGATCACCATGAATCACATATATTCGTCACCCTTTTCGTTCACACGTAACCCGTCCACTTAGAACACTTCTCTTTCAATTCCGACAGATGCTTTGCAACACTCACACTGAGCTCTTACTTGATCACACAGATCGTAACACTTCTCGGCCTCCTTCGATTCACTTCGAACCGAGTTTGGTTCACATAGAACCTTCGCTATTCTTCCCGCTCACTAAGAACCATTTTCTTTCGGTCTTCTTCTGGTCTGGATTTTCTCGGTCTAGTTGTCGCCGATCCTTTGCGGCTTATCGGTCTCACGCCTATGGTCTTCTTAGCGAGTTCTTAGGTTTCTCTTCAAGCCATTCGGTCTACTACGGCTTCGATCTCTTTTCGCCAGTCTTTCTTTCTTACACCGGTACGGTCATATTCCGGTGACTCGGTCTTCTTTAATGATCAACAGTGCTCTTTTCATCGTTGCTATTTATGTGGCGCGGTCTCTTTCTTCCTTCTTTCTTGCAATCCCAGATCTTCTTTCTTCATTCTTTCTTTCTTTCTTTCTGGCGACCGCAACCCAAGGCTGCTGCCCTACTTTGGAGAGTTCTCTAAACGACTCTCAAAACAGCCTCTTTGCCTTCACCTGCTCTTATACCAACTGTTGGTTTCAGGCCCTAAACACACACACAACACTACCCACGTGAATATGAAATGAAAATATGCTCTTTAAACAAACTGTAATTTATTATCAAAGAGGTTCAATAAACTAATACTACAACTATTTATACTAAACACAAAGCACATGCAAAATTATAAGCTACTACTTTATAGCAACAAACTCCAACTTTCACCTCCATGAAACTTGGTCAAACTTGACATCTTCTAAATTAATATTAACCAACCAATGTCGATAACCCATTTTCTAACCCATACCCATAATCGACTAGACCCCTAAGCAATCCGAGACGATTCGAACCATCAAGATTAACCCAACACAGACCACACGTCGTACTCATACCCGACCGCTACGAAACCTCATTTCCCAACAAGAGGGATCCATAGTAGACCCGCCGTATACCACACCGCCAATGACTAGACAACAATTTAAGATAAGGAAACACAATGACATCCCAACCCATGCGATACCAACATCGCCGCCACCTAAACCTACGACCCTAAAACCTACACACTTACCTCACTATATATTGTGCAATAGAAAACAAATATTATGCCCGTAATATATGTCGGAAAAAACATACATTTGCCAATACACCTAAACACTTCCTTTCTCTCATGATCCATGTGATAGCCCGTATTTTCAAGTTCATACTTGAACTAAACTCTAGTTAACTTGTACATACATTCACAGCATTTTACTTAACTGGAGTTAGTTTGGTGAGTCACACATTACACAGTTATAGGTTGATAACTGCATGAAATGGTAATTTGGGGAATTACCGGACTACATACACGAGTATTGAACCCCAAACGTTGGTGAAATAATAAAATAAATAATTATGAAATGATTGTTTGATATTATTTGCAATTATGTGCTTGTGTGGAATTAATTGTGAATTAGTATACAAGTACGTTTATTTAAGCGAAACACGTCTCGTAACCAACACTCGATGAATCAGCAAGATAATTCGGGTCTAAAATTATTGGGTTGGATAGTGGTGGTGCTGGGTTAAGTGTTTAAGGCCCAAAATAAAAAGGAAAACAAAAAATATATATAATACTTGAGCCTAGCCCAACCGAAGCTGGACCAGGCCCAAGACGAACAGACACGCGCCGCGTACCATGGGCGGCCCAAGGCCAGCCTCCGCGGCCTGCGAGGGAAGCCCAGATCGTAGAAACCGACCTAAACACCTGTAAATTGATTTTTAACCCCACTTTTTATAATCACACAACCCTAATTCCATTACGAAAACATAAACCCTCAACACCTGCTAAAGCTCAAGAACATCATTCGGGAGGCTTGGAAGGTGTTCGGTTTTCTTGCTTCAAGTGCTTATGGTATATTATCTTAACCTTTATGTGTTAATCTTCTTAATTATGTTTTAAAACACTAAAAACTCGATTGTCCAGATCTGATGTAAACTTTTTATAACATAAAAATGATCTTAGACAAGGATTAACCGAATGAATAGCATGGTTATATGATTATTATGATGTATATTGAATGAAACTTGCATGTTAAGGAATATTGATGATCTAGGGTTTGTAGAGATTGATATTCATGATGAATCTTGCATGATGCATCCGTTATATGTTATTCATGTTGTATGATGTGTCTATGATCTTGTTTAAGCAATATTGTGAATATAGGGTTTGTTAATGTTGAGATTTTGGTATGTTTAAAAGTGGACATATTGTATGTAGTAACTTGTAGGACAAGTAACGTGGGTTTGGATTACTTGTTTTGATTGTTATTTGGTTCTAGAATATTGGTTATGATCTTAGGTTTTCAGAATGTGCAAGTTTGCTTGATTTGAATATTGTTTACTATGTTTTTGGAATTTATACAATCAAAGGTTAAACCTGATTTTTGGATTACTAATTTGGGTCAACTTTAAACGACCGTTAACTCGAGATCTACAAAGATTTAGGTAACGATTGGACATTAGATGGATACATGAATAACTCGGCTTTTCCAAGTGTATTCATCCCGTTTGGATGAATACACAATTTTTAAGAAGTTTTCTCGTAAACTAACCTAATGTGAATGTCACAGACATGAACTATTGACCTTTTTTTCTACCAGTGTTGATAGATACTAGTACTAAGGCAAATTGTTAGCTTATGTAGGTTCCCAATAATATTTTTGTTTAGTTACAATGAGTGGGTTAGCAACCCCTGACGCGCTCAAAAACTGATGGTATTTTACAACATTGGAACTTTTACTTTTGCTACTTAAACTGTGAACTCACCAACTTTATGTTGATATATGTTAGCATGCTTTTGTAGGTCGTTAGGTTTGAGCACGCTAGGTCAATAGGTCATGCATCATGTTTGTCATGGTACATTAAACATTTATGAACTATTTTATCATTTACTTAACTTTTACTTTGGTTTGGGCGTGTTTGTTTTACGCATGACTATTTAATTTAACTATTTAGATTTCGCTGCCGCATTTCATAAAAATTTGAATTGGTTATTAAACTTGGTTTTTGAGAAGTGCAATTTTTTTTTGTAAAGGATACCTCTGAGTAAATATTAAGATACCCCTAAACAACTATTGATTTCAATGTTTAGACATACGGTATTTGAGGTTTTTCCGGCAGGCATGCGAGCTCTGCAACTAGTAGTCTGGTAGGAAACAGAGATGTGAAAAAGAAGAGAAAGAAACCACATAAATAATATCTTTTTTCAAAGTGAACTCACCTTTTAGCTTTATTACATGCCACTATATTTATTTGCACTAGTCCAAATTATATTTTTATTTTTATATTCTAATTTTTGTTGGTTCCTTTTTTCTTTCAAAAGTAGAAACGTAAAAACTCACATTTTTAATATTTACTTTATATAGATTATTTGTTATAATCTTCTTGTCATTTTTGTGTGAAATAAATATTGCTTAGAAAGATATTTTAAAAAGACTCAAATCAATTATTTTTGTTTCATGCAATGGTGGGGTGTGTGACCTACTTATTCCTAAAAAAGACGAAAGAAAGTCGTCGTCCAAAACAAAATTATATACTAATTATATGAAAACCTTAAATTATCACGGTTTTTACAACGATTTTTAGACATGTGAACTTGAAGATTTTAATTATCAAGTCAACAATAATAATAAGTTGATTTTATGTATACTTAAAAAACAAAAATAACTCTATTACGACGCTCAGATGGAAATCTATAATACTTAATTAACCTAAGAGATAACTCATCTTTATAAATTGAGAACTTAGATATCTCCTTCATTTACTACTTTAAGGACCTTATAGTTACCATTTGTATCGGAAGAGCATAATTTTCTAATGGAAGGGAGCCAGGGACGACATTGACTTTAAAAACCAAAATGGGAGAAATCTATTAGTTATGTTTTTTAACTTAAATTTTATCGTGTTTTTTTCATTATTGTATGAATGTACCACAAAAAAAAAAAAAAATTGGGATACCCCTGACTTTTTGGGCTAGATCCGTCACTGTTGGCAGGTTTCGCCGTTGCTAACGGCCATGACACCATTTGTGAAATTTTAGAGAGACTAGCACTAGATTACCATAATGATTTTTTTTTAACGGTAAATTTCTACTCCTTGTGAGACTTGAACCCATTACCTCCCCCTTAGGTGTTCCTAGAAGCTTTGCTTCTACCATTGACCACCAACCCAATGATTTATCTGTCATATATAAAGAAAAATATACAACTGTGTTCCAAAACTTTGACCAAGCCCTGGGTTGACATCAGAAAGTAAACTTAATTTCTTAATTAATTTACTAACATCCAATTATTCATTTGCATATTTTAAGGAAATTCTCCAGCTATTCAATGGCATCATCCATCTATATATACAGACATATACTTACATTTCCAGTAGCAAGCTTCTTCATCCACAACCTTCTTAGTAGACACCATATATTCTCAAAGAGAGCTCATCAATGGAGACCAAAGTGGTAGGTTTCTGCGCCATTGTGGCAGTGCTTGGAATAATATCTGCGGCCTCCGGTTTTGCGGCAGAGTTCACAAGGGTTAAGGTAACTAACTAACTACAATATATTACCGGTCAGTTAAAATTTAAGATACTTTTAAGTATAACAAGAGATGTGCCTAATGGGCATATATATGCATGCAGGCAGATGATGTTTATATTTATGCTGATTCGTGTGTATATCCAAGTAGTCCAGCTCTTGCTCTTGGAATCATATCAGCCGTATTCGCGATTATTACACAAGTTTACATAAGCATTACATTTGGTGCTTGTAGATGTTGTAGAAATGACCCTAATTCGACCCCTATTTCAAAGCTCCTTTCTGTATTGTCATGGTACTAGACACATGATCTTGCTATTTATTTTTATCATGGTTATCTTATATATTATCATAAATAAAACTAATCTAGTGTTACATATTCAGGGTAGCTACCGTTATAGCTGTGCTTCTATTGCTAACAGCTGCTGGACTGAATAATAAAGAAGGTGGACAAGTTGACTCATATGGTTATTTTACATGTTATGTTGTGAAGCCTGGGATCTTTGCAGCAGGAGCTATTTTAGCTCTTTTAAGTGCGGTTTTTGGTATTGCTGCTTATATTACCGTAGCTCCACCAGCAATACAAACCACCACAAACCCTGCGGTCGCGCTCCCTATGGGTGTGAATGTTGATCCTGAAAAGAGCCCAATGCCTTTCATTCCTCAGCAATACCCTCCTCAGCAATACTCTCCTCAGCAATACCCTCCCCAACAAACACCTCAACAATACACGCCGCAATACGCTTAAAAATAATGATTCGAGTTGTTATAATGGTTTATAAATTTTTATTGGTGTGTTATTCATTTCTAGCTTTGACATTGTATTATCTCAATTTGTATCCTTGGCTTTCTTGAATGGAATAAAACTATTAACTATTTTTATTTTATGTTTGTTTTAGCATAATAATAGCTTGATATGATGTGATATTATTATTAAAAATATATATGTAAAAGAAGTCGCATGGAGTATTCTTTGCACTAATATGATTATAGGTATCTAAAGTAATTAATAATATTATCTGAAGTAGATTTCAACGATAGAAAAATCGTAGACATGCATATGTATTAGCAAGACTTAAGTTTCCTAATTCATTGTATATAATTGTATTTAATTGTAGTCAAATAAATAGAATGATTCTAGTCAATTAGAGATTGTAACTTATGTATCTTTTTTTTTTTTTTAGTCTTAACATTGGCTAATATACATGTATTTATACCATTGTATATAATGAGATATCATCAAGCCTTTACAGCAAATATTCCTACAATACTATTAGTTGCATATGGTATCAAGAGCCTAATTACAAAACTCCCACGAGTTCTCCCAGATCCGCCTCTTTTTTTCTTTTCCCTGTCATCCCTCTGCACTTCATCTTCTACATAAAAAACCATACCATGGCCTCCAAACGAATCATCCCTCTCACAGCCGCCAACCACTTTCCCATCAAGCTCACTTCAACCAACTTCCCCTCATGGAGAAAACAAGTTCTTTCCACACTTGTTGGTCTTGATCTCGACCACCACATCACCGGAGTGATTGAACCTCCGACCAAACACATCACCACCGACGACACTACAAAACCCAACCCAGAATACTTGATTTGGTACCGTCAAGACGAGATGATTATCAGCGCCCTTCTTGGCAACTGTTCTGATGCCATCCAACCACTGATGTTCTCAGCCGAAACGGCCCATCAGGCCTGGGATACGCTTAACTCCAGCTATGCCAGCGGATCTCGTTTCCGCATCATCTCCCTCAAGTCCAAGCTCTCCAGAAACACCAAAGGCTCACGCACTGTGACCGATTTTCTACATGACATGAAATCCATTGCGGATGAATTGGCCATTACTCAGAGCCCTATTGATGAAGAGGACCTGGAGATTCATTCCATGAACCAACTCGGCAACGAATTCACAGGTCTTGTCCAGTCCCTGAAATCTAGAGACACAACCATCTCCTTTACTCAACTCTTTGATAAACTACTGGACCATGCATGAACGACAACTCAAAGACACCACTACTGAAGCAACTATTACCACTGTCAACCAAACACAACGTCATTCTAATGGCTGCTCGTTCGCTTCTTCAAAAACATGCTTGATCTTCACCTAGGGTCAAACAACATTAAACAACCCGTTAGACGGTTAAACAAGTTATATAGAATAAAATTGAATGGAAAATTGAATTCTAACAAGCAATGCTAGTTTGAGGAAATATCATCTGCTCAGTTTTTCCTCTAGTCTAAACAATCCTCTGGTCTGAGCAAACATCCTTTGCTCATTCTTCCTCTGGTCTAAACATTCCCCTGATCTGAGCAAACATCCTCTGCTCATTCTTCCTCTGGTCTAAACAATCCCCTGGTCTGAGCAAACATCCTCTGTTCATTCTTCCTCTAGTCTAGACCATCCTCTGGTCTGAGCAAACATCCTCTACTCATTCCTTTGCAATTACAACCCCGAGGATTGTTCATGCGTCGGTATTCAATCAAGTTTTACACGTTTATTTAAGAAAAAGATCTTTGATCCATTTACCCTTTCTTAACGCGATAATTAACCTTCAATTAAGGCCGTCTTTAGGATTACTTACTGATTAGTTTAATTGACCCATTATTTTGTATTGTATGCATACTATCATGGTAGAGTCTACAAAGAATGAGTTTGATTATCTACTATTGCATATATGGGTTATAACAATTTCTCATTCTTGTTAAAATAACCTCTTGTGATTCCGAAATTTTGCATATAAGGCTTGACAAGGTGTCCGTCCATTCGAGTCACTCTACCGTTGTGGCAACGCCTTGTGTCCATGTCTACATGTGCCACTTCTCGTGGTCATACTTGCCCGGTCTATGTGACTCATGATACGAATTAACTTATGAATTATATGCCACTTGGAAAATCACAATAGTATTTCAAGTCCTACGACACTCCCATTGGTACAAATTCAAAGTAGGCATACATATCTATATAAAGTCATGGTAGTGACTTACCTTACTCGTGCCCCTTTTGCTTCAAGTCTTTACTCGAGTGGCTCCCCGTAGTCTCTAGCTTTATACCTAAGATTGAGTATTTCACATACACATTTAGGTACTTGCTCTTAGGCACGATATTATGTAATCATACAAGTTTCAGCAAAAGAGTATATGCCCAATTGAAATCGAGCTTGATTGAGACGTTTTATCAAACACTTGGTGGACGAGATTTTATAAGCATCATTTATTGGTCATCTAGACTATAAGGATTATAATCATATCAAATCCAAGGCTTATATCATACAATTAACACCAGATTCATCATCTTTCACAATTAAAGATTTCAAGCACACACAATATTACCAAGAATCCTAGCTTTTCCTTACAATCCATAAGACCCACCAAGTTCATGCCATGAACTTTAAAGATTTCTCCATCTAGGTTTATGTTATCTTGATTTCTCAAGTTTTACTTTGATTTAAGGCTCCCTCGTACCAGAGTCACCTTTATCAACTAATAATCTATCAAAATCATGACTTCACAAATCCCCCCATCTTTACTCAAACCCACAATACATCAATTTGAGTGAAATAGATGTTACCTAGATGATTATTAGGCCTTAGATGACTGGAATTTTATGCATGCAGGTTCCAACACCTTGATTCTTGGCTAAATTTTACTTATTTTGAAGATTGGGTTGTGTGTGTTGGGTGTGATTGGCGTGAAAGAAAACTAGGGGAATGAGTTTCCGTGGTTGTTTGCTAGTATTTACAGACACATGTTTGGCTATTTAGCAGTTTTAGCCTTTCAAGTAGAGTTTTTAAAGTTAACACATTAAACAATATTATACAAATTGGTTTTGCAATGAGCTTTTTTAGCTTTTTCTTGCTTTATTTTAAGCCCCGGAATGTTATTTAATAAAATATAGCATATTACCGAATTTGGGGCGTTACAACTGCACTTACAATCCCCTAACTTTTTAATAAACTTTTTAAAATGTCATTTTGATCCCCCTCCCCTTAAAGATTTATGTACTTATATGTACGTATGGATCGGTATAAAATTAATTTAATTGGTTTACGTTTTTGACATATTTTTTTCCCGAAATGAGTGTGGTAAAATATAACATGTTTTCATGCTTATTTTTTGTATGTCTATAGTTGGTCTACATTATGACATAAATTTTGTTTGGATCCGGGTTGGGTCAAATATAATACATTTTCATTAGACGGTATAAATTAAAGTTACTTACATTTCAATGCCCACTGCAACACGTTGTACCATTCTATAAATTAAAAAAAAAAAAAAAAAAAACACTATTTACTTGTGTGCTTATTTTTACGTACATGTCAGTATAAATTTAAGTAGGTTTACGTTTTGACATAAACTTTATTTTATATATAGAAATGAGTTGGGTCAAATATAATACGTTTGCGTGCTTATTTTATGTACAATTTAGTTGGTCTATATTTTACGTTTTGACGTCATCACAATTTTTTTTAAAAGGTAAATTTCATTCAACAAACGTCACGAGTTGTCCTCGAAGCAAGGACACCCGAGCAAACAAACGAAATTACATCAACTCTGTGACACCCCAGGAACACACCTCATCAGGGACGATGAGACTCTAACAGGGGGTGAATGTGACACCCCAGGAAAATCCCACATCGGCCGTGGCCAGGAGAGATCCTTGGTTCATAAGTAATGTCTTGCCTCTTAAATCACCAACGCGTTTTGGGGCTTAATGTTAGTGGATGAGAGGAGAACTCCACAGTTAAGCGTGCTCAGGTGGGAGCAGTATCAGGATCGGTGACCTCCTGGGAAGTCTCCACCAGGGCAACCAAAAACAAATCCGTGAGCTCTGGATGGGCGACCCATCGGGGCAAAGCGGACAATATTGGTGGTAAGAGGGGTCGGGTGTTACAGATGGTATCAGAGCCACTCTTGTGCCGTTCGGGATGGTGGGTGCATACCTCATCAGGATGGTGCGGACAATATTGGTGGTAAGAGGGGCCGGGTGTTACAGATGTTACAAACTCTAACGGATATTTACACCAAACGTTCCATTCTATACCTTTCATACTATATTTATTTTTAAACCAAATATACGAAGTCATTTTGATGCTTTCAACCACTTCTGTAGCTCGACGTCGTTTACCTTGAAAAAATGCGATCATTATGCTCATTCCAAATGATCCACATTGGTAATCTTCATTAAATAACTAACATCAAAAACACTCGACGGGTTCAAGCGGCACCAGGATTCCACATGGCTCCAAACCTCAGCTGCAAAGAAGCAGCCCGTAAATAGGTGGGTAGAAGTTTCAGCATCCGCGTCGCACAGCCCACATAATTGACTTTGAATGTTTACCCCATGTTTGTACAATTCGGCTTTAGTTGGCAACCGGTTAAGAATCGCTCTCCAAACCATAATCTTACACTTTAATGGAGCCCAACCTTTCCATTTCATCTGCATATCATTGACAGGTCGCGGATAGCTCGAAATCAACCTTCTGGCACTGTTAACTGAGAATTCGCTTGATCCGTTTGGTTTCCATCCCCATTTATCATCACCACCCTTCCAAACATAATCATAGATGTCTACCATGAGGCTGAACATTTCTGAAACTTCAACAGCGGAAGAGGGAGCTGTACGCCAATCCCAAAGCATAGATTTAGTACCAGAAACGACTTGCAGTCTATCCGGAATAACAGCCCATTTTTTTCTTTTCAGGTCTGAATAAATGCGGGTGGGTTAACCGGAGAGGTTCTTCTTGAAGCCAAGAATCCATCCAGAAACTAATAGTTGACCCATCACCCACGATTCCTTCAAAATAATTCCCAAGAGTGTTTCCGGACCAAATCTTTTTCCCGCTTATCTTTACTATTTGTTTCCAACAACCGCTAGCCGAAACCGTACTCGGGAGGAACGACCAATTTCTACTAAACCCATGACATCCGATCACCACTTTCTTCCATAAGCAATTACCTCCGGTTTTAAAACTCCACGCCCATTTAAGGAGGAGCGTGTCGTTAACATCTTCTAGTTTAGAGATTCCTAAACCACCCTCCTTTTTAGGTGTCGTAATGATGTCCCATGCAACCCAATTGATCTTTTTTTCTTCACCACAACCCGCCTATAAGAATCGTCTCATAATCGTTTCCATACTTTCTATAACCGCCTTAGGAGCTTTATAGAGTGAAAGATAATAAATAGGTAAATTCTCCAGAACTGATTTAATAAGTATCACCCGACCACCAATAGATAAATGCTTCGCTTTCCAACTGGTTAGACGATTCTTGAGGGTATCCAAAACCATATTCCAATTATTAATTCGAGTTATCTTAGCGCCCACTTTAATCCCCAAGTAAACGAAAGGGAAAGCTCCTCTTCTACACCCCAAAACTTCCAACATACTATCAATCTCCCCGTCTTCCGTACCAATCCCGAATAAATTAGACTTGTGAATGTTAATATGAACACCCGAGCATAAGTAAAAAATATGAAGGATACGAGCCGTGTTTTGAAGATTCTCCCAAAACCATTCACCCATAATAAGTGCATCACAATATACAAAAACTAAAATTACTAGTTATATTATATTCCTCCATGAAACAAATAATATATTTGAACAGCAAAACAAGCGTTATGTTACCTTACACATAAATTAATTTTTAACCACATTTCAGCATCAAAACGTTAGAAAAATGTAGCATCCTCCATAGTTTTTCAACCACAAGAGTGTAATCTAATTTCCATTCACATACAATGATGTCATGAACATCCAAGACACATCTAGAACCAACACCAAAGACTTTTAACAACATCACCTATGTTTTTTAATAAATAAAACAACAATGGGCTTCCTTAGAACAACAGTTACAGCAGCAGCGTCAACAACGACTGCCATTACAGCAGCTCTAGCTTTCAACTCCATCTCACCATCTTCATCTTCATCCTCATCACATAATAATAATAATCACAAACCCTTCTTTAATCAACCCTTTAAATCCCCAAATCGTTTGGGCCTCATCAAGACTCTCACCAACCCTCCTTCTGCTCTTCAAATGGACACTAAACCTGCTCCAAAGGTTGCACCTTTTTATTTGATTTGAACTCTTTTTGTTAATTTGAATATGGGTTTTTCTGGGTTTTTGTTTTAATTTGTGGGTTTTTGTTTTCTTGCAGATTGATGCTGAATTACCTGAAGTTATGGTGAGTTTTTTTTTAAATTGAATTTGTTTTTTTTGTTGGGTTTTTTATTGATTGGATTATTAATTTTGTTCTGATTGTGTTGTGATTGTAATGATCTTATGCTTTCTTGGGTGTCCCTATTAAAAGAGTGTCACAATCGGGTTCGGGTTGTTTGGTTATCGGGTCGGTAGTTTGGGTTTGGAGATACACGTTAATAAGCTCTCATAAGTTGAATTGATGTAGTTCGGGTTAATCGATTATTTGGGTTTTTGATGCTTGAAGGTCTAACTGATACCCTACCCTAATAACAATTGGTTTTCCGGGTATTCGGATAACGGGTTATTTTCAGTCAGGTTAATTGGGTACATAGTTAATAATAGCGATTATAGCGCCCACTATAGCGAATAATGTAGCGTAGCACTCATGTGTCGCTATATGGTTGACAGTGACAAATAGCAATTTTTTTGTAAATTTTTTTTTAATTTTTTGGTAAAATATACACATAAAATATCTCAAAAATTTTCTTCTAGTGTATCGCTAAACATGTTATCGCTATCGCTACATAGCGTATAGGTAACTTGTCGATATCTATACTTGTTGATATCGTCCGCTATTCGCTATTGACAACTATGATTGGGTACGACTAAAACCAACGTGTCTAATAGAAAAACATTTGACAATTAAGGATTCAATTTGGTAATCTTAGATTATGTATTTGATGCAATTGCAGACAGAGTTCATGGTGGATATGAGTTGTGAAGGTTGCGTTAAAGCTGTCAAGAATAAGTTAGAGGGAGTAAGTGGTCAGTATGCTAGCACGATGACGTTATAGTTCTATGTTTTTGGTGTTTTATGTGTTCATCATCTTGTTTACTAAGCTGCTTCTGTTTGTTTTATGATCCTTTAGGAATTAAGAGCATTGATGTGGATTTGAGCAATCAAGTAGTTAGAATTTTCGGTTCTTCACCGGTAAAGACCATGGCGGAGGCCTTGGAGCAGACGGGTAGGAAAGCCCGGCTAATCGGTCAAGGCTTACCTGGAGGTTGGTTCTTTGTTTTCTCATCGCTGTCTGTCTGGATGCTATGGTTTTTAACTCTCCTGTTTTGAATTTTGATCGACCCATCTTCTTTAAATCACTGTTTCGTTGTTGATGCATATAGTTGTTAAGGCATTGATTTGGGATTAAGGAAGCCATTTGTTAGTGCATTATAAACTTATTATATCTGATAATCAGTTCTAAAAAAGTGATTATGGTTATCTAATAATAGGGCCATAGGGTTAAGCAGAAGTACCAAAGAACCTAACCATAACCCAAGAAAACCAAATCGAAATAGCTGAAGCTGAACCGATTGAGGAACCAACGGTTCGGTTATGATCTTAATGATAATCAAACTTTATGGTTTGGTTATGGTTGTATGTTTGTAAATAACCGAAGTAACCGAACTGGCATTAAAACCAACCTTTAAATATTTTGTCTTCTGTATATGAGATGTCATGTACTAATATGTTGTAAAAGTTTTGTTAAAATTTTATATAAATATAATGTTAGTTGTCACTTAGTGTCGTTTATAAATAAAAAGGATTGCTTATGTTTTATTTGGTTAAGGATGAGCGGATTAGGCATGATTTAACTTGGGACGAGCGAATTAGGAATGATTTAATAGAGATGCACCTCTCTGAGGACATGGTCGAGGATAGGGCTTCGTGGAGGCACAAGATTAAGGTTAAGGATTGTTAGGGAGGGTTTGGTTGTATCATAGCGTGGTTCTAGGAGCTTAGACTTTGTCTTTCACTGGGGGAGGTCCGTAACTCCGTATAGGTGGCTTGTATTTGTGTTTTTATGGGTTATGTTGTTTTTATGGTATATATACCTCTGTTTTACTATGTCACACTTTCATTGTTTCTATAAATTCAGTAGCTCTTTATTAGTTTTTTAGTGTTTGCTTGTCGATTGTGTATTGTCGAGTCGGGGGTCTCTTTGGAAGCAACCTCTTTATCCGAAAGGATAAGGGTAAGGTCTGCCTACATCTCACCCTCTCAAGACCCTACTCTTAGCCTTGCTAATTATTTGCTGATTGTGGGATTTAGTTTTACTGTGTAAGGTGGTTGTTGTTGCTTATATTTTATTTGGCTGAAATATAGTTGGATTTGTTAATTGGAATTAGTGTGAATCCGTCTACGTCCAAAGCCATCGGTTGGTTGAACCGAATTAACTGAACCGTATTTTTTGGTATCCTAATTAACCGATTGTTTATGAAAAACTAAAAGCCGAAAAAATGGTTATAGGTGCGGTTTTGGCCCATAACCAAACGAAACCAACCTATGCTCACCCCTATATTATTAATGGATCAAATAATCAGATTCAAAACACATCCGAAAACCTCTAACCTTTTTCTCCCCATTTTGCCGTTCAGAGGTCTTGATTTCTGCCGCTGTTGCTGAGTTCAAAGGCCCGCAAATATTTGGGGTGGTTCGTCTAGCCCAAGTGAATATGGAGTTGGCTAGAATCGAAGCGAACTTCAGTGGGTTGTCGCCTGGAAAACATGGTTGGTCTATAAACGAATTTGGAGATCTTACACGAGGTGCCGCCAGTACGGGCAAAGTGTTTAATCCTGTTAATCAGGTGTCAGAAGAAAAGGTCAGTTTTTTTATAAACGATCAATAACTTGCAACTGTTTAGCGTAGGCAGGCTTCATTACATGGTAAATATGAACTATATGGCATTAACCCTTTATTATATAAAAAAATAATTGTCTTCCTGTTATTGATATTTGTAGGCGCTCGGTGACCTGGGAACACTAGAGGCTGATGAGAAGGGTGAAGCGTTCTTCTCGGGTGTCAAAAAGAACCTTAAAATCGCTGATCTTATAGGTCGAGCAATAGCAGTGTATGAAAATGAAGACAGAGGTGATGCTGGGCTTGCAGCCGCGGTTGTAGCAAGAAGCGCAGGAGTTGGTGAGAACTACAAAAAGCTCTGCACTTGTGATGGCACCACCATTTGGGAAGCAACCAATGCTGATTATGTATCCAGTAAAGTTTAATCCAGTACCGTTTACAAACATTTGGTTTGTGATGTTTTGTATTTGGATACTTGTCTCGTTATACTGTTATGGCTTAAAACACATTTTGGTTTTTTTTTTGTTTCAATAAGTTTAATCTGAAACCGTTTAAACCGGTTCGTAGGTGTGATTTGAATGCAGAGAGATCATTTTGTGTCAAGTTGCTTGTGTTTACTTGTCTTGATGTGTTGATATTATTGCATCATCCCTAGTTTAAGGGGTCTATGATTGTCATCTTCTTCAGCAGCTGCAAAAGCATAGGGATGAGACATCTCTTGTTGGGTTCAATCTGTCTTCTTAGTTTGTTGTCTATTCCCAGTTTGAATCTAGGTATATTGATATAATGTTTATTTTTTATTTTTTTCGAACGGCCAACAAATCAAACCTGAGCACTCCCGGGGCACCCACCAGACAAATCGAGTACTCCGAGAGTAACCTGAGTTGTCAAACACCAATTTCGGGGAAAACCCAGTAAGTCGGTAACCCACCTGTCTGTAGGCACGATGGTGAAAATGTTGATAAAATCCGTCTGGCTCAAGAATCGAACCCAGGATTCCATGGATCTTCTATCATTGCCTACTAATTTCTCTACCACAATATATATTACAAGAATATTGTTCGACCTAAATAATATTGGTAATGTTCTTGGGATTTAACATTTGTCCGTGTCTGGGTAGCCATGTTAAACAAGTCGTGTTCAATTTACAAATCACATCTGAGGGTATCCCGAAAATTTGTAATGAACCTAAAAATTATATCAACACACGTGAATCCAAACATGACACGAATATTTGGATTGACAATCCGTTTGGCCAAAAAAATTTTTTGTTATCCATTATTTTTGCATATCAATATTTCTTTTTGTTTTAAAATTTCAGATCCCAGACATTTTAATTTACAACATCAAAGTATACTAAAAAAAAGTTTAATGGATTAAACATATCAAGTCATAGGGTATGTTTGGCAAAACTAGCTGAAGGCTGGTAGCTGAAGCTGCAAGCTGGTAGCTGCAAGTTGGTAGCTGGAAGCTGTTACCTGAAAGCTTTTTAAATATATTTTGGTGTTTGGCATAGTAGCTGAAGCTTTTAATAAAATGTATAAAATGACCAAAATAGGCATAATTAAAAGCTTGTAAAGAAGATTTTTATTTTATTTTTAAAATAGAATGGGTATTTGTGTCATTTACTAATTAAAAGCTTGTAGCTAATAGAGCTTTTTCTTAAAAGCTACTACTAGTAGAGCTTTTTCTTAAAAGCTACTACTAGTAGTTTGTTTTTAAGAATGGATTCCTAATCTTTTTCAAAATAGTTAATTAATGTACCCAGGTGAGTTTTTTTATATCAGTTGAGTTTTTTTCAACCAAATTCACGACCGGATTCACGACGATTGTGTGCTTTTTATTTAATGAAGAACGAGAAGCCAAAGATTGTGGCTGAAGAAGGATGGTTTGATTGTATGTATAGTGTTTTATGTTCAAAGGATTATTGTGGTTTAGTGTTTTTTTTAGTTTAAAACACATTTTGATCGTATGTATAGTTGTTCATGGTGTTTTAAAGGCATATGTGATTTCCTTTTTTGTGGGTATTGTGTGATTGTGTTTTAACATCATAGGTTAATCTGTTTTTTTGTGGATATTGGTGTGAATTCTATTTTTTAATTTAAAACACATTTAATTTGATTGTATGTATAGTTGTTTATGGTGTTTTAAAGTCATATTTAACTTCTATTAAACCACTTTATTTGAATTTAAAACACTAGGATGTTTTGTTGTTAGATGGTTTGAGTATAAAACACTTTGGATGGTTTGAGTATAAAACATGCTCTGGATGGTTTTGAATATAAAGCACACTCGGTATGGTTTGAATATAAAACACATTCGTTTGAATATAAAACACACACTTTATTTAAAATGAATGTTTCTGTTGAAGATAAAGAACCGAAAGTCAATATTTGTGTTTGTCTAATTATAACAAAAAGTATCTTTTTTAATAAAAAAAGATTGTAATATATTACATCCATGGCAGTTACCATGATTAAGATTTTTAAACTTTTTAAATAGTCTATCAAAATTACTAAATTACTTAACGACCATATGCGACATGTCATAATCAGAAGCCTTCTCACCCTTCTCATATATTTTGGCCAAGTACAAGATCCTAAATCTATGTATATATATTAACAAATGAAAAAATTATGACCATTAATAAATGACGGGCAAGAAATTGGTTTAAAATTCAATGTTGATGTTTCAAAGGATGACTTAAAAAGCTAATTCTATAAACTCTTATAATTATCGAAAATTATTTTTTATTTTGAAATTAAATATGAAACTTCATCCACCTTAAAGTTCATAGGACGAAAAGAGGTGTTTTTAGGCCTTGAAACTCAGCCTAGCATTGAATAGACTGAGTATTCATCTTATCAATATATCAAATCAATGATGAGGTCTGTTTGGCACCTAGCTGGGCACCTACATCGGACCGAACCCTTGTCAGACTATTTTTCTCTTCTTCCCTCAAAGTTATGGAGTAAGACATAAATTTCTCAATAAGAACAATATTTTTTTTTATTACATGATGCACTCCCTGAAAAACATCGTACAATATACTATCAATATATTTAAAAATAATTTGAGTCAACCGGCCAAGCAACAAGTGAGCGTACCATTAATTCATTTTTGGTTTGTTTACACGCCAAACCTAGCTCATCGACTCATTTTCATCCTAGCCTTGTTGAGCGAGCATATTTCCATGCATTTGTGGAGCGAGTTTCAAGAAAGCAATTTTAACATCCTTAGTTCGTGTTAACAACTAATAGGCATGTTTCTACAGACATGGAAATAGATAACTGATCAAGTTAGTAATTAAAGTATAAGGAATACTATATATTATCTTTGAAGAGTATTGATGGGTGTGGGCCTAGATGAGTCATATTGTGTGAACAAAAAACTGTGGGCTGAGTGATTCTTAATGAAATGGTACTCTTAGCATGATGAAGTGATGAACCCATAGGTGCATCCAAATGATCCCACCCAATGTAGCAAACCTATAAATAATAAAATAATAAAAAGAAGTTTTCTAATATTCGTAAATTATTTCGTAATTTACACCAGGTGTAGTGAAAAAAGGAATTGAGTGTGGAAGGCGGTTTCACGTCCAAATTCACGGCAGAACACCGCCCCCTTCGGTGTTATTCGGGCGTGGAAGGCAATGGCGTGAAAGATTTCACGTCGGTAAGCTCCATGCTTTGGCCAATCAAATCCATTCATTTCGACGGTAATATTTGCCACGACATTATTTAAAGGATTTTTCTAATCTGATCTCAGGCAAACAGAGTACCGGGTCACGGTGGTTGTTGTGGTGGCGAGCAACGGCGGTGATTGGGTGTTCAAGCGGCGGCTTCTGCGAATAGATCTAGGGTTCTGACAAGTGATCACCCGACACCCACAGGTAACCAACGACCTCTCTTCACATTTCGTTTTCCAACAATAGTGATGGTAACCGGTAATAGCTATAAGGGTTGATATGATGACTGACATATGGTTAGTGGTGATGTTAGGTAGGGGTGTAAACGAGTCGAGCCGAGCGCGAGCTCGCGCTCGGCTCGGTTCGAGCCTACAATCTTGAGCTCAAGCTCGGCTCGCTAGCAAAATGAAAAGCTTGAGCTCGGCTCGGCTCGAGGTGATTTTAGAACAATCTCAAACGAGCTCAAAGCTCGACTCGAGATCGCAAAAGCTCGGCTCGCGAGTGTTATTAAATGGGCCTATGAAATAAGGACTTGGGCTTTAGAGATGTGGGCTATAAATTATAAGAGATATAAATAACTTATAATTATGTTTGGGCTCGTTTAGGCTCGCGAGCCCAATCGAGCTTTGTATATAGGGCTCAAGCTCGGGCTCGGGCTCGTTACGGCTCGGCTTGTTCGAGCTTTTTACCGAGCCGATCCCGGGTAGCTCTCGAGCCGCTACATGTCATTTACACCCCTAATTGATAGGACGAATTGATGGATATGGTTGTATTGTGGATATGGGAATTCAAGTTTAGGAATGGTTCAAGGGTTATTAGACTATGTGTTGTGACCCGCGAATGAAAAGCCGCGAGCGAACTGCCGTGAGCCACCCAACGAACCACGTGGCTTACGAGCACCACAACTGACACGCGCTAGCAGGCACACGAGCGAGTAGATGTGACCACGCTCGCATCCGCTAACGGCTCGAATTTAAAAAAAATTACCATTTTTCATTAATTACTAAGTTACATTTTCACCCAATATATATTTATCTTCTTATTCTTTTCCATTCCTCACCTTTCATTTTCATCTTCATCTCTTTTCATCTTCTACAACAATTCAAAATTCTTCTTTAAAAATCATTCAAAATCATGATGTGGTGGACTGAAGAGGAGGAAATCGTGTTGATAATTGCGTACAATCAACTCCACAGCGATGGCGCGTCGACGAGCCGTGGTGTTCAAAGTCGCGGACCACAATGGGGTAAAGTGCTAGTCGAGTTTGGTAACCTTGTCGGGGGAACCAAACGTACTTGTGATTCAATCCCCCACAAGTACAGGGATCTGAAAATGAAGTGCGAAAACTTTGAAATAGCGTATAAAAAGTCTCTAAGGATCTCTCCGGCGAAACAGAAGACGTGCTCCTAGCTTTTACTCACGTCGAGTATCTTTCTGAGATTGGGCTGGCTTTCATCATGTTTCGGCGTGGCAAATGTTATGCTCAACCTTACGTTAGTATTTTTTTAGTGTAATGGTTTTTTTTTTAGTGTAATGGTTTTTTTAGTGTAATGTTTTTTTAGTTTAATATTTTTTTAGTGTATTGTCTTTTTTTAATTTAATGTAATGTTTTATAATTTTATGTAAAATATTAATTTTTTTTATTTATTAATGTTTAACAAAAATGGGTCGCTCATCTTGAGCCACAACAGGATTAAGTGAGCATGATTGAGGCTTTACCCAGTGCCACGTAAGCGCTCAGTTGTCAACATATAATGGGATAATCTTTCGGCTCACCTTGAGCCACAACGGATAGTCTTAACCACTACACCCATTTATTAAATTTCAAAATAATAATAATAATAATAATGATAATAATAATAATAATAATAATAATAATAATAATAATAATAATAATAATAATAATAATAATAATAATAATTGTGTAATGATTGGAAGGGTCTTTAAACCACTACACCCCTTTTTAATTTTAAGTCTTTTCAAACCCTATGTAGGACCACATGCCACGTGTCACACAATGCCCCATGAGCCCACTACAAATGGTCTTAAGGGGACGGGGCACAACCAGAATTGGGCACGGGTACCCCACCACCAGCACGGTAAAACCGTTGCCGATGGTGCTAGTAATGGATCCGTGGACCGTTTCCTGGTTCTAGTTAACGGGCAGTGAGATTCATTTTAAAATGCAACGGTCATTTTTTAGTTATTTTATCAATATTTTAAATGCAACGGTCACTTTTTATGACCGTTTATTTTCTTTGACCGTTAATAAGAAATGGGACATATATATATATATATATATATATATATATATATATATATATATAATGCATGAGTAAAGGATAGTTTAAGATACCCAAAAGTTAAGAACTTTTTTTCCTTTAATGTATAAGGTACAACCCTAAAATGGGGGTAAATTAGACTTTTAAGCACTAATTACACTTTAATCCCCTAATCTTAATTACATTTTAATCCCCTCAACTTTACTTAACTTTTGATTACTTAAAAACTAATTAAACTCCCCCCCCTATTTTAAGCAAACTACCTCTACGATTTTTTCAACGCCCATATTTTTTTTTCATAAGTTAATTTTTTTCTTAAAAAAAATACATCATAAAAATGAGCATTTTATTCTCTTTAATTTGAGTGTAACATTGTTATTTTTGTATTTAAAAGTTTTTATGCGTGACATGATTATCAATATCTATGGGTGAGCAATAGTTGAACTATGAACCGAAGGTGAACAAAAAAACATACGAAACTAAACCAAAATCAATCGAAAACTAAATTAACCAAAACCCAAATTAACCTAAAATCGTTTATAGGTTTTTTTTCTTTGTGCCCTTAGTTAACTGAAATCAACCAAACTGAAACCGAAATATTCATATATTCATAGCAAGATGCCCGAATGATGTAACATCGAATACAAAAACTTCTAATGATGTATTGTTGGGTTCGGTTCAGTCACTTATTAGCCTCAATCAAAACAGAAACCAAAGTTATCCGTTAATCGATCTTATTAACCAACAAGTTAATTGGTTCGGTTTATTTGTTTAGATTATCCTTTTCAATTTGGTTTATTTTAGTTAATTTGGATACTAACCAAAAACCAACTTTGGCTAAAATTATTGCTTATAAGTACATAAAATGAAGGTATAAACGTTAAAAATATCTGAATATACGAATTATTTAGTTTTCGTTAGGTAATTTTGTTCAACTAAGGGTAAAAAGAGACATTAAGTTAATTCGGTCTTTGATTGATTTCGTTTCGGTTTCGTCAATTTTTGGTCAATTTCGGTTAAGGGTTTAGTTATGGTTCACTCCTAGATATTGTTAATCACATAACACAAAATTTTAATTAAAGGAATTGCAATGCTTACTCAAATTATAAACAATAAAATGCCCATTTTTATGATGTAGTTTTTTAAGTATTAAAGTATGAAAAAATTATAGTTGTTTACAATTCGTGGGAGTAGTTACATGTTGGCTTAAAATAAACGGAAAATGTGAAACTGTTTTTTAAATAAACAAAAGTTGAGTAAACCTGAGTTAATTAAAGTGTAATTAAGATGAGAGTTGTATATTATGCATTAAATTCTAAAAAAAAATCTTAACGTTTAAGTATCCTAAAATGCCATATCAAATAGATTATAGATATCTAGGGGTGAGCAATAATTGAACATTTAGCCAAAACCGAACCAAAAGACAGAAGAAGCTAAACTGAAATCAATTGAAAACTGAATTAACAAAAACCGAACTAACTTAAAATCGGTTATCGTTTTTTTGTACACTTAGTTCACCGAAATCAACCAAACAGAAACCGAATCATTCATATATTCATATATTTTTAGCTTTTATACCTTTATTTCATGTACTTCTAGACAAAAGGTTTTAGCCAAAGTTCGGTTTATGTTATTAACCAAAATTAACTAATCCAGACTAAAAACCGACAATCTAATAACTTCGGTTTCAGTTTCGGTTGAGGCTAATAACTGAACTTAACCGAACCGAACCATACACACCCATAGAAGTGTCTGTGTTCCCCGCTGCATCGCGCGAGCACCCTGCTAGTGTGTGTGTGTGTGTGTAGGGGAAAGTTAATTTGAGAACACCTATATTTCCTGCGAACCGTGAGAATGGCATCTAAAACCATTCAAATTCAAAATTTCTTTTTACACTTGTCTTTATTACTAAAATACAATCTCAAAAACACAATTTAAGCGTAAAATTCAAACGTATACGAAAATAATTTGTTTTTACACATGTGTAAATTTACTGTTTATATATGTGTAAACTGTTTCATTTACACATGTGTAAAAAGTTAATTTGAAAGTGTTTTTGCAAGAAAAGATAAATATTTGGAAAGAAAATTCATTTACTAATGTTGTATTTTGATTATAATGAGTTTTGTATTAAATTTTTTTTTATTTTGATTGATTTTTTACTTGTTCTCACGGTTCTCACAATATTTAGCGTTCTCAAGATAACCATCCCATATATATATATATATATATATATATATATATATATATATAAATTGAAAACCCCCATTGAGTTAAGAAAACCCATATAAAACCAACTAATTTTTTTTAAAAAAAAAATACACAACGTAACATACATGTATTTAAGCGTTTTGGGCCAAAAAAATTTAAAAAAAAACGCCGATGAGATATTTTAAAAAAAAAAAAATAAACAAAGTTTGCACGGTTACATATGTTAAAAAGCTGAAAATATATATTAACAACTCTGGTATATATGTTAAAAATATGAAAACATATGTTAACATCGCAAACTTTGTTTATTTTTTAAAAAAATATCCCACTGGCGTTTTTTTAATTTTTTTGGCCCAAAACACTTAAAAACATGTATGTTACCTTGTGTATTTTTTTTCAATTTTTTAGATGGTTTTTAAATTGATTTTCTAAGTTTTCTCAACTCAATAGGGTTTTCAATTTATCCTTCCTCTATATGTGTGTGTGTGTGTGTGTATATATATATATACCATAACCTTCACTTTAACCTTCATATATTTCTAAAAATACATCATATTTCACTATATTTTTCCTCCATACTTATAAAAAATGAGTGACGTTGAAGAAGATCAAATTTGTATTCCCCCGCTCAAAGTGCACCCTATCTTAAACTCAACCGATAATAGCCTTGAATTTTTCAAGGATCTTGCAAAGCAAGCCGAAGAAAAGACACAACAACATCTAAAAAAATTGTGCCACGTGATCGCAAAGGAGGCAATATTCATTTAATGGATTATTATTTTGTCGACATACCAAAATACACCGATGCTATGTTTAAACAAAGGTATCGTATATCGAAAGGTCTATTTTTAAAACTTATAGCAGATGTTGAAGCAACCTTTGAATGGTAAAGAGAGGGCGTGGACGGTCAGTTTAGAAAGATTTTTACGCCCATACAAAAAGTATCCTTGGTAGTGAAACAACTCGTAACCGGTAATCCTCTAGATGAATACGATGAGTATTTATGTATGTCTGAGAGGACATCGCGTGAATGTTTACAATTTTTTTGCAATGTCATCATTAAGTTATATGGGGCTGAGTTTTTACAAAGACAACAAGTCACGACATTGCATGTTTGTACGAAGTACACGAAGAAAGACATCACCTTCCCGACATGATCAGTAGCATTGATTGCACTCATTTAGTTTGGCGAGCATGTCCTAGGGAATTATGAGGACAATATATGAGAGGCGATCACCAATACCCTACGATCATGCTAGAAGCGGTTGCTTCGCAAGATATATGGTTTTGGCATGTTTTTTTTGTCCCCCCGGAACGGTGCCGAAGTGTCCATTTAATTTAAATGTCCACTTATAAAAACGTGGATATTATCTTACCGATGGCACCTACCCTACATGGTCAACATTTGTGAAAGCGTTTCGATATCTGACCGATCCGAAGGAAAAGAAATTTGTTAGGGCGCAAGAGGGGGCAAGGAAGAATATAGAGCGAGCGTTCGGTGCATTAAAGGGAAATGGGGAATTACCAACCGACCCTTGAGGTCGACGACCTTTGATAGGTGTAGAGTCATCGACTATACGTGCATGATATTGCACAACATGATCATTAAAGACGAGGACGTACGATATCACCAGTCCACATAAGCGATCCCTAGTCCAACCGGTGTTCGATGAAGGTGCCTATGCGGAGTTGAGAGACTCCGATACGCATTTCCGACTTCGAAATGATCACATGGAACATCTAGCCGCACTTGATCTATTGCACTTGACCTACCACACCTCGAAATGGAGTCTGAATAGTTTTTCTTTATCTATTTTATTTTTAATTTATGTGTGTTTGAATTTCTATGTTTTATTTAATTTTAATGTTGTAAGTTTATTTTATTAGTTGAATAATATGTTTAATTAATGTTTAGTTCGGAAAAAAAATATATAAAAAAACATTTCAGTAAAATGAATTAGTGAAGTGTTGCCTTTAAAATAGTGTTTTAGTGAAGTAATATGACAATCTCCCTTATAAAAGAATAATACAGCTTTAAGTAAAAATACTTCATATCACTCGCATTTTATATCGAAAAAAAACCTCCCTAATCTCCTATCTGAAAAAATCCACATTCTTTTGTGCTTTCTTGCTTTAAAAGTTGTATGACACAAACTTGTTATCTCTTTTATACATTTTCTAAAACTATAGTTCATTAATTAATGTTGATGTTGATATAAGAAAATATGTTTGAAACTCACATTTGAAACGTGACATCTGGCGAAGAGGTGTGACCCACTGCACCCACAGGCTCACGAGGAGTGACAGAAGTCACAGAACCATTTACGGTCACCGGCCACGAGCCACCAGCCGGCAGCGCCTTATGAGTTATTATTATGAGTTATTATTAATGTGCAAATTATTTTGTCATCAAACTGTTGGCGTGGACACCGGACAACCAACCGCCACCATTGTGCCATCGCTTTAACTTTTTTTTTGAACGGCCAACGAATCAATTCCGAGCACTCTCGGGCACCTTTTTGGCGAGTCAGGTACTCGAGAGTACCCGGGCCACCAATTGCCACCAATTCCCGGGAAAACCCGACCACTCACCCGCCCGAAGGCACGACAGTGAAATAATTGGTAAAACCGGTCAGGATCAGGACTCGAACCCAAGCCATCGCTTTAACTTTAACATAAATTATTGAGTCGATTAATAAAAAAATGTTTTTGATTATATAAAAACTAGGAAAAATTACAGAATTCGTCCTTTAGGTTTACCTCGTTTTTCAGTGGATACCCTTTCGCGTTTCAGTTGCTGAGATTCATCCTTAACGATTTAAAATGTTACACCTACTGTCCTAGGGCACTAACCCAGTTAAAAATTTCAGTTAACTTTGTTCACGTGCCTTGCACATGAGGGTATTCTAGTAATTTCACTTATATATAAAAATTAAATAGACCCTTTCAGCTCCTCTCTCTCTCTCTCTCTCTCTCTCTCTCTCTCTCTCTCTCTCTCTCTCTCTCTCTCTCTCTCTCTCTCTCTCTCTCTCTCTCTCTCTCTCTCCAAACATCAACACCCAATTCATACCAGATTAAGCCAACATAGTTATCAACAACAAAAACCCAATTCAAAACAGATGAAAAGGATTACAAAAACACTACAGGTTCTTCAGAGATGATGCAGAGTTCGCCATGAGAGACACCTTTCTTGGTGAATTCAAGAGTTGCGTAACCTGCAGCAACTCCTCCACCAAGTATTACGTACACAAAGGCTCGACCCATCTCTCTCTCTCTCTCTCTCTCTCTCTCTCTCTCTCTCTCTCTCTCTCTCTCTCTCTCTAACCCCACCACCACTCAACCATCACCACAACCACTAACTCCGGCGACCCCAATTTTTCTCTCACTTAATGAATTGTAACAGATTTTAAGGTCAACCCTTTTGGTCAAATGTGGAAATATGTTTCTTGCGTTGTTTGATTGTAAGGAACGAGGGGAATTGGAAGGGTTTAAATACGGGGATTTGGGTTTAGGTGTTTGGGATTGGAATGAAGGGAAGTTGCAGGATATTGGGGTTATATGTGCTAACATGGTACACGTATTGAAGCTGAAGGTACAAGTGGTGTGTAGATGGAGAGAAGTCTATCTGTTTGTTTGTTGAGGTTGTTGGGTGGTGGTGGTGGTGGAGGAGGAGATAGTGGAAGTTAGAGAGAGGGCGAGATAGAAGTAAAATTATCAACTTACCGTCATGTGCAAGGCACATGACCAAAGTTAACTGAAATTTTTAACTGGGTTAGTGCCTTAGGACAGTGGGTGTAACATTTTAAATCGTTAAGGATGAATCTCAGCAACTGAAACGCGAACGGGTATCCACTGAAAAACGAGGTAAACCTAATGGACGAATTCTGTAATTTTTCCTAAAAACTAATGCTTTTAAAGGGGACGGGGCACAACTAGAATTGGCTATGGGTATCTCATTCAGTGACGAATCAAGGAATTTTTTTCATTAGGTTCCTTTTTTTGTGTTTCAATATCATATTATACTATACAAAAAAATTTCGGGTCGGATAATGTTCATCACAAAATAAAAATACTATACAATAATGAAAAAACATCAGCATTAGAAATTTAAAGCACGTAATATAAATACGATTGTCTTTAAGAATAAAAGAACATACCTACAATTGTTCCCTCCGAGTTTTCATCTTTTGAAAACTTTGCATTACATTCTCAACAGAAACTTGTTGTAGTAACTCCCTTTCGGCAGGATCTCACGGATGATTATCCAAATCTATTTTTAAGGGTTTTCTAGTTGTAGATGATGATTCATGTCTGATGGTGGTTGACTTTGAAAACAAAACTTGAAATATTTGTCTGCGTAGTGCCTAATATCAAATTAAGGTTTCAATTAGTTAAAAATACACAATAACCATAATAATATTTGTACCAATGTAACAATAACCACATGTTTGAGTATGCTAAACTTGTGAATCATCCAAACCAACAATTCAATAACAAATAACAATAACCACATATATCTTTGAACTAAGTTAACTAAATCAAAATCCAACCTACCAAGTAAATGACTATAATACATTTGTCCCCAACAATAGAAATCAATAAATTCAACATTTGTGTATCAAAAGGAAAACCACATATATCTTTTGCTCCCAAAAGGTCAAAGCAAAAACTTTGTATCAATCGGAAAACCACATTTATGTATCAATCAGCCTATTTGGATGGGAGGACGGCTAGACTGATGAAGGACGGACCGGAGGTGGCAGAGCAGGGGCGAGGTTTGGTTGGGTTGGAGGAGAAAGACGGTTGTTTCTTTTATTTGTTTTTTTCATTGTTTGGGGTTCAAAGAAATGAGTGGATGTTATCAAGGGTGGACTTAGGATAATAGGAGGAGACAAGGAGTGGGTTTGGGTATAAAACCCTAGATTTGAAGAAAAAAAAAACAAAACAGAAAGTAGGCGCCAAGAATCGAACCGGGGACCTTATGTTTTTTAGGAAGGGTTTCAACCACTAGAGCACACTTAATTTTTAGTAGTAGGTTCCTCAAATATTATCTTATGGGTTCCTTCCTAGTTTTCTATATTTATTAACACTATAATTTACAAACCAACTGGGTTCCCGGGAACCCAACCCAAGTGCCTAAATCTGCCCCTAACCCCACTACCAGCACGGTAACACCGCCGCCGGTGGTGCTGGTAGTAGATCCGTACGTGGAGGGTTTACGAGAGATTGTTCACGGTATGCTTCAATGATCTATCTATCACCCACGTGAGATTTTCATATCTAAACCACATCCATCTTTATCCTCTCCCATCTATCTATCTATCTATCACCCACGTCACCGGCACCCCACGCCACTACCACTACCGTCATGTAACCGGAAACCGAGCCTTGAAAATCTGTGGTTTGGGAGAGAATTTTAGAGAGAGAGAAAGCGAGAAAAGAAAAGAGAGAGGTGGAGAATGGTGGAGAAGAGAAGAAAGGTTTTGGAGGATGAAGATGATGGTCTTGTTTAATGGTTTAATTTAATGAGCTGATTTGTTTAATGGTTTTGTTTAATTTAAAATAAATATTTTTGTGTAGTGAATCAGTGAAGAGTTGCCTTTAAAAAATAGTTTCAGTAAGGTGAATCAGTGAAATAATGTGGCGGTACAAGATTGGTAAAATTCAGCGAAGTTAAAAAAATCCAAGTGGAGTGCCCCTCCCCCTTAGAAGTTATGATAATATAAAAGTTACAATATTGATAATAGATGAATTTAAATGAAGTAATATAAAAGATAATTTGTAATTAATAAATACACGCCTTAAAGCATTCACATTAAAATCTCTATTTTAACGTGAGTATGTTCTTTATATTACTAGCGGGAACACCCGCGCGTTACAGCGGGGGCCTAAACACTACATAAAACGGAAAAGACATCAAAAGAACAAACATAATATTTACACTACAAACATAAAATGGCATGTTTGGTTATTTATATGGCCCAATCAAAATATAAGTAGATCAAATTGAATCCTAAGTTTTAAAAAGCGCGAAGCGTATAAAAGCGACGGGGTCCAAAACCGAGACGCCTAGCACCAAGCGCAAAACCGGCGGACTTTTCATATCCGAGACGCAATATATATATATATATATATATAGGGGGAGGATAAATTGAAAACCCACTCGAGTTAAGAAAACTAAGAAAACCCTTGTAAAAACCATCTAAAATTTTGTAATTTTTTTTGAAAAAAATACACAAGGTAACATACATGTTTTTAAGCGTTTTGGGCCAAAAAAATAAAAAAAGCGCCGAACGAATATTTTTAAAAAAAATAAACAACGCAAACTTTGTAACAGCGCTGTTAACATATGTTTTCAGCTTTTTAACATATGTTACAGCGCTGTTAACATATGTTTTCTGCATTTTAACATATGTTAACAGCGCTGTTACAAAGTTTGCGTTGTTTATTTTTTTTAAAAATATTCGTTCGGCGCTTTTTTTATTTTTTTGGCCCAAAACGCTTAAAAACATGTATGTTACCTTGTGTATTTTTTTCAAAAAAAATTACAAAATTTTAGATGGTTTTTACAAGGGTTTTCTTAGTTTTCTTAACTCAAGGGGGTTTTCAGTTTATAATTTCCCTATATATATATATATATATATATATATATATATATATATATATCGTAACATTTAACTACAATATATATCATCTCTTGGACCACCAATGTCGCTCTCACCCCATCACTACCAACTATTGCTCATCCTCAATAACACCAGCAACCCGTTTGTTTTACCAATTAGTGAATTTGACGTGTAGTTAAATGTTTCGATATAAATTATTTTGTTTCTGTATGTTTTGAGTCGAAATTAACAGTGGTTTGAAATTTAACTCTTAATATCAATCATAGTATAACTATATAGTTAAATAAGTTATTTAACTACAATTATCTCTTGGACCACCAATGTCGTTCTCACCCATCACTACCAACTATTGCTCACCCTCAATGACACCATGAACCCGTCTGTTTTACCAATTAGTGAATTTGACGTGTAGTTAATTGTTACGATATAAATTATTTTGTTTCTATATGTTTTGAGTCGAAATTAACAGTGATTTGAAATTTAACTCTTTTTTTTTTGGCCGGCGTCCCAGTGGTCTATGACACACTGGGGTGAAGACGCGACCCGGGTTCGAAACGGCGCCACAATGCTTCAACGAGCATACCACCACGGGCCTTGCCAAAGGAATCCGGGGGCTGCCAGGAATCGAACCCCAAGTCTCTACAAGGATGGGAACCCCTAGGGGAAAACCCACCTTACCTCAAACCAGCTGGGCTGGAGATCATTGGCTGAAATTTAACTCTTAATATCAATCATTAGTAAAACAAGTTATTAGGAATGTCGTTTAATGAAATATTAAACTAAGAAATTTCAACGAAATGTATACAATGCAATTGGAAAAATTATTGATTCCATGGAAATGTAAATATATGCGAGGTGACTATAGATATCCGACTATTATGTTAAAGGCATTGCATTAGAAGTTGTCTAGATTTGACATAATGGTCTCTAGCAATGACGTCAACGTTTTCAATCAGTCTACATAGGGGGGTTGGGGGGGGGGGGGGGGGGGATGGCGTGAAAGCCCTTTCATACCCACCCCCACCATCAGGTGAAAAGGGCGTGAGCCATATGGGGAAAAAATCTCATGGGCATGGAGACTTGCAAGGTTGAAGGTGATTTGTTTTTATTTTTTTTGTTTTTTTAATCTAACTCACAAACCATAATATTAATTTATTTAGAGAGAATTACACAGATTGTCCTTTAGTTATACATCAAATTGCATCCTATGTCCTTTATGGAAATTTTTCACTCCTTATGTCCTTTGTTTTATACACTTGTTACACCCTATGTCCTTTAGGCCAAACCAAGTTAAAAAACTCGGTTAAATGGGTCACATGCCCCTCACGTGAGGGGCAAATCTGTCTTTTCACCCCTTATGTCTTCTCCCCTTATGTATCTGAATTGACTGGTAAGTTAACCAGGTCAACTCCTCCTCTTAATCTTCAAGCCAACGACCAGCCACCAGGACCAGCCACTACCCGCCACTAGACCACCACCACCTCTATCATTGAACCCTAACCCTTAATAAAATGTTCGGATAGCAAATTCACAGCATTATACAGAAAGGGGACAGAGAAAGGGTGGGTTATTGGTGATGGCAGGTGAAGGCGACGGCGACGGGTGTTCCCGGTGAGACAGAAAGGGTGGGTTTGTGGGTTGGCTTGTGGTGATACCCTCGTCGTTCGCCACCACTATACTCCGTCCTCCGCCACAAGCAGACACCGGAACCCCACATACATCACCAACTAATCAACAACCCCAGACACCGCCGCCGCCTCCTTTGTTTCTGTCACCGTCTCTCTCTCTCTCTCTCCCCCATCGCGTCTGTCTTTCTCCCTCGCATCTCTATCTTTCTCTTTCGATCAGATCAGAATGTTGGGGTGGATTGTGGGTGTGAAACAAGTGTTATAGGGGTGTAGTAACCGAGGTTCGCCGGCAGGGAAGGGGTCCGGCCGGTGCTCCGCCGGTGTTGGAGGCCTCCGGCTCCTCTTTCTTCTCTCTCTCTTCTCTAAGTCTCTCTTTCTTCTCTGAACTTTTTGTTTTATTATTATTATTATTATTATTATTATTATTATTACACAAATTGTCCTTTAACGAGGGTGAAAAGACAGATTTGCCCCTCACGTGAGGGGCATGTGACTCATTTAACTGAGTTTTTTAACTTGGTTTGGCCTAAAGGACATAGGGTGTAACAAGTGTATAAAACAAAGGACATAAGGAGTGAAAAATTTTCATAAAGGACATAGGATGCAATTTGATGTATAACTAAAGGACAATCTGTGTAATTCTCTCATTTATTTATTTCACCCCCTTTCTTCACAATTTTCACTTTTGAAAAATGGACCCCGCATGTATCACATGACGCATTATGCCCCTCTTTCCCTCTCCACTCCCAATGATCTAATAATAAAAAGGCTTTTCGCAAACGAAAGTTCGTGAAAAGATAAATAGGAAGAAATCAATGTTTTTTTAGGACGAAGACGTTGATGTCACAGGAAACTCATTGAGTTTAGGGCGTTTATGAAATGCTAAATTTGAGATGCTTCAATTTCCTATTTGCTTGACAGAAATAGTAATTAATCATTCAATGAATGAGTAGTCAGATGTCATGAATCTTACATTGTTTGATTTATATCTTTAAAAATATGTTTAATAAAAAAATAGAAGTATACAATTAGAATGTTCAATTATTTCACATGAAATCAATATTTTAACGTTTATGCTTGTTTGATATTTTATATTTTACATCTAATAGGTATATGGATTTCCCGGAGAGACGGTGTACGTGGATTATGGTATTCTAGCATCGGCAAGATCATTTATTCTTGTCAATGGATCTCCCATCGGTGAATTTCAATGTTATAAAGGTATTTAGCAAGGTGACCCTCTTTCTCCCTTTTTATTCGTTTTGGTTACGGAAGGTTTGTCTAGTCTATTTGGTAGAGCCAAGGAAATTGGTGTTTTTAAGGGCGTTAAGCTTCCTAATGGGGGCCCCCGTTTATCTCATTTATTGTACGCTGATGATGCGATGGTGTTGGGTGAATGGAATGATGACAACCTTATGAATGTTATGAGAATATTGAAGGTTTTTAATCTATGTTCGAGTTTAAAAATCAATGTTAAAAAATTATGTCTATATTGTAGTGGAGTAGATCAAGAAGGGGTTATGGAGAAGGCGCATCAAATGAAATGCAAGGTCGGGACTGTGCCGTTTGTGTATTTAGGCGTCAAAGTAAGTGCCAATATGAACTGGATCTCTAATTGGGACCCGGTCAAGGAGGTGGTTAGGGGTAGATTATCTAAATGGAAATCGAAGGTGTTATCCATTGGTGGACGAGTCACGTTAATAAGATCGGTTTTGGAGAGTTTACCTACCTATTATTTTTCCATTTTTAAGGCGCCGGTTAAAGTGGTAAATGAGGTGGAAGCGATGATTCGAAAACTTTTATGGGGTGGCAATGAAGATAGTAGGAAGCTTCATTGGGTGGGGTGGGACAAAGTTACGACTTCTAAGAAGAATGGTGGATTGGGTTTGAAACGTTTGAGTATTAGCAATAGTGCGCTTTTACTTAAGTGGGTGTGGCGATATAGGATGGAGCATGGTGCGTTGTGGAGGAGGATTATTGATGCGGTGCATGTGTCCAAGAGGAAAGGAGGAGTTTTACCAATTAATAATTGTTTGACGGGGACTTGGAAAAATATTGTCAATCACGGGTATAAAACCAAGGTGGACGGTCAAGCGTTAAATGACCTATTGATGGTAAGTTGGGTGATGGGAAGAGTATCCGGTTTTGGTTTGATAAGTGGATGGGGGATGAGCCGTTAAAAGATAGATTCCCTAATTTGTTTAAGTTGGATAAAGACAAAATGGTTCTTGTTGTGGATAGATGGATCGGCCAAGATCAGCAGCAAATGGATAGCGATTTTGGGGGCCATATTCATGAACTTGCTGCAGGTTCTGCAGCAACCGAGAAGGCTGAATGTATCAGCAGTATGGCAAATATGAGTTTAACCAATATTCCGAATGGATAGTGCTGTACACTTGACTCTTCAGGTGTGTTTTTGGTGAAGGATGCGAAGGATTGGCTTAATAAGAAGGAGCAACGAGCAGAGTTTGTGATCGACTGGTGTAAATGGATTCCATTAAAGGTTAATATCTTTGTTTGGCGGGCGGAGTTGGATAGAGTCGCTAACAAGGAGGCTTTACTAAGAAGGATTATAAAATTTCCAAAGAAGGAGTGTGTCTTCTGTGATCATGTTAGTGAATCGGCAGAGCATTTGTTCACCGGGTGCATTTTCGCTACAGGTATTTGGCCGACGATTTCGTCTTGGTGTCATGTGCCTAATATGTATGTTTTCTCGGGTAGAGACATCGTCAAGATGCATAATTTGGTGGGATTGAAAGGCGTCAAGAAGGTTGCGATTCAAGGTATTTTCTACACAACCTTATGGAGCATTTGGCGTGCTGGAAATAAATTTGTTTTCTCCAATACCAAGAAATCTGTCTCGATTGTGGTCTCGGATATTAAAGCGATGAGTTTTTTGTGGTTTGCATGTAGATACAAGTATGGATGTATAAATTGGAAATTGTGGTGTACATTTGATATGGTGTAATTGTGGTTTGGCGCGGCTCTCTCTCCGTCTTGGAGAGTGAGTTGTTAGCGTTTGTTAATGAATTTTATCTTTAAAAAAGGGTATATATTTGGTATGATATTAGTATTCGACCTCAACAGTGGAGCGTGAGAAGGCAGGCTGGCGCTTAGAGGACCAGGAGATGAGGTTGTCCTCGAAGTAAACACAATATCCACTAGCGTAGCGTCTTGTGTCTAGGCATCTAGCCCAGTCAACATCAGTATGAGGAATGAGTTTGGGATCTCTTCTCTATGCGAACATAAGGTGAGGCCAAATGTTAAGGTGCCGTGAATGTATCGAATAATACGTTTTAACGCATCCTAGTGACCTGTCTTAGGCGCATGCATGTGCATACAAACTTGTTGAAACATAACTGATGTCAGGTCGAGTAAAAGTGAGATACTGGAGCGCCCCTACCAGGATCCTGTATAAAGTGGGGTTATCAAAGTCAACCTCGGACTAAGCACTGAGCTTAAAATTTTTGTTAACTGGTGTAGCAACAAGCTTGCAGGATGACATCCCTGCACGCTCCACAATATCAGCAGCATACGTGTGCTGAGATAAAAACATGGTGTCCTGCTGACGAGTAACAGAGATGCCAAGAAAGAAACTCAATGAGCCTAAATCCTTCATGGCAAATTCCTTGGATAAATGGCTCATGAGTTGCTCGCGAAGAGTTGTCGATGAGGTGAACAATATAATATCATCGAAATAAAGAAGTAGAAAAGCAGTGTTACCTTGACTGTGGAAAATAAATAAAGAAGCATCACAGCCACTGTGACGAAAGCCCAAGGAGAGAACATAATCCCTGAACCATTGATACCAGGCACGGGGGGCTTGTTTTAAACCGTATAGGGACTTCTTTAAACGGCAGACATGATCTAAGAATTGCTTGTTACGAAATCCCATCGGTTGATGCATGTAGACGGGCTCAGCCAAATTGCCATGAAGGAAGGCATTAGTAACATCTAACCGGTGAACCTGCCAAGAATTAGATAATGCAATAGATAGAACAATCCGAATGGTAGCCGGCTTAACAACCAGACTCAAAGTTTCACCACAGTCAATTCAAACCTATTGAGAACGGCCATAACAAACTAACCGGTCCTTGTACCTCTCGAGTGTACCATCAAATTCAAACTTATGCTTAAAGAGCCACATACTTCGGATAATGTTCATGCCAGGCTGTCTCGGGACCAAGGACAGAGTGTGATTTATATGGGATTGGAATTAGTGTGGTGGCGTTAAGGTTGAAGGGTTGTTTAGGTTTGTAAATATAGTCCATGGAGTGAGTTCGCATGGTACGGGTCGGTTGAGCATTTTGTGGTGGGTTCGGTTGTAAGGTGGGATGTGGGACATGCGGAGTTGGGATGGTAGGCTGTGGGCTAGTGGCTGGTGTGGTTGAGTGTGGGGCCAGTGTACATGGGATGGTGGAGTGGGCCGATGGGACATGTGAGTGGGCCAGAGTTGTTGAAGATGTGGGCTGGGCGTTTGTGTTTGGGATTGGGTACACATTGTTGGGTTGGGGTGAGGACGAGTCAGAGGGCATAACAGTGGACGAGGGAGAAAGGAAATTAGGTTGGGTCGGTTGGTGAGGAGTAGACATGTGCGACCAAAGGTGGTGTGGGAAGGGGTCGGTAAGAAAGTTGTAGTCGGTAGCAGGTGCGATTTGGTGAAGGTTTTAAATGGGAAAGGAGGTTTCGTCAAACAAGACATGACGAGAGATGGTGATGCTTTTGGTTTTAATGTCGTAACATTTGTAACCACGATGATACGTGGGGTAACCAATAAACACACAAGGGTAGGAGTGGTGTTGAAGTTTATGTATGGTAGCGGAGGGGATAAGGGGGTAGCATAGGCAACCAAAGACCCGTAAATGATCATAGGTGGGGTTTTGTTTATATAAAAGGTGAGTGGGTGTTGGATAATGTTGAGGAGGTAGGTAGCGGTCTCAAGGGCATGTGGCCAAAAGTTGAAGGGGAGGTGGGATTGGGAGGGAAGGGTGCGGGTCATGTTATTGATTGAGCAAATATTTCGCTCTGCCTTTCCGTTTTAGGAGGAGATGTATGGACAAGATAGATAAAATAGGATGCCATTTTTATCAAAAAAAATTCTTAAATGATGAGTTGACGTATTCCTTTCCGTTATCACATTGGAATGTTTTTACATTATGTTGAAATTGTTTTTGGACAAGTGTGGTGAAGTGTTCGAAAATTGTATAGACTTGGGACCTATTTGAGATTGGAAAAGTCCATAGGAAATTGGTATAGTCAACTAAAAATAAGATATAGTAACGGTGCCCCCTGAGCTTAAGACTGGGGAGGTCCATAAATCACTGTGCACAATATCAAAGGGTTGTAAAGTACTATTATTAGATGAATAAAAAGGAAGGCTAACGCTTTTTCCAAACACACATGGTTCACAAAAAAATTTAATTAAAGAAGTAAAAGAAATAGAACTAGAATTCTTTAAAACTTGTAACAAAGCAGGGTCGGGGTGGCCAAGTCTTTGGTGCCAAAGAGTGGAGGACTGAGCAACAGTGACGAACATGGAGAAGCAATGAATGTCCTTGGAGAAGATGTAGAGATCACAGCTACTGTTGCACCGGATTATAGGTTTCCGGGTCCTATAGTCCTTCACAAGAAAACCAAATGGGTCAAATTCGACAGAAACACAGTTATGTCTCGTGAATTGACGCACATAAATTAGTTTTCGAATAAGTTTTGGGGCAAAAAGGACACGGTTCAAGGTAAAGGGTGGATATGGTGGTTTAAAGGTTTAAGGACCATGCCCAATTACCGGTATGCGCGTACCATCACCAACAATAATATTTTCATTCATGCTAGTATTAAAAATAGTACCGAAGTTACCTGAATTGGGGTCCATGCTTATGGTGGCACCTGTGTCCATGACACCATGTGTAACATCCCAAAAATCCATTCCGCTTAATTACGCCATTAGGCGTGAATAAGAAATGACAAAAACGAATTAAATAGTAGAATGAGCCTTTTATGGATAATAAAACGGGATGATACGAATGTGGGTTATGTTCTAATATGAAAGTTTACCCAGTGAAAGTAATTATCTTTATAATGGGGAGATAACACTAGAAAGAAACTTGCATAGTTAAGGTTTTGATAATAAATGGCTTTGGGGTAAACTTGAGGGACTTGTGGTGTAAATATACCACAAACAAAATGCCCAAACACACCCCATTTGGGGGAAAACGAGTTCAGCCCCAAAGAGGGCATTCTTGAGCCTTAAACCAAGCCCTAAGTCCCCTAAGTTGAAGAATTAATGCAAGATGTTGATGTAGGAGATGAAGGGTGTATTCTAGAGGGTAAATCTTCAAGGATTGAGCTTTGGTAAGAACCCTAATCCCTAAATTCGTGTAGGGTTCGAACCCTACATGTGGGTTTTGAGCAAAACATGTTAAATTCGTATTATTGTTTGATTGTAAGTGATATTGATCATCTCTAATGGTTTAGAAATGAGCTAATCACTAGAAGTTGCTTATTTGCATAGATGATGATATTGGGTTTTTCATTTGAGCTTTGATATTGCTTAGTATGGGTAAATCAATGTAATAGTAAGAATAATGTGTAGTTGATGATATGCATGTGGAAATTGATGATGATTGAAAGTGGTATATGTGTTAATTGTATAGAAATTGAATGAATTGAAGGATATGTGTAGAGTTGAAAGTAGATGTTGCTATTAGTGTAACCCATGGTCATAGTTAAATGGGTGAATAGATTAGAAAGAAAGTGAGGTTTTGTTATGTTTAATATTTATGGAATGAAGGGTAATTGATGTGGGTATGAAATGTGATGATTGATGCTATGAGCTATGAAAGTATGCATGAAATGCTTGTACATTGTGTTTCAAATGTTGTACGCACACCATGTGTTTGATGAAATGTTTAGATGAACTTGCGTGCAAGTAATTGATGAGAATGAATGGAATATGATGAGTGTAGGAAATTAATATAAAGGATGTGTTTTGATGGAAACCATGTGTGAATTCTGATGGATTGTATGTAGGTATGTATGTATGCACATAAGCGATCTTATGGTTGTATGTGTGTTCTATAATGTGTGAATTTGTATGCAAGACTCGACAAGTATGAAAGTAATGTGATAGTTGGTGCAAGTGATAGTAGGTTAACATGGGGATTTCATCTTAGGAAGAGATCATGTAGGAATTAGTTGATTGTATGAATTGGTAAGAAGTATGCATTAGTAGTATGTACACTATGCTTAAATATTATGATGTACACGATGTGTTGATTGATTGGGGTGACGAATGATCTTGTATCTTAAATGAGATGTGAATATGATGTCTATGGGGAATCTCATATGATCTAGTACATCAATATGGACATATGTTTCTAAGTAGGATGTTGGTATAGTTGGAAGTTGACTTTCTGGAAAGTCAACAATGTAGAATAACATGATTAGGCTCCCAAACTTGATTGTGTGATTAGAACACTATGCGACGCATAATATGTTAGAACTATGAGACATATATGATAGTAAGTGGTATTACATGATGTGAGAATAAATGTGGTTGTGAATGTATGTTTTAGACATGATAAAAGTTGACTAATGAAAGTCAATGTGATATTTGGTTGAGGAGAGTTGTTAGTGTGATATGATCATGTATGCTAACAATGATGTGAACATGATGATATGAAAGGATAGGAAGGATGGACTCAACCATGGGAAGCTAATGAGTCAAGAGGAGACAAATAAACAAGCATGGACTTGGAGGACTTGAGGTAAGTGATTCCCGAACTTAACTCGCATCTATGATATTGAATTATGTTCACATAGAATGGGAATCTTGAAAGGAGTACGTGGTTTTGGTTATGGGTCAAGGATCCATATGGTAGTTAACTTGGACATTGTCTTTAGGTAAATGTAACTAGTGTAGACAAGGTTTGAGCGAATCAAGTATATTAGGCACTTGAACTCAAACCGGAAGCTCGTAGGGGCGCGCATTCGATCAAGGTATGTGTGGAATGAGGGGTGGGAGAGTTGGTAAATGGGTTGCTAGAATGTCAGAAATTTTGGGTAAGAATGGCATGTAAGATATTACGTTGAAAAAGGAAAACAGTGCGCGAGATCTGCTGTTGGCGTACCCTACGCCAGTTTTGGCGTAGGATACGCCAAGTCTGGTTGCCTACGCCAATCTTTGCTGCCCTACGCCATTCTGTCACCCCTTGCCTACGCAAGTGGCGTAGGCTACGCCACTTTTGGCGTACCCTACGCCAAATCCCCCTCCGGCCTCGGATGTTGATTTTTCAGCTCGTTTATGCTTCCGTACCTTGCCCGAGCAACTCCAAACCTCATTTATAGTACATATGTGTACTCATGCTCGGGTTTGAGAGAGAGCTTCATGTATGTAAGGGTTGGTAGTTATATGTAGATTGAGTAGAGGATTGGAAACGTCACATTTGTCTTAGAGATTGGCGAAGAAAGAGTAACATGACGGGTAAATTGGTTATATGAGGGAATTGTATGCTCATACGTATTGTGGGGTTATACGAGGGAATTATATGCTTGTATGTAAAGTAAGTTATACGAGGGAATTGTATGCTTGTATGTAAAGTAAGTTACATGAGGGAATTGTATGCTTGTATGTAAAGTAGGTTATATGAGGGAATTGTATGCTTGTATGTAAAGTAGGTTATATGAGGGAATTGTATGCTTGTATGTATTGTGGGGTATTGAGGGAATTGTGTATTTGTATGAATTGTGGGATTATTAACCTTGTTATGTGAATGGTAAGGAAGATGCAGGTATGTTAGTGTGAATGCATGAGACTTATAGGATCAGCTCGGGGTACCACACCCGAACTTCCAAAAAGGCGTTGGAACGAGATCATGGAGCATCTATGGATATTATCTCCGTATTTTGAGTAGTGTGTATTAAGTCACTAAGTGAACTAACGAAACGGTTATTTGGTGATCGCAGGTTGTCTTGTCTACCTAATAGAGTAAGGAAAGGATGGAGATCGAGCAAGGAGGCGGATTGTACGAGGACACGACCCTATAACGTGATATAGATGGGTCATGTTCAATGTGATAGAACATATTTAAAAGATGTAATACCTAAAATGTTTAGTAGATTTGGGTTATAAACATCCAAGGTTGTTTTTAAAAGAAATAAATTTTTCGGTTGGTATTTTCCGCTGCACGTTTTTCTGTAAATTGGTTTAGGGTGTTACACCATGCGTGTTATCTGGCGGGTTTAGAGACATAGTGTACAGTGCCTGCTGGATATCCGTGGGAGTGTATGAAGCATGATTAGCCTGGTTGGGACGAGTGCCCAGAATACCTTGACTCGGATGAGATCACACATATGGAGTGGTAGTGGGGTAGGGGCACGATTGAGGTGGTGTTGACCACTGAAGCCATGGTGTCTGGGTGGGAGGAGGCGGTTGTTGAGCCGTCCAGGAGGCGGTGGGAAGGGTCCATGTGTAGGTGTTAGGGGAAGTCCATTGGCCATAGGGTTGGGAGCCACGTCCACAGGGCCAGGAGGAGCTACCGCAGTCACGTCCTTGAGACCGACCGCGTCTGCGGTTAGAGGAAGTTTGGGGTTCAGTTGCGGGTGTTTGGGAAAGGGACGGTGAAGGCGGTTGTTAGGTGGTGGTGATGTTAAGTGCATGGGTGGCTTGTTGGGAGGCATACAAGGCTTTCTCGGCTTTTTGGCTCTCAACACGACAATACTGAGAATGACCTTCATAGAATGGGGGGGGGGTTGGTTCTTTTTGTTGGAGTATGGTAGATGTAACACCCCAACCGATGGCGGAAACATCGGGATGTCACGTATTGATGATTGTTCAGTAGCTCATGGTAATTAATAAGTTTCAATAAATGATTTAAATAAGTTACATATAATTGTTCTAAGAATTTGTACATCAAATTGAATAAAACTATGCAAACATCTTCAAGCATCAATTCAAATCTTCAAGCAAGTAGAACCTGAAACATGTTAAGTTGAAAATGTTTTGGGTCAACAAAAGTTGGTGAGAATTACATAGGTTTTGATAATAGAATAAAATTGTTGTGCAATTCATGTGTCATGGCAATCTAGTCCATATGCGAAAACATACTAGAAGTAAATCGAGTGCATAACCAACCCTGATGACTGTTATAATGTGGTACCTCCCATACGCTCATGGTTCACCTAAATATGTTATACGATAACAAACACCCACGCTACCTTTGTAGGAGGCACGTATCCGGGTGGGATTGTCAGTCCAATAGATCTATCAATGTATACCGCCGGCTTGTACGGAGTTAATGATTATGCTAGAATGGTGCTTACTCTAATCATGCTCAAGACATAATGCAACATAGAAAACACATAGACACATTGATGATTGAATTGCATAAAATGATGTTGTAACATGTTTCACCCCAAAAATGGTGATAAATAGAAAAGGGGCTATGTAAAACTCACCTTAGCAAAATGTTATGTCTCGTAAAAAAAATAGAATAATGTGTTGTGAATGTATGCGAGGCGAATCCCAAAGACTCAAAAACGTAGCTAGTCCAAATTGAAGAAAACGAAAAAGAAAGAATATCAAGCTTCCAATTCGCCAATTACAAGAGCTTATAATCAAAGCTTCAATTGTAGAAGTAATAGACTATAGAAGAAAGGTATGAGGGAAAGTTTAATCGGATTGAAACAATCGATTTAGAGGTGCAAAGTATAATGGGTCATAGGTGGGTTTTTATACTAGTTTTGGAGTCAATTAGCCATTAAAATTGGTCAACACCATAAAGTAAGGTTTTATGATGAATTGACTATTTGACTAAGACTTTGACTGTTTGACTAAGACTTTAACTAGGACTTTGACTATTTGACTCAAGGCTTTATTTAAATAAAAAAAAATAAAAAATCTTGTATGTGAAAAAAAAAGAATTTAGAATCATATTATTATTATTATTATTTATATACATTTATGTATGTATATAAGTTGTGAGTTAGCATAAATAAAGACTTAGGCACATTTGTATAATATTAATGATAAAGGTGTAATAAATATATATATATATATATATATATATATAAGGGCTTTTTATGTATTAAAATTTTGGGGAAAATTTTGCGATGTTACAGTCTCCCCTACTTTTGGAAACTTCGTCCCGAAGTTTATTGAAAACACAGGGTTGAAGGTGATTGGGTAGAAATTAGGACAAGGGTGGTTTGGGAAGTTCCGAGTTAAGGCATGACATAAATTTATAGGTAACAGAATAAACTGTTTCGAATAATTTGGGTAAGAGTTTTGATATGTGTGAGTTTTAAGGGTTGGATTAAGTTCATCTGAAATAGCAAGGAGAATAAGAATCTTAAGTTTTAGGACTCCTAAAAGAAATGCATGAGTTGATTGACTATAGAAAGACTAAATGAACTACCAGGTAACTAGAGTTTATAATTGGTTATTTACTGAAAACCTTGATAGAATTTCACACTACCTTAACGTACCTGTAAATTCATGATTACGTTCCGGACCGCAATCACCAATTTACCTTACATTAAAGTTTTGCGTCCTTCTATATCTTCACCGATTGTTGAGCAGGTCCGATAGCCTCCACCAGTCGTGGAGTAGGTTGTAGGGCCTCTCCCGACTGTTGAAAAGGCATAATGACCTCTACCAATCGTTGAGTAGGTTCGATAGCCTCCACCAGTCGTGGAGCAGGTTGTAGGGCCTCTCCCGACTGTTTAAAAGGCATGATGACCTCTATTAAGTGCAACATTTATTATACACATAGGATGCAAATTGATAACATGTTTATGCAAGCAAGTATAACAAGCACAGTATATGAGTTGTAGTTGTATAGATTTATATAATTAGTTCACATTCAAACAATCATGCACCATGTAACAACTCTCAGACAAATATTTTATTACTTGAATCAAATAGCGTCAATACATAGAATAAAAGCAACCAATAGTCAAATGGTGAGACTTGCGGTTAGGTAGCTGGAGGATCTTGATCTCTGTTTAGTTTAGGGCATCGGTTACGGAAGTGATTTGGGTAATGAATGTTCAATAAGATATGGGTTGAATGAAGGACAATGAGGTAATATAAGGAATGTAATCATTTATTCATTTAATTAAAACGAATAAACGAAAACGTTGACTTATCAAAGATTCTAAATTCTAATAACATATGAAGACATGCTTTAGCCTATAAGTGAACACTCATCCCAAGAATTCCCAGGTAGGCATCCGGGTCCCTCGTCTGATTGGGATATATGCGCAATGCCAGCCTAGACAGAAGACTCAGAATACAGGCGTTCACCCTTCCAGATTGCACGTGTTCGTTATTAAAATCTAGAACTTCGACGAGATCTCAAGGTGGTTCAGGCTAAACCTGAGGATTTTGTCCTATTAGTCTAAGAGTAGATCCAATGGTGGAGAGCAACCTTCTTGTAAGGATGAAAGTAGGGATAAGAAGTAGGAGGGAGATAGAGAATAGCAAGTAAAAGAAGCATGTACTGGTTAAATCCTATGGTTATAGACTAGATTATTTTTCTAATAACCTAATTCCCTATAACCATGGCTCTGATACCAATCTGTAACACCCCAACCGATGGCGGAAACATCGGGATGTCACGTATTGATGATTGTTCAGTAGCTCATGGTAATTAATAAGTTTCAATAAATGATTTAAATAAGTTACATACAATTGTTCTAAGAATTTGTACATCAAATTGAATAAAACTATGCAAACATCTTCAAGCATCAATTCAAATCTTCAAGCAAGTAGAACCTGAAACATGTTAAGTTGAAAATGTTTTGGGTCAACAAAAGTTGGTGAGAATTACATAGGTTTTGATAATAGAATAAAATTGTTGTGCAATTCATGTGTCATGGCAATCTAGTCCATATGCGAAAACATACTAGAAGTAAATCGAGTGCATAACCAACCCTGATGACTGTTATAATGTGGTACCTCCCATACGCTCATGGTTCACCTAAATATGTTATACGATAACAAACACCCACGCTACCTTTGTAGGAGGCACGTATCCGGGTGGGATTGTCAGTCCAATAGATCTATCAATGTATACCGCCGGCTTGTACGGAGTTAATGATTATGCTAGAATGGTGCTTACTCTAATCATGCTCAAGACATAATGCAACATAGAAAACACATAGACACATTGATGATTGAATTGCATAAAATGATGTTGTAAATGGTGATAAATAGAAAAGGGGCTATGTAAAACTCACCTTAGCAAAATGTTATGTCTCGTAAAAAAAATAGAATAATGTGTTGTGAATGTATGCGAGGCGAATCCCAAAGACTCAAAAACGTAGCTAGTCCAAATTGAAGAAAACGAAAAAGAAAGAATATCAAGCTTCCAATTCGCCAATTACAAGAGCTTATAATCAAAGCTTCAATTGTAGAAGTAATAGACTATAGAAGAAAGGTATGAGGGAAAGTTTAATCGGATTGAAACAATCGATTTAGAGGTGCAAAGTATAATGGGTCATAGGTGGGTTTTTATACTAGTTTTGGAGTCAATTAGCCATTAAAATTGGTCAACACCATAAAGTAAGGTTTTATGATGAATTGACTATTTGACTAAGACTTTGACTGTTTGACTAAGACTTTAACTAGGACTTTGACTATTTGACTCAAGGCTTTATTTAAATAAAAAAAAAAAAAAAATCTTGTATGTGAAAAAAAAAGAATTTAGAATCATATTATTATTATTATTATTTATATACATTTATGTATGTATATAAGTTGTGAGTTAGCATAAATAAAGACTTAGGCACATTTGTATAATATTAATGATAAAGGTGTAATAATATATATATATATATATATATATATATATATATATATATATATATATAAGGGCTTTTTATGTATTAAAATTTTGGGGAAAATTTTGCGATGTTACAGTAGAGATACCCTCAAACTGATTGGTTAGACCATCAAGAAGGTGTAGGACTAAGCGTTTGTTGTCTAGAGAGGCCCCGACATTGTCTAGTTGGTCTGCAAGAGATTTAATAGCTTAGCAATAGGGAGACATGTTGGGAAAGCCGTCTAGACGGGTATTGGCAAAACGTTGCATGAGGTGAATGGCACAAGCGTTTTTGTTATCATGGAAGAGACCTTCCAAGGTGGACCATGCGTCATAGGCGGTGTTGCCCGGGCAAAAAATAGTGTTGAGAAGATCATTCGAGATAGTACTGTAAATCCATTGTAGAACAATGGCGTCTAGTCTATCCCAAAGATCATCAGTAGGGTTAGAAGCGGTATAAGGTTTAGGAGAAAGACGGTCTATGACTTGGAAAGCACGACAATGAATGCAAAAAAGTTCGCACCATAGTGAATATTGGCATATTTCGCTTTCCAAGACAATGGGAATAAAGTTTTTAATGTTTGATACAGTTACGGCAGGGTGGATTTTGGTTTCAGTGGTGGGTGGAGGGTCGGTCGGTGGTGGAGGGTTAACGACAGGACCTGGAGGAGGGTGATTAACAACCGGTCCTGGAGGTGGTGGTATCGGCCAGTCCATTGACAAGGTTTGAGAGACAGAAGTGCGGTGTCGGATATGATGGCATAGGGTCGACCGGCTGCTGGTCGAATGAGAAGAAGAAGATCAACGGCGGTAGTAGAAGAATAGGAAAGGAGATCAAGGAGAGATTAGGGTTTACAATGATACCATGAAAGGAGATTATTGTTCAATGGATGGATTTCCTTTTCTCATTGATAATCAATATATAATACAAGTCAGTCGAGTATGTATGGAAATATACTAAATACAATAATTACAATATCAATTGCAATATTACCTATTACTAAAACTTTTATTTGGTTTGAAAACGTTATTTTTAACATTGTGCCAATGTTTTGTTTAAAATCAGTCTATCCCCGCTGAGGACTATGGATCGAAACCCTTAGTTAAATTAATTGCCAAACTATCTTTATCTATTCTTTTAACGATCAACAAAACACCATTTCCATTAAATCACCAAAAAACGGCTAGCCAAAGGCTAGCAAAACAGTCACAAAAAATATAACCATACAAGACCAGAAACTATCTACATATCAACTATACCTCACTTTGTTTATACACCAAAAGACATGTGTGACCCAAATCACTTTGCCAAAACTTGAAATGCGTTCCACACCCAAATGACCACAAATAAAAACTTGTTGAATACTTGCAGCCCTAAGTTGGGCATGGGAACAACCACCACCACCCTAGCAGAACCTCAAAGACCTTGAGCCAATTCCATTTTAACCAAGCACATTTGATTTAAACCAAAATAAGCTTTCATAAACGCCCATAGTCGAAACCCGCTGCTACACCTTTGACCTTCAAATAAATTAAGTTGTACGAATTGAGCTATCACAGACCCATATAGGTTGCACCACAACCGAAATCACGCCATAGCCGAATCTCAGCATCCGAAAATCAGAAACACATTATGGGCTGCACGATAAGATTCCATCTCACCTCCCATCCATAAACATATCATAGCAGCCGCAACTTTTGAGTCGTCCGAATGACATTTGCCTTCTTTATCAACCTGTTCACCGCCGATGTCAATACTTGCAATTTGACTCGTTTGATGTCTTTGTCACCACAATTATTGCGCATCGAATCTGCTTAAACAGCTTGTTTACCATCTCACCTATACCGCTGTCACAACTATAGCAGCTAAAATATCCCATTTGATGATATCTTCTACCTTTAATTGCCTCCATATCGTGCTGCCCAAGACAATCTTCTAATCCATAGCTTGCATGTTGGTATATTAGCTTACAACCGTTTTATATGCCTTATAATTCTCAATTTAAGCCTGCACATATATACCCAAACCCCCTAGAAAAGAGAAGAGATAACATGAAGATAATTTGAAACGCAAAACGACTATGTCACATCAGGAAAATTAGTGCCGCACCATTTTGTAACTCAATTGACCCACTTGAATGCACACCAAACCTACATAAGGCGCTAATCCCACCCACCTGATGCGCATTTTTTTTACCAAAACACCCTTACACCAAGAATTGTTAAAGCCCCCCACTCAATTACTCAACTGCTATCTTTATCCATCACCTCTTCTTGTTATGGTTTTTTACTACTTTATCTTCCTGATCAATGATGCGAAGTTATCCAGTGTGATGGCATCGTTCCACTTAACAACACCAAAAGATTACAATGTCTAAACCACCGTAAACCTACTAAGCCAGCGGCTACCTATTCTCGAATACTGGGAAGTCGTACCACCTAGCTAAGTCCAAATCTGGTCTCCTTGCCCTTTTGATCATCCACCAATATGATTCCGCCTTTATCTCCTCAATTAATTTTGATGTCGCCGTGTTTACACCCTTAAACACCTTTTCGTTTCGACTTAGCCAAAGTTTCCATATTACCAATAAAACAATTGCATAGATCGCTTCCTTCATCTTTCGATCACAGTCCAAAGCCCGACATTGATCAAGTACATTTCATAATGATACCCCAGGTTCTGAGATTTTTACTTTTACCCATTCGCCTGTGTTCCACCAGGTCGCCCTTGCCCACAAACAATCGATTAGGATATGATCTACCGTTTCTAACTCAATCTCACACCTGTTACACAACCCATTGCCAATTTGAACTCCTCTAGCCGCTAACATCTCCGTTGTTGGGATTTTGTTGTCCAACGCCATCCAAGCAAAAAAATTAACCTTCGGCCTTGCAATACGGCTCCAAGAAAACATACCATTCTGATTTAATATAATTGGACTTCCATTTAACGTCTCTCGAATGACCTTAACCGAAAATTCCAGCTCCTCGTTACCCAATTCCCACTTCCATTTAACTATCTATATCTATATCTATACTACTATATAATGCATTCTAAATGGGCAACAAAGTAATTTAACTTAGACAAAATTACAGAAAACGTCCTTTATGTTTACCCAAAGTTGCAGGTTTCGTCCTTTATCTTTAAAACTTGCAGGATACGTCCTTTAAAGAGGTTTTTGTTGCAGGTTACATCCTTTACTAAAATTTTGGTTGCATAAAACGACCTTTACCACTAACGGTGTTTAATTATCTCGTTAAGATCCCCTCACATGCCATGCATGTGAGGATATTTTCGTCAATTTGTGTATAAAGGACGTTTTCTGTAATAATAAACCATTTAACAACTTATTTAAAATTTCCCACCCCCAATTCGTTTGAACACAGAAACCCTAATTCTCATCAATCAAACATGGCTTCACAGACATCATCAAACACATCAAACCCTAATTCGTCCGTCTACTGTGTTTGTGGTAGGGCTGCAATAATCAGAACCTCTGGAACATCAAAAAACCCTGGTCGAAGGTTTTACTCATGTCCTGTTAATGTAAGTTTTTCCCTAAATCTGATATGTATTTGTCACAAGGTAGTTAATTTGTTTAATTTAATGTTCATAGGCATCTGAATGTGGTAAAGGTTTTATTGGATGGGCTGAAGCTAAGGTTTTTCATCAATCAAACGATTACATACAAGCCTCAAAAACTGAGTTAATAGCTTCAAACAATGATCTACGATCTTCAAACACTGAGTTAATAGCTTCAAACAATGAGCTACGATCTGCAAACAAGAACCTTGATGATTTGAACAAGAAGCTTGAAACTAAAGTTGCAAAGTTGAAGAAATACTTGGTTTTTACTTGGATGATTGTTATGGTTGTTGTTTTTAAGTTATTAATGTAATGATAATTAGGAATTCAGGTTTGGTTTGGATTAGTCTTGTAATGTAGGATCTGTGTGGGTTAATGTAATGAACTGTGTTGGTTAATGTAATGATCTGTGTTGGATTAGTGTTGTAATGACTATTTTCTATAACCATTTGACCCATTTGGAACCTTTTATGTAATAATAAACCATTTTGACCCATTTAGATAATGATTGCATTGAATAACCATTGAACCATCACAACAAACCTGTTTGTAACCTGTATGTATAATCAACCTCATTTTGACCCATTTAACAATAACAACAAATCTGAGAGTCACATTCAGACCCATTTTGACCCATTTAACTATGGTACTAATCTGTTTGTGTATAATCAGCCCCATTTTGACCCATTTAACAATAAAAACATACCTGTTAGTATAATCAGCCCCATTTTGACCCATTTAACAATAACAACATAACTGTTAACAAGCCTGTTAGTATAGTCAACCTGTTAACATAATCATAACAAACCTGCTACATAATTATAACAAACCATAATCATTCATCATACTAACATAAAGTTCACAAAGTTGTTCAAAAAGACATAGCATAAGGTTCACAAAGTTATTCAAAACAAAGCCATTACAGACCAGAATTCCATACATATTAACTAAAAACACAACAGAATTCCATCAGTTGTTTGTTTTCTTTGTCTTTCTACTTCCCTTGGACTTCTTACCACCACCTGCAGTCTGCTCATTCTTCTTCTTTTGCCCAACACCTTTACTTGCAAGTCTCTTCTTCCTTTGGCCAACAGTTTTAGTTTGTACATCTTTATCAACACCTTTACTTGCAGGCTGCTCATTCTTCTTCTTCTTGGATTTACTTTTGCCTTCAGGTTCCAATGTTTGGCCTTTACAAGTCCTACTGTTATGGCCCAAGTTTTTGCACTTTCCACATTTGACAGTCACATTTTTCCTAGATAACTTGCCACCCTTTGTCATATCTTCCTTCTCAACAGCAGACCTCTTTCTTTTCTTTTTGGGTCTTCCCACTTGTTTGTGATGATATGGAGGTGTTAGGGTAGTTGGTACTTTAGACTTGGCCCATAAAGACTTGCCATTGATAGGGAATACCTTGTAACTGTATACATTTTTCCATGTTTCCAGCCTGTATATTTGGTGCACCCAAGTCTCTGGTAGCCCAACCTGTTCAATAAAAATACATTAACAGATTTGCAAACTAATTCACCAAGACCCAAAATATGGTTGCCTACCTGTTGACCATGACTTGCCATATCCCAATTTGCTGCCACTGCATGTTTGCAAGGTATTCCTGTGATCTCCCACCTTCTACAACTACATGTTCTTTCAGTAACATTGACAACACATTGGTCACCACCATAAGACACTTGAAAGTGTGCATCCCCATTCCAACTAACTGAATACTTGGTAGCATCTTTCTTAATGGTAGCTAACTGATTGGTAGCATATGGTGTCAATGGACCATCACTTTTGTCAATAACATGTAAAACATTCACTATTCTCCTCATGAGGTATTCTCTAATGTATTCTAAAGCTGTGATAATGGGCTTATCTCTACCATTTACTAGCTTGGAATTAAATACCTCACACATGTTGTTTAAGAGTACATCAGATATAGCCCTCCCTGTTTAAAAAATGGTAAAGTTATATTAAACACTTTAAATCAGGTTTCAATACTAACATTTTATGACTTACCTGAGAAATGAGATCTGGTCCAGTGTTTTGGTGGGATATTTGATAACCACAAATGTGCTTCAAAGTCCATAGTTTTCAGCTCATCCATTTCTCTTTCAAATTGCACAACTGTTGTGGCAGTTGCTATTTTCCAAATGACATCCTTGTACTGACTACTCTTGAAAGTAGTCCTCATGTTCTCATGTATATGTCTGAGACAGAACCTGTGCTCAGCACATGGATACAAATCTGTGACTGCTTGAAGAATACCCTGTTACAAACAAATGTGCATGATAATTATACAACTGAATGATAAAATTAAGCTTTTTCAAACATAATACATGTTGATATTCTAACCTTTTGTCTATCACTGATAAATGTGAAGTTTGAATTACTTCCAAGATCCAAGTCATCACCAACACAATTTAGAAACCATTTCCAAGAGTTGATGTTCTCAGCTTCCACAATTGCATAAGAAAGAGGATAAATCATGTTGTTGTTGTCAACCCCAACAGCAGTGAGAACTTGACCAGGAAAAGGACCTTTCATAAATGCACCATCCAGCCCTAACAAGTCTCTTCCAATGGCTTTAAAACCTTGTTTTAGTGAGCCAAGACAAATATAGACCCTCTTGAATATCCTGGTTGTCTCATGTGGATCTGTAACTGGTTCCACTTCTACCTTTATACTGCTTCCTGGGTTTGCCCTCATCAACTCTTGAAGGTAGTCCCTAAGAAGTCCATATTGTAAACTGTAATCACCATGTAGTTGCTTCTGAGCTTTAGATCTGGCCCTATAAGCTGTCATCTTAGAAACAGCTACCTCATACTTCCTCTGGAACTGATCTTGGACTGCTTTAACTGGAATGTGGGGATTTTCTTCTATTTGATCCATAAGTTGTTGAGCTAAGAAAGTTGAATTGCAGGCATTTATTTTTATGCTCTCCATGCATCTATGTTTTGGCAATAGAGTTTTAGTCATCCAAATGTTTGTTACTTCATCTCTAGACACCAACACCTCCCAAGGACAAACAAACTGATTAGGGTTTTTCTTTTTACCCCTACCACCTTTATGTTTATCTTTTAAACCCTCTGCTTTCTTACTTGTTTCATTTTCAGTCCCTTCTTTTTCTTTGTCAGGTTGCACAAGTGGTTCATTAACTATATCAGATTCAAACCCACCTGTCCCACTTTGTACATCACCCTGTTTCTCATTTTTTAACCTTTTTCTTTGAAGGTTTCTTAATGGGTTCCATCTTTTCAACACCTGGAACATCACCATTACAAACCACCCTAACCCTATTTTTATCATCCTTTATAACTTTTAACAGCCTTCTTGTTTCCACTATATGTTTTTTCAGAAATTTTTTCACTTCCTTCTTGTGATAAAATATTTGGCCTATGTAGAAATTCTGGTCATTAACATGTGCTCTTCTCATGTATTTTAATTTTCTACTCCTGATGTTACCAATATTCTCATCACTATCACTAGCACTATCAAACATATCATTGTCTAAAACCTCTAAATCATCACTGTCACCTGTTACATTCTCATTGTGAGGTTTATCTTCTTCTACATCATCAACCATGAAATTGAAGTCCCTCATGTCCACATCACTTTCTTGCATATCATTATTATCATCTACTATAAAATCACTATCTTCATTAGTACCTTCTTCTGCATCATCAACAATGTTGTCTTGCATATCATTCTCAACCTCTTCATTCTCATTTGCTTCAACATTCCCATTGTTGTCTTGCATATCATTCTCAACCTCTTCATTCCCATTGTTGTCTTGCATACTTAGAATGGCAAAGTCACCAGTGACACTTGATTGAGATGGTAAGTCAGCTGCAAGCCTTGACATTCCATGTTCTACATACACATCAACAAACCTGTTTCCTTGCCTAATGATGTCTACGAACCTGAATACATCAGCTTCCTCAGCTAATTGCTTAAGACCATGATCTAAATCAGCTCCAGGTTCTAAAAAATGGAAAAAAGTTGGGATACCTTCAGGATAACCTAAATCGTTGACAATCCAACCTAACTCATATATACCAAATCTATCTGTATCCATCAAATCAACAATGTTCATCAAACCATTCACATACTCACGACCTGGAAATGAACTGAAATACCCTCCATGATACATATTAATACTGAACATTGATTCATACGTATCTACATTAAAAAAAAATTTAAAAATTAGGGCTTTAACTTTAATAAATTAATTACAAAAAATTGGGGTTTTAAAAAATTAGGGCTTACCATATACAGAGTCGACATCGTATTCATCGTCATGTGTTCGAATATTGTACTGGCCTCCTTCAATCCTTGCCATTTCGTTCCTGATATCTTCTTCCTTCAAGGTGTTCTCTGAATATTGTACAGGGGAAGAAGGAAGAAGAAGGGTTGGTATGGTTGGTTATTTGATTACACAAAACGTCCTTTAAACATAAAGGGTTGAACTTTAATTACAATCTTAAATGACAAAAATACCCTCACATGCATTGCATGTGAGGGGGAGTTAACGACAAACAGTAACAAAGTTAGTGTAAAGGATGTAACCTGCAACAAAAACCTCTTTAAAGGATGTATCCTGCAAGTTTTAAAGATAAAGGATGAAACCTGCAACTTTGGGTAAACATAAAGGGCGTTTTCTGTAATTTTCTCTTTAACTTAATTAGAGGAGGACATCATTGTAATTTACCTCAAATCTTAATACACATTAATATATTATTTAATTTAAAGTTCTAATTAATTAATACTTTATTTAATAAACTTCTAATTCTAATTAAATGGACTAAATGCATTTTCTCAACAATAATTTTTATACGTATATATATACAAAAACTAGGTAGAAATACATAATTACAAAACAAAATTAAAGAAATTTATAAAAACAAAATAAGTAATAGTATTATGTTATTATATATAACTAAATAGCAGCTAAATAGACTTAAAGTGATCTATTTCTAAATATTATACGGTTGACACGACACATAAAATTTAAATTATTATATTTTCTAAATTAAAATAACATTATTATTTATATGTAATAAGAGTAAGTTATTTAACAGTTTATAAAATGCATTATATTCTTTAAATTGAAATAAGAATATTTAATATGATATGTAATAATATTAAGTTATTTAACTGTTTATCAGATGTTTAAAATATAAAATTTGGCGACTAAATCCAACTATAGATTATACTTCTTTTTGTACTAACGGTCCAAAAATACATTGTATAGTATTAGGAACATTATATAAAAAATTACCTTTGCACTAAGTATAATTTGAAGGTACGTGAGGAGATGGGCTCGTTGCATTTACAACTAGATATTCATTGTTGGTTAAAGTTTTATATTCGTGCTTTCGAATACATGAATTGTTGAGACTAAATGGGTATTGAAGTGATGTTTTAATAAACTTGTATTTCAACTTTTTGACAACAAAATAGAAGAAAAAAAAAAGGCCAGAAAGGTGTCCATTGCATTAACTTAACCTAGAGATAACCCTTATTTTTCTCAAACCAATTCGGGTTGAAAACAAGTTTGGGTTCTTTTAAAAAGGAATAGAACCGGTTTTTGTCAAATTGGCACAGACTAGAAACCAAGATGAGCAAAAAATAAACCAAACCTCCTAGAACCAACTCGTGTTGGGGAAAACAAAAGCATTGTTTTATTTTTACAATATTCAAGTTTTAGGTTTTTTTTTATTAGTGTTACTATTACTATTTCATCTACATTTCCATTTAACATTCTTTTAAAATTAGTTTCTCTCGTCACGTAACGTGGGGTCAGTTCTAAGTATTATAAAGCTTATATAAAGTTTCTTTTATATATGTTAGAGGATAACAACTATAACATTTAATGAGAGTATTTACTATTTACTCCATGGCTATATATCTCATGTGCTCCAACATGAAACAAGATGGTTGTGGGTTCAGTAATGAATGGTATGGCAATGCCAGGGTCATCTTCTCTTGCAGATTCATCATCCTTACTTGATCAAATTTCAAACTACACCACTATTGTTAGCAACAATGGTGGATTAGGGTTCACCTTTATGCAAATGGAGGAGCTCAAATTACAAGCTCTAATTTACAAATACATGGAGGCAGGATTACCTGTCCCTTCCCATCTTATCCTCCCAATCTGGAATTCTGTTCTTGCATCCATCACAGGTACGCGATATTATGTATTATTAATCAACAATTTATATGAATACAATAAATAATTATATAGAAAAACCAATATCATATCTCTCAATTATGGTAAAGATAGTTATAATAAACTCTTAACTAATATATTTTATAACATTATAAATGTGTTGCAATTTTTGCTCATGACGCGATTAGAGTTCGTGCAAAAACTCATATCTTCTAATTATGATAAAAATGACTACAATAAACTCTAACTAATATATGCTAACCATAGGACTATATATTTGTTTAGGGTCAGGAGGCGACCGAAGTTTGTACGAAAACTATAAATCCACAATGGAAGCCGAACCAGGAAGATGCAAGCGAACCGATGGGAAGAAATGGAGGTGCAGCAAACAAGTTGTCTCAGGTTATAAGTACTGCGAAAGGCACTTGCACCGCGGTAGGAGCCGCTCAAGAAAGGATGAGGAAGCTGATGCCACGGCAACACATGAAAATCTTTGAACTTAAACACTTGTTTACATGGTTTTAATTTAGTTTATCTAGAAATGTTTTACAAAGTCTTGATAAGATGTGTTATGATAATTATGATTCTAGATGTTACTGATAAGATTTTTGTTTGGTGAGGGGGAGATGGATGGACCATTTACGACCGTGGGGTAGGAACTTGCAAGCATATGGTCCCAGTTGAGGTTTGTTTTGTTTGGTTTTTTGTGCTTTCACCCAAGGAAACTTTTTGTGTTTGCAAAGTTTGGAAAGGCAAATTTGGGACTGGTTGAAGAGTACGTAGTGGTAAGTAGGGGTGTAAACGAGCCGAGCCCGAGTCTGACTGGGCTCGAGCTCGGCTCGTTATGGTTTTATGAAGCTCAAGCTCGGCTCGCTAGCAAAATCAAAAGCTCGAGCTCAAAGCTCGGCTCGAGATCGCAAAAGCTCGGCTCGCGATTGTTATTAAATGGGCCTATGAAATAAGGACTTAACTTTGGAGATGTAGGCTATAAATTATAAGAGATATATAAATAACTTATAATTATGATTGGGCTCGTTTAGGCTCGCGAGCCCAATCGAGCTTTGTATCTAGGGCTCGAGCTCGGGCTCGATAACTAAACGAGCCACATTTCAGGCTCGGGCTCGTTAAGGCTCGGCTCGTTCGGCTTTTTGCCGAGCCGATCCCGGGTAGCTCTCGAGCTGCTACGTGTCATTTACACCCCTAGTGGTAAGATAAAAAATTAGTTTGGTAAATACCAAATTAGAACGGGTCTTAATATACTAAATATGAGAAGCAATGTTTTTAGAACCGGAGTCCCCGCCGGTTTATTGGACCACGGTCCAATGAACCAGCCTAAGAAACCCATCAAAACCTAAAAAAAAAAATATAAAATAAAAAACAAAAAAAAACTGTTCAGCCCTCCAATTCCCGGTCCGGGTGGTTCAACCATCGGGGTCTGTTTTCCGGTCGGACCGGCCGGTCCGGTCCGGGTATAAAAACATTGATGAGAAGTGAATGCGAATTTTTTTTTTTCTATATGTTCAAATATATTTTCTAGATAAAAAAAATATTTTTATAATTACTCTAATATGGTAATTATAGTAATTACTCTAGAAAATTTAGAGTAATTACTGTAATTATACTGTAATTATTCTACGCTTAATAAAATAAGGAAAAAGTATTTCAAAAAAATTAAAAGAAAAAAATCCTCCCTTGACTTATAACATTAAGACCTATTAATTTGTAGGATAAAACTCATTGGCAAAATAACGTCACCCAACATAAAACATTAATTTGTGTACCCCAATTTATTATATGACAAGCGGGTGTAACTTTTCTACGTGACATGGTCTCTTTTCTCATATCATATTTCTCTCGTCATGTGTTAGCAAGTTAAGTTTGAATAATTATATATATATATATATATATATATATATATATATATATATATATATATATGGTAGGGTTCAATTGAGAACCAACCCTTAGTTAGGAACTTTAGGAACCAATCTCATCCATCCATCTTCAATGGCATGATGGTAAATATGTTAAACATTAATTAACTTTTTAATTAAATCAAGGGGTAATATTGTCTTTTGGTATGTGAGTATTAATAGGTTATTTAGTATACATTGTAACTGACAAAAACCACAACTAATATCATTTGTGCGTACAAAAAAATTATACTGTACGATAAACATTAAACAACTATACGTCAGTGTATATTCATATTCCAACAATTATACATCAGTGTATATTCCAATCATTGCTACAAAAACATTATACTGTACGATAACATTAAAACAACTATACGTCAGTGTATATTCATATTCCAACAATTATACATCAGTGTATATTCCAATCATTGCTACAAAAAACATTATACTGTGCGATAAACATTAAACAACTATACGTCAGTGTATATTCATATTCCAACAATTATACATCAGTGTATATTCCAATCATTGCTACAAAAACATTATACTGTACGATAACATTAAAACAACTATACGTCAGTGTATATTCATATTCCATGCACTCACACGAACTGATAGGTTGGTCTTATCAAGAGTAACCTGAAACAAAGAAAAATGTTGTTTAGCATATACATCAGTGTATACATACAATATACATCAGACCCCAATAAAATTGATGCTATAGAACAGTGTTTAGTATCGTCATATTCAAACAATTATACATCGGTGTATAGTCCAATCATTGCTGCAAAAAACATTATACTGTACGATAACATTAAACAACTATACGTCAGTGTATATTCATATTCCAACAATTATACATCAGTGTATAGTCCAATTAGTACTACAAAAACATTGTACTGTACCATAATATTCAACAAATATACGTCAGTGTATATTCATATTTCAACAATTATACATCAGTGTAAAGTCCAATTAGTGATACAAAAACATTCTATAGTATACACTGATGTATACGAACCATACGAACCATGAATATACGAACCCTTAGTGTATAACCGTCTTCTTTATCCAGCAACCCTATACCATCAAATTCAACATATATACATCAGTGTATATTATGTTTAATTATATTACCAGAGAAGGAAGGAACCGGTGGGTTCCAGACCACCGTGTACGGCGGCGCACGACAAACCCATTATATATATTATGGCTAATACCTGCACAAGCAGAGACTATATGAACAATATTGTTGGTGTATGCTTTGTGGGTCAAGATGTCACAGACAAGAAAATTATCATGGATCAATTTATACGCATGGAAGGCGATTATAACTCAATTATACTTTATAATGTTTGATTATCTTGCAGGAGAAGATCTCATACCACGATTTCTTCTTCTTGGTTTCGTAGGGTTTGTATTCTTGCTCTGATCTGTTCCTCGTAAATAAAATGTTTTTAAACAGTGACCCGATGATGATTTCAAAGGAAGTAGACGGTGGTTAGGGTTTGGAATTGGAGTTTTTTTTTAGAGAGAGAAAGTATAGGAGAGAAGAGTGGTGTGAGAATGGTGGAGAGAAAGAGATGGGGGATTTTATAACTTTTTTTTTAAATTAAAATATAAAACATAATTGTTCAATTACCATCCTACCCTTAGATCAAGATTAAAAGATGAATGGCTCAGATTGGTTCCTAAGTTCCTAACTAGTACCTTGGTTCCTAAATGATCTTTTTCCTATATATATATATATATATATATATATAGGGGAGGGTTATCTTGAGAACGCTAAATATTGTGAGAACCGTGAGAACAAGTAAAAAAATTAATCAAAATCAAATTTTTTTAATACAAACCTCATTATAATCAAAATACAACATTAATAAATGAATTTTCTTTCCAAATAATTCATCTTTTCTTGCAAAAACACTTTCAAATTAACTTTTTACACATGTGTAAATGAAACAATTTACACATGTATAAACAGTAAATTTACACATGTGTAAAAACAAATTATTTTCGTATACGTTTGAATTTTTACCCGTAAATTGTGTTTTTGAGATTGTATTTTAGTAATAAAGACAAGTGTAAAAAGAAATTTTGAATTTGAATGGTTTTAGATGCCGTTCTCACGGTTCGCACGAAATATAGGTGTTCTCAAATTAACTTTCCCCTATATATATATATATATATAGGGAAAGGGTAAAATGAGAACATACTTTTCGTGAAAGAACACCGGGAACCATTTATAGCCATTGATCTTTGGTGATCTAATGGCTAATATTATGCCACATCATTTTTTTGTCATCTTGCACCACTTGTTGCTTTATTGAAAGAAAATAATAATATAATAATGATAGAAGGGTATTGTGGTAAAATCAACACCATTCTCTCTCATCATTTTTCCTTCCCACTTGACCCTACCACCTGCCATTCCCATATCTCAAAGAAAATAAATTTTTCTTTCTCTCTCCCCAAACTAATACCACGATCTGCATTATTGTTATTATTTTTTTTCATTTCTTTTACAACATACCATCAACAAACATCCTTTACATCAGTGTAAAACAAAAAAGTTTAAACTTGTGAATCTAGAAAAAGATGCAAGGATCAAATGATAGCATAAAAAACTAGAACTTTACATCAGTGTAAAAACACAAAACCCACTCTACATACATGTAAACAACTAGTCGTTCTTCATTTTTCTTGATCTCCATCGTAAAACATCAAACTTGAACTGAAAAAATCTTCTTAGTCACCTATCAACCACAAAGGAAAAAACATATTGTAAGTCAAAACATATTGTACACAAAAAGATTACATTAGTGTAAATGAATCATGTTCTACAACTTTCTTCTATTTTTTCTCTTTAGTGTAAACATACCATAAAACAAACAAAACATAGAGTAGATACCACAAAATGGTGTATATACATACCAAAACAGCTTCATTGCTAGTCGCTTCATTTGTAACTACTTCATTGGTGTAAATCCCATTCGCCATCACTCCACTCTTCATGTTCCTCTCGTCTCACTGCCAGCTGCCCTCCTCCCTGAAAAAATGGGAAAAATAAACCGTTACACCAGTGTAATGGCACAAAAACTTTAACAATGGTGATAATCAATGTAAACATCTAATGTTAAACATGGGGGACTTTTTTCTACATGACCTTGTAAAAATACAGCAGTGTTTTAAAGTTTTCTGTAAAAAGTGCAGGATAGTAATGTTAAAACATGGGGGGCTTTTTTCTTTACAGTAGTGTAAGAAGGTTTTATGTAGTTTGTATGTTGTATTAAAAATAATTCTCTCGTACTTGCGTTATCACCAGCTGAACGTACACGAAACACCGCTGTGCACATCATGCACTACCCTAGAAGGTGGATTGTCATGCATACCAAAACACCTGTTTACATTGGTGTAAACAAAATGACACAATGATTAAATACAAATGACACAAACCGTTTACATTGGTGTAAACACCCCCATAACACATACGAAACGTTTTGACTTAAAAATAGAGGAATTTACACCAGTGTTTACATCAAAACGTACAACATAACACTGTTTACACCAGTGTTTAACCATCAAAAACACAAGTTTACACCAATGTTTAAACAACAAAAGATTTGCAACACGAAAAACAACATCAAAAACACAAAAACACAAGATCTGTAACACCAAAAACAACATGCATTTTGTAAAAAAATTAAAAAAAAAAATCATATTTTTACACCTATGTATTCTGTAAATGTTAATGAAACTCTTTTTGACCCAACAAAAATCACACCCCAAAAAGAAAACATCATACCTTGTCCCACAAAACTTGTATTCTGTAAAACTCTTTTTATCCCACAATAATCATGGTCACTAAAATTGCAATAACCATATTATGTCTCCACCTCTTTAACCACCACCCATCCAAATCCACCTCACCTTTCTCTCTCTCATCTCCCATCGATGTTCATATGATAATATGCCAGCCAAGACCAGATCAACATCCAACCCATAAGTAAACCCTTCCCCCTCTCTCTGTTTCTCTCTCTCAACCACCTTCAAACAAAATAATAATAATAATAATAATAATAATAATAATAATAATAATAATAATAATAATAATAACAATAATAATAATAATAATAATAGTAATACCTGACCACCATCATCACCATCATCGGCCACCATCGAACCCACCACAGCCACCGTCACCATTAAGCTTGCACCATCACCCCCAGATCTGTTCATCGAAGGATCGACAGATTTGTTCATCGAAGGATCAACAGATCTGTTCATCGAAGACTCTGTTTCATCGAAGGATCCGTTCATCTTCTTCGAACAAAACTGTTTCATCATCATCGAATGATCTATTTCCTCGTCGTTGTTGTTGTTATTATTATTATTATTATTATTATTATTATTATTATTATTATTATTATAATCACATCATCTTGTGGATGAATGATTATTATTATTCATAGATGTGGATGAATGATGAATGCTCTGGAAACATGAACGAGAGAGAGAGAGAATAAGAGAGAGAAAAAAGAGAGAGAGAGAGATGGACAGAGATAAGATAATATTAAAAGATATAGGAAAGGACATGGGGGAGAAAAAGACTGTATTACCCCTCCATCCAAAAGATAATTACATTTATACCTAAATAATCTAGATTGAATCACAACCATTGATTAATTTGATCAATGGTTGTGAGTGGTTTCTATGGTTCTTTCATGAAAGGTTGGTTTCCATTAGAACCTAATCCTATATATATATATATATATATAGGGGGCGGTTATTCTACAAAAATAAAGAAACGTGCGAAGGATGCGAAGGATATTTATACATGATAATTACGTAATGATAATTACGTAATGTTTTTTATGTTCATGAAAGCATTACGTAATTATCATTACGTAATTATCATACATTTGTACATGATAATTACGTAATGATAATTACGTAACGTTTTTTATGTTCATGAAGGCATTACGTAATTATCATGCATTTGTGCATTACGTAATTATCATTACGTAATTATCATGTACAAAGTGATCCTTCGCACGCTTCGCACGATTTTATATTTTTGTATTTGATCCTGCCCCTATATATATATATATATATATATATATATATATATATATATATATATATATATATATATATAGTGTTAGGTTCCTGTACAAAACCTAATTTTTGTGAGAAATGTGAGAACCAATAATAGGGTGACACATGGCATTCTATTTTTATATCTTGAAGGCCATCAATGTAAATTGTATTGCTTATGTTATTTTTAGAAGATAATGCTAATTAATATCGTAATTAACTAGAAGGATTCTTAGGGATTTTTGTTTGTGTTTTGAACGATATTATCTTCATTATTTATAAACATTCAGCATATCATTATTTCATTCACTGAAATCGAATCAATAAAAACAGCGATCATAGTGTAGTGTTTTATTCGAAATAATAGAAGCAAAATGGTTTTATCCGCAAAAAAACACTAAAAACCAATATAGTGTTTTTTGTACAGCAAAAAAACACTATAAACATGAGTTTATAAAAAACACCATACCAACAGTATGTTTCAGCTACAAAACACCACAAAAACAGTCTGTTTCATATACAAAACACCACAAAACAGTCTGTTTCATATACAAAACACCACAAAACACATCAACCAAGATATTTATTAAAAACACCATACCCTCAAAATGTTCCATCTACAAGACACCATAAAACACTGTAAAACAATAGTATATTAAAAACACTATAGCCACAGTCTGTTTCATAAATAAAACACCACAAAACACTTCAACTAAGAGATTTATTAAAAACACCATAACCTCAAAATGTTTCATATACAACCCACCATAAAACACTTTAAAATAATAGTCGAACAGATGAGATAAAGAAAAAAAAACACACTCACGTTTGTAGATTATCCCAAATCGTCGTTGATTCTCCATATATGAGAGATTTTTTGCATAAAATTCGAGGGTTTGTTTTTGGAAAGAAGGAGCGAGAATTTAGGAAATGTTGAGCGGTTTCTAAAAACAATCCAACTAGCTCTTTAAATGACAATACAAAGTTACTATACTACCATTGTGAATTATTTTTGGTTAGTGATAATTAAACACTATTTACAAAATTGCCACTCATTACATGTCAACCATTGATTAAGATGATCCAATGGCACAAAACACTTCTTACAGTTCTCACAAAAAAACACTATTTGTATAGGAACTCGACCCTATATATATATATATATATATATATATATATATATATATATATATATATATATATATTTATATTATATTAATAGACCAACGATTTAAATAGTCCACTTCTTAAAATTTCATTTTCGCCCCCCCTTTTTTTTTTGCTTTTTTTTATAAGTTTTTTTTTTTACGTTTTGACCACCAAGTTTTTTTTATTACGTTTTGGCCACAGCCCTTTTCTTTTGTTCTTTTTTGTTATACTTCTTTTTTTTCTATTTGAACCACCAACTTTTTGCTTCTTATTTTTGTATTTTGACCACCAACTTTTTCGTTAAGTTTTTTTATTTCATTTTTGCCACGGCTATTTTTATTAGTCTTTTTTGTTAAGTTCTTTTTTCCCCGTTTTGACCACCAACTTTTTGATTACTTTATTTCTCATTTTGGCGTCGCCCTTTTTTTCCAACTTTTTTGTTTTCCCCTTTTTCGCCGACTTATTTTCCCGCTATGTTTTAACGTTATGTAAGTCATTTGGTGTTAATATTTTGTGTTCTTTCTTTACGATTTTTCTGGTGTTAGCCATTTTTTCGTTGCTACGTAACACAGTTGTACGCATCGATCTTACAACGCTGTTAGCACGTTTTGACGCAACGCGCCATCAGATACACCTAGTTATCAATATATTTATAGCCCAGCTATTTGAATAGCGTAATGCGGCTAAAATGCGCCGTATGGTTTTTCCGTATTTGTTTTGCATTGTAGGGGTACTTTCGTTCTTTCACAGTTACTTTTGCAAGGGTTTTTCATCCTTTCCATTTTTACATGACTTCCCGGGGATAGTCACCATCACCGTCGATGGTTACCACCTCCATAGTCACCATCACCCCCCCCCCCCCTTACACACCGCCATCATCACCATCACCAAGCCGGGAGAGAAAGAGAAGAGGATACGAGGGAGGAAACGGTGCCCGGTGAATCCGGTTACCACCATCGAACTGTGCCATCACCTCTGTAACTCACTGTCACTATTATCATCGTCACATGGTCACCATACAGATATAGAGAAGAGAAGGAGAAAATGGAGACTTTAGATAGACGGGGTGTTGTCGGACATCAAACACTAGCCGTCACAAATCGAGTCATGAAAAGTACATGCAGCGGGATCGGGAGATCGAACTGGGTGTCCGACCATCTAGGTTGGTGGCGGTGGTGGCCATCTTCGGGCGTCACAGATCCCCTCTGATCTGTTCTTTCAAAGAAGGTAGGGGAGAGATGTAGACATGGGTGGTTGTGATAATGGGTGGTGACGGTGACAGTCAAGGTGAGGTGATTGCGGTGGGTGGTGTTGGCAGTTGCGTTGGGTTGGGTTGGGTTTGGTTGAGAGAGAGAGGGAGAGTGAGTGGGGAGAGAGTGTATATGTTCAAACTTGATGGTTTGATTCCAGAAGAGTGTTTTGAGTGGGTCATGATAGACAGACTCAATAGTCAATATTTTTATCACATATTTTTTTTTCTTACTTAATTTATTAAATCAATAAAACTTACTGTATCAACTTATTGATTCCCCCTGACTCATGAAGATTTCATCTTTAAAAGTTGAGTGCAAAAGCTCCTACTAGACAACGTTATTAATTACCAACTTGCTTACAAGTTGATAAGCACAAGTTACAATATAATTTGAAATGGTCTATCGTAATGCTGTGATTTTGTGTATTGGCAATGGTGGTGTGCAAAGAAATAGAAGAACTCAATTAGATGTTATTATGTAGTGTTAAGATTGATATAAATTCTAAGGATGATGGTTTATTTTTTTGTCAATCTTGATGCAATATAGTAGAGTATAAAACTACTAAAATATCTTTTACTTTTAGGTGAAGCCCATCTTGACGAATCAAACTGGTTCCAACTAAACTGGTTAATATAACCTTCTTTTGGTCGGATCACAATTTTATTTATTTTTTCCTCTTTCGGTTGCTACAATGAGCATCAATACTATAATGAAAGGAACCAGCCCAATCAAATTCCCGTTGTGTAGTGCAGGGCCCCATTACGGTGACAGGGGTGGTTCCGCTGACTGTGGTAACCACAGTGGTGGTTGTGTTTGAAGGTGATGTTTCATGTTGGAGCTGCGGGTTACATTAGAAGACGGTTGAGGTCGTAGCGTGTGGTTGTCAGTGGAGTTTGTTTGCGGTAGGCAGTTGGAGAAGTTTTTTTGAGGTAGGAAGTACATTTTAACAGTGAGGTAGGCAGCCCATTTCAGCAGCAGATAGGCGGCTCATTTTAGCACAGAGTGGCTATTCAAATTGCTCCGCTACACGTAACAATCATTTTAGATTCTCTCTTTACTTTGGTGTATCATGTGTAGGTGACATAACAAAACAAATTAATACCAATGGATCAAATTTTGCTCGCGTTCCTGCAACAATGTGCAGGTTAACAAAATGAGCCAATTTAGACCTAATTCCTGTCACGTAACTGAGGAGTTTCTCGGCGCAACGCGCCGATTATTATACCACTAGTATATATTAATAGACGAACTATTTGAATAGTTCGTTTTCATTCATCAATTCCTCCCCCTTTGTATTCTTTTTCCTTTATCTTGCCCCTTTTCTTCTTCTTGAAGGCTTACTTTATCACATGTTTTTACCCAGTTTTGACCTCTGATTGGGCTGCTTTGGCGGCGGTTGAATCCTATTGGGCCGACCCGCCGCCTTCATCTCCGTCCGTGTACCGTGGCCCATCCTCAGCTTTGTCCACGTAGCGCGGGGATACTTCACTTTACTCTGTTTCTGCTCTCCTCCATATAAAACCCATTGCATCACGAAGATCACCAGTACGATCCGATGACTTGATTTCCGGTTGTCACCGGCGACAACACACCTTCTGCTTGCAGATCCGTATCAAGTAACGACGATCCCGATAACCGTCAGGGCGACCGCAATTGGTGAACAAAAAATGACCCACTTTTGAATCGATCCGATCGAACATTTGTGCCGGAATGAAGCTCTGAAAAGAAAGAGGCGAGAATGCTGGTGTTTTGTAGGGGTGTGGCAGGCGGCAGTTGGCGCTGTAAAATGGTGGTTGCAGCAGTGGTGTTTTCGATGTGCTGTTGGTGGTGGCCCTTTAATGGTGTTGTTTGTCGGTGGTTATAGCCACGGTGGTGAGATCTAGAAGAGATAGCTTGTAGACATTCTGGACTCAATAAAATAAAAGAAAGACAGGAAAGGGAGAGGTAGATGAAAAGTAAAATGACAAAGAGAGAGAGAGAGAGCTGGTAAGAAGGCATGTGAATATGGTCTGCCATTCTCTTTAGAGATGGAACAACAAATTTACATATATAAAAAAACCCTACCTTTAGTTGCTTACAAAGGTACATAAAAATGTGGGACATTTGACAATAAAAGAGTGGGATGTCATTACATCAATACACAACGATTCAGTTGTCACTTTTTCACCAAATATGTCTAATTACATACGAGCTAACATCAACCGAATTCCCGTCACATAGTTTTATCTTCTTGCTTATGAAGTGCAGGTTAATAATATAAACGTTGCCCAAATTCCCGTCATGTAGCTTTGGAATTCGCCCGGCGCAACGCGCCGCTTATTATACACTAGTTAAGCTTTCAAAACGAGCGGCTTTTTCTTTATGTATTACCTTTATGCCGTGTATCACCAATTAGGTTTCTAAAAACTTTCAACATGAGCGACTAGCTCTTTCCTAATTCCACATGTATTGCCATTGTTGCTTGTATCAGTAGTTAAGTCCATTTAATGTTTAATGTTTGTTGTACGTGACTGACTGACTTGAGTATCATCCTGATGAACTTATGATCGTGTAAGGTATTGGTAATGTATTGGTAATGACAAAAGGTAATGTATGCTATAGATTGTTGAAGAGCTTCAATTCCATATTTGATACTTAAAACAAAAGTGTGAAAGACCTCATGTAGCATCAGTGGCGAAGCTTGACCCGAAGGTTCGGGGGTCGGAAGTCACGGGGGGGTCGGAAGTCACTAGTTTCGGGGGGTCGAAAACCAGTTTCGGGGGGTCGAAACCCTGTATTTTCAAAATTTTCTATACGAATACTATATAATCGGAACTTCTGCGCGAAAATCCGGGGGGGTCGGCCGCCCCTCCCCGCCCCTACTATGCTGCGCCATTGTGTAGCATGGTTTAAGGTTTTCTGCAGAACCAACTTATATGAAATCCTACCTGGAAAAGACTTAATACAGGAGGTTTTTAAGAACGTTGGGTCAATTGTTGCACTTCCCCCTTTCTTCCCTGTCTACGTCAGCGCTACTTCATCTCCCTTTTTTTTTTTATTTATTATTTTTCACTTTTATTTATATATTTTATATTGCATTAATATTTCTTTTATTAAAATTAAAAAACAAAATACATAGAAATATAAAAAAACTTGCGAAAAAACATAAAAAAAATTGAACCTAATAAAAAAAATTACAAACCTAAACAAACTAAAAAAATACAAACCACTCGTCATCAACATCATCGGACACGGAAATTGTTCCAAATGTGGTCGTTTAAATCCGAGCAAATGTGGCCATGCACAGTACTATCGTGTAACGCCCACGTGTTCGATTCTTGTTGTGCCTCGTCAACCAGCTCGACATTCTCTTCAACGTCATTCGGATCATACTCGGATATCGCGCGGCCTTCATCTTCGATTATCATATTATATAGTATTGTACAAGCGTACATAATATATCTCAATTTTTCTGGATGCCATGCATATGCGGGGTGAAGAATTACATGCCATTTCGCCTTTAACACACCGAATAATCGTTCGACGTCTTTTCTCGCCGATTCTTGGCATTTTGCATACTTTTTCCTTTTCTCATCCGTGGGAACTGGTAGCGTTTTCATAATAGATGCATAGCTTGGATATATACCGTCCGCTAGATAATATCCGTGCTTATATTGTACCCCTTGAGCATGAAAGAATCATTAGGATAGATACCTCTAATGATGTTGTCGAAAACCATGGATTTTTCTAGAACATTTAAATCGTTACATGAACCAGCAACTCCAAAAAATGCATGCCAAATCCATAGATCTTGTGAGCAAACGACTTCTATAATAATTGAGGGGTATCCCACGCCATCCCACGTAAATTGCCCTTTCCATACAGTGGGGCAATTACGCCATGGCCAATGCGTACAATCGATGCTTCCAAGCATGCCAGGAAAGTCGTATCTCTCTGCATGGACTGAATAGATCTTTTCGATGTCCTTCTTCGTTGGCCTACGCAAGTAAACTTTTCTATATAACTTCACGATATCTTTGCAAAATTGATGCAAACACTCCCGACTCATTATAGCAAACATCTTTAAATATTCATCCCATGAATCACTACAAGTCCCGTACGCTAATTGACGAATTGCAGAAGTGCATTTTTGTAGCGTCGTAAAACCCCTTTTTCCTCTAGCATCATATCGTAGTGTGAAAAACTTATCATAATTAGCCAAGTCATTGGCAATTCGTTGGAACAATCGGCGATCATTCGAAAGCGACTCTTAAATTTGTTGGAACAGTCCTCAGCAAAGTAGTCAGCCACCAAACGATCATGTACACCTTAAATTAAAATAAAACGTATGAGAAATAAAATATACTAACATTAACAAATTTTGAATTATAAATAAAACACAATAATAATATACCCCCACGAATCCACGATCTCTATTTAGTGTGGCGCTTCTTGTTCTTGGTACTAAAGTTTTTTCGTCGTCACTGTCTTCTACAAACTCCAAGAGAATTTTTGCCGTCACCACCATCACGCCCACAAAAAATTGACTGCATTTTCCTTAGATGACGATGAACTCATGGTTTTATGAAAATATAGAGCTGGAAAGGATGGAAAGGTTGTGTGGTTTTATAAAATATAGAGTATAAGTTTTATAAAATATAAAGGTGGAAAGGATGGTTTGGTTGTAGTTTATGGTTTGACAGTGAAAGTTTTTATAAATATAAAGAAAAATAGATTTTTTAATAACGTTCAAATCCAAGTGGTCAAAATTTTCAAACGGTCAAAAATTGCATTGGAAAAAGGGACAGGGAGGATGGGGATTAACCCCCCATGGTACCGAAACATCATGGGGGGGGGGGGTAGTAGATTAGATTGGTTGATGACGGTGGTGGTGGTGGATGAATCATGTTTTTTTGGTGCGAATGATGGGTAAGGTGCTACATGGTGATTTCCAACATGATTATGATTTTGATACATGGCCAATTTTACTGCGTCTTAAAATAAGATTATTATTAGATGCGGGTCTAAAGACGTTGTTAAGAACCATGTCTTCAAAAGACTTTGACCGCATGGTAGAGAGTTCAGATGAGACTGGTGGGTGTGGGGGCGCGAGACAGGGAGGGGGAGTTAGTAGATTAGATTGATTGATGATGGTGGTGGTGAATGAATCATGTTTTTTTGGTGAGAATGACGGGTAAGGTGCTACATGGTTATTTCCAACATGATTATGATTTTGATACAATGCCGATTTTACTGCGTCTTAAAATAAGATTATTATTATTAGACGTGGGTCTAAAGACGTTGTTAGGAACCACGTCTTCAAAATACTTTGACCGTGTAGTAGAGAGTTCAGATGAGACTGGTGGGTGTGGGGACGCGAGAGAGGGAGACGGGGGGTGGGGGGTGGTTGAGACGGGGACGGGGGCGAGAGATGGAGGTGGTGGCGAAAGGTGATTGGTGCTGGATGGTGATTGGTACGTTCCTGGCGTTATGGGGGGAGACGGGGGAGATGAGGGATGGGGGTGGGGCGGTGGTTGGGACGAGGGAGACGGCAAAGGTGGTGGGATGGGGGGTTGCCCCGTCTGTGCACCCACCGGCCTGAGAACAAAATAATTGTATTTAATGTTAAATAAATGATTAACTTTTTGTAACCCCATGAAGTAGTTAAATAAATGAAACTCATAATTAATTTTTAAAATATATTCTTTCAACGAAAACATAATTTAGAGTGAATGAGAATTTCAATATGTGTAAGATATATGTAGGGTGAATTTTTATATCTGTAGAATAAACGTATTACAAACTTGATATGTATAGGATAAACATATGGTAACTTCGATATATGTAAGATAACTTTTGATATGTGTTGGACAAATTTTATAATGTGTAGGATAAAATGTTAATGACTAATTAATTAAAAAGATAATAATTAAATTTTTTTTAATCCAAGTTTCATAACTTTTTATTAAAACAAAATATGAAAGTTACATCACAATAGAAGGTAGACGTGCAACAAGCTGCGCCGCCACCACTTTTTGAATAGCGAACCCTAGTCTACCAAAGACAAATCCTTGCCCCCCTGGGGATGAACTATTGCTGTGGACGACCCGTTGGACCTTGGACAAGAAACGAATAGCTTCTGGTGCTAGGGAGCCAAAGGTATCAAAGGCCAAAGGGATAAAGACATGTTGGTTCTCTACACAAGCTTTAGCGTGCTTATCTACTTTCTTTGATTCCGCCTTTCTCGATGCCTGCCCAGCTACAAACCCTGATTCCCTTAACCCAACCAAAGGAGATACTCCTGTGAGGTCCACACAAGCATGTTTCCCCATCTCCCAACCAAAGACAAGCAGATCTACTGGTCGCATGGTGGATCTCCCTTCCGCAGGGTCTGTGAGAAAATTTACAGGGGCGTCATTTTTGGCAGAAATCCCAGCTCTTCTTAGGATGTCCCATAAAACGCCTCTCACCCAGTCATGCCGGTATTTGAACCCAGGGAGCTCTTTGCAATGAATTGCGTGTGTTAGAATAATGTGTCAAAATCATGGTCAAACTTTGTCAAAGAAGTTTGAGGGGCCATTTGTGTCATTATCCAAAGTCTTTTCTTTTGTAATTCTCTTTGCATTTCGTTTCATTAATCAATAATAATCTCGAAGCTTTCGACAATTGTGTTCTTGATTCAATTTCATAGGTGCTTTTACAACAATTGGTATCATAGCCTCGTTGCTTGAATTCCGTGAAATTGGAGTTTGTAATCCGTAATTAAGATCAAGAATGGTGACGACTAAGTTCGAATTGGAGAAATTTGATGGGAAGAACGACTTTAGCCTGTGGAGATTGAAGATGAGGGCTCTTCTTGTTCATCAGGGGGTTGTAGATGCTTTGTTGGGAGAAGCCAACTTGTCTGCTGATTTGTCTGATAAAGAGAAGAAGGATATCTTGGAAAAGGCTCACAGTGCTATTGTTTTGAGTCTGGGTGATAGGGTCTTGAGAGAGGTGTCGAAGGAGCAGTCTGCAGCAGGGGTTTGGGCCAAGTTAGAGAGCCTCTACATGACCAAATCCTTGTCTAATTGACTGTATCTGAAGAAGAGGCTGTACACTTTTCAGATGACACCAGAGAAGTCCATTGAAGACCATACAGATGAGTTTAACAAGCTTGTTTTGGATCTTGAAAATATAGAAGTGACTATTGATGAGGAAGATCAGGCTATCTTGTTCTTGACATCACTTCCACAGAGTTTTGAACACTTTGTGGATACTTTGATGTATGGAAGAGATACTCTTACCATGGAAGAAGTCTTAGCAGCCTTAAATTCAAGAGAGTTGAAGAGAAGGTTTGAGCCTAAAGAAGAAGGTGGAGAAGGACTCTTGGTGAGAGGGAAATCCGATCAGAAAGGTTCAAGGTTTAAAGGTGAATCAAGATTCAAAAGAAGGTGTTTCATTTGTAAATCAGAAGATCACTTGAAAAGAGATTGTCCTGGTTTGAAGAAAAGGAAGAATGAGTAGAGGGTGGAAAAGCAGCAAGAAGGTGATTCATCTGATGAATGTGATGTTTGTGATGTTCTTGCAGTGACTTGTGAAGATTTCTGTTAAGAGAAATGGATTATGGACTCAAGAGGGTCATATGGTATGACATATGATCAAGGGTACTTCAGGAAGTTGAGGTATGGTGACTTTGGTAAAGTCAGGGTTGCTGGTGGCAGGATTTGTGAGATAAAGGGTATAGGATTAGTGACATTCAAGATGGACAATGGTTTATTTGTGAATGTGCATGGTGTGAGGTATGTACCAGATCTTGCAATGAGTTTATTGTCATTAGGGTGTCTTGAAAAAGATGGATATTATGTGGTTATGAAGGGTGGTAAAGCCTTTGTTATGAAAGAACACATGGTGGTATTATCAGGAACTAGACAAAAGTGTGATGTTTATGTTCTTGATGGATTTGTGGTGACATCTCTGGAGATAGAGTCCAGTTGTCATAGGAATGAAAAATGGTTAGTTGTGTCATGTAAACAGAAGAGTTTTAATGTTGGACAGGATGGTGTATTAGAATGGTGTATGGTTGGTAAAGATCATAGTGTTTCTAAGGTGGAAGAATCATTTGTTCATAGTGATGAGTATAATATGACAATGGGATGGATTCTAGGAGAAGGAGATGGAAATCTTTTGGTTCATAAAGATGTTGTTTCTGGAAGGGTATTTCTGGAAAAGGATAAAAGGGTATGTGGCTCAAGTATGAGTGAATGTTCTAGTCAGAAGAGTTTAATGAGATCAGGGGCAGGAGGCTGGGTGATCTTAGGATGTCTTGATAGTGGAAAGTTGATCAAGATGTGGAGACTAGATGATGAGAAGCCATGTTTGAAAGACAGCAGCTATATGCTATGATTGAAGGAGGTTTTGACTGAGGTGGAGTGTGCACATGTGAATGTTCAGATTAAGGTGGAGGTGCCTGATGAATGTGCAGGAAAGATTCCTCAGTTGTGTAGTGATGATTATAGTGAAAGATTCTGCAATGATAGGGACAGTGCAAAGAGAATGGTTGACAAGTGTTTGGACTTTTGTGAGAAGGGCTGCTGTGAAAAGTCTGATTGGCCAGCTGAGATAGATTAGAGGTTGAAGTTATTTGCTAAAAAGAATGGTTCATGGTGGAAGTTTAATGTTTGTTTCATGTTGAGTATGTCAGATTTGTTGGTTAGTAGCAAAAATGGATACAGGGGCAATATGGTCAAATGTTATGATTTAGTGAACTGTGCAGAATGCAACAACAAGTGGCTCAATTATGGGGCTGCATATCAGTTTCTCAAGGGTGTTTTGAGCTGTAAAGTGAAGTTGCAACATGGGTCAAACAAGGTTATTGCAGAATCAGGTGGTGTGGTCATGAATGAAAGTAATAAAAGGGCAGAATGGTCCAGGAAAGATCTGTTGGTGAACAGATGTTTGGAAACAACTGATTGGGATCAGATGTTTGATCAGTTGTTTGGTTATCAGTGTTTTAGATGATAGAAGGATGGCATGGTTGTGATCTATGAAACAAGGTGGAGATTGTTAGAATAATGGGTCAAAATCATGGTCAAACTTTGTCAAAGAAGTTTGAGGAGCCATTTGTGTCATTATCCAAAGTCTTTTCTTTTGTAATTCTCTTTGCATTTCGTTTCATTAATCAATAATAATCTCGAAACTTTCGACAATTGTGTTCTTGATTTAATTTCATAGGTGTTTTTACAACAACGTGCTCCCCTGTAAACTTCCTCACAGACCCCACGGAAGGGAGATCCACCCTGCAACTAGCAGACCTGCTTGTCTTTGGTTGGGAGAGAGGGAAACATGCCTGTGTGGACCTCACCGGGGTATCTCCGCTGGTTGGGTTACGGGAAATAGGGTTCGTAGCTGGGCAAGCATCAAGAAAGGCGGAATCAAAGAAAGTACATAAACATGCTAAAGCTTGTGCAGATAACCAACATGTCTTTATCCCTCTGGCTTTCGACACCTTTGGCTCCCTGGCGCCAGAAGCTATTCGTTTCTTGACCAGGGTCCAACGGGTTGTCCACAGCAATGTTTCATCCCCAGGGGGCAAGGTTTTGTCTTTAGTAGACTAGGGTTTGCAATTCAAAAAGGGGTGGCGACGCAGCTTGTTGCCCGTCTACCTGCTATTATGATGTAATTTCCGTATTTTGTTTTAATGAGGAAATATGTCTTGTAAAAAAAAAAATTATATCATTTTTTTCTCTCAAATAAGTTTCTGTTCATTCAAACCTCCCCTACTTCATTATGTACTAGTAAAACGTTCAGTTTTATGTGGTTGTATCAAATTGTTATACGTGTTATATGGATTTCAGTCCAAGCAGTTTAGCCTATATATTATGGTGCAACAAACCACTATTGTCTTTTATCTATGTATTTTTTTTGTTTCAATGTACTATGACCAAATGTGTTAAAAATACTTTATCCTTTTAAGTTGCTTAAAAACCTTAATATTTGATTAATTATATCAAGTAGCTAGTTTAATTTTTTTTTATTGTTAAACATTGTGCATCAAATCAGTTTATTGTTGTAATGTTGTGCATCAAACCAGTGTCGCTAGTACGTCCATTTGGGTCTATTTTGTCATATTCAGTCAAAAGAATCTCTGTATAAAATGCTACAGGTTGTACAATTGTACCGAACAACTAAATATGTAATACTTACAACTTGGTTACTTGAAACCCCAAAATCGTAAACATAACATGCGTGTTTAGTATATAATGTTTTAGATAGATTCGTGTACGTCATTACAATATTTTATTTTATTTTTTTCTGTGTGGTGACATAAATACTATTACATATTGAGTAATATCCAATATAATAATGCATCGATAAATTTATTTATTTATAATAAAATGGTGATAACCGGTTTATTATTTTATGATAAAAAAAATGTCTCTATTGCAATAATCTATATCCTCGGTAAAATGATGATTTTGACTTGCTTTGAAATATAATTATTTCTTCCAATACCGACACTTTGTTGAAGACATATTAACAAGCCTAGATCTAATAATTATTTTGCTTCATCTAACGTCCCACACTCTTTCTTGTTCTCTCTCTTAATTTTGTCCCTCCGATCAGATCCAATGCATATATCTAATTAAGTCCCTCATGTATAGGGATCTTTTCGATTAAAGCTAAAAATATTAGAACTTCAAACTCACATGAAACATTTGGATGAGGGACGAAGGATGAGATGTGTATTGGGGTATGAGATTATGTATAAAACTAGTTTTAAAAAATGGTGCAGGTTAGACATAAATATGATATTAGATGATGCATGTTTGATTGTTTTTATTTACTTACTTCAAAATTGATAAAATACATCACATAAATTTAAAAAGATATAATCAATACTATGTTGAAACTCTTAGAAACCTGAAATTACTAAATCTATAAAATTGCTAGAAGTATAGTTAAATAATTTACATGAAAAGCTGGTTTTTGAGGTGCGCTTAGGATTGAGTTTAAACTAATTTTTAACGATAAGAGACCATCAGCAGATACACTTGAAACCCGTGGGTACAGTCGCAACTGCAATGGGGAATATCTACAAGGTAGCCGACTATTAGACATAGTTGTGGGTAGGGAGTGAGACTACCAAAATATCCTCATTGTCATCCTGACATAACACCCACTTAAAATTACAAAAAATTATCTTACCTAAAACTAGCTAAAACTATTTCAACTGAAAATTTTAAATCTAAACAAAATAAGATGATATAAAATATTTCTGATTTTGAGTCTAAACGTACAAATCACAATCTGAAATTTGAAACCGTGCGTATAAACTAAACCGATTGCTTAACCTTAACTATTAATTCACCCTTTGAATGAGTATGTGTATTTTAATAAATCAACTTTATGATCTTAAAAATTTAACACAAATTAATTAATAATTTTAAACATTTAGTAAAAGATAAAGTCGCTTCATATCGTCAAATAGCTAACACCGGCTAGATCGTTTAACAATCCATTGATACTACCAAACCGCCAAGACGGCCACTCCACCCAACCCACCAATTTCATTTCTGCTTCCCGAAACTGTAGTTAACAATATTTCCGAATGCCATTGAATACAATATCCTTCCCTTAGGGAGGAAGGGGCGTAGGCCCCATGTAGCTCCACCGTAACCAATCACACCGCGCTATGTTATTTTACCATTCAAGTAGCCTAAAGTAGCTTAAAACTAAAGACCCCACTATTTTACCATACCCACAAATCACACACATCACAGGAGATAGTCCCCACACACAAAAAAAACCCCACTTTTTCTTCTTATCTCTTTGGCCTTCTCTATCTCCTTCGGCTTGCAGAAACCGATTTATATAGCCGATTTCCGAAGCCTCCTTAGCCGGAACAGTGTAGCCGATCGGCTAGCCAATTCAGTGTAGCCGAAGGTGCCCGTTTTACCTTACTCAACCAAATATAGATCTTCACATTTTTCAACTTGATTAAAAATAAAATAACCAAAAAACTTTAGGATATGAATAAACAAAAACCCAAACTTCAAGGTGCATTTCAAAACTCTCACTCGTCCTATCATACTCATCTTCACACACACACACACACATCTCCTAGATCCAATCCAATCAATCCAAACCCAAACACACAAACACAAAACACACTCCCCTTCTTGTAAAATTACCATCCTACCCCCAATGGTTGAAGCACAATCCTGGACCACTCGCCGGAGCAGCAACCCACGGTTCGAGACCACAGTCGACATCCCATCAACACCGACAGGCGAGGTCCGTTACGGGACCAACAACAACATATTCCCAACCTTAATCTCCCCATCACTCCTAACCGCACTTATTATTGCTTCATGGTACCTTTCTAATATCGGTGTCTTGTTGCTGAACAAGTATTTGCTTAGCTTTTATGGGTTTAAGTACCCTATCTTTTTAACCATGCTACATATGTTGTCTTGCACGTTCTATTCCTGGATCGCTATTCGTTGGTTTCAGATTGTACCCTTTCAACAGATCTGTTCTAGGAAACAGCTGTTGAAAATATTGTCCTTGTCTGTTATCTTTTCGTTTTCCGTTGTTTGTGGGAATACTTCATTAAGGTACTGTTTACGTTTCTTTAGGTTTAATATAATATACATTCGTTATATGTAATATCTTTTTTTCTTTTTTATTTATTTGCAATGTTATAAATCAAGTTATAGTTACTTGGAATATATCAAATGCGGTCAAATTTGATCGATTTAGTCGGTTAATTGGGATTAGTTTGACTTAAAAAAATTAAATAAGTGAATATCAATGAATGAATATCATTTTTTAAGGAAATAGTATTAGTTTTTTTTAAATAATTTAGTATTTTAACATTTATTTATTTTTTATTTATATTGGCACTCACTTATTTAGTTATAAATATTAGTAAAATTATGATATTTAACCTATATATAATTTCCCGAAAATTAAGTTCTTTATAATTTAATATGTCCAAGTACTCGCTGAGTATTCTCAGCTAGGGATGTGCTTGGTGCCGGTACCGTGCTGAACCGTTGCCATACCGAACCGGTACGGTAATGAAAATATTGGTATTGAAAATCACCAAAGCTTGGTATTGGTACCGAAAATACACGGTATGGTACCGGCGTGAGAGCGTTTATCGACTTCTGCAACCATGATTATTCGTAATCCTTTGCTTATCAGTTGTTTGTGATAATACTCTCTTAGGTACCTTCCTGTTTCCTTCAATCAAGCGATTGGCGCTACGACGCCGTTTTTCACGGCGATTTTCGCGTTTGTGATTACGTGTAAGAAGGAATCTGCTGAAGTGTACCTTGCTCTACTGCCTGTTGTTTTTGGTATTGTTATAGCTAGTAATAGTGAGCCATTGTTTCATTTGTTTGGATTTTTGATGTGTGTTGGTTCAACCGCGGGTAGAGCGTTGAAATCGGTTGTCCAAGGGCTGTTATTGAGTTCTGATTCGGAGAAACTGCATTCGATGAATCTGTTATTGTATATGGCACCAATGGCTGCAATGATATTGTTACCCTTTAGTCTGTATATCGAAGGAAATGTTCTTGCAAAAACGGTTGAGAAAGCGAGGACTGATTCGTTTATGGTATTGTTGTTGGTTGGGAATGCTACTGTGGCTTATTTAGTGAACTTGACCAACTTTTTGGTTACAAAGCACACAAGCGCGTTGACGCTGCAGGTGCTTGGTAACGCGAAGGCTGCAGTGGCTGCAGTGGTGTCTGTATTAATTTTTAAGAATCCGGTCACCGTTATGGGTATTTCAGGGTTTGGTGTCACAATAATGGGAGTGGTCCTGTACAGTGAGGCAAAGAGGAGATTGAAAGTTACAGCTCATTGACAGGTTAAAAGAGATCACACGGTCCGAATTTGATCTCTGGTCTTTTGTTCTTCATGTGATTGATTCCTTTAACATTTAAATCTGTTGAAAAAAAGTTTGAGCCGAGATTCGGATAAAGTTAAAGCAAAGAACTTAAGAACATAATTCGATTCGATTACATAACAAGATAAGATCAGTTTCTGTTTCTTTTTCAGATTTGTGTTTCATTGCATAGTTTGTAATACTAATTATATGATAATTGTTCAAATTATATCATTTTTGTTGTTTTATAGAGGGATCAATTAGCAACATTGTTTAGTTTCTTAATTGTCTGTTTACACTTATGATTCATGTACACATTCATCATATTTCTTGATATTGATTTGTGTTTTTGTGTATAATTAGTAGCTTCTTCTGAATGTTTTGTGTTGAGTGTGTTGTAATACAAGTTTACTTGTAGTTGCAATCATATATAAGAGTATGATAATAATATTCCACTGACTGTTGGAGAAATAGATTTTTCCCTTAGAGATTAAGTTTACATGTAGTTTCATGTTATTTGCACTGATTGGTTCTTCTTGCCATAAATTTAAGTAATAATATCCAAGGATTTTGGTCTTAATTATCAGTATGTCCTCTAGAGTATCCAATACTCGTTTTTTTATGTAACTATGTGTTGTGGGTAGAGGTGAGTGATGGCTTTATCCTCTAATATTAAGCCACGTAAGCGCTGATATGGCAGGGTGATAAAGCTGCAACTCATTAGCCTGATCCTGTTGTGGGTAGAAGTGAGCAGCAGCTTTATCCAATTTTTTTTTAAATTATTATTTTTTAAACTTTGTTATTTTAAATTACAATTACATTACAATATATTAATAACCTTCTTGATTTAAATAGTTAGGTTTTATTTTTCCTATTTTGACCACTTTGTTTTTTCTTTTTTTGTTAACTTTTTTTCCCATTTTGACCACCAAATTTTTTGTTAAGTTTTTTTTTCCTCATTTTGGCCACACAATGTTTTTTTACTTTTTGTTTAAGTTTTTTTTTTTCACGTTTTGGCCACTAACTTTTTTATTAAGTTTTTTTTTTCCATTTTAGGCCCCGACATAATGCGTTTTTTATTTATATTTAAATTTGTAACACAAATTAAATAAAAAAACATAAAATATTCATTAATAAAAAAATTAAAAAGACATAATTAATAAAAAAAACTAGTAAACTACTCCTCTTGGTCGTTGAGCTCTTGTACGAATTCCTTCACGAGACGGTCCTGTGGGTGGTGGTTGCGAATCCGGAATTACAAAATCCGGACCACCACCCCTACCACCACTTCTGCCACCTTGCTTTGTGGGCGGTGGTTGTGAATCCGGAATTACAAAATCCGGAGACGGTGGTGACATTTGGCTAAGATTAATTTCGATTTCGTTACTTGTACCACCATACTCGTCTTCATCAAGGAACTCCATAGCGGGATGGTAACATTCTTGTCATTGTGACGGATCCATTTTTGTAAAGATCGAAAGTTGCTTTGTGATATTTTTAAGTGTTTGTAGGTTGAAGAGTATGTGTTTATTGTAACAAAAAGGTTTTTTTTTTTTTTTATAAATAGCCAAACTAGCCGTTGGCTAACGGCTAGTTGGCTGCCAACGGTCATATTTCTCTCGCTACCACACGTGAGCCTACTCACTAGCCATCGCTCGCGCCAGCTATTAAGTGGGGATGTTATGGATCAGGCTAGTTACATGGATCAAGTTGTGGCTCGCGGCTCCTCGCTCGCGGGCCACAACGCATAGTCTTACAATATTTCATAGTCGAGTGACAAAGATGCGATCAATCAGTAGGAGTATAGTATCCAACATTTTTTTTTATGTTTTCGATAGGAACTTGGGAATTTAGATGGAACAGAAAATAAATAGATAGATAGTCGGCCCGATTCGAGAGGGCAAGTCTCCAAAATACAATGTAACAATACTCAAGTTAACAAGACAAGGAAACTAAATCAATAATCAAGTATTTAAAAGTAAACTTTAATGAAGCAATTACTACCCTCCAACCATTCTGTTTCCTCCAACTTTTCAATACTGTGGGTTTTGGGGATCCTAAAGGCGGCAAGGTCGGCGGTTTTGGTTAACGGGTCACCTACGTTTGAGTTCGTTTGTCAAAAAGGTCTTAGACAAGGTGACCCGCTCTCACCTTTTTTGTTCTTGGTAGTTATGGAAGCTCTCTCATTGATCATCAAGAAAGCGATTTTGATGGGTGAATTTAAAGGTGTCAAGCTAGATAATGAAGGTATGAATGTATCTCATTTATTAAATGCTGATGATGTGCTTATTTTAGGCGAATGGTCGGAGGGGAATGTGGTTAATTTGGCAAGATTATTGAGATGTTTTCATATTTGCCCCGGCTTGAAAATTAATATAAATAAGTCTAATCTTTATGGGGTGGGTACTTGTATTGAGGAAACGGACGTGATGGCGGGGACTTTAGGTTGTAAAAATGATAATCTTCCTTTCGATTATTTGGGGATTAGAGTGGGAGCCAACATGAATAAATGTTCTAGTTGGAAGAAAGTTGTTGAGGTGTTTGAATCTAGATTGGAGATTTGGAAGGCGAAGCTTTTGTCGATTGGAGGCTGGGTTATTCTTATCAAAGTCGTGCTTGAAAGTCTCCCCATCTATTATTTTTCTTTGTATAAAGCGCCTCGGAAGGTAGTCGATATCCTTGAACGAATAATGGGAAAATTTTTGTGGACGGGTTCGAATGTGAGCAATAAGGTACATTGGGTTAGTTAGGATAGAGTTACTACACCGAAGAAGTCTGGAGGTTTGGGTATAAAAAGGTTAGAAGTCATCAATGAAGCCCTTATCTTTAAGTGGGCTTGGAGATTTCGTAATAACAAGGATGCGTTGTGGATGAAGGTAATCGAAGTTTGTCATAAAAGCAATAACATGTGGGAGGCTCTTTCGATTAATAAATACGCGTCCGGAAGTTGGAAAGCTATTGTTAAAGTGGTGGTTGGGATTAAGGTCAATGATGTGGCGATTCATACATACATCAAAGCTAAAGTGGGGAATGGTGTCTCGGTGAGATTTTGGCTTGATGTTTGGTTGGGTGATTGTGCACTTAGATATAAATGGCCGTTATTATACCGCCTGGAGGGAAACAAAAGCTGCACGGTTGCGGAAAGAACGAAAATGGAGAGAAATAAGCTGGTCATTGACGCGGACTGGATTGATAATATACAGACAACGGAGGAGTTCCTGCAGTGGGTTCATATGTGCGAGGCTGTGGATAGTTATGAGGTAACGATGGGTCAGGACAGTTGGATGTGGGCTACAGAAGGTCAAAAAGAATTCTAAGTAAAAGGCACGGTTTCTGTGATGATGCAGAGGTATGATTTTGGATCCAATTTTGTTATTAAATGGGTCTCTTGGGTCCCCTTGAAGTGTTCGATAATGGCATGGCGAGCGGAACTGAATCGAATTCCCACGAAGACAGCTTTAGTGCATCTTAACATCAATATTCAAGATCAGTTATGTTCCTGGTGCCAAGTTAGTGACGAGACAGAGATGCATATCTTGGTTGATTGTATAATAGCCTCAAACGTATAAAAGATTTGTTGCAAATATACAAAACAGTCCCAGGTTGTAAAATGAAGAAAAAGATTGATCATGGGATTGTGATGGTTACTATGTGGGCGATTTGGAATGCGAGGAATGATACGGTTTTTAACGGGAACCAGCTTAGCGTGGAGAGGATTGTGTCTACTGTGAAATCTTTAACTTTTCTTTGGTTTAAGAATATAACAAAGTGTAATAGGATTCTAGGTTTCCTATGTATATGTTGTAATGGTTTGAGCCGTCGGTCCCCGCTTTGAGGTCCGGTTTGGCGTTTGTTGAATGAAAGTATTTTTTCAAAAAAAAAAAAAAAAAGTTATCCCTTTACATCCCCATATTCAAGATTAGGATTGATCGGATCAAACCCATATCCAAAGATAATGTGAATCTACTCCATGGGAGCTCGGTTCGTATCACGGGGCGTTGATTAATTAATTGGCCTTGTATCAGTTTTATTTATGGAAAATTACTAAAATACACGTTTGACCAATAAAATTTATCAAAAAATTCAAACTACTAAGCTAGCAAATTTGTGAGCAAAAAAGGTCCGCTAAGACCTAAGAGTCGATATCTATTTTGGAAAAAGGTTGGTCAGAATCATCTTCTTTAGTAATTTTCCCTTTTATTTATGTATTTTATTGTCGAGTGAAGATTTACAAAACGTCTATAAAAAGTGACCAGTAATTTGTCTACCACGACATTAGACGGCTTTCAAGAAGGCTTTATGTGAGTGTGGGTATACTTGTATGAGGAAACTAAGATGGGACCCACTAGAGTTTAGGATGTCACTTTGATACCTTAGAAATGTGTATGCAATTTGATTGCTGCATTTGTACTTTGCAACTTGTTTTCTTCAACTGATGCCTAAAGATGGCTAGATTTGTTCAAATATAGGTTATGACAGACATAGGCTCATGATTTCAGTTTTTACAATGTGAAAAAAAAAAAAAAAAAAACAATGAATAAGGCTTGGGCTTTCGAAATGGTGACACTACCATAAATGTTTATGAAAACAAAACAAGGAACCAATTGGAGCCATTTTGGCATGATGCAAGTATATGCTAGAAATTTAGGGGTGCAAACGAGCCGAGCCGCTCGCGAGCTACTCGAGCTTGTCTCGGTAAAAAACTCGAAACGAGCCGAGCCTTATCGAGTTCGAGCCTAAAACAAAGCTCGTTTATTTATTGAGCTCGAGCCTGGCATGTGAAGCTCGTTAGGCTCGCCGAGACTTATCGAGCTTAGTGTAATATTATGTTTTTAAAATATTTAATAATATTTATCACTCAATTAAAGTTGTTTAGTAAACGTGCCGGAGCTCGAGCTTCACTTATCGAGCTCACGAGCCTAAACGAACTATCATTTATATTATTTTTATTTAATATATTAATTAATAAATAATAAACGAGCCCTACCCGAGTCAAGCTCAAGCTTGAGAAATTACCAACGAGCCGAGCTTGAACTTTAAAAACATAGCTCGAATTGAGCCAAGCTCGAGCTCTTATATAGGGGCGATGCTTAGTTGGGGCAGGAGAGGGCGGCCGACCCCCCGAATTTTTGCGCAGAAGTTCCGATTATATAGTATTCGTATAGAAAATTTTGAAACTATAGGGTTTCGACCCCCCGAAACTGGTTTTCGACCCCCCAAAACTAGTGACTTTCGACCCCCCGAACCTTCAGGTCAAGCTTCGCCACTGCTCTTATAAGTTAATCGAGCTTGAGCTTAAGCCGGGTCAAGCTCGGGCTCAGCTCGTTTGCACCCCTAGCTAGAATAAGTACAAGAGGTTATTATAATAAGCCCAACAAAATGAGCGTGTTGGTAATGAGTCAAAATGCGAAAAAAAATCGTGATTAAATAAAGAATCAAATGATTCTTAGTCACAAGATTTTAAACACTTTAGTAATGTATTATATGCATGATTTAACTTGGAGAATCAAGTTCAAAGGGAACTCTACATAAAATTTGAGATAAATCCACTTAACTTTCTCCTGAGTCCGTGCGTTACGGCTCCACCCCAAGTAAGGCTACAAACGAACCGAACGAACATGAAGAAAGCCTCGTTCGTGTTCGTTTGTTAATGAAATTATGTGTTGGCGAACAGTTCATGAACACTTAGCGAACGAGATTTTCTGTTCATGTTCGTTTTTAAGAAAACACTGGTGTTCGTTTGTTAATTTTGTTCATGAACATTCACGAACACAATCGGACATTAATGAACGCAAACAGGTGTGTGTTCATGAACGGAAACAAACACAAAAAGACATATATTAACTTCCGAATAATATCTATAACCTAGTTATACAAACATACTTATTACTTAACATAATACTCGTAACATAAATGAACTTAAACGAACACGTTACCAAACGTTCACGAACATAAACGAACACGTTACCGAACGTTCATGAACATAAACGAACACGTTACCGAACGTTCACGAACATAAACGAACGAACACGACCTTTGTTCATGTTCGTTCATTTATTAAACGAACGAACACAAACGAACTTCCCGCCGAACGGTTCGTGAACCGTTCGCTGAAAGTTCAGTTCGTTTGCAGCCCTAACCCCATGGCCATAAACCATCCAACTGTAAGGTGTTGTTTGTTTTTGAAGAGGTAAAATGCCTGCAGTCTGCGGAGCACATCTGCAAGAGAAGAAATGGACCAAAGGTCTGCATTCAGCAAAAAGAAGACTATTTGTTTGTTAATGTCTGCAGCGTAACCTAAAACCATAACCAACAACAACCCACTAAAACTATAACCCACCACAATCCACCATAAGCAACCACAACCCACCACAACAACCCACAAATATTATTATCCAAACCACCATAAAATCACTATCTTATCAACTGCTTCAGTGAACCATACTTTAACATCACCTCCTACCATCCGCGAACCAGTGAAGCTAATCCCCATGGATCAGAAGAAGCCAATCCACAACCACAACCCACAAATATTATTATCCAAACCACCATAACAATCACTATCTTATCATAATTGCAAAAGTTAATTCTTTGTGCGTGAAGTGGGTAAAAAAAATGGTGGGTGAGTAGTGATTTCTAGGTTTAAATATTGGGGGTTGGGGAGGGGGAGGAGGCGACAAGGAGGGAGGAGGGCGGTTGCGGTGGCGGAGGGCGGCGGGGGAGGAGGAGAAAGGAGAAGAAGAAAGGAGAAGAAGAAGTATCGTGAAGAAAAAGAGAGGGGAAGAAGTAGCTTGAGAAGAAAATAGAAGAAGAAAAGAGAGGAGAAGAGGTTGGAAGAGGTGGGAAGACCTTGGTGAATGTCTACATCAAGAAGAGGACGCGCAGACGTTTTTTAGTGAAAGGTCTTGCAAAAAACAAACAATCTGCATATCCAAAACGTCTGCACGACGCAGACAAAAGAGGTCAAAATCACTTTTGGGAAAAAAAAAACACACGCACACCCCCTAAATGATTTATAGCATCTGAATGGTTAAGATGTATCATCATAATCTTAATGGTTGTCTTTTAGCTTTAAACCATTCAGACTTAAGATTACCTCTTTAACCATTAAGATGCTATGAACCATTAAGAGGTACGTGGCTTCTTAATGACCATTAATAGGCTACCAAACAGTCTTAGCTGGCACCACTTTTGCGGGTTCTTGGTGCGAACATCGCGCAGGAGGGGGCGTGAACCAAGTAAAGCATGAGGGCAAGGGGAAGCGTGAAGGGAACATGGCAGGGTTGGTTTATGTGGCTCCGAAGTGGTGGTGATTCGGGGTGTAAACGAGCCGAGCAACTCGCGAGCTACTCGAGCTCTGCTTGGCAAAAAGTTTGAAACGAGCCGAGCTTGAACCTAAAATGAAGCTCGTATATTTATCAAGCTCAAGCCTGGCATGTGAAGCTCATTAGGCTCATCGAACCTAGTGTAATATTAGTTTTTTTAATATTTAATAATATTTATCACTTATTTAAAGTTGTTTAGTAAACGAGCCCCGAACTCGACATTCACTTATCGAGCTCACGAACCTAAACGAACTATTATTTATATTGTTTTTATTTAAGATATTAACTAATAAATAATAAACTAGTCTAGCCCAAGCCGGGCTCGATAAATCGAGCTCGAGTTCGAGCCTGATCGAGCTCAGACTTGACTAAGCTTGTTTGCACCCCTAGTGGTGATCACTCCTTAAACATGGTTCCACGACACCCAGCCTTGATAAATTCTTCAAATTTTCATTAGAAAATGAGGGTTAGGATCAAATACACCATGAAAGAAAAATAAGAAGTCGTAGGAAGGGTATCAAATAGACTCCGATTGAACTCATTCAAGCGACATTGGATCCGTCTCATCGAACTCTATGATCTTAGTTTTAGGTTTTCGCTCTTTTGGAGTTTAGCTTGTAGTTTTTAGAATTTATCTTATATCATTGTGTCTTTTATGTAGCATTGTTTTTTTTTCTTATTTTCATCATTATGTCATTTTTTAGATTCATTGTATCTTTTTTCTTCAGCATTGTGTTATATTTTGTGGCTCATTGTGTCATATCTCGTGATCTATTGTGTTTTTTTGTATCCTTTTCACCCTTCTCATTTTTTTACACTGTGTAGAATAACTTGATCCTAGAAAATGATATGTAAACTAGTTGATTGGTTGTTAATTTTTAGCTTATATCCCGAATATGAAATATATGTTAAAACCATAAAAGCTTAATCCTTAATAAATGCAATATTTCACCCAGGCTAGCGGGATACTAGCAAAATTATGCAATATGTCATAATATATTTAGATATACGATGTGTGTTTTTTTTTAACGAGAAACAAAATTATATTATTCACCTAGGCTAGCGGGATACTAGCAAAAACGCCCAATGTACAATAGAGATTATACATACATCGCCTAATGACAACATCACAAATACACTACCACTTAATATTAGATAAGTTAAAAGTATGCCACTTTTCCAATCCAAATCATGTTGCTTCACCCGCGCCTTTACCCAAAGTAAACTCATCGCCTTATTTTCACCCATAAGTGTTTTTGTAAAGAACATTGTTTTTGGTTGAACACCACCTCGTTTCGACTTTTCCAGATGCACCAGATCACAGTTAAACAAATCACATTAAAAGCCTTTTTCACCTCCTTGGAACCGCTGACAAAAGAGTGAAGCACCAAAAGATCTCGAAAGTCGAATGCATACACGTTCCTTTTATTGCACCACTGAGATATGAATTGCCAAACAGATTGCGCCAAGCCGCAAGAGATGAATAAATGGTCGATTGTTTCTGGATGCTCTTCACACATAGGACACACATCTGCACCCACGTTAATTTGTCGCCTAAGGAGTGTGTCTTATGTCGAAAGTCTACCCAACGCCGCTCACCAAGCCAAGACCCGCACCTTTTCGGAACCCATGTATTTTGCTGCACAATGCAGTGTAACGATTCCACATCGGTTGGGAAGGAGAACTAACACTTCTTTATAAGAGGTGGGATACCTTCCCTATCGTGACGCGTTTTGGCGTGGGAATTACCTACGACCAGTGTTGTAAAAGTCGGCCTACTCGGCCTTGTACTCGGCGACTACTCGGACCTCGGAACTCCTCCGAGGCGACTTTCTCCTACTCGGCCAAACTAGTCGGCGGCGGCCAACTCGGCCCTGTACTCGGGCTACTCGGCCAACTCGGCCCTGTACTCGGCCAACTCGGCCCTGTACTCAGTGGTCAAAATCAGTCATCTTCGTCCTACTCAGCCCTGTACTCGGCCTACTCGGCCTACTCGGCCTTGTACTCGGAAAAAATTGAATTTTAAACATGTATCTTTAAAAAAATATACGTATTTGACCTGAATTATGCTTATTTTGATACATATATTATATCCAATAATTAATTTTCTTTATATTTACCATATCCGAGTATTCCCCGAGTACTCCGAGTACACCCAACTCCCCAGTCAGCCGACTAGGGGCCGCCTAGCGACTTTTGCAACATTGCCTACGACCAATGCAAAATCGGGATATGCCCGGACGTTATTTCAATCATTTTTTTAAGATGTGACTAACGAATGATTATAGTATGAATAAGTCTTCTTATCAATATGTACAACGTGAAGCTTTAATATAACTTAATCGTTGAAAACGAAATGTCTATAGAATTTTCATAAAACAGTTCATTGTGTCGTTATCATGTGTGTACTCTTCACGACTTTCAAAGAATAAATTTATTACATTTTAAATGTGACATTTTTCGTGATCACAATTCTTGGACCACCAATTTAATTTATAACATCATCACTTAAGTTAAGATCCAAAGAGTCACTTGCTTGAAGTCTGTTTGGTAACCTCTGAATAGTTATAATAGTTATTAGAGAAAATTGCAGTTTTCGTCCATGTGGTTTGCCTAAACTAACAGGTTCAGCCCACACTTAACACCCTGAGTACCTGAGGTTTCTTTTTCTAAAACTTTACGTCCCTCGACCTAACGTCCGTCACATCTACCGTTACATCACCCTCACGTGCACCTCACGTGAGGGGTATTATTGTCATTTCGTCCCTTATATAAACGTTTATCAGTGATATCATCTTCCCCAACTTGAATTCTTCCCCAATTTGCTTTCTAAACCCTAATCCCACAAAACCTAATGTCGAATTCGAGGTCTAGCAGATCATCAATGTCTAATTCGAGCTCCAATTATCATCGACGAGTTGAAAGACAGACTGATGTTCCTCTAATTTGCAGATGTGGGTCTGAAACACAGGTTCGAACATCATGGACTGAAGCAAACCCTGGTTGAAGGTTTCACTGTTGTGTAAGTGGATGTGGGTTTGTGACATGGGCAAAGGGTCCAGTTAGTGAAGGGAATTCCAAGGTCATCAACAGATTACTCAAAAATTTGAACAAACAACAGCAATTAGCAAAAGCAAGAGGTTATGAGGCAATGAAGCTGATGATTATGCTTGTTTTTAGTTGGTTGTTCTTTGTGTTGTACGTCATCTATAGTTGATTAATGTAGTTGTATGCATTCAACATTGTAATAACTTTGATTATGAATGAAATGAAAATGATGTTGTTACAAGTTGTTCTTAAACAAGGTTTTTCTTAAACATTGCATACATTTTATTGATAGCAAATGACCCATTTGACTAATAACTCAAACTGCAATATAATGACCCATTTGACTGAAACAAATTGTGCTTAAACCTGTTCATGAAACTGACCTATTTGCACATTCATTCATCAGTAACATAAACATGACAATTAAACATTGTTTACCATCAAAAGAAACGTAATTAGTTTAAAACTTCAGAATCTTAAAACAACATCATCAGACTTAATCTTGAGGTGCTGACTGTGAGCATTGTTGTGAGCTTGATTGTTGACCTCTTTTGCTACAACTTCTGGAGGTGTGCCCCTTCTTTCAACATTTTTTGTAGGTTGTTGTACCCCCCCCCCCCCCCCTTTCTTGACATTTTAATCACATTAGTTGTTGATGCAGCCCCTTCATTGACTTTTTTCTTTCCCTTGTTCTTTGGATCACCACCTTCCTTGCTTGCAGGTTCATCACCTTCGTTGGCTGAGTTTCTCTTTTTCTTTGGCCTTCCAATCTATTTATGAACTTTAGGGGCTCTGATAGTAGTTGGGCATGGTGATGGTCTCCATAGGTCCTTACCATTAATTGGCTCAATAGTGTTCCTATACACTTTCCTCCATGTATCTAGCCAATACATCTCATCCACCCATCTTTCAGGGATTCCAACATCATATCCATGCTGAGACATGTCCCATATAACTGCAACAACATGTTTGCAAGGCATTGCAGTCAACTCTCATTTTCTGCATTTGCATGTCTTGGCTTGTATGTCAACCACACGTTGGTCTGACCCAGGCATACTCACCTAAAACCATCACATTTATTAGCCATAGAATAAAAATTATTGACATTGAACATTAAAACATTTATTAACATTTGCATACCTCATATTTGGTTGGACTTGCCATAAGAACATTATACTTTGCAGCTTCCTCTTTAATGGCATCAAACATCGTAGTTGCATAAGGTGTCAAAGGTCCTTCACATCTTTCAATGACATTGTGAACCACCATTATCCTCTTAGTCATGTACTTTCTAATAAAATCCAAGCATGTGATGATAGACTTATCCCTTCCAGGAACTAATTGTCTATTAAAAACCTCAAACAAATTGTTGAGCAGAACATCACATTTGGACCTACCAGTAAAGTGAGCTCTGGTCCAACTTTCCACTGGAATATCCTTTAGCCATTGATATAACTTAGCATCTTCCTTTTTAACTTCTTCCATCTTCTTATCAAACAGAGCAACAGTTGTAGCACTAGCACATCTCTACAACAAGTTCTTGTATTGACCTCCTCTCCAACTTGTTTTCATATTCTCATGGATGTGTCTCAAGCAGTACCTATGCTCAGCCTTAGGGAATGTCTTGGCTAATGCAGGAATTAGACCCTAACAAATAACAAACTGCTTTTAGGAACTAATAAATAAAAAACAATTATAACATATAAAGAAGAGAAGAATAAACTGATTACCTTTTGCCATATCATTAGTGGGCGTTTTTAGGTGTGGCCTTTTTTAACATGCTACAAAACCAACAATTATTTTGTTTAAGAGTATTATTTTTGGTTGACACAAGGGAATAAAGGCCTTTTTAGGTGTGGTGTTTTTTAAAAAATATAGCATATTCGTTGGGAATGGATTGATGGCCAATAGTGAAAACTGTTATGGTTAATGGTGAAAGATTGTCTTTTAAATAAAAGATTGCCTACTTAAAGACTCTTTTTACTGGTCAGATAAAGATGTATACTTCGAGTATACAACTCATTTGTGCTCGGGTCCCTCAATTCGAATCGCAATCCCTCATTCTTTATTACAGCCTTGCTCTCTGGTTCCCCACACGTTGCACACTGTTCGTATTAAGTATAATTAATAGTGGTAATTTAATCGAATGAGAGCTTTTAAGAATAATTAATTCATTCGGATCAACCATACTAAATTATTATTAAGTGAAAAAAACTTGTTGTTTTTGTTATTTTACCTTTCCAATAAGAAAGGAAGAAAACTTTTATAAAAAAAACTAAAATAACATGCATAAAACTAATAAACAACACTTAAAAAACATAACTACTGCCCGTATAGACCTTTACTTTCACACCCTCACATTCCACGTGCAGGGTTTTAGCGTGAGGCGCGTGACACATCGGGATCTAAGTCAACAGTCACAATAAATGACCACTACATTATAAGAACACACGTAAGAAAGGACTTCGATTAACAAATCTTATAACACAGCGGAAACATTCAAGTAACCTGACATTACATAACTAACACATGTTTATAATTGTTTTCAAAAAGTAACCGAAATGATTTTTGTGTAAACGTGATGCAATGCGACCCAAATTAGTGCGTCCTACCCCTTACGCTACCTTAGCGACCTGAGAAAACATGCAAAACCGGTCAACACATGACACTGGTGAGTCCACGTGTAACACCCCAATCGATGACGGAAACATCGAGGTGTCACGTGTGGATGATTGTTCAGTAGCACATGGTAATCAAGTTTTAAATAAGTATTTATTCCAAATAAAATATCCAAATTTGAAATACATAACAAAGTCTTGAATGAAATCTAATCCATCAAACAAACAAACAAACGAAACTTAAAACTTCAAATAACTCCTCATGCTAGCTTTAGACATCAAGCATCAGTATTTCCTTTTGAGTTTGGAAAAGATGTGGGGTCCACTAGAAGTTGGTGAGAATACATAAGCCAAGTTAAGCAATAAGTTTTAAAAAGGATAAAAGTTTAGCAATTCATATGTCTAATGTAAGTCTAAGTCTACATGCGTAAACAACAAGTATAGTATGTACATAATCAATCGCCCGACAAAGGTTAGGTCCATCCGCATCCACAGTTCTTCTTTTAAAGTTTAGGTCCATCCCGCTTTCACGGTTCTCTTTATAAAGTTTGGAACGATAACAATCACCCGCGCTCCCCATAGAAATGGTCAACGAATCTAGGTGGGGTTGTCAATCCAATAGATCTATCATTGTATACCGCCGGCTTGACCAGTGTTAATGATATGCAAGTTTAAGTTTAAGTCTAATAGTTTTTGTCTAAGTCATGTGGCATCAAAGATTACAACTAGACACGTATAAACAATTGCTTAAGTATAAAGTTTCAAGTATAAAAAGTTGCATAAACAAGGTTACGCAAACTCACCTTAGCAAAGTATCAACTCCTTTGAAATAGAATAAATGTGGTCTAAACGTTGCCAAGTATTACCCTATGTTTAAGGCAATAAATAAGTCTAAGTTTTTCTAGTCTACAAGTATTCTAAAGTTCCTAATTTGGAGATTGACAATTGATTAATCGTTAATTTAGATAAATTGTTAATGAACCAATAATAAAGAAATTTAGAAAAATAAATAAACAAAAGGAATTTTTGTAAAATCTTGATTAAAGTTGGTTGTATTACAACTTGTAAATGTGAAAATAGTTTTTATCAAATTATTTTCTTAATTATTGAATATATAGTATATTAATATTTATTTGTCAAAATATAGTATTAATGTCTAAAAATATTAAAATTCATAAAATTTCAAATTAAAAATTATAGTTCTATTCTAAATGAACAAAAATAATTTATGTAAAATTTTGATGTAAAAATAGTGAAAAATGGATTATTATGAATTATTTATAATTAAAATAGCAAAAATTAATTAAAAATACTAAATAAACGTTTTTCTAAAATTAAATTTTAATTCTAGAACATTTATTGATTTACAAGTTTAAAATAATTTTTGTGAAATTTTATGAAACTGTTTAGATATTTTTATAGAATTTTAATTTATAAATGATTAAACTTGTAATATATTTTATATATATATTAAATAAATGATTTTTGAAAAACTAAAAATTGTATGATAGTCTATACCATTAGAATATCATAAAATAATTTTTATAGAATTTATAAACCACTTTTAGTATTTAAAAACTATTTTAAAAGATTACTAGGCTATATATATATATATATATATATATATATATATATATATATATATAGGGGGTGGTTAAAATAAAAACCCACTCAAAACGAGTAAACTCGGGAAACTCTGACTTCCCGAACTTTTTATCATCTGAAAAAATTAGGGTATGTAATATACATGTTTTTAAGAGTTTTGAGCCAAAAAAAAAAAACAAAAAAGCGCCGAGTGGATATTTTTAAAAAAAATAAATAAGTTTTTTGTGTTACATATGTAACATGTCTGTTTTTGTGTAACATACGTAACACAAAAAAAACTTATTTATTTTTTTAAAAAATATCTACTCGGCGCTTTTTTGATTTTTTTGGCTCAAAACTCTTAAAATCATGTATATTACATACCCTAATTTTTTCAGATGATAAAAAGCTTGGGAAGTTAGAGTTTACCGAGTTTACTCGTTTTAGAGGGTTTCCGGTATCCCTTTCCCTTATATATATATATATATATATATATATATATATATATATATATATATATATATATATATATATATATATATATAAAGAGTCTTTTAAAAAAATGTTGCTGCCAAGGATCGAACCCGGGTCCTTGGCCGGATCTGAGGTTTAAATCACAAGCCTAGACCATCGGGTCTAGACCCTGAGAACGTTTATTATTGGTCGGAATGTTTCAAGGTTTAAGAATACAGAATGGATTGATACTTACAGAGCCGTATTGAAGCAGGAACACGAGTCAAAACAAAAGTCAAACGTGCTTGAAATCAGGCTTAATACGAACTGTTTGGGTAATTGGAAGTAAGGTTTGTGTTTATCGGCGAGATTAGGTCGAGATGAATGGATCAATTTATATTACAACACACGAATTCGTAGATTTGGAAGGTTTGACTCGTGTTTAATTAAAACGCGTGATTGCGTTTATAATAGGTATGTTTTTATGGAATCTTTGCGTGGTGAATACGCTGCAAGGTCGGTCCAACACATTCCTTACATAATCAACACAAATACGCGGGATTAAAACTTGATTTGGAAGGATCAGTCACAGGTTGACTTTTATTGTTTGACTGGGCTTTTCAAGGAAGGTGTTAAGTTTGTTTGGTTCTGGAAATAAAACTTAAGAAGCAGTTGGCTCAATTGGTTTGTGTGATTGTGTTAAGTCGTTTGACCCGGAGTGGACGCGGGTTCGAGTCCCGGTCCACACGAACTATTTTTTTTGGCATTTTTCATCAATACTACATTATTATATATACATATTATGATTATACTTGTTCAAAAATGTTACGAAATATTTTTTAAAGCATGATAAAACATCGAGATCCACGATTTTATTAAATAATTATTAGTTTAAGGTGGTTAAAACATATATTGTTTTGAATTCATGTAAAAATTGTCAAAAGAAAATATACTAGGTAAAGTGGTGGTTTTATTAATTAAAAATTTTGGGGAAAATATGCCATGTTACAGTCTCCCCTACTTTTGGAAACTTTGTCCCTAAGTTATTAAAAACACAGGGTTGAGGGTGGTTAGGTAGAAATTAGGGCAACTGTGGTTTGGAAAATTTGGTTAAGGCACGACATGAATTTATAGGTAATAGAATAATCTGTTTCGAATAATTTGGATAAGAGGTTTGATATGTGTGAGTTTTAAGGGTTGGATTAGGTTCGTCTGAAATAGCAAGGAGAATAAGAATCTAGCAAAACACTAAACTTAAGTTTTAGGAATCCTAAAAGAAATGCATGAGTTGATTGACTATAGAAAGACTAAATGAACTACCAGGTAACTAGAGTTTACAATTGGTTATCTACCGAAAACCTTGATAGAATTTCACACTATGTTAACGTACTTGTAAATTCATGATTACGTTCCGGACCGCAATCACCAATTTACCTTACATTACCGTTTTTGTGTCATCCTATGACTCTAGACACACACACAGTGCAAAATAACCTTGTGATTGAATCGTATACAATGTATCCAAAAATGAGTCCAACTGTTGAGCAGGAAAAAGACCTCTACCAGGCAGCGGGTAGGAACCTCTACCGATTGTTGAGCCGATGCGATGGCCTCTACCAGTCGTTGAGCAGGTTGTTAGGACCTCTACCGACTGTTGAGCAGGCATGATGACCTCTACCAATCGTTGAGTAGGTTATTTGGTACTCTACTAACTATTGAGCAAGTACTTCATCCCCTACCAGTTGTTGATTAAGTGTAACAATTATTTCACACATAAATTGCAAATTGATAGTATGTTTATGTAAGCAAGTTTATAAGTGTAACAAATATAGTATGTGAGCTGAAATTGTATAGATTTAGATATTAATATAGCAATTAGTTCACATTCAACCAGGCATGTATCAAAGTGTCATGAACATACTAGATAAACAAACTCTCATATAAAAGATAAAATTTTCAACACTAGGATTTATTACTTGAATCAAAATGCGTCAATAATATAATTTTAAAAGCAAATGACATTCTAATGGTGGAGCTTGTCGTTAAGCAGCTGGAGGGTCTTGATATCGGTTTAGGTTAGGGCATTGATTACGGAAACGATTGGGGTCACCACACTCGAAACATTGTCCATGAGCAGGCCTACCATTTTGAGGATTAGAGGCTGGAGCATTCCTAGCAGGGTTATTCTGAGCAGCAGGGGCAGCAGGAATTCGACAAACATTGGCGAGATGCCCATACTTTTGACAATTGGTACATTGACGATAAGGCACTTGGGTTGGGTGGTGATACTGACAGGTGTTACACTTAGGATGGTTCCCGGTATACTGTTTCTTGTTGGGTGGGGCAGTGGCACCTAATGCGAAATTCCTGGCCTTGCGTCTTCCGTTGGTTGAGGACTCAGTTTTAATCTCGCTAGAAGGTTGGGGAGTATCTTTCACAACAGTTTTCTTTTCCCCTTTCCGAGTCAAAGTTCCTGCCTTCACATGGTTATCTGTTAGGGTGGCCGCCAAACTCTTTGCTTCCTCGAGAGTAGCAGTGGGGTGACCTTATGTGGTAGCAGTAGACAAAGCTCGTGGAAACGAGTGTTGTAGGCTAGGTTTTCCCTCACTGTCTTGGGCAAGATCGTGAAACTCATCTTCTAACTTCTTGATTTCATTACGAGGGCAGAATTCCGCTTTCATGATGTCTTTAGCTTGTTCCCAAGTTAAGGCCAGTGCGACTTCAGCTCCACGAGTCTGTTTCTCTTCGTTCCACCATGTGAGTGTCTGCTTGTGAAGGACACTCATAGCATAGCGAACTTTGAGATTGTTAGGGCACTCGCTATTAATGAAGGTATTTTCGATACCTTCGAACCACTGAAGGAGGCCAGTGGCTCCTTCGTCCCCGCTAAACTTAGGAGGGTTGCAAGTGTTGAAGTGCTTGAGGGTGCAAACAGGGTGAGCATTCCCGTCCCCATTGCCATTCCCATTGTGATTACCATTCCTATTGCCATTTCCATTGCCATTGCCATTTCCATTGATTTGAACGACTTGAGCCACCAAATTGGGAACTACTGTCGCTATTTGTTGAGCCATTTTGTTGGGAAATGATCGCAGCGATTTGGACATCGTCATTGTCATGGTTGTTGTTGTTTTTGTTGTTGTTGATGCTTTCACCATCAAGATCGTTGTTAATACGAGAGCTGCGACGAGGAGGCATTATCTGTAAGATACACAATGAAGGTTTCAATGAGACGTAGGATGAATCAAAGATAAGGAGATATAATAAGGAATGTAATCATTTACTCATTAATTAAAACGAATAAACGAAAATGTTGACTTATCAAAGCTTCTAGATTCTAATAACATAGTGAAGACATGCTTTAGCCTATAAGTGAACACTCATCCCGAGAATTCCCAGGTAGGCATCCGGGTCCCTCGTCTGATTGGGATATATTGCGCAATGCCAGTCCTAGACACAAAACTCAGAATACAGGCATTCACCATTCCAGATTGCACGTGTTCGTTATTAACATCTAGAACTTCGACGAGATTAACAAGGTAGTTCAGGTTAGGACCTGAGAATTTTTGTCCTATTAATCTAAGGGTAGATCCAGTGATGGAGAGTGATCATCTTGTAGGGCTAAGGAAAGGATAAGAAGTAGCATGGAGATAGAGAATACAAATAAGTAGAGTGGCAAGTAAGAGAAGCAAGTACTGGTTAAAATCCTAAGGTTATAGACTAGATTATTTTTCTAATAACCTAATTCCCTATAATCAAGACTCTGATACCAATCTCTAACACCCCAACTGATGGCGGAAATATCGAGGTGTCACGTATGGATGATTGTTCAGTAGCACATGGTAATCAAGTTTTAAATAAGTATTTATTCCAAATAAAATATCCAAATTTGAAATACATAACAAAGTCTTGAATGAAATCTAATACATCAAACAAACAAATGAAACTTAAAACTTCAAATAACTCATCATGCTAGCTTTAGACTTCAAGCATCAGTATTTCCTGTTGAGTTTGGAAAAGATGGGGGGTCAACTATAAGTTGGCGAGAATACATAAGCCAAGTTAAGCAATAAGTTTTAAAAAGGATAAAAGTTTAGCAATTCATATGTCTGGTGTAAGTTTAAGTCTACATACGTAAACAACAAGTATAGTATGCACATAATCAATCCTCCGACAAAGTTTAGGTCCATCCCGCTTTCACGGTTCTCCTTATAAAGTTTAGAACGATAACAATTACCCGGACTCCCCATAGAAATGGTCAATGGATCTAGGTGGGGTTGTCAATCCAATAGATCTATCATTGTATACCGCCGGCTTGACCAGTGTTAATGATATGCAAGTTTAAGTTTAAGTCTAATAGTTTTTGTCTAAGTCATGTGGCATCAAAGATTACAACTAGACACGTATAAACAATTGCTTAAGTATAAAGTTTCAAGTATAAAAAGTTGCATAAACAAGGTTACGCAAACTCACCTTAGCAAAGTATCAACTCCTTTGAAATAGAATAAATGTGGTCTAAACGTTGCCAAGTATTACCCTATGTTTAAGGCAATAAATAAGTCTAAGTTTTTCTAGTCTACAAGTATTCTAGGGTTCCTAATTTGGGGATTGACAATTGATTAATCGTTAATTTAGATAAATTGTTAATGTACCAATAAATAAAGAAATTTAGGAAAATAAATAAATAAAAGGACTTTTTGTAAAATATTGATTAAAGTTGGTTGCATTACAATGTTGTAAATGTGAAAATAATTTTTATCAAATTATTTTCTTAATTATTGAATATATAGTATATTAATATTTATTTGTCAAAATATAGTATTAATGTCTAAAAGTATTCAAAATTCATAAAATTCAAATTAAAAATTATATTTCTGTTCTAAATGAAAAAAAATAATTTATGTAAAATTTTGATGTAAAAATAGTGAAAAATGGATTTATTATGAATTATTTATAATAAAAATTGCAACAATTAATTAAAAATACTAAATAAACACTTTTCTAAAATTAAAATTTAATTCTGGAAAATTTATTGATTTATAAGTTTAAAATAATTTTTGTGAAATTTTATAAAACTGTTTAGATATTTTTAAAGAATTGTTAATTTATAAATGAATAAACTTGTAATATATTTTATATATATTAAATAAATGATTTTTGAAAAACTAAAAATTGTATGACAGTCTTTACCCTTAGAATATTATAAAATATTTTTTATAGAATTTATAAACCACTTTTAATATTTAAAAACTATTTTAAAAAATTACTAGGCTAAATATATATATATATATATATATATATATATATATATATAAAGAGTCTTTTAAAAAAAATGTTGCTGCCAAGGATCGAACCTGGGTCCTTGGCCGGATCTGAGGTTTAAATCACAAGCCTAGTAATTTTTATTATTTATTTCAATTAATTATAAAGACTCCTTAGCTTTAATTATAAATTGTTAGAATAAAAAGGTGTAGGGACGGGATTCGAACCCAGTCTCCTACCGCTTGCATGATTTAAACAAGAAGATATTACCAACTGATCTGTGGATCAGTTGGTGATTAATTCTGATCTGTAATAATTTTAAATGATGACAGGCGAGTGTCATCTTCCCCAATTCGATCTACGAACCCTAGATTTTCTAATAAATCAAATCATCAACCAATAACCCTTGGATTCTTAGGGTTATTGGTCGGAATGTTTCAAGGTTTAAGAACACAGAATGGATTGATACTTATAGAGCCGTATTGAAGCAGGAACACGAGTCAAAACAAAAGTAAAACGTGCTTGAAATCAGGATTAATACGAACTGTTTGGGGAATTGGAAGTAGGGTTTGTGTTTGTCGGCGATATTAGGTCGAGATGAATGGATCAATTTATATTACAACACACGAATTCGTAGATTTGGAAGGTTTGACCCATGTTTAACGAAAATGTGTGATTGCCTTTATAATAGGTATGTTTTGATGGAATCTTTGCGTGGTGAATACGTTGCAAGGTCGGTCCAACACATTCCTTAGATAATCAACACAAAAACGCGGGATTAAAACTTGATTTGGAAGGATCGATCACATGTTGACTTTTATTGTTTGACTCAGCTTTTCAAGGAAGGTGTTAAGTTTGTTTGGTTCTGGAAATAAAACACAAGAAGCAGTTGGCTCAGTTGGTTTGTGTGATTGTGTTAAGTCGTTTGACCCGGAGTGGACGCGGGTTCGAGTCCCGGTCGACACGAACTATTTTTCTTTTTGGCATTTTTCATCAATACTACATTATTATATATACATATTTTGATTATATTAGTTCAAAAATGTTACGAAATATTTTTAAAGCATGATAAAACATCGAGATCCGCGATTTTATTAAATAATTATTAGTTTAAGGTGGTTAAAACATATATTGTTTTGAATTTATGTAAAAATTGTCAAAAGAAAATATACTAGGTAAAGTGGTGGTTTTATTAATTAAAAATTTTGGGGAAAATATGCGATGTTACACCACGGGTTTAGTATCAAAAGTATTTAGAAAAACCGGAATCGCATTTAATACTCATTATGTTAAAATGTTCCGAAATCAATGTTGGTAATTCACACTACTATTTTTAACACTGTTCGCTCCACTGTTCGCATAAATGTTCGCACCCTGTTTGTCTCAGGTAGTCCGACTACTGGAAACCTATCATAGATATCCTATAAGTGTTTAACCGATTATACGTTTGTTCAATAACCCTTAATGTCCAAGACCTTGACTTTGAATGTTCAAAAAAGTGTTTAACGTTTGACACGACCACACAAGACCCGATATCCCATTAGTGACCCGATATACCCGAATTAGTCAAATATAATTAAACAAGTAATCATATGTAGATACGCACCTTATACAAATCACGGTTCACAAAACCTAACACAAAGTTCACATAATGCACGTATGAGTCACATTGCATGTTACGGGTTCCTAAACATGCACAGGGTTTACAATACGTTACTAGATGTCAAAACATTTTACGGGGTTCTAAAATGCACTTCCGGCATCAAAACACACGACTGTCCACTAAAACACACGACTAGCATCAAAACAGGCGACTAGCTGCCCCAAACCACACGAGTAGCCATAAAACAGGCGACTAGCCTAGCTAGTCGCCCCCAAGGAACACGACTAGCTTAGCTAGTCACAGGCTGTTGGCCATTTTGCGCGTGAAACCCTCCAAAATCAGATCTGAAACATATTAGAACACCCCTAATCATCAAACAACCCAACCCTGTGAACAAACCCCCAATTATCATCCGTTTATAATGCTAATTGCAAGTTTTTCCCAAAATGGATAAGATTATGGGTAAGTTACATCAATGCATACAAATGTTACCCTAAATGGCAAATAATCAGATCTCATCACATAACAACATTCCACGCATCATCATGTTGTTGTATAAGCATCCTAACATTAATCCTAACAAGTTTCAATCATCAATTCATTATATCATATCCTATATCCTTCTAAAATCCTCAAACGAGTCAAAACTCATAAAAACCATATAATACATCAAACAATCATCAAAACCTTAGATAATCATCCTAACAACTTCCCTAAATCATTACCATAACAAACAAACAAGAATCCCCATGTTTTTTATCATCAAAAACCATTTCAAACTTGTATTTTTATCAAAACTCATGTGGATGTTTAGACCTAGTTTAGAAACTGTTTTTCAAAGGTTTTCAGAGATAGAAACACATTAAAACCAGTTCTGGACCTTTACGGTTCAAAATAATAACTTAACAAAGGTTTAGGATGAATAACACACCTTAGATCTTGCTTGAAATGGTTGTTTAAGCTTGGAAATGATGGATTGAGGTAAAAACGGGTGTACATAGGTTAAGGATTATGAGAGAGCACTTTGGGATTATGAGAGAGCACTTTGGGGTGAATTGGGGTTGCACAAATGATGTTTAACAAGTCAAATATGGTATTTATAGCCGCTGCTAGTCGTCTAGCACCCTGCATGAGACTAGCCCTTGCTGGAGGCGACTAGCTAGGCTAGTAGCCTCCTGATGCACACCACTAGCTAGCTAGTAACCCCCTGATACACACCACTAGCTAAGCTAGTAGCCTCCTAAAACACACCACTAGCTAAGCTAGTAGTCTCCATAGAATCGCTTGTTATGTTAACACATAATTTCACGTATACACATATCGGCCGTTATATAATGATTGTAAAACATTTATTATTCGATAACTAACACGTTTACGTTAATTCACCAACTTACGGGACTCGAGACTCGTGTGTGTGCGTTTTTACCCGGTGATCCCTCGAATCACCAACCCTTGGACATATGTGTGTAACCGACTCCCGATGATCCACCGGACCATCAAACCGACTCCCGATGATTCCCCGAATCATCGAACCGACTCCCGATGATGCCCCGAATCATCGAATTGCCTCAACTAACCAAGTTAAGTATGTTTTATGAATGTTTTGCTAAGGTAGACTTATATGTTTGATAAAAGTATTAACCTAAGTTTGTCGGGTGTCACATTTACGGGCCTTAGAGGCTTTCTTATAATCGTGCTGTAGAGACCTTTATGGGTCGTAGATGTTTGGCTAAGGGTCGTAGAGCTTCTTTGTGGGTCGTAAAATTTTCTTAACTATGGGTTGTATAGATCTTTACGGCCCGTAGAGGTCCAACCCAACACACCCATTCCAACACAATCTAAAAAAAATCATCTACGGCCAATAGAGGTTTGGCAACAACTCCTCTAGCCCATATACGCCTCTACGACCCATATATGTTTGATTTTTTCAGAAAAAATTTATCGCACTGCCACCTTATACGCGGCCCGTATAGAATTATGTTTCAAGTATTATTGTGCAAATAAATGCCCCTAAGACTACTCGGAGTGGTGGGGGGGGGGGGGGGGGAGAGGGAGATGAAGCGCCATGTGGCACTTGTGGGACCCCTGGGGGGGAATTGTGGGGGGTGGAAGGGGGAAGGGGGGGGGGGGGAAGTGACATGTGACATTTCTTTTATGTTTTTTTTAAGTAATTAAAATAACATTTATAATTAATAAAAACCTAGAAAAATACAAAAATTAAAAACCTAGAAAATTAAAAAACATAAAAAAAACCGAAATAAAAAAAACTAGAAACTAACAAATCAGTTAATATTATATTTTTCCATAAGGTCATGCTTCATTTGTAGCGTCGTCTCTAACTCTGGCCCGTGAAGATGATCGGTGTTCATGGCGATAAATTTCATATCTTCGCGTTTTTCGCCCTGTTCTTTGATACTCAACTTTCTCTCTTTCATACTCAACTTTTTTTCAAATGCTTCGCGAATGTTTTTTTTTCTCCTCGAGCATTTTTTCTTGAATCGTATTGAAGCGAATCATGGTGGAATTTAAATCTTGCAAGTCAGCGCTGTAGGCGCTGGTTGATCCAGAACCCGAACCCGAAGCAGTAGATTTCTGCGACCTCTTTTTTGACTTATCTCGACCAGGTGGGCGACTCAATTCCTCTTCAAACTCGTCATCATCCAAATTAACGGCTTCCACGTTTTCAGGATCAATTGAACGGTTTCTTGACGAATTTGTTTTCGACCTTTTTACGGAGTTTGTTGCAGTGGGGACATACGCCAATTTAGAATGGTGCTTCGCGACTTCCCAACAATGAAGAAACTTGAATTTGACCTTGGCTTCGTTACAATACGCTAATAGCGACCGACTGAGGCTGCCGGCGTCTGTTTCACCGCTTTTTGGATTGTTTCTTGCGTAATAATAATGCGGGTGAAACGCATTCATTGCTCTGTTTATCTCAGTCCACTTGGACGAGAGACTATCGTTTGCTCGATAGAACTCTCTTTCCATCAACCCATGGAACGCGGTGTTTATGTCGACCCAAAAGTCGTTTTTGTGGCGACTAGTTCCTACAAAAAAAATAAATATTAGCAATACTAGAAAAAAATCATGTTAAAAAATTTATTAGAAATACCTTGCTCTTTTTCTGATTCGCTTATCACGCTTTCGTTAACGCAGGTTCTTCTTCGGGTGTCCACTTAATCACTTGGCGGTTAGCAGCGACTAATGCTTTCTCCTTTGGCGTCTTCCTCTTGTGACTTCTTTTTGCAGGGGGGTTTTACCCGAAGATGATCCCGCAACATTTTGGGGTTGTGTTTCGGGTACGGTTTGCGTTAAAGGAAGTTGCGAAGGAACGAGATAATCATTGAATGGGAAATTAGGATAAATTTGCCCACTAATGAAACCCGCATAACCCGCGTAGTCGGGACAAGGTGAAGGAATGGGTGGACGGTTTGGGATCGGGCGAACCGGTGGTGTATTCGGGTTTGGGACGTACGCGTATGGGTTGTTCGGGTCAAAGCCTCGGTTGTATATGGGTTCATTTTTTGTTGAAGAAGGATGAGTAGTATGAAAAAAATATATGAAGAATTGTAAAAAAATGGTTGAAGAAGTGTATAAAAATTGTGAAGAAATAAGATAAAGTGGGTGTTTTGTAGTGAAAAGGGGGTAATTTATAAAAAAAATTTTGACCGTTTGATACCAACGGTTATATTTTAATTTTTTTTTTCAAATGGTAACAATACCTCTCCACCAATCAGAGCCAGCCAAGTGGCAGTCAACACCTCCCACGCCAAGCAAGCTGCCCCCACCCTAACTTCCCTGCCCCTCTCCACGCCACCTAACGGTGGTGTTCCCCTTTCCCGCCCCCCACTCCGACCAGCCTAAAAAAACTACCATAAGTTAGAATAATATACAAAGCTTTCCTATATGTGAACAAAAAAATTATTTGGTCTCTAATCCCTAAAAACCTGTCCTCTGTCTTTCTCTCTCCTGTGTAAAAAAGAAGGATAAAAAAAAGAAAAAAAAAAAGAAGAGAGGTTGCTTTCTATGGCTGGCCATATGCTTCTTTAATGCACAAGTGGTCCTCAAAACCCTACATCTTTATTTTGCTTTTACATACTTAATTTCAAACATTTGCGTCTAGTTTTTCCTTACATAATAATATGCAAGATCAAGCTCTAGGAATGATGGTTACCACAGGTGATCACAACCGCCAAATGAAGGTAGAGATAGCCAACCACCCTCTCTACCAACATATTCTTTCCGCACATGTAGGGTGTCTTCGTGTTGCCACTCCTATCGACCAACTACCCCTTATCGACGCGCAACTCTCGCACTCGCACCATCTCCTCCTTCGTTACACCTCGGACCACCTCCATCGCCAACTTGACTCCCCTCAGGATCGCCACGAGCTTGACAATTTCTTGGTACGTTATTATTTTTCTTTAGTTTGAGTATAGTAAGATAGTTTTTATTTTTAACGTTTTATGTTAGCTTTTTATTGTACTTTTCATTGTAATATCTCTGATTTTAGTTATTTAATATAGTAGGAAATATAATTCATATTTTAAGGGTTTTTAAATTTAAATTCTATGAGAAAATACCAAAGCTTGATGGCTAGCCAAACACCTCCTTGCTTGTAATTTCATTTTTGTTAATTTACAGCAAAAAATCATCTTCAGCTAATTAATTTAATAATTCATCGATCCTTAAGTTTAATTTAGGTATTAAGATAATCACCAATAATTTATGATCACTATTGTTATTGTAACTTCTATTATTCTATCAATAGTTTAAATATTATTATTAATATAGTATCATTATTGTAACCTTTTCTATCATCATTACTGTTTTATAAATTTACCAATATAGTTGTTGGCTGTCCGGACATCTCTTTATTTAATTTTCTTTTGTTTAATTTTTTCACCTTTAATTTACGTAAATTGCATGAATGGGACAGACACAGTATTTGGTGGTTTTATGTGCGTTTAAAGATAGGCTGCAAGAACATGTCAGAGTTGATGCTGTGGAGGCTGTCATGGCCTGCCGTGAAATTGAGCACAACTTACAAGCTATCACTGGTAACCCCTTCTCTTCATATTACACAGACGTACATGTGTCATCCATGTGTATACTATTGTGTTTTAGTAACCTTGGTGTTGAGTTCAAGTCTCAATTTCACAAAAAGCAAGAAATTCGCCGTTAAAAAAATAAAGTAACCCCTTCTCTTCATATTACACAATTACATAGACGTACATGTGTGATGTGTCATGTGTATTCAGTTCAAATTAACAAATATTAGTTTGGTTTTATACTTTTATGGTTAAATTTTTTTTGTTATCTTTTGATCGGTCGTTTTCAAAATTTTCAAACCGTAATAAATTGTTGAGTTAACTGCAATTTGCATCCCTGTGGTTTAGAGGTGGATGCACTTTGCACCCATATTTAAAACTTGTCGCACTTTGAGCCACTGTGCTTTTTTTTTCATTGCAATTTGCGTCCCTGTGGTTTAGACTTTGCACCCGTATTTGAAACTTGTCGCAGTTTGAGCCACTGTGCTTTTTTTTCATTGCACTTTGAGCCCCTGTGCTTTTTTTTATTGCACTTTGAGCCACTGTGTTTTTTTTTTCATTGCCCTTTGAGCCAACACGTCAGTTTGTCGTTTAAATGGACGTGAAACACCACCACAGCTTCGCCACCAACCACTGTTTTGCTTAAGGAACTCTATCCTAGGTTACAGTTTCCTCTACTGGCTAGCGCTAAACAGACTCGGAAACACAAGTATGATTTTAAATATCTCCTGGTCCGTTAAATCAGTAAAGGATCGGAAGAAGTTGACATGATTAGCGTAGTGGTCGACAATGTAAGCTAGGATGAAAGGAAATTTAAACAAAATAGTGGTTGGTGGCGAAGCTGTGATGGTGGTGTTTAACGTCCATTTAGACGAAAAAAAAGAACGTAGTGGCTTAAAGTGCAATGAAAAAAAAAAACCACAATGGCTCAAAGTGCAATGGAAAAAAAACACAGTGGCTCAAAGTGCAATAGAAAAAAAGCACAATGGCTCAAATTGCGACATGTTTCAAATATGGGTGCAAAGTGCATCCACCTCTAAACCACAGGGACTCAAATTGCAGTTAACTCTAAATTGTTTGATTTACTGTTTCAAAAATGTCAAGCCATACAAAATTAACCAGACTAAACTGTAAGATTTCAATATATTTTTCAAAACTATTCATGGTTTAAATATAAAAAAAACAATATACTTTCCGTTGTTTTCTTATAAAAGTCCCTCTATTTTGTTTGTACATAAAAACCCAACATATACTTTCTGTTTTGTTTCATAAAATTTTCTTAGCAACTTTTTGTATATAAGTCTATTCTTTTATTTTAAATTTTATGAAACAAAATAGAAAGTATGTTCGTTTTTTATATCCAAAAAATAAAAGTTGAGACTTTAATTCTAAAAAACAAAAAGTATATTGATTTTTTATGGTATTTTCCCGAATTATTATTATTTTTTTTTTTTTTTTTTTGAAAGGCATAATTCAATGATGAAATTTTAGGCCTAACAATCTTTGGTCACAAGTTCGAGTCCTCCTACATGTCAGGCTCTTTCAATCTTAATGGGTATGATTTTTCGATGGACAAGAATCGAACCTGTGACCAACCCCGGGCGAAAACCCTCTAAAGAGGTAAACCATCTCACTTCAAACCAGCTGGGCTGGAGATCTTCGGCTTTGCCGGAATTATTAACAAGCTTTTATAGCTTTGTTCCCATTTTATTTTCATTCAATGAAATTGTTTAACAAGCTTTAAATGATTTTGTTCCCACTTTGATTTTCATGTTGTTTATGCAAGTTGTTAAAGGCCTCAATAAAACTTAAACCGTGAAACCACACACGAACCAATGATTTAATAATGGTTCGGTTTTAAAGTTCGACGGTTCGATTTTGGTTTCAATAATTAAAAAAAAACGTTACTAGTAGTTTGGCTCGCAGTTTGACTAAAAACGGTCAAAATCGTGAACACTCCTATTATGTCTAACTATGACATAATAATATAATTCAAAGTACCCTATATAAATTACCTTTTTAAATGGATAAAACATGTTAACTCAAAACTATCAAGTAGATGACATTAGCTACTATTAGTTTTGTGGTGTTATAAATTTACATAAGTAATTATCACCTCAATCCATGGGAATAGCCCAGTGGTGTTGATGAATTAGATAAGATTTAGAGTGACATAATTTTAGAGGATTGATTATTTAATCTCATGATATGCAAATTTAGCGGTTAAAAAGAAATCACCTGGTCCAACTTTGTTCCAGTCACCAATTCCATCGCACACACCGTCAAGGTGGGTGATACGTAGGACCACGAATTAAACTCTATTCTAATTATCTTGTCAAATTTTTAGGTATATAATTTTAATATAAGTTAGGGGCCTTTAAAAAAAGTGTAATTAGGTGCCGAAAGGTGGAGTTAGTTGAGTTGTTGGAGTGAATGAATTACGGCCACCTAATAGTTTTTAATCATGATTTTTTATTTTTGGATTAAAGATAAATGAAAGATTTGAGTTGTATGGAGTTATATATTATTTAGGATACGATGTAATAAAAGAAAAGAAAAAAATTGGTTAAACAGTAGGAATAGAAAAGGCTATATATCTAAACTAAATTTAGAAATGAAAAAAAAAAAAATAGAGTGTCAACTTTAACTTTCTTTTCTTACTTTTTAATTATAAAACTAGGCATTGTGATTCATAGGGCTAGAATCAAATACAAAGAACATTTTTAAGTGAGAAAGAACATGAACCGGTTTCTCAAAGACAAGGTCACGTGATATATATGTTACTTATCTTAGGTAAATTTAGTATATTTTGATTATTGGTAACTAAAACTTTTATTAAATAATGTGAAAAATGAAAATAGTTATACTTTTATTGATGAGGATGACGATGATAACAAATTTTATCTTTTAAGCGATCATGAACTTGATGCGTTCATGATTCAAAATTGAGTACTTCTGAACTATTTTTTTAGTATGGATTCACTTTTAAATTATTATTTTTATTACGAAATCATGTACTATTAGATTATTTTTGAGTTAAAGTTGTATTTATAAAATTGTAGGGTTAATTCGTCAATCCGATTAAACTACCCGATATAATCCGGTTGAACCATTTCTAAGTCCTATCCAGTATAGTTAAAAAAACTAGTTTTTAAAACATTGCTCATCACAAATCACTTAAATTTGAAAGTTTCCCCTTCTTTTCTCCCTATGCATCTATGTTTCACATCCTTCAAATAACAAACTCAAAGCATTCACATTTGATTCTCTATGTTTATGTGAGTGAAATCTTTGTATTTGATAAGTGATACTAAATGATTGTGAAGGGATATGAGAGAAAAGTTTTTGTTCATAGTAAATTTAAAGTAGCACTATTCACCCTCTATAAGTTTTAATACTTTTTAAAGTAGTTATAAGTGGAGAATAAATAAAAGGTAACAATAAAAGTATAAAATATTATTATTTAATTGAAAAGGAAAGAGAGAATGTGTTGATTTTAGTATAATTAGAGATGGAGATGAAGATCCTACTACGAATGCTCTCAGGAGATAGCTCATCTCTATAAATTAAGAATTGAGTATCTCACTCAAGTACAACTTGAACCAGGATTGAAAAGTGTAAACAAGTTTAGTAACTTGAACCCGAGACAAAGCGAGCTGGGCTAGGTTTAGTTACTACTCATTTTCTCACTTTATGTACAACGGTCCATTGTTAGACTTTCCATCCTACAACTTAATGTCATTTTCTCTTTGTCCACACTAGTTGACCTCTAGACCGGTATTGTAGCTTCAAAAGATGAAGCTGGCCTTCGTCATTGAACTCTCCGGTCGTTAACCAGGTTCAATAACGTTCTAACCTTATAATTTCTAATATGCGGGACAAATTAATAGTATATAAAATGTAATGAAGTGAAAAAGAAGCTTGTTGATTCATTTGATTCATGTAACTTGCTATGTGTATTAGTTAAGGAATAATCAAAAAACATATCAAGGAATCGATAATTAACAAGTGATATATTAAGGTGGATTGATCTCTCTAAATCTTTTGTTGGAATGGTGTGATTGTTAATTTGTTATGCCTTTTAGAAATCATAACATATAGAAAATGTGTTTTGACATATTTCTACATTTTAGAACACTAAGCAAATTTTATTCTTTTTACAAGGCATAATCATTACTTTGACATACGGCACACCAGTATACAAGTTGAACACACTTAACAAAAATCTATAGCACACTATTTAAACTTTCTTTTATATTTGTTTTTCAACAATCATGCACAACTTAACACATTGCCATATGAACTTTTAATTTTATAAGTTATAGGAATCACAACTATGAAACATGAAGTATAAAATATAGGTAAAATGCTATATATATATATATACTTGGACAAAGAAGACATTAAACTTGTGAATTTTATAGTTTATGTATTTTTCAAACCAACATCATATAGGGTCAAAATAAGACCCAAAGTTAAAGTTGGAATAACTTGAAAAACACTAATGAACCTTTAAAAAAACTTATTTTTTCTTAAATAAACCTTACCAATCTTTATCGAAGGTTTTTAATTATTTTCAGGAGTAAAACTAGGAGAAGGATCAGGAGCAACAATGTCAGATGATGGTGAAGATGAGATGGAAATGGATTTTTCATCAGATCAATCTGGTGACATGTCCGGCTTTGGTCCTCTTCTCCCTACTGAATCCGAACGTACTTTAATAGAAAGAGTTCGTCAAGAATTGAAAATTGAACTCAAACAGGTCTATGCTAAATTCTACGTGCACTTAAATCTTATAGGACTTAGTGGTTTAGCAAAACGCTTTTAAGCGGTATTTGAAAACCATTGTACAAATAGGCATTTCACTAATAGGACCAGTGAATTCATGTCTTTTCTAACAAAGAATTTAGTATTTCGTCGGGTGGCAAGCAAAAGTGGTGAATTTATTTTGCCCCAAACGAAATATTAGGCTTAAATTCATTGGTCCTATCAATGAAATGCCTGCAATTCTTTTTGTTAACCACCTATTCTTACAAAACTTATGCAACTCACATATTCATAAGTCTTGTGACTAGATATAGGGGTAGGATCTCGTACACAAAAAGGGGTTAATTATTAACTCTCTTCGTCCCAATTTATATGTCCATCTTTCTATTTTTGGTTGTCCCAAATTAAATGTTCATTTTTAAAAATAGAAATGCAATTTCCAGTTTTGCCCATAAAACACAAAACACAATCAAAGATTTGATGATATTATTGTCATTTTACAACATACAAACAAAAGATTTCTTAATATGTGTGTTTGTGGGCCTATGACATCTAAATTGGGACGAAGAGAGTATGTGAATTATACGAATAACTAGAGTAATTATTATTACTTTAAGACCATGCGTAGTGGGGGACTTTATATATAAAAGCCCCCCTTCCTGATTGGTCCACGTGACTGCTAAGTCAGCGTGGAGAGAGAAACTGAAAAAGGGGTGTAGTGGTGGGGCTTTATTTATAAAGCCCCTGTTTAATATTAATTATTTTTTTTATTATTATTTTATTATTATTATATAAAGATTCTACTTTTTGGCCCACTTAATTTTGAACTTCCAAGCAATCATCCACGTGTAGTAATTTGGTTGGATGGACACATTTGAGTTTGGGCGCTACTTTTATAAAGCGCAGCTCATTTTTTTTGCCTATAGCGCCCTAGTGTTTTGGTGTGCAGGGCGCGATTTTTAAAAAAGATGGGCAAATAACGCCCCACTACGGTGAGTCTAAGTAGGGTAATAACAATTACCCTAGCTATTTGCATCATTTGCAAGTTATAACTTGTTTGATTTGATCCTAACATTTGTTTAATATTTTAACTTGCTTGACTTTTAGGGATTTAGATCCAAAATAGAGGATGTAAGAGAGGAAATACTCAGAAAGAGAAGAGCGGGAAAATTACCTGGAAACACCTCTTCTGTTCTCAAAGAGTGGTGGCAACAACATTCCAAATGGCCATATCCAACTGTAAGCAATAAATATTTTAAAAAAATATTCTCATCGGTTAAATATATTATTATTTAAGCAATTTAATGTAAAATTTTATGTTGTGATTTGCATTGTTTGGCATCGGTTAAGTTTGTTATGATACCGATAAAACGCATGAAACCATATAATAAATACCGGTGTCGACACCGATGTTTGGTGGGTATCCAAACAGTACGATATCGATACTCGGCATAGTTATGACATAAAAGTATTTTATTTTGAATACAACGTTGTTTTCAATCATTTATATCGCAATGTTAAAAAAAAAAAAAAAAAAAAAAAGCTAAACATAGCTGCATATTTAGGTTTTTTTTTATATATATAAATCAAACAAACGCATTTCATTAGAGAAAAATCAAAATAAATGATAAATGAAATATCATTAAGTAATATAAAAAAGAAAACTTACTTTCCATATATATTGTAATTTTATGTTGTGAGAAAAACACTATTTACAGGAAGATGAGAAGGCGAAACTGGTGGAAGAAACAGGGCTACAACTCAAGCAAATTAACAATTGGTTTATAAATCAAAGGAAAAGAAATTGGCACAACATGGGTTCGAGTTCTGTAACCACTTTAAAGTCTAAGCGAAAAAGATAGAGGAAACCATCTTTTTTTAGCTCAAAAAACAAGTGTAAAACTCTAATGGGAGATGATATCTTTAGTTGTTAAAGCTAGCCTTAAATATAGTTGTTCAGTTGTAAAATATACATGCTAACTATTGCAAGTTTGTGATAGACCTTTTAACACATTTTCACTTAACTAATTTCTCTTTGTTTTATTCTCTAGGTTGTCAAATGGAAAAAAATGTATTGTTGTTTTTATTCTCTAGGTCGTTAAATGAAGAAAATGTATTGTTGTAAGCACTACTAACAACTAAGACCACACGGAGTGGGCGTAGAAAAGGGAAGGGGAAGCCCCAAAATGCCACCGTGACCACTGACCACCCCCTCCCCCTTTTTCTCCGGGCATTGCCCCTTGGGGTGGCAGAAATCCTACGGGCGTGGGAGCTCTTTTTTTTTTTTTTTTTTTTTTTAATTGTGTGTCTTGATTGGTGTTTTTCTCCTTGCATTTCACCATGATATGCAACTACACAAACCCCGGCTGCATTAGCCACAATAAGATTTCAGAACGCATCGCGATTACATTGACCCAAAGTTTACTAGGAATAACTTCACTCTTAATGAGCAGGCTACATTGTTCATTGCTCCAAGCAGTACCAAAGAGCTTTTGCCCATTAAAGATTTGCTCATTAAGTACATGTTTGAGCGCAACCGTAAGACGCTGAAGGCTGCTTGATCAACCGTTTGACTTCTTTTTGCATGGTCTTACATTCGCCATTATTGTTGTTATGATGAGCTTAGTTCCTATGTTATTCTACATGAATTGATCTGGCTTTTATATATTCAATGTTGTATCATTTGGATTGATATGATTGATAAAAAGATTTGTTGCTATGGTTTGTTATAATTATTTCATTGTATCTTTAACATCGTTATATGGTGACTTGCGAACCCTGCACGTATAAACTGGCCGAGGCAGGGCACACAAGTTACCAAATTACAAGGTCCAACAAGCCGGCTCGGTTTAGAGCTACTAGCACCATCTTTATCGACGTTGGTCCCAAGCCAGTCCGGTTTTGGTTCATCAAACATTTAATGGTAAAGACATTATGTCAAAATGAAAAGATATAGCGATCGACAGTGAGAAAGGAATTATCGGTCTTCTATCTTTATTTATAAGTTACAATATCACCCCAAACCCAACCAGACCCTTAAAAGAGACCCAAGCCAGATGGTTCTATTAGCTACATTCACGGGTCAAGAGCGTTACACAGGCACCTCAGAGGTCTTCTTTGCATAGAACCGTCTGTACTTGGAGTCAACTTCCGTGAGGTAGTAGGTCCCTGGCGCTAGAAGACTAGTGTCTTTGCTAGTCACAAAATCTTTGCCTCCATACCTGTGTTCCATCACCTTCATGAGTTGGACAAATTTTTCTGGCGCAAGCTGCACTCATGGCGCAAAAATAAGTTTGTTAGTCGAAAAATTTATCTTAAATCATTTGAGTAACGTAACAAAGTAAAACAAGCATACCTCGGTCCTTCTCTTCAACTTATCGTCAACATTCATTACCCTTGCAATGTTTGACAAACTAAAAGGCGATTTTCCCTCGCAAAGATGGAGTGAAAACATTGTAGCGGATGATCCACTTCCATATGAGAACATCATCACCCGATTGCCGTCCTAAAAGTAACAGGCACGAATCAGTTCAGATATTTTTGGAACCATCAGTTAGGGAAAACTCATCAGTAATAAGATGTTTACCAGAGAGCCATATTTGTTATGAATGAGTGAAGCAAAGGCTGCGTATATAGACGCTGTGTACATGTTGCCGACTTGCTTGTTGATTAAGGTTCCCGGTTGAACCTTTTTATCGTAATATGGTTTTGCCACTTGTTGTGATGCCTAGCAACATATCATAAATGATTTTAACCGAGAAGTTTAATGCACATGAAACGACACCAGGTTTTGGGCTGACGTGTTCAACCCGTTTAATTAAACACGTCAACCAAGCGAACCTGACCTGTTTAACATTTCTACTACAACCTTTCAACCCGTTTAGCACATTTACAACTTGATTACATTCCATCAACATTTGTTACACAATTTTAATTGTGTGATAGTTGTGTTCAAGGTTTAAAGATTCAACCCGACATGATTGACACCCGTGTAAAAAAAAGTACCTTTTCAAGATCACGGTTTTGGTAGCTCTCGTCCCTTGTTAAAGACGTGAACTGTCCTAGCTTCGCTTTAGCAGACTCGTCAACAGAACTGAAAATAACAAGAGATTGTTTTCATGTCCAATAAAAGAATAAAAATCTCATATGAAGTAAATTATCAAATTCGATAGACCTGGCGCTTCTAACAACATCGCTGAATACTAATCGAGCAAAGCTCTTCTGCACAAGCTGCACAAATTCAAAGGAAAGTTAGAACGATAAAAGTACTACCGTATATTCTATACTAAGCTTGTTGTTTAACCCATAGTTGTCAAAGCGCCTAGGCGCGCTCAAGGCGCATAGGCCGAGCCTGGAGCCTAGGCGCACGGCGCATAAAAAACGAGGGCTTTTTATAATTAGGCGCATAGTATAAAATACATTTTTAGGGATTTTAGAGATGTTTTAGGCTTGTTTAGGGCTACATCTCAGTGCCTAGGCGCACCTCACAGGGCGCAGCGCACTTGGTGCGCCTGGTTGCGCCTAGGCGCGCGCTTGACAACTAACTTTAACCAATTACCTTGTTGTAAGGAGAATGAAATACAAAATAGTCGGCATCAGCAATCGAAAATTGTTTTCCTTCCAGTTTCTCATACCTATTGTAAGCAAGATTATATCAAGACAACTCGTAACATAAGTTCTTCTTGCATTCAACAACAGTATAATAAAAAGCAAGTTACTTGTGACAATATCCATTGTAGCAAGAATCTAGTGCCATGAGATAACAAGTTTGAGATAGCTTTCCATCAACAACCTTACAGAAACAGAATACATAAATAATTTACTAACATACAAATATAATACTTTACGAACTGTTAATTATTGGGATTGATGGATACCGGATATTCGCTTGCAAGGTCAGGCTTGTAAAAGTCATAAACATGAGACATATGACTTGCCCTAAATTTGCTTTCAAATGCGAAAGGGGCGTCTGGCCCGATCAGCATTGCAATAGCAGCTGCACCTCCAGTAGGTCGAGCGGGTCCCTCTGCATAGACCTAGTAAAGGATAATATTTCAGTAAAAGATTTAACAGGTGTCCTTTGTTACAGACTCAGGTTTTATTGTAATTATATGACTCACTGCACTGTCCGTGCAAACGACCAATCCATAGCGTCCATCCCATGAGTTACTCTCCACCCAATTTACACAGTTGAATAACGCTGCAGTTCCACCGTAGCAAGCGTTGGTTGAATCAACACCTTCAATGTCAGTATTCCCACAGTCCTGCAATGGGTTACAGGACATGTAAGTTAAAACAGTTGTTCGAACGTAATAAGGATCATATCATTAGGAAAAGGCCGATTAAATCATTAAGTTTTAACAAGAAAATTAGCGTACACGAGAAACAACGAAAGAGGACTTGTTAGTACCTCGAAAACATTCATAAGGAAAGTCTTGATGGATTTGCTCTTGTCTATAACAGTTTCACTGCCTACTTCCAACCGACCAATTTGTCTAGGATCAACCTCGTACTTCTCAAGTAACGAAGTGACAGCTGTCAATCTGAAATCGAGGGAGTTAATATAAGGATCCTAATGTAGGCCAACGACTAGAATACTGTCTAATAAACGCATTTTTTGACACATTGTGGTTTACAATACAAGTAGAATAACTCATCCGGCGATACGATTTTATGCCAAAAATGTGAGGTTTTAGAACTATCATCCAACCGATCAAATTACGCAACATCATAGTCAAATACCAACCCCATAGAGATGACATCTTCCACCTCTGAACAAAATGCCATGCAATCTTGTCCAAGTCCAATGGTGTATTTGCCTTTACTAACTCCATCAAAGTCCTCTAGGACATCCTGTTAATTAAATTACCCAAATAAAAAAATAAAAAGAGTTCACTCAAGGTTGCACAACTCCAAAATCACAGATATTACTTTCAAGTAAACATCAGAAAAAGACCACATAAATAAATTTAAAATATCTTTCACTTTACTTACAGAACATACAAAGCTAAGAAAAAAAAAAGCAATCGGTTTTACTCTATATTAACTTACAAGATTAAACATAATCGTATTAAGTAATGTATAAATTAATTTAAAACTTCTTATTTATCCATTCAGTTACTTTAAACGAGTGCAGAAGGTGGTCCACAGTGACTCGCAGAGCCCTAAGAACCAAGGGTTTGTGTTTAGCAGGATAGGCTTTGCGATTCAAAAGGGGATAGCGGCGCAGCTTGTTGCCCGCTTACACACCATCTAAATGTAACTTGTTTTGTGTTGAATATGATGCTTGTACTTTCGTTTTCAAAAAAAAAAAAAAAAAGAACTTACAAGATTAAACTTAATTGCGACATTTAGCTTTTCGATTAATACTTATGACATGGACTTTAATTCACAGAATGACTTCTATCGTGTTTGCTATTATAATCGATCAAATTAAGTTATTTGTGTAGAAAATGAACACAACTTCCATAACTTAGGTCATGCTATACATATGACACCTATATAAGCGTATCCATGACGGATTTCCAGGGGGTTCCTTTCGTAGATTTTCATTAATTTTTCAAAAATTTTCACTAATTTTTTCATTTTTTTCCAAACCGAGGGGTTCCTGGGAACCCCCTAAAACAGCCTGTATCCGCCCCTGCCTATATTTAGGCTTATATGAAGCAAAACACTGCCTACATGACATCTATATTTAGGCTTTATAACTAATCTCAAAACATAAATCCTAAATGACAATCAAGTCAAATTTAGGCAAATACAACACATATCTCTATCATCTGTATCAAACAGTAGTGTGTATAACTTAACTCAAAGCAAAAAAAAAATCCATAATGTTACGTGATTATCAGTATCTGATCCATTTTGCATGTGCGACTAACTCAATCTTTGAAATAACTTGTTGAAATGTTAAACACAAAAAATACAATTTAAACCAAAAGTGTCCTTAGGTGTTTATATAAGTTATGGTGTCTTGAACATGTTGCATAAGTTTTGACAGGTAAAGGTGCTCGGACAAGTGTAGATTTGCATAGGAGAATTGGAGATGATCGAGGTTGTAGCTGGCTCGTGATCAAGGCTTCAATGTACGAGATGTTCGTGGTCAAGACTTCAAGTGTACGTGACCAAGTGTACGAGATCATTTCCAGGATGGTGATGGGCTAATGAAGTGTTGGGTCATTAAATGTTTAAGTCAGCCCAATAGCAATTGTCTAAAGCCCAGAAGATTGTCAGCCCAAGGATCTCTCTCGGTGTTAATCAGATGAGAGGATTGCCACGCTGGCAATCCTCATACCTATTGGATGGTTCAGATTATAAGTTGGTGTGTTTCTTTCTAAGTGATCAACGACTCACATAGGCTCGGGTGTGTTACTTATCCAAGCCTAGCCTTCACCTATATAAGCTGGTTCTCTCTCCTCTGTACAAGTTTACGATCATTTTTCTTTTATTCTCTCAGTTTATTGTATCTCTCTCTTATCATCTAGAGTTAGGGTTTCTCTGGATCTTGAACATCTTGTTCAGATCCTTTCTTTGTGAAGTCTTTCTTGTTTGTAGATGATCTGTGGTTCTTTAGATCAGAGAGTTGAGGTAGAGAGTTTGAGTTGTAATCAGTTGATTCTGTTTATTTCTTGAGTTTAGTTTTGATTAATAAAAGGTTTACAAGTTTTGATATCATGTTTTTGACATAACTCGATACAAACGAAACATTCATGAGACATTCAAAATCAACCCGTTCATTTTTCGAACAAACCATTATAGCTTATTTCAAAAGATAAAGCAGCTTCAACGATTATAATGTCAATCAAGTCAAATTTAGGCAAAGTTTAGGTCAAACCAAAAGCATACAACAGCTAAAATCCATAATATTACATGATCATCATTCATCCATATCACATCCATTTTGCATGTGCAACTTAGGCTATAAGTTATGGACTCACGCCTCAGTGAGTTGGCATGTGAAAGAGGGTGAAACACCATGCCAGGGGGCGTGAAAGGTGGTTAAAACGGTGGGGATAGGGATGAGCTCCGTACTTGTATAAAAAAAAATACCGATCCTGAAAAACCTCAAAATTGGATAGCGATGCCGAAAATGTTTGGTACGGTATTGTATTTTAAGGTGGAAACTGATAAAATACCGGTACCAAGTCGAAAGTACTGATATTGAAAATGTCAAAAAAATGGGTACCAAATTTTGATTAGTTCAGTACCATTTGGTACGGTATGGTAGCGGTACCGGAATTCTCTTCCTATGGAGCGTTGTGTAGATAACACCCCTAAAGAGGAAGTATCAGTGGGCCCAAGGCTATCAACCAATTAGATTTTATCTTTTATTTGCGTTTTCTTTAAATAAAATATTGTTTTAATGGTGATATAGGGATGAGCTCGGTACGTGTACCGAAAATCGCCAAAAATTGGTACCGGTCAGTACCAAAATTGCTAAGTACATACAATACTGATATCGGTATTTAAAGGTAAAATATTTAAAATAAAGATACTGGTACTGAAAATGCTAAAAGTTGGTACCGAATTGCACGGGTGCAAATGAGCCGAGCAGCTCGCAAACTACTCGAGATCGGCTCGATAAAAAGCTCGAAATGAGCCGAGCCTTAACAAGCCCGAGCCGAGCTTGAGCCTAAAACAAAGCTCGTTTACTTACCGAGACTGAGCTCGAGCCTAGCATATGAAGCTTATCAGGCTCGTCGAACTCGTCAAGCCTTAGTATACTATTAGTTTTATTAATATTTTATACTATCCATCCCACATTTAAAATTGTTTACTAAAATAGTCGAGCCGAGCTCTTGGCTTATCAAGCTATCGAGCCTAAACGAGCCTAGTATTTATATTATTTAATTTAATTAATATATCAACTAATAAACACTGAACGAGTCGAACTCAAGTCGAGCTCGAGCTTGAGAAACTATCAACGAGTCGAGCTCGAGCTTTAAAAACAAGGCTCGAACCGAGCCTAGCTTTGAGGTGTAGTGAAAATTTATGAAAAAGTAACGGATAGGTTAGCCGCTAACCGTCAATCTCCACAATAAACTAATGGCAAAAAAAAAAAAAAAAAAAAAAAAAACAAATTCCAAATGTACAGAAGTACCTGTTGGATACATGTAGGAGGAAAGTAAATTTCCATTGCCAGAATTCCTACGTTTTGTGGAGCCATTTTTTTAACTGCTCTTCGATTGTTCGCTGAAGAGAGATGAAACTAAAATGATAATAATATTAATAATAATAATAATAATCAATGGATTAGATGGAAAGTCACGATCTTGAGAATGTGTTGATTTACGGTTATATAAGGTAAGCGGGTAGCGGGGGAATTAGGTAGCTATGCCTTCAAGTTTAAACATTGGCCCTCCATCTTACGCTCAATTTACATACCTTGCCGCTTTAAACTAGGGATGAGCATTTCAGCATTAAATATCGAAAATACCGATACCGGTTTATTTTTGGTATCAAGTTTTGACAGAAAATTGATATTGGTATTTTTGGTATTGGTTTGATTCGTTATTTTACCTTAAAATACCGATACCATATCGTACCGTATAATACAGATACGTATCTGTACCAAGTTTTGATGAAAATCAGTATCGGGATTGGTTCGATACTGAGCTCATCCTTACTTTAACTGTTTTTCATTGTTTTCAAAACCGGACCGGACCGGCCGGTCGGACCGGTCGGACCGGGCTCCGGGGCCTGGACCGGTCCGGTTTGGGTAGTCGGACCGTTTTTGCAGCGAACCGGGGTTGAACCGGTGAACCGGCCGGTCGGACCGGAAAACCGGCCGGTCGGACCGGAAACCGGACCGGTCGGACCGGATTTTTTAATTTTTTTTTATTTTTTTAATTTTTTTTTTGTTTTTTTGGGCCGGTTCGTCGAACCGGTCGAACCGGTCGGACCGGTCGAACCAGTGAACCGGCCGGGGGTCCGGTTCGACGTCCGGTCCGGTTCTGAAAACCTTGCTGTTTTTGTACTTAATCACTACAATACAAATTTGTTATCATATTTTTCACGTGTGAAAAATTGCCAACTCAGTCTCACGTCATTTTTCACGCTTCATTACATGGTTAAGGAAAAGGTTTCAGACTCTAATGTTGCCCTAATCCACCTCCTCCATTGTTTCACACAAGTTTCACATCATGTGGAGTCCATCACGTCGTGGACCACGCCTTGCCTGTAGCGATGTTTCCTGAGTGGAAAGTATTATAGCTTGGCTTCAAGCGTGTTTGAAAAGGGGAAGACTTGATAGTCTTACGATAGATATTTGAATATTCGCTCAACCTTGTAATGTGCAATACTAGTTACTTGGTGTGTGTGTTTTTTTGATGATTTTGATATTGGTGTATGGTACCAATGGTTGTTTTGTTGGCCCTTTCGTTTTGTTGATCGTCAAGGTCGATGATTTATTCTTCCTATTATGGAATTTGAAAATCATCATTGGTGCTCAGCCATTTACGGCGTCATTGTTAGGATTTGAAGCCTTATATTTGTTTGTCCAACAATCATAAACAAATTTATGTTTCACACATCATTGCGATACAATAATGCTAGCCTTTTACATTAATCCCACAATTTTGTAAATCAATCGTCCATATTGATAACAACATATTGCTTAGTACTAACTAATCCGCATTTATACGTTATTAATCGCGCCAACATGTATGCATTAGTGAGATAGCATATAAGACATAATCACCCGCAGAGCCGGCCCTAGGGGTGGGCGACCCGCACGCTCGGCCGAGGCCCGTTTTTTCAAGGGGCCATTTTTTTTTATATATTTTTTATATAAAAAGATTTTATTATTTGGACCCTCTTGTTTGTTGTCTCAAAAGAGTGTTTACGTTAAAGAAAAAAGTAGAAATATTTTGAGCTTTTTTCGGGCTGGAAATTGACGGTGGCGCTATGTACTCCGGCTATCTGCTGTAAATGTTTAGTCGAAACGAAGAAGAAAGAAGATAATGATAAGTAATGGGCCTTTGTTAAAAAGGTTTATTAGATTTAATTTATTAGGCCCAATTAGAGAAATAACCTAAATGTTTCTACTTTTTATTAGGCCAATGTAAAGTGTAGACTAACCATAAAGCATCAATTTTCTTTGTTTTTTATTTGTTGTTTTATGGACTTGTGTTGTTTTCTTCATAATATTACGTGTTGTTTGGTTTAGGGTTACTTCCAACTTTATTGTGTAGTTTAGGTTTTAGTGTTTTATATAAATTTGTTATAATTTTTCTGTCATATATTTATATGTAGAAATTCCCGTTTGAGAAGATATTTTGGTAAAAAGAAAAACCAAACCGTTTCTTGAATGTTGAGTCATACATGGGTGTTTGGTTGCTTGTTAGAATTATAATTGAATAATTTTTAATTGGTTGACTTAAAATTGAGTAATTGTTAATGGTTTTGACTTTTAATTTGGATTTGATTTTTAGAAATTATGTCCCCGAAACAACCATCCGTTGTTTAAAGACCTAAAAAGAGAACTAGATGAAACAATTTTTTATCAAAAATGTTGGGGGAGCTTTACGAATAATTTGTTAGCTATTATCGTATGTCATTCTAATAATATATTTTTGCTATGTGTATTACTATAAGTTAAGTCGTTAATCCTCAATTGAAAAAATTAGTTGATATAATTCGTTAAGGCCTACGGGCCCTTTTTTTTTGTTTGGCCGAGGCACTTGAATCATCGGGACCGGCTCTGATCACCCGTCATGTATCATCATCATCATACTCAGTTAAATCACTCGTCATGTATAATTTCACCAAATTACATATTATAATTAATCATCACAACGTTTATATCAAAACACGAAACATTATAAAGTTACCTACTTAAATATTTGGTAAAATACATTATTCGTTATTTACGTTTACGCCATTTTCATTAGATGTTCTTTATCTTTTAGAGTCAAACTTTACGTTTAAAAAAACCTGCAAGTCACTTCCTTTGCTCTAAACCCACTTAAGTTTTTCAATTAACTTTAGTCAAACAATTAGGGTTATTTAGTTTTTTTTTTATTTTTTTTTTACCAATTTATCTAAAATATTTTAATTCTTAAAACAAAAATATATTCACCACCACTCATCTCTCTTCCTCCCATCTCTTCTTCCGTTTCTTTTTCATCCATCACCTTCATCACTTGGTGTTTGGACAATATTTTTGTTTACACGAAAACAAATTTATGCTACTTATTTTTGTCCTAACCATTATGACATTGTCACGTTTTATAAGTGATTAAATAAAACGTTTGCTTACAATTCGTAACGATCTTCTTTCAAGGATTCATTTGATTTCTTATCTTCTCGTATGGTAGCATTTGTTTGAAAGCTTTTATATATACTTCCAAAACCACATATAAAGCTATTGACTAAAATATAATTTGGTCTACTAATTAGTCTGTTTTTACGCAACTAACAAATTTGCCACCGCGTTTTTTTCTTACATAGTTAGACCATTTGTAGTGAAAAAATTCACGCCAAAACCATTTTATACCCAAAAACGCCCCCGGGGGTGGTGTAGATGTGTGGAAGGGCTTGAATGGGGCATTTCACGCCCTTTCACTTACTCCACTACGGGTGGCCTTATAGCGAGATCAATAGCCGGGAGCAACTTTGTACACTTGTCACGTGTTTTCTAGTTCTTACAAGAACTGCCACAAACGAATGATGAGACTGCTTCTAAACTTTTTTACGTATAATTTTCGTCTCAATGTATACTAACATATTTTGCCTTATTAACATGCTTTTTTTTGTATCGTTTGTGTTTCAATAAATGCACACCCTAATTCAAACCGAATAAAATTTAATCTCTATAGCAATGCTAAATTTTGCCGGTCAGATGGTCAATAGACTCTTAACCTCCATTAGTTGGCGGTGTTACAAGATACAAGTACACATTGTATTGTATGTATAGAATACAAGTTGCAACACGCAAAAGCCCTAATTTTATAAAGATCTTATAATCTTACCTTTGATTTTGCTAGATACAACGAATAAGCTTGGCACGAACAAGTATACTTGATTGTAAACAAAGTAGTCAAAGGGCAACTCTCCTTTGGCGGTTTAAATCATGTTATCAAGATAAACCTTTCTTTAACACTGAGTATATAACTGCCAAGGGAGAGAAACCCTACAACTACTTCGCTTATTAGATTGTAAAACCGAACATTTGTGTTTTTAAGCTTGTGTTTGTGCATGACCATGCTTTGGAAGTTCCATACTTAGAGCTTATATATGTGTTTGTTTTGGCGTATAAACCATTGAAGAATTAGGATATACCAAAGGTTTATGCTAAGGATATTATTATCTTCATTGAGGGAGATCTGATTCCATGAAGCCTAAATTCTTAATATCAAGAAAGGTGTTGGATTCTATTTGAAGCATGATATTTACTAGGGCTGCAAATGAACCGAATGAATACGAATAAAACCTTGTTCGTGTTCGTTTGTTAAGGAAATTATGTGTTCACGAACAGTTCATGAACACTTACCGAACGAGATTTTCTGTTCGTGTTCATTTGTTAATAAAACACTTGTGTTCGTGTTCGTTTTCGTTTGTTAATTTTGTTCATGAACGTACACCAACACAAATAAGTGTTCGTGAATGGAAACAACCACAAAGGGACATGTATTAACTTTCGAATAAGATTGAATTCAAATATATTAAGAAATTAACTAGATCCACCCAAAATATAACATAATTATACAAATATCTTAGTGCTTAACATGATATTGGTAAACATAATAAAGTAGTGCCTCAAAAAACTAAGATTGCATTTTTAAACTTGAAGTCTTCATTAATTATTTATTTAATAATTATCCTAAAAGTACGGTTTGTTGATCTCATATAGCGTTAATCTCTTTAGAGGGTTCCCGTCTGAGGTTGGTCACAGGTTCGATTCTCGTCCACAAAAAATCATACTCATTAAGGTTGAAAAGGCCCGGCGTGTGGGAGGACTCGAACTTTGTGACCCGGAGGTTGTTAGGACTAGGATTTCACCATTGAACTACGCCTTTTAAAAAAAATATACTTACCCCACGTAAATTATTTACTTATTTGGGTAAAATAAATAAAAATTAAAGAATATAAAAAATTATAAAAATTAAACAATCGAACACAAACGAACATGTTACCGAACGTTCACGAACATAAACGAACGAACACGACCTTTGTTCATGTTCGGTCATTTAACTAAATGAACGAATTTTTTTGTTCATGTTAAATCGTTTATTAAACAAACGGACACAAACAAACTTCCCACCAACCGGTTCTTTAACTGCTGAAAGTTCAGTTTAGTTTCCAACACTAATACACGTAAATATATGAAGATGGATAGGCCGACAGGGAATGATATCTAAAGGAGATGCCTATATGCTTACTTTAAAATGCATACACTCATCCATTCATTTGACACAACCTTTCCTAAATAGAAATAGAATTTTTTTTTTTTTTTTTAATTCTCAGGGAAAAATTTAAGATGTCAAACTAGAAGAATGTGACGATGTTAAATACTTATGCTAAAATAAAAATTTAATCAATGTTAACATACATAAATAAAAGTAGTGGCGAAGCTTGAGCGAAAATCTCCACCGGTTACGGGGTCGAAACCGTATATATCAAAAAAAAATCTATACGGATACTATATAATCGGAACTTCTGAGCGAAAATTTCGGGAAACGAAGCTCATTGCATTATTTAACGCTTCTCCGTTCTTTGTTTTTGTGTCGAAGTTGAAAGTTGTCCTATCAGAAAGATAAAGATGATATGGTAATGTAAGACGTTGATGGTATTAGGTATTCCTATTAAGTTCACAATGTGTATCTTTCAAGAAAACATTTCTTCATATTGAGTAGTTGTAGTTTTACGTGCAAAGTTTTCGTCGCTCGCTTCGTCAACATAAATTCTAGTGTGAGTGATTCCGATTTTCCGATGACCTAGGTAAGAGACACCTTGACAGGTGTACAATATGGGGCAAACCCAACCCGCATTCACTATCGTACATCCCTCGGCCCACTATGGGCTTGTTCAATGTTCTATTATCCTAAATATTACTAGGTTAGAGCCCCGTGTGTACCGTGTACACACGGTACATGTCCATGTCAAATAAAAAAATTCTATAAAGATTGTAGTATGCAAAATTTATTTATTCAATCAGAAGATATGCAAATTTTATTTATTGAAAGTTACGTAATACAATTCGTATGAATTTTGGTTGATTGTAGATTATCATAAAAAAGTTTAATGTTACCCAATAACAGATATATAAATCAACAAATATTTGATTTAACGTGATTTAAAAACAAATAATAAAGACGTGATATTATTAATATGATTGAAAACTATTTTGAATATAGTATATATTTTAGGAAACTCTTAATTACTGACAAAAATTATTTTATTAATATACAATTGAATGATTGAGGAATTTATCATTTATTTACAAATAAATTTCAAGTAAATGCTAATTAATAAATTATAATTTTCGTAATAATTATATGATATACATTCATCTCTGCCAATAAAGTCCAATAAGAATTTAAAAATTCTTATTAATGTCAATAAATAACATTAAAACTCTTAATAAATAACATTAAAACTGCTACGATCTTAATAAAACTTATTAATTGCAATAAAGTCCAATTAGAATTTAAAAATTATTATTAATGTCAACAAATAACATTAAAACTGTTAATAAATAATATTAAAACTGCTACAATCTCAATAATGAATCATTAAAATCAATGACATTAAAAACATCCGCGTTTCAAATTGCCTTACACATCTTTAGTAATCATTATTAATTGTGATTGAAGTAATATAATTCTTTAACAAAAAGTAACATTTTGAAAATTTATATTATCATTTAATTTCGTTGTTAAAATAGGTTCAAAATTATCATTTGTAAGAAAAGAAAATAGGTTCAAAATTGTCGTTTGATTAAGTATCAATTGTCGTTTCATGACAATTGATTAAAGGAAAGTCGTAATATCAAAATTAAATTCGGTCAACAATATTAAAACTAAATTCGTAATATTAGTAATATCAATAAATAAGATTAAATGTCTTAATAAATAACATCAAAATCATAATCAATCATTCAAATCAATGACATTAAAATCATCCGCCTCTCAAATTGCCTTACCCTTTATCTACGAATTATTATTGCCATAATAAAATTAGGAAACTAAAAATTAGCATACGAATTTGAGACCATGATGACTTGAATCGTGTAATTGACAATTGATTAAAGGAAAGTCGTAATATCAAAATGAAAGTCGGTCAACAACATTAAAAGTAAATTCGTAATATTAGTATTAGTAATATCGATAAACAAGATTAAAAATATTAATAAATAACAACAAAACCATAATCAATCATCTAAATCAATGACATTAAAAACATCCGCGTTTCAAATTGCCTTACCAATTATCTACAAATTATTATTGACATATTAAAATTAGCACACTTAAAATTATCACACTTATTGAAATGATTTTGATGATTATCGTTTAATGACAATTGATTAAAGGAAAGTCATAATATAAAAATTAAATTCGGTCAACAATATTAAACTGAAATTCGTAAAAGTAGTAACATCAATAAATAAGATTAAAAATCTTAATAAATAATATCAAAATCATAATCAATCAATCATTCAAATCAATGACATTAAAATCATCCGCCTCTCAAATTGACTTAACCATTATCTACAAATTATTATTGTCATATTAAAATTATTAGGAAACTAAAAATTAGCATACGAATTTGAGACAATGATGAGTTTAATCGTGTAATTGAAAATTAATTAAAAGGAAAAGTCGTGATATCAAAATGAAAGTCGGTCAACAACATTAAAACTAAATTCGTAATATTAGAATCAGTAATATCGATAAAAAAGATTAAAAACATTAATAAATAACAACAAAATCATAATCAATCATTCAAATCAATGACATTAAAAACTTCTGTGTTCCAAATTGCCTTACCAATTATATACAAATTATTATTGACATCTTAAAATTAGCACACCTAAAATTAGCACACTTATTGAAATGATTTTGATGATTATCGTATAATTAGAATTGATTAAAGGAAAGTCATAATATAAAATTTAAATTCGGTCAACAATATTAAACTGAAATTCATAAAAATAGGGTCCTATTAAAAGTGTCACCTTGGAAAGGTGTCGCGCGCTTTGGAAAGCGCGGAAAGCTGAACCCACGATATGTTGGACCGTTTGAAATCTTGTCCAGGGTAGGCCCGGTGGCATACAAGCTCAAGTTGCCTCAAGAGCTTAGTGGAATACACGACACGTTTCACGTGTCAAATTTGAAAAAGTGCCTATCCGACGAAACTCTCATCATCCCTGCTGACGAAATCCAAATTGACGACAAGTTACATTTTGTTGAAGAACCAATCGAGGTAACCGATTGGAAGGTCCAAAAACTAAGACGCAGCAAGATCAGATTGGTCAAAGTGCGCTGGAATGCCAAGCGTGGACCGGAGTTCACGTGGGAAAGGCTGGACCGGATGAAGCAAAAATATCCCGCCCTATTCGAGAAGACACCGGTACCGGAAAACTCGAAGTGAATTCCGGGACGGAATTCTCTTAACGGGGGGAGAATGTAACAACCGGCAAAAATAAGGTAATTCCGTACTAATTAATTAATATATGATTAACGTAATTAAATACAATTATATGTGATTTAATTATCAAGGCTTTAGGAGATAGCAATTTCCAAATAATGCATAGGAATGCATACGTTTAATGGTAAAACATGATGGGATCATGTGCGAATAAACTATCCGGTATGGACGTTGGCGATTACCCGGTAATAATTAAATAAACGAAAAGGATCCCGGACACCCAGGATATAAAATAAGGGGGTATTTTCACAAAATATAATGAGTTTTGGAACTCCAAAACCACAAGTGGAAGCTTTTCATACAAATCTCCCGGTAACGAATAAAGTGCGCGTACCGCACCCGATACGCGTATAACTTATAATTTCACCCGGCAAAAGCCTAAATAACCAATCAACGCTTAAATTAGACTATATTTAAGGGTTATTAAAGGTATTTTAATGCCCGAATAACGCACGATTAAAACCCGAAAAATACCCGAACGACACCCGAACGGCGAGGAATTAAACTTAACTTATTATTGGTAAATAGATTGTGTTGTGGACCCCACCTAAGCCCTTAAAGGGGCCGGCCTAATGGCCTTGTAACCTCCTTGCATGTTTGTTTTAATAATAACCTACAACCCTATAGATATTAAGCATGCATGGACAAGAATGGATGTAAGATTTGGCAAGTACAAAAGCATGCACAAGTGGCCTTTCCTTGTAAGAAAATTTCGGCCAAATGGCCAAGAGAATCCAAGACAAAATCTTCCATGCTACCACCTAAATACACACACTTGAGTACTTAAATCTAATCTAGAAATCTCATGTGTGATCTTGGAAAGATTATAAGAGATTGCAAGAGATTACATGTCCATCCTAACACACAAAATCTCCCCCAATCCTCTCTCTATCTCACGGCACACACACACTTAACAAATCCATCCAAGATCACCTAAGTACACAATACAATCTCCATTAGATTACTTGTAATAATTGAAAGATATGGAGGATTTATAAAAGGAAAGCATGTGGTGAATACTTGGATATCAAAGCAAAAACTCTTCTCCTCCTTTCTCCCTTGGCCGTAGGTTATACCACCCACACACACATCATTCTTTCAAGTTCAACACTTCCAAATCACTTCTAAACAATCCATCATTCAAACCCCCATTGTGTGTTTCAAGCTTGGAGCGTAACCACTAAGGAAGAACACACTAAACCCCTCTCAAATCCAAGGTTTTTGTCTTCCCTAGCCTTGTGCTAGTAGTAAGCTTCTTAACCTTGTTTTGATTATTAATATTCATGTATGTGTTCTTAGAAGCAAGTTGTACATGAAGGGTTAAAATGTGGTTTTGAAAAACATGACTTTAATAGATTTTACATGTGTAAAATGGATGATTAAAGACATGTAAATGGATCATGGATTTGATGATAATAAAGTAGTGTTCTTGAAAGATATAAAAATCTACACATACACTATGTAAAATGATGATCTACATAAGATTTGAGGAAGAAACTTGAATGTATTAAAAAGTAGTTTTAATCATCTTAAAATGATCATCTAAGATATAATATATGGTGGAATATATTAGGATGTCATAAATGAAGAAGTTGCAAAACTAAAGTTTACTTACTTAGAAGAATGGGATTTTGATATAATGGACAAAAACATTAAACACATATATTAGTAGCCTTATGTATGGAATACAAGACTATTAAAAGTGGTTTGATGCAAAAATAACTTAACAATAAAATGATGAATCTTCAAAGTCCACTAATTTGAGTGAAAAATACTAATTTTGGAAGTTAGAGTGGAAAAATGCAACATTTGAAAGTTAAGGGACTAATGTTGTAACTTTGAAAGTTAGAGGACTAAAATGAATATTTTAGAAACTATTAGTCCAAAAATGCAATAATGGAAAGTTTGGTGTCAAAAGTATAAGTAATAATTTTCCAAGGTTGATTTGGTAAATACTAGTAACATACTTGGGTATTTTGTATAAAAAGTGTATTTTTATAAAATGGAATTTTATAAAAATATGGACTCCTTCTAACATAAGAGTTATTATAAAAACAAGGTTTTTATAAAGATGAGACAAATTAAAAACTTGGGAAAAACTTATATAAAAATAAGCACTTTTATATAAATGGGAATATAAAAGTGTTGGAACATTTTTGTATATAAGTTGACAAGTTTGGATTAAAAATAGGGAAGTATTTTTAAACCTTCCAAGTAACATGTGTTAGGAGGAAGAAATATGAATAATATTTCTATAAAACACATGTTGGGAAAAACTTGGAAAAATTAACTATTCAAGCTAAGATATCGATCTAGGGCGCGTTAACGAACAATAAACGGACAAAACGTGAGAAAAATGCCGTTGTGGCAAGATGAGAAAATATATATATTTCTAGGAAATAAAATATATATATATACATCATGGGTGAAAACTAATCAACACTTTCCTAAGTGTTGAAGAAAACTATTCGTGGGAGAAAAACATAACGTAAACAAGTAAGACGTTAAACAAACGTATAGACTTAACAAGAAAAATTACACGTTTATACATATATATATATATACGCTCGTCTCGGCAAAATTCTAGTATATCTACTTAATGGGAAAGTAGATATGTGGGAAGGAAAACCGAGACGAGTAAACAAAATATATATGTATATATATATGTGTATACCGTGCCGACGAGATCCTAGTATATTTATTTGAATGGGAAAATAAGTATACGGCATGGTGAGTCGAATCGGGTGTTGAGAATATACTACCGAACGACAAAACCTTAGCATATTTATTTAAATGGGAAAATAAATGTGCGGCAAAGTGAGTCGGGTCGGGTGTTAAAAATATATTATATCGAACGATGTGATCTTAAGTATAATTATTTGAATGGGAAAATAATTATACGTTAAGTGAAGTCGAGTCGAGGATAATAATATACAAGTTGAGGAAATATTAATGAGAATAATATATAACTTGTAAGGAAAGGGGTAATCTAACGCCAACGAAACCTAGGATATGCGCTAAATTAAACGGGAATTGGAATAACTCGTGGTTGGGAGTTGGGTGTACAACTTGCCAAGGCACATGCACTATAGGAATAGTGACTCATACGTCTAGGACGTTTGTAGGTGCGAGACCCCCGTTTGCTATCTACCTTTTGAGCCGGACGTTGATTCAGGTGAGTCTCACGGCCCCATTTTAAACTATTTTACGTTTTCGGGGGAAAGATATGTTAGGGAAAATGTTTGACGGAATAATTACTTGAGGTATGACCGCCACTCGGGGTTGAGACCTCACTTCTATAATCATTTATTCAGGGAAATGAAACCGGTGGAATATTTGAATAGTACTATTGGTGCCTGACAAGGCCCACCCCTAATCGATAGCGTCGGTTATGCATTAGTGTATGCCTGGGGTGCATATATTCTGAACTTAAGTCGTAGGATACCGAGAAACGACTTGGAGCGGGGCATTATTATTATACGTCTTGGTTTGATTATAGTCTCAAGTAGATTTATAGGAATTTGCAACTCCTATATATTGTCATAACATGGTATTTCCCAAGTGTTTAAGTTTTGGAAACTAAAAACCTGTGAACTCACCAATATATTTATATTGACGAAATTTTAAACATATCTTTCAGGTAACTAGCTGAAGATAAGCATGGCGGGCTGGGTCACGGAAATCTCCTATGCGGCGTTGGATATTTTGCGGGGTTTCACTTTTATTTCCTAAAGTCTATGGGATATATTTGAGAAACCTCCCTAGTTATGTTAAAAACAATTTACTTTATGTGTAATGCTTGAAAATGATTTTGACGCCTAAATAAATGACCCATTTTCTTAATTACTTATGATTTGCGTTAACCTTGACTTTATACGCTTGAACCGTCGCGCCACGTGTTTCCGCCATTGGCGTGGTGTGACAGAAAGTGGTATCAGAGCCAAGGTTATAGCGAACTAGAGTATTTTCTTTAAAAACTAGACTATAACCGGATCTGGTTCAAAAGATAAAGTTTTCAAAAAATATATAAAGATGCTAAACGCAATAAAGTGATTTCTCAAGAAGCATTGGGCATGAGGAGATTCCGACCGAGCTAGCCATGGGTATTGTTATGCATTAACGTGGTATTAGAGGTTAGGAAGGTTACTGTTAATGTACGCCTTAACTATCTAATTTAAATAATTCATATATATTATTACGGTTCTTTTGCCAGGAATGTCTGACGCCGAGAGTATAGCACCGAGCTACGACAGTAGCCTGCAGATTATTCCAGCACCTCCACCTGAGCCAGTTGAGCTGGTCGTGCTCGACTCGGGAGAGGACGACATGGAGATGGACGCCGCCGCCGGAGGCTCAGACGGCGACAGTTCTGACGAGACAGATCCCAGTGAGGATCCAGATTGGGCCCCCGCTGGGGATGACGCGGCCGCCGTGGCCGACGCGCCACATGCCGACCTACCCATCATACCACTACCAGCCGCACCACTACCCCCACACCCGGTTAGAGCTGTCAGGGATTCCCCTGCAGACTGCGCAGGTCCCTCGAGACCCGCCCCAGCCCAGTCGGAGACAGTGGAGTCTCCATTTGATAGACAGGCTCACATTGATCACGAGCCAGTACCCGCACCACACATCCCCGTTCCTCCAGGCATGAGGCTTATGCCGATTGCCCGTGGGCGGAACGGGTGGATTTCGGATGACTCAGACGACGAGTCAGTGGCCTCTGTAGACCACATGCTAGTACATGAGATTCCAGACGACCAGGAGGAGCCAGTGGCTCCAATGATGGAGGACGCCCCTGCTGCCCCCATAGCCCCACTTGCACCACTCGAGCCCGCACCTCAGGAGGGGCCAGCCGCAACAGCACACGTCTTAGAGGGCAGCCCCCGCCCGTAGCTCTGAGCTACGCAGGGCAGGCATGGTAGCTTTCGCCACTGCGAGCCCTCCTACCCCCACCGTAGTGGTGTCCACCCCAGAGTGGGCCACTATTGCAGAGCCCCTTATGGCCCTCTTGGCCGAGCTCGTAGCACCACCCACCACAGCTATGACACTACCTATCCCCACCTTACCCATGATGCCACCTCACCTTGAGATACCTACCATTCCCCTACCCGCGCCTTACACCATAGGTGCCGGAGCCCCCTACCTGATGACACCACCTGCACCATATCCTCTGGGTGCAGGGGACCCCTACCTGATACCACCCTACTTTGCCCCCGAGCCGCAGGGTTTTACCCAGTTATTCCCCCACATACCGATGCCAGCCCCAGTTGGCCCATCCCAGCCAGCTTACCCCGACGTACCTGGACCATCCCAGCCTCACGGGATGACGCCATTATCCGGACCAGCTTGGTCCTCTGCTATCTCACTGGAGCGAGACTTTCAGACCCTCGCCGACACGGTGCAGCGCACCGTGAACCAGGTAGAGCAGCAGACTCGCTTGATGTGGGCACGGATGATCGATGCTCGAGATGCCTTAGCACACTACGCTGAAGAGTTGTTGCGCATGGATGCGCAATGTGGGATTACCGGTGATGCGCATTTTGCGCATCGACAGTTTTTATATGATCGCATCATGGCGATCAGTATGACTATCAGCATGCACGCACCGCAGTATCAGTTCCCGCCGCCGCCGCCACAGTAGGGACGCATCGGGGACACATGGAGGAGCACCTAAAGATAGCAGTAGTAGTTGTAGTAGTAGTAGTACGATAGCACTATGTGGGTTATGACACCCCTTTGTATTTTACCTAGCCGAGCGGGTTGTGCCGGCATATAACATTATATTTCTAATGTATTTCAAAAGAATGATGTATGAGGAATGAATCCTCAATTTTGTTGTAGCAAACAAATCATTGTACTCATGATGTTGAAATTAATGAAAATCTTGTTATGGTAAAATATGTGTTATAATTTTCTACAGTTATTATTATTTATTCTGTATGGTGTGTTTGTATGTTGTGTGATGACATTGTGTTGACTATCGTGTTCATATTCTGGGTTGTTATTTATGCTTTATGTATGATATTGTATAAATGTCTGCCAAATTAACCTTTGATAATTATTATTGAAGAAAAATGGCACCAGCCACCCGAAGCAACAGTGGCACAGACGGATTGCCCACTACGCCTGCTGAACTCGAAACACTGATCTCGGAGCGCATAGCCCGAGCCATCGCGGAACATGAAGCCGCCCGCTCCGAACGATCGCGTGACAGGACAGGGAGCGACCGACGAGAGACCTCCCCCATTGGTAAGAGGTTTAAGAATAAATGAAAAAGCGATGGGAGAATATCATAAAACTCCTATCCCATAATAACATACTACTTTATTATTGCAGAAACGGCCTCGCGAGAGCGCGGCTGCACTTTCAAAGCCTTCTTGGACTGTAAGCCGATTAACTTCAGCGACACAGAAGGATCTGTCGGCCTGGTCAAATGGTTCGAAAAGACCGAGGCAATAATCCGCATCAGTGGGTGTACCCCTCGACAGTCAGTCATGTACTCCACTAACTTGTTTCTGGATCAAGCACTAACTTGGTGGAACGGCCAAGTACAGTCACTGGGAGACGATGCTGCTTACTCCCTATCATGGGCGGAACTAAAAGAACTTATGATCGCCGAATACCGCCCGGCAAGTGAGGTACAGAAGCTGGAAACAGAATTCTGGAACCTTACCATGGTAGGAGCAGACGTGACTGGGTACACGTCCCGATTTCATGATCTCGCCCGACTAGTGCCTCGTTTGGTCACACCGGAAAATAACAAGATAGAGCGGTACTTGTTCGGATTAGCACCACAAATACGCAGCATGGTCACTTCTTCCAAACCCACGACCATGCGCGAGGCTATTGATCTTGCACTGAGCCTCACTGAAAACGCTATCCGAATGGGTACTTTGATCCGACAGGTTTCGGGACTGAAGATTTCTGAGGTTAGCAGTGTGGAAGGCAAGAATCATGGGACAAGTTCAGCGGTTGTGACGAATAAGCAGGGGAATAAACCGAGATTTGGGAAACGTAACCGGGATGAAGGAAAGAAGGATAGATCATCAGGTAGTTCGAACAAGAAAGGAAAGGGGTATGTTGCCACAGGGCGTGGGAATGGTGGAAAACAGGGAAATCAGGGGAGAAATAACGGGATAACTTGTGGGAAGTGCCACCGCTCAGGGCACAAGACAGAGGATTGCCGGTCAGGAGCACCGAAGAATGGAGGAGCAAGACCCTGCTTCGCGTACGGATCACTTGACCATTGGAAGAAGGATTGCCCCAAGGTAAACAACCAAGCCCGCGGGCGGGCGTTTGTGATTGGAGCCGGTGATGCACGACAGGACCCCAATGTGGTCACTGGTACGTTCCCTCTTAATGGTCATTATGCTTCTGTATTATTTGATACCGGTGCCGATTTTAGCTTCGTATCCATTGAGTTTAAAAGATTACTTGGGCTAAAAACTAGTAAATTAGATACCCCCTACTCCATAGAACTGGCTAATGGTAAAACTATTGAAACGAGAGAAGTAGGGAAATATTGTAAATTAGAACTCTGTGGGCACGAGTTTGGGATTGATCTCTTGCCGGTTGTGTTGGGAAGTTTTGACATAGTCGTTGGCATGGACTGGTTGTCCGCACATCATGCCGTCGTGGTTTGCAACGATAAAACCATTCAAGTTCCCCTCGCAAGCGGTGAAACTCTCTCAATTCAAGGGGAAAGACACGGGACGCCACTAAGAATTATTTCTAGCATGAAGGCTCGTAAATGCTTAAGAAAAGGTCTTGTCGCATTCTTGGCACACGTAGTGGACAAGAAAGCCGACGAGCGGAAGTTGGAAGACATTCCGATAGCCAGAGATTTTCCTGACGTATTCCCAGAAGATTTGCCGGGGTTGCCACCACCTCGACAAGTCGAGTTCCGCATCGACCTCGTCCCTGGAGCTGCCCCCGTGGCACGATCGCCATACCGTTTAGCTCCATCGGAGAGGCAGGAACTATCCAGCCAGCTACAAGAATTATTGGACAAGGGTTTTATAAGACCGAGTTTCTCACCTTGGGGAGCTCCCGTCTTATTCGTGAAGAAGAAAGATGGCACATTTCGCATGTGCATCGACTATCGAGAGCTGAACAAGCTAACCATTAAGAATCGCTATCCTCTCCCCAGGATCGACGATTTATTTGATCAACTCCAAGGATCTAGCTTTTACTCCAAGATTGATCTAAGGTCCGGCTACCATCAGTTGCGTATCCAGGAGGAAGATGTACCAAAGACGGCCTTCAGAACCCGATACGGGCATTATGAATTTTTGGTAATGCCGTTCGGCTTGACCAACGCACCAGCAGTTTTCATGGATCTAATGAACCGCGTGTGTAAGCCGTACTTGGATAAATTCGTCATTGTTTTCATCGATGATATTTTGATCTATTCACGCACCAAGGAAGACCACGAGAATCACCTTCGATTAATCCTTGAAGTATTACGCAAAGAGAAGCTCTATGCTAAGTTTTCAAAGTGCGACTTTTGGATTCGAGAAGTTCACTTCCTAGGTCACGTGGTGAACGAGAAGGGCATACATGTCGATCCCGCCAAGATCGAGGCGATTAAAAATTGGGAAGCCCCTCGAACACCTACCGAAGTACGACAATTTCTTGGCCTTGCGGGTTATTACAGAAGGTTCATCGAGAACTTTTCCAAGATAGCACAAGCTTTAACCATGTTAACCCAAAAGGATAAGAAATTCGAGTGGACGGAAAAGCAAGAGGCAGCATTCCAATTACTAAAAGACAAGTTATGTGGCGCTCTGATACTATCACTTCCCGATGGTACGGAAGACTTTGTGGTTTACTGTGACGCCTCGCATCAAGGCTTGGGTTGTGTATTAATGCAACGAGAAAAGGTGATAGCATATGCTTCCAGGCAACTGAAAATCCATGAGAAGAACTACACTACACACGATTTGGAATTAGGTGCAGTGGTATTCGCTCTCAAGATATGGAGGCACTACTTATATGGAACCAAGTGCACGATTTTCACCGATCATAAGAGCTTGCAACACATCTTTGATCAGAAGGATTTGAATATGAGACAACGACGATGGGTCGAATTATTAAACGATTACGATTGTGAAATCAAGTACCATCCCGGTAAGGCGAACGTTGTGGCTGGCGCCTTAAGTCGCAAGGAACGGGTTAAGCCGTTGCGTGTCCGAGCTTTGGGTCTAACTATCCACACGAATCTGACTGATCGAATTCGTGAAGCTCAAGTTAACGCTCTTAAGCCCGAGAACGTCAGAGGTGAAAGGTTGCGAAAGATGGTTGAATCACTGGAACCAAAGGCGGACCAGACCCTGTATTTCATGAATAGAATTTGGGTTCCAGTGTATGGAGGGTTGCGTGAGCTAGTACTGGCCGAAGCTCACAGTTCTAGATATTCGGTTCACCCGGGTGCAGACAAGATGTTCCACGATTTGAAGGAACTTTATTGGTGGCCAGACTTCAAAAGAGATATAGCGGCATATGTTGCGCGATGTTTAACTTGCGCAAAGGTCAAAGCCGAGCATCAGAAACCATCCAGCTTGCTCCAGCAACCGGAAATACCGGAATGGAAATGGGAACGAATTACCATGGATTTCATTACCAAGTTACCCAAGACAACAAGCGGCCATGACATGATCTGGGTAATCGTTGATCGGTTGACAAAATCTGCACACTTCCTCCCGATTCGCGAAACGGACAAGTTGGAAAAACTGACCCGTTTGTACATTAAGGAAGTAGTGTCTAAGCATGGTGTACCTATTTCTATCATCTCCGATCGAGATAGTCGTTTCACCTCAAGATTTTGGGAAAGTTTAAATGAAGCCCTCGGTACTCGCCTTGACATGAGTACCGCGTATCACCCCCAAACGGATGGTCAAAGAGAACGAACCATCCAGACCTTGGAAGATATGTTGCGGGCATGTGCGATTGATTTCGGTGGTAATTGGGATACGCACTTGCCATTGGTAGAATTTTCTTACAACAACAGTTACCATACGAGCATTCAAGCTGCACCTTTTGAAGCTCTATATGGACGCAAGTGCAGATCTCCGCTATGTTGGGCTGAAGTTGGAGAAAAACAACTCACCGGGCCCGAAATTGTTCAAGAGACGACGGACAAGGTCTTTTTGATAAAGGAACGCCTCAAAGCGGCCCGTGACCGACAGAAAAGCTACGCTGATATGAGGCGAAAGCCTTTAGAATTTCAAGTCGGAGACAGGGTCCTACTAAAAGTGTCACCTTGGAAAGGTGTCGCGCGCTTTGGAAAGCGCGGAAAGCTGAACCCACGATATGTTGGACCGTTTGAAATCTTGTCCAGGGTAGGCCCGGTGGCATACAAGCTCAAGTTGCCTCAAGAGCTTAGTGGAATACACGACACGTTTCACGTGTCAAATTTGAAAAAGTGCCTATCCGACGAAACTCTCATCATCCCTGCTGACGAAATCCAAATTGACGACAAGTTACATTTTGTTGAAGAACCAATCGAAGTAACCGATTGGAAGGTCCAAAAACTAAGACGCAGCAAGACCAGATTGGTCAAAGTGCGCTGGAATGCCAAGCGTGGACCGGAGTTCACGTGGGAAAGGCTGGACCGGATGAAGCAAAAATATCCCGCCCTATTCGAGAAGACACCGGTACCGGAAAACTCGAAGTGAATTCCGGGACGGAATTCTCTTAACGGGGGGAGAATGTAACAACCGGCAAAAATAAGGTAATTCCGTACTAATTAATTAATATATGATTAACGTAATTAAATACAATTATATGTGATTTAATTATCAAGGCTTTAGGAGATAGCAATTTCCAAATAATGCATAGGAATGCATACGTTTAATGGTAAAACATGATGGGATCATGTGCGAATAAACTATCCGGTATGGACGTTGGCGATTACCCGGTAATAATTAAATAAACGAAAAGGATCCCGGACACCCAGGATATAAAATAAGGGGGTATTTTCACAAAATATAATGAGTTTTGGAACTCCAAAACCACAAGTGGAAGCTTTTCATACAAATCTCCCGGTAACGAATAAAGTGCGCGTACCGCACCCGATACGCGTATAACTTATAATTTCACCCGGCAAAAGCCTAAATAACCAATCAACGCTTAAATTAGACTATATTTAAGGGTTATTAAAGGTATTTTTAATGCCCGAATAACGCGCGATTAAAACCCGAAAAATACCCGAACGACACCCGAACGACGAGGAATTCAACTTAACTTATTATTGGTAAATAGATTGTGTTGTGGACCCCACCTAAGCCCTTAAAGGGGCCGGCCTAATGGCCTTGTAACCTCCTTGCATGTTTGTTTTAATAATAACCTACAACCCTATAGATATTAAGCATGCATGGACAAGAATGGATGTAAGATTTGGCAAGTACAAAAGCATGCACAAGTGGCCTTTCCTTGTAAGAAAATTTCGGCCAAATGGCCAAGAGAATCCAAGACAAAATCTTCCATGCTACCACCTAAATACACACACTTGAGTACTTAAATCTAATCTAGAAATCTCATGTGTGATCTTGGAAAGATTATAAGAGATTGCAAGAGATTACATGTCCATCCTAACACACAAAATCTCCCCCAATCCTCTCTCTATCTCACGGCACACACACACTTAACAAATCCATCCAAGATCACCTAAGTACACAATACAATCTCCATTAGATTACTTGTAATAATTGAAAGATATGGAGGATTTATAAAAGGAAAGCATGTGGTGAATACTTGGATATCAAAGCAAAAACTCTTCTCCTCCTTTCTCCCTTGGCCGTAGGTTATACCACCCACACACACATCATTCTTTCAAGTTCAACACTTCCAAATCACTTCTAAACAATCCATCATTCAAACCCCCATTGTGTGTTTCAAGCTTGGAGCGTAACCACTAAGGAAGAACACACTAAACCCCTCTCAAATCCAAGGTTTTTGTCTTCCCTAGCCTTGTGCTAGTAGTAAGCTTCTTAACCTTGTTTTGATTATTAATATTCATGTATGTGTTCTTAGAAGCAAGTTGTACATGAAGGGTTAAAATGTGGTTTTGAAAAACATGACTTTAATAGATTTTACATGTGTAAAATGGATGATTAAAGACATGTAAATGGATCATGGATTTGATGATAATAAAGTAGTGTTCTTGAAAGATATAAAAATCTACACATACACTATGTAAAATGATGATCTACATAAGATTTGAGGAAGAAACTTGAATGTATTAAAAAGTAGTTTTAATCATCTTAAAATGATCATCTAAGATATAATATATGGTGGAATATATTAGGATGTCATAAATGAAGAAGTTGCAAAACTAAAGTTTACTTACTTAGAAGAATGGGATTTTGATATAATGGACAAAAACATTAAACACACATATTAGTAGCCTTATGTATGGAATACAAGACTATTAAAAGTGGTTTGATGCAAAAATAACTTAACAATAAAAAGATGAATCTTCAAAGTCCACTAATTTGAGTGAAAAATACTAACTTTGGAAGTTAGAGTGGAAAAATGCAACATTTGAAAGTTAAGGGACTAATGTTGTAACTTTGAAAGTTAGAGGACTAAACTGAATATTTTAGAAACTATTAGTCCAAAAATGCAATAATGAAAAGTTTGGTGTCAAAAGTATAAGTAATAATTTTCCAAGGTTGATTTGGTAAATACTAGTAACATACTTGGGTATTTTGTATAAAAAGTGTATTTTTATAAAATGGAATTTTATAAAAATATGGACTCCTTCTAACATAAGAGTTATTATAAAAACAAGGTTTTTATAAAGATGAGACAAATTAAAAACTTGGGAAAAACTTATATAAAAATGAGCACTTTTATATAAATGGGAATATAAAAGTGTTGGAACATTTTTGTATATAAGTTGGCAAGTTTGGATTAAAAATAGGGAAGTATTTTTAAACCTTCCAAGTAACATGTGTTAGGAGGAAGAAATATGAATAATATTTCTTTAAAACACATGTTTGGAAAAACTTGGAAAAATTAACTATTCAAGCTAAGATATCGATCTAGGACGCGTTAACGAACAATAAACGGACAAAATGTGAGAAAAATGCCGTTGCGGCAAGATGAGAAAATATATATATTTCTAGGAAATAAAATATATATATATACATCATGGGTGAAAACTAATCAACACTTTCCTAAGTGTTGAAGAAAACTATTCGTGGGAGAAAAACATAACGTAAACAAGTAAGACGTTAAACAAACGTATAGACTTAACAAGAAAAATTACACGTTTATACATATATATATACGCTCGTCTCGGCAAAATTCTAGTATATCTACTTAATGGGAAAGTAGATATGTGGGAAGGAAAACCGAGACGAGTAAACAAAATATATATGTATATATATATATATGTGTATACCGTGCCGACGAGATCCTAGTATATTTATTTGAATGGGAAAATAAGTATACGGCATGGTGAGTCGAATCGGGTGTTGAGAATATACTACCGAACGACAAAACCTTAGCATATTTATTTAAATGGGAAAATAAATGTGCGGCAAAGTGAGTCGGGTCGTGTGTTAAAAATATATTATATCGAACGATGTGATCTTAAGTATAATTATTTGAATGGGAAAATAATTATACGTTAAGTGAAGTCGAGTCGAGGATAATAATATACAAGTTGAGGAAATATTAATGAGAATAATATATAACTTGTAAGGAAAGGGGTAATCTAACGCCAACGAAACCTAGGATATGCGCTAAATTAAACGGGAATTGGAATAACTCGTGGTCGGGAGTTGGGTGTACAACTTGCCAAGGCACATGCACTATAGGAATAGTGACTCATACGTCTAGGACGTTTGTAGGTGCGAGACCCCCGTTTGCTATCTACCTTTTGAGCCGGACGTTGATTCAGGTGAGTCTCACGGCCCCATTTTAAACTATTTTACGTTTTCGGGGGAAAGATATGTTAGGGAAAATGTTTGACGGAATAATTACTTGAGGTATGACCGCCACTCGGGGTTGAGACCTCACTTCTATAATCATTTATTCGGGGAAATGAAACCGGTAGAATATTTGAATAGTACTATTGGTGCCTGACAAGGCCCACCCCTAATCGATAGCGTCGGTTATGCATTAGTGTATGCCTGGGGTGCATATATTCTGAACTTAAGTCGTAGGATACCGAGAAACGACTTGGAGCGGGGCATTATTATTATACGTCTTGGTTTGATTATAGTCTCAAGTAGATTTATAGGAATTTGCAACTCCTATATATTGTCATAACATGGTATTTCCCAAGTGTTTAAGTTTTGGAAACTAAAAACCTGTGAACTCATCAATATATTTATATTGACGAAATTTTAAACATATCTTTCAGGTAACTAGCTGAAGATAAGCATGGCGGGCTGGGTCACGGAAATCTCCTATGCGGCGTTGGATATTTTGCGGGGTTTCACTTTTATTTCCTAAAGTCTATGGGATATATTTGAGAAACCTCCCTAGTTATGTTAAAAACAATTTACTTTATGTGTAATGCTTGAACATGATTTTGACGCCTAAATAAATGACCCATTTTCTTAATTACTTATGATTTGCGTTAACCTTGACTTTATACGCTTAAACCGTCGCGCCACGTGTTTCCGCCATTGGCGTGGTGTGACACTTACCAATTATCGACAAATGATTATTGACATCTTAAAATTAGCACATTACTATTGAAATGATTTTGATGATTATCGTTTAATGAGAATTGATTAATGGAAAGTAATAATATAAAAAAGGGGTAACTTTGTAAAATAGTAACCAACTTTCAAAAGTGTTCCAATTAGGTCACTCAACATTTTTTTTTGTCTCAATTAGGTCACTCAACATTCACTTAGTATGTAAATTAGAGGTTTTTTCATCTATTTTGTAGGTAACTATGGTAATGTGGCTTTTTGTTTATTTTTTCCTATCTATTAATGCCGACGTTAAGTGATGATGTGGATTTATCATATTTTTTGTAATTTTTTAATATAATTAACATGTTATTTTCTTTTTTTAATACATTTACATATATTTAAAATCCTGACCCCAACATCTTCTCCTCCATGTCATTCTTGACACATACAAAATTTTACAAGACTCGATTTGAATGTTTAGTCATTTAATTAGGCCAAAAAAAGGATGAGTGACCTAATTGAAACACTTTTGAAACTTGGTTACTATTCTATGAAATATTCCCTATAAAAAATTAAATTCGATTAATAATATTAAACATAAATTCGTAAAAACGGTAATATAAATAAATGAGATTAAAATTTTTAATAAATAAAATTAAATTCGGTCAATTATGATTAATGTCAATAAATAATATTAAAAATAATTTCGTATTAATAGTAATATAAATAAATTAGATTAAAAAATGGTAATAAATAACATTAAATTCGGTCAATTATTATTAATGTCAATAAATAACATTAATTGTAACATAATAAAAATACATAAAAAATGAATAAATCTTATTAATTGCAATCAAGACCAATCATAATTCGTAAAAATAGTAATATAAATAAATGGGATTAAAAATCTTAATAAATAACCTAAAAATCGTAATAAAAAATTCAAATCAATTACATTAAAAACATCCGCGTTTGAAATTGACTTACCAATGATTGTCTGATTATTATTGACATATTATAATTAGCACATTATTATTAAAATGATTTTGATGATTATCATTTAATAAGAATTGATTAAAGAAAAGTCATAATATAAAAAATTAAATTCGGTCAATAATATTAAACATAAATTCAAAAAAACAGTAATATAAATAAATGAGATTTAAAATTTTAATAAATAACATTAAATTCGGTCAATTATTATTAATGTCAATAAATAATTTTAAACATGTTACTAAATAACATTAAAAATGAATAAATCTTATTAATTGCAATCAAGACCAATCATAATTTGTAAACATAGTAATATAAATAAATAAGATTATAAATCTTAATAAATAACCTCAAAATCGTAATCAATAATTCAAATAAATTACATTAAAAACATCAAAAATCGTATGTGGCAACTGTAACATCATTGCATATGATATTTTTAGATAACATGAATTTGTTCATGGCCTTCGGCATAGTCTGGAAAGACACGTATAAAAAAATTAAAAAAAAATCATTTTTTAAAATGAAATAGGCATATTAACACAAAAATAACAATCTTACCAACACGGTTGATGAAGGGTCATGCAAAACCTTAAAGAATTGAGAACCTTTGTGATAAGACATAATAGTGTTGGTGTGTTCGGATGAAATCCTGTTTTTTAAATGTTAAAACATAGAATGATTAAATCCGTTTCAAGGTAAATCCGATTCACTGTATATCTATCAATACCGATTAAAAAAGTCGGTATTTCTAAAGAATAATAAAAAAACGAATACATCGAATTGATAAAGTTCTTGAAATTATTAAATGTTCATTATCCATGTTCATTCTAAATCATCTGGAACGTATTTTACAAAAAAAAAAAAAAAACCGATTAAATCTTCATTCTAAATGTATCACTGTTTAATCATTGATAACAATATTATTGCAATTTGATTAAATAGTCAAACTATAAAAAAACCCGATTAAATCTTCATCTGGATCGTATTTTATAAAAAAACCGATTAAATAGTCAAACTAATTTTTGTAAACAAAAACAAAAATTAAGTCAAACAATTTGATTAAACAAATTTACACTTCGAATATTATTTCTCAGTTAAGAAATCAACTACATAATCTTATACAGAGGTTTCATCAAATTCTTAACTAGTAAACCATTGACTTTTTTTTAATAAAAATAAGTAAAACACAATAATATTAAGCAATGTTAGAAGAATAGGGATCGATGATTACCTTGAATCGGTTGTGGAGAATGAAGAAAGTATGAAAGATGAAGGGGGATAGAAATGTTTGTTAGAGAGAAATGGAGAATGATGTGGAGAATGAAAAAAAATCTGAAAACGGTTTATATATACTTTAATTCGGAGCTCCATTTAGCAGTTGGATCAATCAGGACCTCTCTAAGGGCTCCATTCAACCCGAGTCTACTCTTTTATTATATAGATAAAATAAAATAAAATAGAATAGATGTGACTCAAGGTGCTTATCTAGTCCAAGCCCACTAAACATGTGGGCTTCCTAGTGACCATAGACAAAGTATGACTTCATTCTTGGGCCATTTTCTCTCAACTAACCCTATAGCTCGCCCCACTAAGATCACCCCATTTGCTGTTGGCAGGTGCCATTCCCGAAAAAAAATGTTGGTAGGACTATAAAAGAACCGAACCTTCATCGAACAGTTTGTGAACCGTTTAGCGAGAAGCTCATTTACTTTCGTTCGTTTATTAAAGGAACAAACGTGAACAACAAATTCCATCTGATTAGTTAAATGAACCAACATGAACAAAGATCCTACTCGTTCAACTGTGTTCATTGACCGTTTGGTAATGTATTCATGAACATTTGTTCATTTACATTCATTCATGTTCATTTATATACATTTATTTATTTTAAATCTACATTTTATATTGATGAATACAGCGAGCTCCGTAGACTATTAGGACTTCAAGTTCCCGACTCCAGCGCCAAAAATCATAGAAATCAAACACCTAAGGCCGAACATGTTTCAAGTATTTTTCAGGTTGGACATGAGTTGGTCTGGTCAGGTTTCTTAGGGTTGTTCACGAGTATGACCCGATGGCCCGAATCATTCGACTTGTTCTAAGTAGGTTTGTTCACACGTCACAAACCAAACCAGACCGAATGAAAAAAATAACAATAGCAAAGGACACCCACAGTTTCAATTCTGCAAGCTAAATCTGCGAAAAAAAAAACCGAAAAATCTTTTTCAAAGTTATAAAAAACCGCTTTCTAATTGCATTCGACCATACTATCTTCACGTTTCATTTATACGATACAGACAACACGCAAAAGGGAATTTCCCAAGGTGTAAATAAACTGACGTCAACTCGCACCATTCTGCTAAACCTGGTGCATAACCGGTCTTCAAGGTCATAGCCATTATTAATTTAACGGTTAACCCATTGACAAAACCACGTCCATTGCTTTCGGTTAATGGTGGTACCAATGAGAAGAAATACATGTCCTGGGCTTAAGTAGCAGGAGCGTATTCTTGAATAGCGGCTGCAAGCTTGTCTCGATCCTCCTCAGTTTTGGTTCTTATCAAACATGTTCTCGCAACAACTTTGCTATTGTCGCTCCCGTTATCATCCTAGAACCCGGAAATTTCATTTTGTTGTTTCGCATATTAATACTCTAATAATAACAAACGTTATAACAAAAAAAATACAAATGTAAACCAAACCCGACCCGTTTAGCTAAACAAGTTTGCGGGTTTGACCAGAATTTCTTACGAGCAAACCCAAACCCATGAATTTTGTGTTAGGTTCGTGTCGTATAAAAAGTTCAGACCCTTGTATGCAATCAAATCCCTTTAATCCCAAAACAAACATGTGATAAACCTATTTAAGTATATGAACGTACCGCAGTATGAAATATAGTGACAACGGCGTTCTTTTGCAAGTTTGTTTTGATTCCCGGATATAGCAATGCGTTAAGAAGCAATCTTCCAACCTGCCATAAGCGAAAAACAAAATATGTTCTAAAACATATGCAAAAGTTGTAAACATAAACAATATAGATTAAAAAACGCATACTTCGTTTCTAACAAGAATAGTGGGTTTGGAGTCTTTGGTGCCTTTGGTAACACCTTCTTTGCATTTGATAGATAGTTGTCCTGTGCCTCTATCTTTCCATGCATCTTTATCCGTTGGATCGGTTGACTAAACATATAGAAGAAACGAAAGATTTGAGCACATGAAAGGTAAATTTATGTATTATTTACGGAAAAAAAAAAGATAATATTTATGCATAAAAGTATATAAATGTCGGATACTCTTCCCATCCCAAAAAACTACTAACATTTATATGCATCCGCCAAGAAAGATTCATTTGACGATTTCTAAATAATTACCTTGATATAGAGCTTACATTTGACTTGATGCACCACCAAGATGCCAGTCTCTTCGGTTTTTTTCACGGATGGGCTACTTGGCTGCTCAGCTTCATCATCTGGAAGAGTCACCAGATGAAAAAAACTATAAACAAGAATGAAATTATATATTATAATTTTAATCAAATGATCCTAACGATATATTGGTTAAAAAAGCATGTGGCACTCCAAGGCATTTAGGTCCTGGAAGCTGAGGCGTGAAGTGAGAGCTTCACGTGAGGTAAGATGATGCGTTACTCTATGTAATTCATAATCTTTTCATCCCTTTGGTTGCTTTTACATAGTATCACGCTCCCAGTGGCGAAGCTTGACCCGAAGGTTGGGGAGGTCGGAAGTCATTAGTTTTGGGGGGTTGAAACCCTATATTTCAAAAAATTTCTATGCGAATACTATATAATCGAAACTTCTGCGCGAAAATTCGGGGAGGGGGGGGGGGGGGGCAACTAAGCTGCGCCACTGCACGCTCCTACAAACCTCAATTTTGACAAAGTACGGCCCAGATGTGGTGCACCTCGCCTCGTGCGCATCAAGCACGCCTTTTTAAACCAAGGACAAAATCATATTCCGTGTCTTACCACCTTCTGCCTCTTTTGAAGCATCTGTCTTTACACCAAGCGAACTTTGCAACCCTGAGAGAAAAGAAAACAACCCAATATCATTCAAAGCTAAAGCAACTCGGAAATATTGGAAAACGGTGAATTACAGGAGACGACACCTACCAAATGAAAAAGCGGACTGACTGTTGCTGGGAGGCCCGGGGCTCCATGCAAAACCTGAAGTTCCAAACATTGAGGCTGATCCAGAAAATGAGGCATTCGGTGTTTTCTCTTGTAAGGGAACATTTGTAGTTTCCTTGTTTTCGGTAACAAGTTTCTTCTGAGCAACATGTGATCCATGTTCAGATAAATTTTCACTTTTTGACGAGTTTGATTTAAGCCAGTTAACAACATCACTAAACTTCTCCTATTTCAAAAAAAAAATCAACAAATGTTAAAGATTGTTTTTCCTAGTATATAACATATATAATTTGAGCCATAGTTGTCAAAGCGCCTAGGCGCACTCAAGGTGCATAGGCCGATCACAGAGCCTAGGCGCATAAAAAACGAGGGTTTTTTTTTTTTTTATAATTAGGCGCATAGTATAAAATACATTTTTTAGGGATTTTAGAGATGTTTTAGGCTTGTTTAGGGCTACTTTAGGATATTTTAAGGTTGTTTAGGACTTGTTCATAGCTCATTTAGGATGTTTTAGAGGTTTAGGCAACCTTTAACCTGAATTTGGCCGGAAAATCAGCCTGATGAATTTAAGCTCTCGTTTTTTATCGCCTGCGCCTGGTTCCAGGCGCGCGCCTAGGCACCGTTTTTCACAAAAAAAAAGCCCAGATTTGCACCTAAGCCATCACCAAGCGCTATAGATGCGCCTCGCTGCGCCTAGGTGCGCGCCCGAGGGGCTTTTGACAACATAGACTTGAGCTATGAGTTTGGATCGATACCAAAATGTTTGAAGCGTGAGTTATGTAGTCACGGACTCCATCTTCCCAAAGTTCATCAGGGTGGTTCTGTAACTGTGATTGGACCCAACTGCTCACAATCAAAAGACAAACCGTTAAAGGTTAAAACTTAAAACTATCAACCGAATTACTGAAAAATTGCAAATTGCAATTTGCAAGTTGCAAACTCGGTGCAGATGACAAACCTTGCAAATTGGTCATTGAGAGCTCTCACATGTTGTCTTGATGATTCAGCGCGTTGCATATCCAACGATGGAGCGCCCATTGATATCGGTTGAGATGATGCTGCCCACGGAAAATCAACTTGGGATCCTACCATATGTTTTTTACTCTGAAACTATATAAAAACAGTAAGAATTCCTACCACGATTATATTATCGAGAGCTACTTGTTACTTACTTTACAAGGAAAACATAGCAGACTTCCACCCTGTAACAAATTTTAAGGTACGGTTTTTAACGCATTATGTATAGTTCTAGTGGTGTTCGTGGCCCAGTTCGGCTGGCTTTCTGAACTGCTAATTACAGTTTTAAAAAATGACAAATCCCGGATATTCGATCGGGTATACCCGTTAGGTTATTAAAAAAATACCCACCCGACCCAAAATCCGTCGGGTATCTACCAAGGTAACTATTCATCAATTACAATCTAGATGTTACCAAAAGATTACAAATTAAGTGTATGCCAATCTTGGGGTACTAACTACTAAATGACGATTCGGTGCCAATAAAAAGGAAAGGAAAAAAAGAAAACTATGTAATTTAAGGATATAATCCGGTAACGAGTATGCATTATCGGATAAATAACTATAGCACCAAATCCCATACCTGTCCCGTACCCAAAAAAAAAAAAAATCATAATCCCATACCCGATTACCTACCGCATACCCATCCCAAATACTTCCCGTTTGCCCATCAGGTTTGGGTTCGATTGCCATCCCTAGGCCAATTCGCTTCTGTCACGCATACACTTTTTTCAGTTTGCTAATTCTAACTTCTAGCATCTAATCCAGCAAAACAATTCCATCTCTTAAAAAACTAAATCCAGCTCAGCATTCACCTCAAAAAAAAAAAAAAAAAAAAAAAACTACAAATTTCTCTATTACCTATCAAGAAACCACCTCAAATCCCAAAATCAAAAGCCACTTAAACACAAATAAAATCACATAAAACCAATCAATTAAACCAAAGCCACAAACTTTCAGCTGAATTAACATAACCCATCATAATATAATTACACAAACTTATTAAACTGCAGCTGAAACATAAACAGAATAAAAAAAGGTAACAAAAGATTCATACAAAGGAATTAGTGTCTGCAGTGGATTCAGATACAGCAAGCCTCTTGGTTCCTTTCATGTAACTCAATTAAAGGTAGAAACTTTTTTTTAAAAGGGTTCTTGTGTAGATCAAATAAAAATAATAATAATAAATTCCTCTTTTTTATTTTTTTATTTTAGGGTTTGAGTTTTTCTTGATTTTTGAAATCAAGAACATGTTAATGTTAGTTTATAATGTGGTGTGGCTTTTAGCCGTTGAATTAAGGTGGGGTATTGGGTTTTAATTTCAGCCGTTGGATCTGGGTGGCATCAGATCAGACATGAGGCATGGGCATATGATGGTGTCGGCCCAAATATGAAGGTATTATTCTAATGGGCCATATCCATGTTCATGACGTAAGCCCATTTACAGTAAGAGGTGATGATGGCTAGAGGTGCACAAATCGGGTTTTCTTAATGCCCGGTTTAAGTATGGAACCGGTTCCAGGTATGATTGGGTATTGAGAGAAATCGAATAGGGTTCAGGTACAGGTTTAGATGAGAAAAACCATACCCTATGTACCCGGGTAGGGTATGATCGGATTCGGGTATAGGTTTGGGTATTAATACCCAATTTTAAAAAAAATAAGTTTTTTTCTTTATTATTTACACGCAAATAAATTCATTTCTTTGGTGTGTAATTTATAAAAATAATTAAATAAGTTACAATAACATAAAGTCACTCATGGGTAAATTATTTGCTTTATAATACATTTCTAAAAAACTTAAATATAAAACTTGTAAAGTATAACATAAAAATATACTCTAAATTTCGTTATTCTATTAGGTATTAGAAAAATCCGATACCAGGTATAGGGTATAACCGGGTTCAGGTGTAGGGTATAACCGATTATGAGTATTTTCGGGTACAGTGTCGTGTATGGGTATTGATCTCAAAATGTATACCATATCCATACCCTATAGCCGTAAGGTCGGGCTCGGTTACATGTATAGAATACCGGGTATAAAAAAATTAAAAATAACCTTTTTTTTCTGGGTCCGGTTTCGAGTATGGTTTTTCTGCACCTCTAGAGATGGCGTGATATTTTTCCTAACCGGTTGGTTAACCTAACCATCGGTTATTTCTCATTTTTCTTTAACCAATTATTATTTTGACCGGTTTAGTTATTCACTTTAATCAGTTCGATTAATAACCGGTTTTTTCTCTTTTTTTTTAATTCTTTGGTTAACCCGTAAACCAGTTAAAAATAACCAGTTAATAATCGGTTTCAGTTAATAATCGGTTTCGGTTATTCAACAAGTTATTTTGTGCACCTCTAGAATCTAGATGCATGCTCGGCCTATCTAGGTCCGGGCTGATCACTTGAGAAGCTAATCTCATCCTATACAAAGGATTGGATGTTCATGCCTTCGGTCGGGCTTTTAAAATGTTTTTGTCGGTCGGTTTAGAAATTTAACTTCATGGTTTGATGGAAAAATTGAACCAGACCGTAGGAGGGACCATGTAACTTCAATTTATCGAAGCCTTTTAACTTCACCCATCCTAACACTCTGATCTAAATCTAATCTCATTACTCATTGGCTTTAACAATTTTTGTTTATCTATAAGCATGTGAAAATGGTTTCTTATATCCATTAATCTTTGTTTTTTATTAATTCCATGTTTTCATTTCATAACGTAAAACAACTTATATGAGAATGGCGAGTAGACGGGAAATAAGTTGCGCCGCTGCCTTCTTTTGGATTACAAACCCTATCTGGCTAAAGACAAACTCTTGGTTCTTGGAGTTCGGTGAATTACTATGAACCACCTTCTGCACTCGATTCAGAAAACGGACTGCTATGGGTTGAGGGATCCAAACATGTCGAAAGCAAATGGCACAAACACGTGTTGATTATTGGAAAGCTTGTTTCATGCTTTGCAATCTTCTTGGACTTCGCATTCAAAATCGTTTGCCCTGGCGCAAACCCATTATCCCAAAGTCCTACCAGGGAAGACACCCCCGTAAGGTCCACGCAAGCATGTTTGCCACTCGCCCAACCAAACACAAGAACATCCGTCGGGTGTAAGGTAAACCTCCCTTCAAGCAGGTTAGACAGAAAGTTCACGTGGGCTCTTTCTTAGTAGATATCCCAGCTTGCCAAAGCACATCCTTCAGTGGAGAGCATGCTCACCAAATTTATCCAGGCAGACATTTTTACAAACAATGCAAGGCTCATCTACGAAGGAAAATGGGGATCATGAGCCGATATTTAACGACAACCAATCACCACCGACATACGTTGCCCAAGCCCTTCAATGGGAACGACCATTAAGAAGTTTTGAGCATGAGCCCGTCGGAGGCATTCAATCGCTACTTTCTGGCGTGGGGACATATCAAACTTTTCTCCCAAGGTCTTTAAGTGTTTATGATAAAAAGCACTCACTAATGTTTTTGGGCTTTCTTGAGGGCGATGTGCTTATCAATAAAAAAGATCGAGCTCAAGGAGAGCTCTTTGAATGTTTTCCAATGCGAGCTCGTAATCAGATGTTAGGTTCGAAGTCAACTTCAAGGCTTAATCTAAACATCTGTCGTATAACAGGGTATTGGTTAAGTAGTGAGTTAAAAAAAAAAAAAAAAAAAATTAACCATCATATTACAAAACCAAAACCAAAAGCCAATTTGGGACATACCAGTGTTGGTGACCATTTTACTTATTTTGACACAGGTTTATTTTCATCATTGATTTCTTTCTCTCTCTTTTTTTTTTTGGATGGTTCAGCCCGGTTTTTTGTCTAGTTTCAGACCGGCCTTTGGCCGGTACAGGCTGGTTCTGGCGCCTGACTGGACCAAGTCACTCCTCCCATCATATGCGCAAGAACATCACTCTGCGCGTGTTAGTACCCAAATACCCAACTTTAAGGAACATAATATTTGAATTTAAGACCACACCCTGTGTTTCTAAAAATGATAAGGAAGTTGCTTGACACTATAAACCTAAATCAATATCAAAATGATAATCCCACAAGAATATAATCAGGTAATGTAATCGCGCTACAAAATCATGATACACCATATGCCATTACAGAAGTTTCAATCTTTCATAAACGTTTGTATCTTTTCATTTTCTCAACGCGCTGCAACTGAGTCAGCTTCTGTATCTGTTTCACCGTCAATCATTCCCTGTTCTGGGTCTGGTTCATCAATTTGACCAGGCTCTTGACCGCCATCTGTATCAGGGGTTTGTTTTTGCTGTTCTTCAGGCGAAACGTTATCAGCATCACCAGTGTCCATTGGCGTTGCTGACAGGTCGATATCTGGTCTGTTGCTTTCACCATCAACCTCACGCGTTGCGGTCTTGAGACAAGAAAAAAAAATCAGCTCACAATATGATTTAGTTAGGGATAGAGTTGATTCGGTTTATGGTTCATCGCCTTGCGGGTCAAATGAGCAAAATACAATAATATAAGCTTTGACCTTAAAAGTCAAAATCTATAATAATGTAGGGACCAAGTTTTACCTGATTCTCTTCTGCTTGATTCGCAGCAGTTTTTGTTTCTTCCTTTTTAGCACGTTTTGACTTGTCGTTTGGTTTATTTTGATATTTAGATCGGACCTCGGGCGGCATGAGTTCCAGGGGCACAACCCCTTCAACGCCGTGATCAGTGAACTGCAGGAAATTTGGCTCAAAATTCGTACAACATAATAATAATAATAATTGTCAATGTATTTGCGGTTTTAAAAATAAACAAATCTCACCCGAGAAAATCCCTCCAAATCATGCCGTGCTGAAAACCGAAGACCTTTCCAGCAGTAAACCTATAGGAATGGCTGACCAATTAAATTTCCAAAATAGAGACCAACCTGATCGTTACTTAATTACTATATACGAGCAAGAGATCCCGCGCGTTGCGGCGGGCACGTTAGAACAGTAAAATAAACTAACAACGAAATGGTAAAAAGAAAAAATTACGTAAGTGCCGTATGTTCACATACAAAATGACGAATATACCCTCGATAAAAAGCACAACTACAAAAGTGTCATGTGTTCACACACAAAATGACGAATATACCCTTTAACAAAAGCAAAAATTACGTAATTGCCATATGTTCACACACAAAATGACGGATATACCCTCGATAAAAAGCACAAGTACAAAAGTGTCATGTGTTCACACACAAAATGACGAATATACCCTCAAACAAAAGCAAAAATTACGTAATTGCCATAGTTATTATGACCGTAGATCACGAAATGGACGGACACGATTTCTTTGGTTACTATTCACGGAGTTGGTTTTTAAATATATAGTAAATATCAGAAACTGAGACCAACCCGATTGTTTTTGTGATGGTATTCCGCTTCAATTCCAGCAGCCGGGTCCATCTGCATTTTACGAAGGAAATCATAATTAGTTTTGGAAAACAAACTTATTTTTCGGCTAAAGCGAACTTTAATAATCGAGGAACTTACATCTTCAGCTAACTCTTTCCAGTATTCTGTAATAGCAGGTGTTCGTACACGTTGAGGATCAGTTAGAGCATTCTGCACAAGTAACAAATGAAACTTGAGAACGGTTTAAAACTTTTTTATGAAACTTGTACTTAACGCACCGGATTTTGTTCTGCCCATTTCCATAATTGAGCAAGTTCTTTATTCCCCAATCTCCAACGTGGACGACTGAAATTAAAATCTTATTACAATCTACTGCTAAAACCATCGTTTAACAACAAGCAAATAACACCATCGAAGATATTAAAAATGTGTACCGTTTTTTCCCTCCGTCTCGAACGGTTTTCTTTTCCATCGGCTGTTTTTCAAATGGACCACAACCATCACGTTTCCACCAGACCTAAACTCATTTAACAAAAGAACAATAAATAACATTTAATCTTCCAATGTTAACATGGGTTGAAGGAAAAAAAGCGATGGACGACGCATACCCAATTTCTTTCTCGTTCTAATATATGCTCGATGCTTTGAAGAAACTTTTCTCCTTTTGGTGGGGTCACTACCAGAAGTTGCTTTACTCGTTCTTCATATGATTTTATCTCCTCCTTCTACAATTATAATTTAGTTTGAAAACGAATTGGGCCATCCATGAAGGTGCATGAATAATGAATAAAATCTAAAATAACGTGGAAACATAGAGCTATCACTAACCATCGCTTCAGAAGGCAAATCTTTGTCGTTTTTCCCAGGAGCCTAAAACAAAGTAAAGCATGTGATTTCACTATAGATAAAGATAAAATACATGTAACTTATAATAAATGAGAATGAGCGAATACATAAAACTCGCATCTTACCTTAAGATAATCAAATAAAATTAGACATTGAACAAGAATATGGCGTCGGAAACTTGGATCCTTCAACTGTATTAGATCAGAAAACATATAGAGATGAGTGTAACCAAGATGCGATTGTTTCAAAATGCAAATGCCGATAAGAACGTTGATAGGTTGATAGAGTTCAAACCTCAAGACCCATTAAATTACTACTTGTAAGATACTTTATACTGAAGGTTGCTGCTTCGTCCTCAAGATTGTTAGCACTACTCTCTTCATCACTTAAAGGCTGAGCTTCAAATGTATTCAGAACAACCTGGACGTACCATTGTGAAAATAAACATTTTTTTTAAAAAAAAATATGAATGGTTGGTATTTAATATTTAAACTATAGTGATTAAGGTGTCACGAAAGAATACCGTTAAAGAAGAAGAGAACTTATGCCACTTGGTAGCGACACTAACCGAAGCAGGGTTGCTAAAGTACTCCTGAACAACAAAATTAAATTTTAGCATATAAAAAATAATTTATATTCTAAGAGACATTAATAAACTGATGACCTGCAAACTCCAAAAGGTTTTGTAAAAGTTGAAGTCGATGGAAATTCCATCCGGTGCTTGCTTATCATATTTTGTCTCGTTTGAAACGTTGAAAACTCCCTTAATATTGACAGCTGTAGATGCACAGGGAATAACATGACATTTGAATAAAAAAACTGAAAGGAAAAAAATATAGTACCGAATATATAATGTAAGTTAGAATAATTACCCGAACGTTCAGATAATGGGAAAAAATGGGCAAGAAACATTATGATGCGTCCACAAAACACCACATCGTTTGCCTGCAAAATGCATCAATGATGTAAATAACAAGGATTAGGGTCTTCAGTTTTTTTTTTTTTTTTTTTATAATTATTGAAAGGGTTTAAAGATAGTTGAATGAAATACCTTTGACAAACGACGAAGCAGTTGATTGCAAGTCCGTAACATCACGAGTTTTCCCCTTGCAAACAGTTCCGGCTGCAAGAATCAAATACGTAACGGAAATCAAATAAGCTGTCAACCTAATGATCTTAAAAGATGTTAAACACAATGAAGTTATTAAGGACTTAAAGACCTTGTAAAGGTAGAGAGATTTTACATACCTTACCCAAGATGTCTTGCTTACTCTCTATATAACCAAAGACGTCTTCACAGTTTCGCATTGTGGACATCTCTGTTAAATCTTCCAAAAGTTGGAATATCATGCCCCCCTCAATGTGTTCATTTTCACAAAGATATAGCACGATGTCTGAAGAAAATCCACATACAAGTTCAAGAACATTGACCATAAAAAGCTAATTATTAAAGTGTTTTAACCAAAAACATAGCTCGTGTTTTGCACCGACAACCATTTACAATTTAACAAGATTCAGTCTAGTGCTTTTATTAATGAGCTCGTGAAATATTTACTCACTGAGAAGGCGGGGTACTTGCCCCTGTGTACGTTCACCATCGTCAATTGACCCACCATACCGCATAGTATTTTCCCCTGATTGAACTGCAGCCGACTATACCAAATAAAAAGGGAAAAAGCCAATAACAAACGGTCAGTAAACTAAAGCGTAACAGGTAAACGGTGTCGGTTTTTATCAAAATAGAATCCATTACATGAAGTTGAGGCATATTGACTTGTTAACTAAACCGTGTAGAGTATGATTACGATGAATGTATGTAACAAAAGGGAACATACCACCAGCTCTTGAAGTAGCGTTCTTAGAATGTTTTCCAACAATTGGTTCTCATCCTGGACTAACTTTGTTTGCCGCTGCATAAGATATAGTTTATCATTAATGTGTATAAACTATAACGAACTCATAAAATGATGAGAAAAACTATAGAAGTAACAAATAACAGAGTAGATAGACATGAATAAGGTAGCCAAATCACCTTGAAGTACACGGTCCCAGTCCCCTAACAAATTTATACGCCAAGACCCGCACTAAGGCAAAACTATGGCTACAGCAACAAAGGTATAGCTAAGGCAAAACTTACGGTAAGGTAACAAAAACTAAGGCAAGGCCCCAGGAAAAAGCTTAGACAACTCTAACTCTATACACTTCTTCACTAAAAGTCCATAACGTTTATCTAACATGTGATAGTTGTTGAAGTTGTCAAACGGACGCTAAAGAATTAGCCTTCAATAAAATATAACTTTAGTATGTCGCGAAGTAGCAATCAAGACACAACACTTTGCTAAATGTAATTCAAATCCATCACCAAAGTCATAATTGAATTATTCTCTCAGAATACCTAGAACCAACCAATGCCCCCGCAGTCTAATATCCCATACTTCTATTAGGGTGTGTTCAATACAAAACCAATTTTAAGTAGAGAACCGCATAACGCAATGCTTACATATAATAATTTAATGGGAGTTAGAAAGATAGTGGTGTGACAAGCGGTTACATAAGTAACATAACCACGTTATGTATCATAGTTAAAGCAATGCTATACCACTTACTTAAACCTACTAATGAAAGATATCCCTCAAACAGGGGGAAGGATAGAAGATGCCGGGGGGTGCCCTGCCCCCCCCCCCCCCCCCCTTTTTTTTTGCTCAATAGTGTAAATTTACTAGTATTCTGCCCAAAAATTCAATACGTATTGATTCCCCCCCCCCCCCCCCCCTTTTTTTTTTGCTCAATAGTGTAAATTTACTAGTATTCTGCCCAAAAATTCAATACGTATTGATCCCCCCCCCCCCCCCCCCCCCCTAATTTAAGGGTTGTGTGACTTTCAGGCCTTTCGGCCCCTCCAAACATTTTGTTCAAGCTTTGCCACTGCCCTCAAATATTCACATTGTAAGATCAAACAATTTTCTGAAGGCAGCTTCAAAATTACTATATAATCATTATATATATAGAAACAAAAAACACAAAACATAAAAAAAAATGAAGATATGGGTTTGCTGTAATTCTTCAAAAAACACACAAAAAATAAATAAAAAAAAAAAAGGTTAAGAAAGAAAGAAACCTGGGGTTTGATGGCTTCTTGAACAGTTTGAAGAGCAAAATCTTGTGGGTTCCCAGGTTGTGTTATAACCTTCCTAAACAAATCCTAAACATACAAAACAATTCATTTAATTTCATCTTCTCTTAATAAAAATAATAATAATAAAGTGTAAAGATGAGATTTTTAAGGGTAAGTAAGTTACCATGTAGATTAAAGAATCAATAACCTTTGTGGGTCGCTTCGTTGTTGAATTTTTATGGGTATTTAAAGAATCTTGATTGGGTTATGTTATGAGTGAGGTAAGCTGCTATGCTAATTCATGGTTTCTGACATCATAGAATCTTGATTTCTTTTGTTCTTCCTGAAAGAAGGAGAGGAGAGGGTGAAGAAAGAGTTGGGTCGTCGTTTGTTTAGTGGGCTCATTTTATATTGATTTGGAATATGTTGGGTTCATTGGGTTGGGCTTAGATTAATGTAAGCCCAATTTTTTTTTAATCCTAAATGTTAGGATACAAACTCTAAACTAGATTATTTTTTTTTTTGCTAGTGTTGTAATTTATGAAATTATATAGCTAACTAATTAATCCGGTTGAACCATTTTTAGTCAAATCCAGTATAATTAAAAAACTGGTTTTTAAAACATTGTTTAAGATTCTACATATTATCAGGTTCGATACAAGTTTACAAATTCAGTTGTTGATTTGGAGAATCATAAATCGCATGTTTGGGATCCTATACAGATTTTGCTTCAAAAAATCTCAGTGTTTATTGTAAAACATTTTTTTTTTTTTTTTTTGGCGGAGACTCAAACGAAGACGACATAGGAGAGGTACATTTTTAGAGGCATCATATTCATCACAATGTGGATCATTTGGAATGAGGGGAATTCTAGAGTTTTAAGTGGAAATTCCCAGAGAGCTATTGAAGTTATGCAAACTATTAAGTCTGTGTCGTTTTTTTTTTTTTTTTTTTTTTTTGCTTCGGCATAGATCTAAATTGAAAGGTATCGATTGGAATGATTGGTGTAATTATCCTTTAAACCGGATGTAATTTCATTTGGCCCGATGGTCCCCGTTTTAAAAACCGTTAGTGACGTTTGTGTTTGAATAAATTTACCTTTCAAAAAAATTTACTTATGTTTTTTTGGTTGAGTTTCAACGCTGTTCTTCTTTGTGGGAATTAACAAAATGGCTCGAACGTAAAATAAACTGAAGTTGATAGAAGCCAATTAGAGGAGGCTAATCTCCCAAGATAAATAACCCTTAGAGGAGGTCAAACTCCAAGAAAACTAAAAAAAAATAGATTCAAGCCTAAGCTTTGTTTCGTAATTTTCATTCCTACTTCAAAGAAACGTACTGGCTATTTATATAATATAGCCTTACATGGACACAAAACATTAAACCAACTACTCAATCTCTACCCATTATTATTATTATAATATAATAATATTACTAAAGGAAAATCAAACATAAAGGAAAAGCAACTGCATGAACATGGGATGGTGGGAAAGGAAGTGCAACAAAACATGGGATGGTATGTTGTCCATATAACCGTATCAGAAGTCCATTTAGAAAGGTCTCAAGGTATGATCAGAATGACAAATATATATTTTATTGTAATGTGTCATAAGTTTTATATCACCATTCACAAAATATACGTTGCGTATATTTTGAAACAACAGTGATCGAAAGTTGAAACAACACTTTGCAAGCGCCACGCCACTTGTATGGAGCCATCTCCGAGAGATAAAGAGGTACCGACTACATAATAAAACAAGAATATACAAATTGATTAATATCAAACCTTAATTACCTATGTAAAAACAATCAAACAAATTAATAGTGTTAACAAATTACCTGATTAGCGAATCCGATCCCAACAACTAGAAGAATCCGACCCACAATAAGCATCCACACATTGATCGCCATCCCATTTAACAATGCGCCGCAACAGAAAGTAACACCACCAATAAGCATAGACATTTTCCTACCACAAGACTTGGTCACGTACGAAGCAACACATGATGCCAACAATGCAGCCAAGTACAAAGATGAAGTAAACATGGTCAATGTTGCACTGTTAAATTTACAATATTGGTTTCCTTTCTATAAACATCCGGGAAGAAAATAGTGTTGTATTTATAGATGAAATTTCAGCCTTTTGAGTTGTAATCAAATCCTTAAATTCGGTTTGTGGTATATCCATATATTTGAATTATATGAATTGTATGTTTATCTTATCTTATATATATCTATATGATAAATAATCCGGTTAGTTAGGATTTTTATCTTCTATCTTTTATCTTCTTTGTTAGTCGGTTTCTTTTTGTAGAATTATGACTTAGTGTTAACCAAGTATGAGTTTTATATCAATCTTTAAATTTTTAAACTATATAATACAATTGCCATTGGGGTTGGTGGTTTAGTGGTAAGGCAAAACATTTTAATACACTAAAAGTGTGCGGTCTTGAGTTCAAGTCTCACAGGAAGCAAGAAATTCGCCTTTCAAAAAAAAATATAATACAACAATTCTAATTGGATATTATAAACCGTTATTAATTTTAATTATCTCGGTTGGCTTTGCCTATAAAAAGATGGTGGTATTTATTGTTGGTTCCCTTGTGCATTATCCTATATATTTATATTAGAATGCCCATGAATAGTGCTGCTGCCACATGGCAGCAGCTGATTTGTTTTTTTTTTATCCCGGGCTAAAGGTTTTTAAGCTATTTAGTCGAAGGAAATCATTTGTGGTAACATCAAGTGCCGTAGAGCAGTTGGTTTGTGTGTTTCATTGTGAGTAAGTGGAGTTGAGTTCGAATCTCCTTACAAACATTTGTTTTTTGTTCTCTTTATGTCATGACAGTAATTTATGCCCTTCACAAGGGTTAAACTGTCAATTTAGTGTCTGAACACCCTTTCTCTTTTATTGCCACATTGTACACACTTGGCCACTTTCTCTGCACCCACGTATGTATACTCTCTCTTACCCTCACGACATCTGTATTCCACCCACCACATCATTTTCCTCTTTCTTCATTCCTAATCTACACACAGATTCATAATCTGTTATACGTCTCACATATGTTCTCTCTCAAGATATCATTCTCTCCATCCTCTCTCTACTTGACATACAATATCGTGCCTGTCGTTGGCCGGTGGTGGTGACGTCCGAGTTGTTTCTGGCCGCACGTCAGTGGTGGTTGTGTTTGCAGCTTTGATGGCGGTGGTTTCGTCGTGGCATTTGGTGGTGTTGAGATGTGTGGATTTGCTTCCTTTTTTGTTTAACGACGGTCGTCGGTTGCCAAGATTAAACAACCGCTTGGATTACCGGCGTCGGCACCATCCGTCGCCACTGTTTTTGGTTTTTTCGGTAGATCGTTGTTTGCATTTTAGTTGTTTGTCAAGTCCTATGGGCTATGGCTCCACCTGCCACCATATTGGTAGCGACCAGAGGCTCCTGCTGGTTTTTTGGGCTCTGTACGCGTTCCCACCACGATACCGGCGGTGACCGTAAGGTCACGCCAGTTCCAAGCGAGCGTTGTTGGCTTTATACAGTGACTGGCTTCAACTGTGCACGCATCGGTCGGTGATGGCTCTGCTTGAGACCGAGGTGGTCTTTGGCGGCGTTGTTTGCACAAGTTTTTTTTTTTTTTTTTTTTTTTTATACTTATTTTCTAAGGCTATGATGCTTGGCTGAGCCTCAAAGGCTATAATGATCATTTGAACCTTATTTTTGAACGCCTTTATGGGTGAAGAAATCTTGCACAACAGTTGTTCGTTTAAATGCCCGCATGACTTCCTTGAGTTTGTTGCCGCCTTTCACCTGATCCTGTTTACATATTCAGACATAAACTTGGGAATGGTCAGTTGTGGGATTTTGGGTTGTACATTTGGGGCTTTTGGTTTATTTTTTTGGTGTTGGGTTCTAGCCATGTGATATGATTTTATAAGGACAATATGTCCCGTTGTTGGTTAAGGTATTGAGGACGGTGGGTGTTCACCCGCAACCCGCCTACAACCATTGTGTGCTAACCGATTATGTTTCTGAGCCTAATCACTTTATATCTGAATTCGTGATGGGTATTTGATTATTTGATGTTACAATTGGCGGGTAAATAATTTGTCCGTTTATTTTCTTATTTTTTAGCTTTACATATCATGAGTGATGTGTGTAAATGTATATATATAAAAATAACACAAGCTTTAATTAAAACGACTCACCTAAAAACTACACACGCACGGCAAGTGTACCGGTCGCAAAGCAGTAAACAGATAAGACCGAGTATCGAACCCAAAGACGCGAATGTAACTCTAGATCACAACCTATACCGAATACTAGCCTAAATAAATATATACTTATGGGGGGGGGGTTAAACTAATGATTAAAAAACTTAAAAGAAACTAAATATAAATAAAGTAACCTCAACTGCTTATGGGAACTAGGAACTTGAAGAAATCGGATAGGAAGAAGGCTGGTTACTTAGGTAAAATCCCTAGACACTAGCAATAAATCCTGAATCTGGTAATTAACTTAAGACCCTATTCTTATCTAATAAACCTCCTGTCAAAGATAGCTTACTAGACTTAAGGCGGGACAAGTGCAGAAATGCTAAGATGGATCCGGATCGCCCTAGCGTACCGAAATCCCACAGAAATCAGATTAAAACCTCTCCTGGATTAAAACCCTCAAACTATGAAGCAGACTTAAACTCTACTGAAGAAAACCTAGGAAAACTCTAAACACGGACAAGTAGCGACTCCCGCCCTAGCGCTTGCCAACTACCGAACAATGCCTAGTTAGTTACCTAGCAATCTCGAGTTAGATTTCTCACCCTCAAGATTGGACTGCACGTCTTAGTTAATCTATTATATTAGTTTGTTATACTTGTGTCGTACTCCAACTCCAAATACTAGCACGCTAACCTAAGTTGACGAACTAGATTGATTTTTAGACCTAGGGGGTATCTCTACATGCCTAGCTCCACAAAACCAATAAACAAACTTCAAATAAAATTAACACCAACACACATATATCAAATCCAACAATAAAATTAAAATCATGTAATCCTACACATCAAACTAAAAACCAAAAATCATTAAAAACTGCATATTACGTGTCTAGTTCATAAACCTAAGCAACCATAAAAGTCTAGCTACTCATAATATTTAGAAACATAAATTCAAAGTTTATAAAAAACAATTTCATCATGTCTATAAAAATATAGAGCGAAAACTAAACCTAACCCAAGGCTCGTTGGCTTTTGATCTTTAACGTGCCCGTGGCCTTTTCTCCTTCCGTGCCCTTCCGCTCGTCACCGCTTATCGCCGGTTCCTTTTTGTCTTTATGCGAAAGAAATTGGAATTGTAGAATGTTGTTCGCTGCTCCTTCTGCGGCCGTTGATAATTATTTTCTCAAACAATTAGTGGCTCCCTTTTATAATATTTCGCAGCCCTTTTCGCTAAGTACTTTGGGCCGTGGCCCTTTGTGACAAAAATATGAATGCCATATTTAGTTTTCAATTTATTATTATTATTATTATATAGTAGTATAACTCCGTGCTTCTGACTCGGGTGTTTTTAATTTGACCAAAGTTACTCGTTTACGCTCCGACGTCCATGAACACATGCTCTAAAGTGCTCGTGTGTCAATTAAAATTCTTTCGTTTTAAGCTCATTCTCCACGAACACCTATAAAATAATAAAATAAATAAATAAGTACTAAAAACTAATAAAAACTATACAATGATAAAAATAGGCCAACAAACGAATACACGCCTAAAACTACTAAAAACTATATAAAAAAGACTCAATTATAACTCAAAATACATAGGAGAATAGATGTGTTTTACGACACATCAATGAGCTAGATTACGGTTGTATTATATGCTACAAATTAGATGTGGGATAGTTGGTGTACACCTTAAGCCGTATTTTTTCACATGGGTCTTACTTGAATAATGTTTTTTTTTATTTGTTTGTGCATAGCTAATGGGAATTGTTATTTATTATTTTATGGTGGTTTGAAATTTTCATTAACCTACTGCACAAATTTTACAATTTACGGTGGTGGTTTATAAGATGGATGGTAGTATAGTTAGACGGGTGATTCCTTCGGATAATGGTTCTCTTCAATGCTGTGGGGTAAAGCTCAAATCGCTTTATTTTATATCTATTAATTTTTTTGGCTGGTTACTTATTTTGACTCCTTTGTTTTTGGCTGCTCATTTACAGGTATGTCATGGATCATGATAAAAATAAATTCTCGATCGTTGGGAGATGGGAAGAATATACGGTTTTGGTGAAAGTTTCTAAACAAACATTTTCATGGTGTTGCTTTGCAGGCTTTTATGATACTAAAGCACACTTTCACTTTTCATGATAGTACTGCTGATCTATTTTTTAATGTTCAGTGATTATGAGTATTAGTATAGTGTCTGTCTGATTCTATGGCTATAAATGTGATCCAAGAATAAACTGGATGTGATTTTGACAGGTAAACATATTATTTGGAGCATATATGAACAAATTTTACTTAATCTATTGTCGATGATTAAAACATTTAAAGGGAATAAGACTTTTTTTTCACGATTAATTGAAGGCTTTGGATGACCCACTATACCATCTACGATCCTAAGCAATCATCGCGACTAGATTTGATTAACAAGATGTCGAATCTGCTGCGTTTTGGAACAAGTTGCAGGGTGCGGGGCTGCTGTTAGAGCCGAGAAGGAAACATGTGGGTATTTGACTAATGCTCTTGTATTTGCAGGAGGCGCGGACAAATGGATATAGAGGCAAAAAGAATCGGTCCCCTTTTCTGTTAAAGAGGCTAAAGTGTGGCTGCAGCTGCAGGATCAAATCTGCTCGGAATTCGTTCTATCGGTAAGATTAATATATGCAACGGATCAATTAATGGTGTGACCGATGTGTTAATTTTATGAAATTGCATAAATGTCCTGAATGAACCATCAATTTTTAAGGCTTATAATTTATTTTGTTTATTACACAGCAAAGAAAGATTGTTTACTGCTCAAGTATTTCGATTGCACATAAAGAGGTACTCTTCCTGTTTTGCCTTAATTTGATATTGTGTCCTACATTTGGCTAATCATAGAAGTCAATTTGGGTTTTTAATGGGCTAATTATACATGTCAAGTTTTAGTTGTCACATTTCATTTCATTTAAGTGAATGCTATGTTTGATACAGAACCAACAAGGTTTTAATTTTTTTTTTCAATTTGGATCTTTCATTAGTATAATTCATTATTACTATTTATTGACAACATACTACAACTCCTGATATGATGCCAAAGGTTTTATATTTAGAATTGTGTCTTTAAGAAGATTGAGATATGAAAGTGCGCGGTTCAATGTATCCGATCTAACTCTGTGATTTTTATTTTGATTGTCCTTCAAGTTTCAGATTTCTTCTTTAGGTTGAACGGATGTTGCATATGTTTTGATCCATGTTGTGGTGACATCTATTCAGGTAAGCAATACGCTTTTGTCTTTTCATGTTTTTTTAGCTTTAGTCTTTGGCGTCCGTCTTTTCCTTCTGTTTTATACTTGATGTTCTAGTTTTCATTACAAAATGAGCTGTTCTTCTATGCTTTTTTCCATTGATGTTGTGCTCTTGGTTTACAAAGTGCGCCTAGGCGCAATGCCCCAAGCACCTGTGCTTCGGGTAGCATAACTAATTTTAGCGTTGAAAGAACTTTTTGCACCATTAATATGGAATATACTAACAACCACCATTGCTTTATTTAGTCTTTAAATGTAGACTTTTATTGGTTGCCTTTAAAGGTTAATATTTTTGTTTAGCTGGCAGAATTGGACAGAATCACCACCTCCGCTGCTTTAGAAAGGCGAAATATTTGTTTTCCGGATGTGAGTTTGCTGCAGGAATTTGGGCTGCAGTTGCAGTTTGGTGCAGTATGTCTTTAGTCCTAACATTTTCAGTCCAAGACATTGTTACTATGCACCGGTCAGTGGGGTTCAAAAGGAATAAGAAGGTGGCGTTTCAAGGCATTGTTTTCACTACCTTGTGGCGTATTTGGAAAGCAAGAAACGAGCGCATTTTTTCGGACAAGAAAATCAATGTCACAGAAGCGGTTATGGAGATAAAGGCTTTGACATTTCTTTGGTTTAGATGTAGATTTTAGAATGGTTGTAAAGATTGGATTTCTTGGCGTAGTAGATTCGAGGTGATGTAATTTTTGGTTTTTGGTGCGCCTTTTCTCCGCCTTGGAGAGAGGTTGCGCTGTTTGGTGTTTTATAAAAGTTACTTTCCCCAAAAAACTTTGTGGGTCTAACATGGGCTTGGGGAGCATCAAAAGCATGGATAATCATCTATTGCAATGTGTAATTGATCTTCTGATGTATTGTTCATCTTTAACTTCTAATGCTAAAGTTTTTCCACTTGCCCTAAGTCACAAAATTTATCTTTGCCCTACTAGGTACGGATGATGTGTGGACGATACTGAATTTCGACACAAAAGTTGGTGGCTACTTTGGATGAAAATAGTTTTATAGCGTTGGGGTAACGACACCCGACCAAGTACGCGCCCTTGAATCCCACTAGTTGAGATAACTTATGTTGCCCATTGGTAGTGTGCTAGGAAGCGACTTACTCCAACTCTCCAAGCGAAATTTATCTTTTAAAAATGGGCAAAATGTATATTTTATTTGGAGATAACAATTAACATAACTTTCTTACAGGTATCCATGCGTCGACTAAGGGTATGTTTGGCAAAACTAGCTGCAAGCTGGTAGCTGGAAGTTATTAGCTGGAAGCTTTTTAAATATATTTTGGTGTTTGGCAGAGTAGCTAGAGCTTTTAATAAAATATATAAAATGATCAAAATGGTCATAATTAAAAGCTTGTAAAGAAGGTTTTTATTTTATTTTTAAAATAGAATGGGTATTTGTGTCATTTACTAATTAAAAGCTTGTAGCTAGTAGAGCTTTTTCTTAAAAGCTACTACTAGTAGCTTTTTACTGTAGAGCTTTTTCTCTAACCTAAAAGCTTCTAGCCCTTTCAACCAAACAATGCTTTTTATTAAGTAGGAGCTTTTTCTTAAAAGCTTGAAGCTTGAAGCTCCTAAAAGCTCTTAAATGCTCCTTGCCAAACATACCCTAAATGTTTGATGGCATTGCAAACAGTAATGAAAATATATGTAACTTATGAAACCTTGAGAGGAAAGATTATTAGTCTTTAAACTACAATGAAGATCGATGTAATTTACTTTTGTTTTAATACTAAATAAAAGGGGTGGCGGCGCAGCTTGTTGCCCGTCTGCCCGCTATTTTAATGTAATGTTTGCTTTTACGTATGAATGAAAAATGGAATTCAGATACTAAATAAGGTATTTTGTTATACAATTCTTCTTCGAGTTTATACAATTAGGTAGCGTTTGGTATGATGGAATGAAAGGGGGAATGGAATGGACCATTACAAGGTAATGAAAAATAATGTGTTTGGTTGGCTAAAGGAATGGAATCACCCATTCCACAAGGCATTCCATTCCCTCAAAACCATTCCATCCACCCCTCATGTTTTTTTTTCATTCCATCCCCATTCACCCTTTACTAACAAAAGCATAACCCACCACCACCACCCACCACAACTATCGCCACCACCCACCGCCGCCGCCACCACCCGCCGCCACCACCACCCACCACCGCCGTCACCACCCGCCGCCACCACCACCCACCACCGCCGTCACCACCCACCACCACCGCTACCAACCACCGCCACCACCCACCACCGTCACCACCCACCACCGCCACCACCCACCACCGCCACCACCCACCACCGCCACCACCCACCACCGTCACCACCCACCACCGCCACCACCCACTACCTTCACCCTCCCACCACCGCCACCACCCACCACCGTCACCCACCCACCACCGCCGCCATACAAAACCACCCACCGCCGCCTACCACCACCCACCGCCACCTCCACCACCTACCACTATCACTCACCACAACTTCCTTTACCCACCACTACCGCCGCCACCCATCACCGCCATCTCCTCCACCCACCACCGCCACTACTCACCATTGTCACCCACCCACCATCACCGCCATCAACCTCCACCCATCGCCACCGTTGCCGCCACCCACCACCGTCGTCGCCGCCACCTATCACCGCCGTCGCCATCCACCACCACGCTACCGTCACACACCACCACCTACAATCACCACCACCAACCGCCACCCACCACCACCGCCATCCACCACCGCCACTACTCACCATCGTCACCTACCCTCCATTACGACCATCCACCTCCACCTTCCACCGTCGCCGCCACCGCCACCGACCACAGCCGCCGCCGCCCACCACCGCCGCTACCGCCACATATCACCACCCACCATCACCGCCACTGACCACCACCCACCACCGCCACTAACCATCGATTTTATTCATTCGTTTTTTCTTGTCTATCCAACAACACAAAGTAATGTTTTGTTTCATTCCCACATGACAACCAAACAAGACATGGAATGGTAATGATCCATTCCATTACCTTGTCTATTCCATTACCTCGTCCATTCCATTCCCCCATCCATTCCATTCCCCCATCCATTCCATTACCCCATACCAAACAGACCCTTATAATTTTAATAATAACATCGGTTTTAGATTGATTATAAGTAGCTTTTGCTTAGGACAAGAAGACTTAGTGTAGATGCATAATCATGTCTATTGCCGGTAGTTGGATGAGTCGTTGGTGTTGGATTGCATTTTGTCTAGAATTAATGCTTAGTGATTGTAATGGAGTTTTAGTGATTGAGAGGGGGTGTTAGTGATTAAACTCAATCACTAAGACCATCTTAGTGGTCGAGCAATCACTTATAAAAGGCTCAATCACTAAGAGATTCATAAACTGTTCCCATATTTTCTTATGATCTTTCTCAATCACTTCAAAGGTTTTCTCATTTGGATCATTGTTCTTCTAGTGTTAAATTATTTAAATCCACACGTGTAAAACGTGTTTTTGATCAAATCAATGAATGGCTGTGTTAGGATTAAGTGGCGCAGTGGAATATTCGATTCACAACGAACACGCAATAATAAACGAGAAAATATAAAGCATGGCACATGAACACGATAATTTTACGTGGTTCGGTTTCAGTGAGAAACCTACGTCCACGGGCTGCAACTAGGGATATATTATTAAGCTCTAACAACTATTACAATTAAATAGACAGGATATATATAGAGACTAATCTAAGGTTTAGGCTTGGTGAACAAGAAAACCTAAATAGGCTTTCTAAACATCCAATAAAACAAGCCCAATAGCAGTAACTAGTCCAAGGACTTCACACCCAACAGACTGAATGTTTTTTTACTTGTTGATTGTTATTGTTGTGTGATTTAGATTCCGCACTTATCACATACATTATACACACGGGATAGAATCGTAGATTGGATCCGCCTTATGGACCTACAACACAAGTGTGGAGCGCTCAAGAGTTGCTAAAAGTGGTAGGATGTGTTGGTTACCGTGCATACATTTTAACAGTTTTGGCAACTTAAGATGATTCACAAACAACTCTTGATTAGATCAAGATCGCCCACCAAGTGCCCATTTACAAGATAATAAAAAATAAACAAATTACCAAGGGTGTCCCAGGAGTATACCTTAAATCTGATTTGGTTCAAGGAATGAAACTTAAATTTTTCATAATTTCTTTCACACCATACAAAGATTTCTTTAGTTTGCCAAGCTTATTATCATTTTTAGATGATACAGAACCGTCAAATTATGTCATCTAAAAATCGCTATTCAAGTCCCCTAAAAGATGTTGCTTTCACATTCATCTAACGGATAGGCAACTTATGAATAGAAGCTAAAGCAAAGGGTGTCCTTACTAAGGTTAATCTAGTCACGTAGGGATATTTATCAAAATAAACTACTCATTTTCTTTAACGAATACCTTGTATGACTAACATAGCTTTAAAGGTTTGAATAGATCCTTATATTAACCTAAACTCTAAGTACGCTTGCATCCAATTTCCTTGAAAGATGAAGATAAAATAAAAACTTTTCTAAGTATTATTGGAGATTAGGGAACTCCTTTTATCATTAATTGCCTCTTCCCAAAAAATCAGAATTACTAGAAGTTATAACTTCATGATGCGTCTTAGGTACATCTTCTGCATTTAAAAGTGTTATAGGTAAAAGTAATAAGTCAACAAATAGTCGGATTATAAGTTTGTATAATAGTAATAAGCACATCCAAAGTACAGAGGGTAAGAATGACAATTGGTGATAGTTGGAGTGTTACTTCTGCAACATAGTTTTCAAAAGTTTGTTATAGTCAGTTGAGTAAGAGACGGACCTAAGCAAGCCCTACAAATTGGAGATTCATGATTCCATAGTTCTTAGTCTCAATTGTTATCATTTTCTTTCAATTCTTCTGTTTTATAATATGTGATGACTAAGTGATCAATAAAAGAGTCGGTTTCTTAAGTCATATTAGTTTCTTGTTTCGTTATCTTCTTTGGTGTTTTTTTTACAACAATTGGTATCAGAGCCTGGTTGGCTCAATTCAAGGAAGATTGAAGAGTTTCAGTTGGTTCTGTAATCAAAAGATCAAGAATGGTGTCGACAAATTTTAAGCTTGAGAAGTTTAATGGTATAAGAAACGACTTTGGGTTATGGCGGTTGAAGATGAGGGCTTTGTTAGTATATCAGGGGGGTTATTGATGCCTTGAAAGGATAAGATAACCTGCATGAAGGATTGACTGATGAAGAGAAGAAAGATATGATGGAGAAGGCATACAGTGCAATAATATTGAGTTTAGGAGACAAAGTTTTGAGAGAGGTATCAAAAGAAACCTTTGCGGTTGGAATTTGGTTAAGATTGGAGTCATTATACATGACCAAATCTCTAGAAAATCATTTGTATTTGAAGAAGAGACTGTATACATCCCATACGAATACAGGGAAGTCTTTAGAAGACCATACCGATGAATTCAACAAATTGATCTTGGACCTTGAAAACATTAAAGTGACATTAGAAGATCAAGATCAGGCCATAATCTTCCTAACATCTTTACCTCCCAGCTTTGAACATTTCGTTGACACTCTAATGTATGGTAGAGATTATTTATCAATGTAGGAAGTGTTTGCAACATTAAACTCAAGAGAGTCAAAGAAAAGGACTGATGTGAAGGAGGATGCAAGGGAAGGTTTGTATGTTAGAGGCATATCTGAATAAACAATCTTCAAGAACAAAGGAGGACCAAGATCAAAGTCAAAGTTTAAGAGGAAGTGATATATATGCAACTCAAATAAACATTTGAAGAAAGATTGCCCTAAAACAAATAAGAAAAGAGATTTGATCTAAATATGTCTAAGAACCAATGTATTCATTTTCCTGAAAATTCATTAGCTGGGTATGAAAGTGCTGATGTGTTGGCTATTTGTAAGGCCAGTGACAAAGATGGTTCGGTAATGGACTCTGGTGGGTCATTCCATACGACTCCACATAGAAACTATTTCAAGAAGTTGATTATAAAAGAATTGGGAACTGTCAAGCTTGGATATGACAGGCCTTGCTTGATTAGAGGGCAAGCTACTATGGTGATCAAGTTATAGAATTGTACTGAAACAGTTCTTGAAAATGTTGAATACATTCCAAAATTAACAAGAAATATTATTTCATCGGAGACACTTAAAAATAATGGTTTTAATGTGAGTTTGAAGAATAGGAAGGCCAAGGTGATAAAGGTGTCCATGGTTATATTTTCTGGTACAAAAGGAGAGAAACATTATACAAATTAGATGGAAAGGTAGTTCAGGCTGAAGAGAGTAAGCTTTATGGCTCTATTCTGTGTCACAAAAGGATCGGACATATCAATCATCAACGCCTAGTTGAATTAAAGAAACAAGGAGTTCTTGGGGATTTTGATGATAATGGTGCAGTATTTTGTTAGGCTTACATAATGGGAAAAGCACATAGAGAAAAATTCAACAAGAAGGCTCATCATATAACCAAAAGGATATTGGATTATGTTAATTCAGACCTCTGGGGGCCAACATAGTATGAATCCTTACGTGGAGCAAGGTATTTTCTGTCATAGTTGATGACTACTCTAGACGGGTATGATGATATGTTTTTAAATATAAACTTGAAGCCTTTCAAAGGTTTAAAGGCTGAAAATTTTAGTTGAAAATCAAACTTGTAAAAGATTAAAGAAACTCAGGAATAATAATGGGTTAGAGTTTTGCAATCATGAGTTTAATCAGTTTTTTTATGGCCTATGGAATAGTTAGTCACCTAACTATCCATGGTACTCCCTAACAAAATGGTTTAGTGGAGAGAATGAATAGAAAACTGTTAAACATGGTAAGATGTATGTTGTCTAATGCTGGTATGCCAAAGAAGTTTTGGGCAGAAGCAGTCTCAACAACAACTTACTTAGTGAATACATCACATTCCACAACTATTGAGATGAAAACTCCCATGGAGTTATGGTCAAGGAGAAAGGTTGAGTATGATAATTTGAGAGTGTTTGGTTCCCTAGCTTATGCACATAAAGTCAAGAAAATTGGAAGCCAAAGCTCATAGATGCTTGATCCTTGGTTAAGTTGAAGGGGTAAAAGGGCCATATTATGGAGGGTTGATGAGGGTACTCCTAAGGTGTTCAATAGTAGGGGCATTGTTACTTATAGGGAAGATATTGTATACAAAGATGTTATTGGGAAACAATTGACTAATCATAGTGAAAATGACTATTTTGACCTTGGAGTTCAAGTTGACGTGGAGCAGGGTAGTGGGTCAGGAAAAGATACTATAGATGGAGGTAAATACAAGAGAAAGTAGTTCCAATAATGGTGATCCTAGTTGTATTGCAAGAAACATGCTTAGAAGACAAATTGTACCTCCTGTAAGGTTCAGAAACAATGAAGACATTTCACCATATGTCTTCATGGCAGCTGAGGAGGAAAGAGTAGAAGAACCATTAACATTTGATGAAGAAATTTAGTTTGAGCAAATAGAGCAGTGGATTAGTACTATGGAAGAGGAGATAAAGTCATTACATGAGAATAATACATGGTAGCTAGTAGAAAACCCAAGTGCACAGATGATCATACCCTACAAACTGGTTTTCAAAATAAAAAAAAGGCATAGATTCAAAGCAAGGCTAGTGGTCAAAGGCTTTAAAGAAAGGGCAGGGATTGACTATAATGAGATATTCTCACCCGTTGTTAAGCATTCATTAAGAAGGATAATATTAGCATTGACTTTTGTATTAGACTTAGAGATTGAACAGCTTGATGTTAAAACATCTTTTCTTCATGGAAACCTAGATGAAAGGATCTATATGAGTAAACCATCAATTAGGATTTGAAGAATCTGGTAAAGAGAATTTGCTTTGTTTGCTGAAGAGGTCCTTATATTGTCTAAAGCAGTCTCCTATGCAATGGTATAGCAGATTTGATAATCATATAATTGCTATTGGTTTTTGCAGAAGTAGTTATAATGCTTGTGTCTACTTTAGGGAATATAAAGTAGGAAAGTTTGTTTATATTTTTCTTTATGTTGATGATATGCTCTTAGCTTATGAAGATGTTGATGAGATTCATGATACAAAGAAAATGTTGAAGGCTAAGTTTGATATGAAAGAATTAGGGGAGGAAAAGAAAATACTTGGGATGGAGATCACAAGGGACAAGAGTAAAAGACTGTTGTGGTTAATTTAGAATTCATGTGTCCAAAAGGTGTTGAATAACATTAGGATGATGGACTGCAAGCAAGTAAGTGTTCCCTTAGCACAACATTTTAAACTGTCAAAGTAACGATTCTCTTAAATCAGAAGATGATCTGGCTTATAAGATAAAGGTTCCATATGTAAATGCAGTGGGAAGTAGGGCTGCAAACGAACCGAACGAACACGAACAAGGCCTTGTTCATGTTCGTTTGTTAAGGAAATCACGTGTTCACGAACAGTTCATGAACACTTGATGAACGAGATTTTATGTTCGTGTTCGTTCGTTAAGAAAACACTTGTGTTCGTGTTCATTTGTGTTCGTTTGTTAATTTTTCTCATGAACACACACGAACACAAACATTAATGAACACAAACAAGTGTTCATGAACACAAAAGAATACAAAAAAAATGTTCATGACCAGAAACAAACACAAACGAACATATATTAACTTTGGAATAAGATATAACTTTTAAGACATCAGCTAGATCCACCCAAAATATAACTAAATTATCTAAAATTACTTAGTACCTAACATAATATAGGTAAACATAATAAAGTAGTGTCTCAAAAAACTAAGTTCGCATCGGAAGTGAATGGAGGAGGGTGTTGGAGGTGCATGGTGGTGGGCGTCAATGCTGAAAGGTAGAAACATACAATGAGCGTGGATACTAAAAGTATGTTTATTGATCTCATATAGTCATATGTTTGTCTTACATATATTATTTATTTGGGTAAAACAAAAGAAAATAAGAAATTATAAAATTTATAAACCCTATTAAATTATCGAACACAAACAAATATAAACGAACACGTTACCGAACGTTCACGAATATAAACAAACGAACGTGGCCCCTGTTCATGTTCGTTCGTTTAACTAAACGAACAAAAGTTTTTGTTCGTGTTCGTTCATTTATTAAACAAACGAACACAAACGAACTTCCCGCCGAACGGTTCATGAACTGTTCGCTGAAAATTCAACTTGTTTGCAGCACTAGTGGGAAGTTTGATGTTGTCACACCCTCAAATTCCACGTGCGGGGTTTTACCGCGAGGCGCGTGACACACCAGGATCTCAGTCAACGATCACAATAAACATACAACAAACATGCATTCATAAATATATTTAAAACCAAAATATCATGCTTTGAGCCGTAAACCAGCAGCGGAAGCATTCTTGTTTACAACCAAAAGACATATCATTGTTTACAAAACATTGTTTAATATGCTTCAAAATATTAGACGCTGTGCATGACTCCGTGCGCCTATCCCATTGACTGCTACCTTAGCGACCTGAGAAAACATGCCAAAAATGTCAACATATAATGCTGGTGAGTTCACAGGTTTTCTTTTATAAAGCGTTTGTTATAAGTTGTGAAGATCATATCCGTTACTACTAGGTTATAAGAACGTTAGCTAGACGTTAAGTGTTTGTTTACTACTGCGGTTGGGAATCCATTACTATACGTTTATAAGTTGTTGAAGCTTGCCCAGCAGTTTTGGCTATAACCGATGCCTCGGCGAGCCAGTAATAAGAGACAATATGCACCCGCCCGGCCCAGCCGTCGGGTGGGGTTTGTGAGGCCCAATAGATCTATCCACATTTCCCCCGTTGTGCATCCCCGCACATTCATGGTTTCCCCCCTGGGACTTTCCATAAAAAGCCGCATAGTACATGTAAAGTAACCATAGCATAACATGACCTTTAATAAGTAAGTAAGTAGCATGTTTCTCCCCCGAAAGTAAAACGGAAAAAGTGGGGCTGTGAAACTCACCTCGGATTGCGTTACTTGAAAACAGTTAAGTAATTATGTTATGATAGCCCCAAATAGCGGCGACCTATCATAAGATGTGTATAAGTATTGGACTAATAACCCGCAGGCTAACTAGTCCCCGAATGTCCAGACCGTGACCATAAACGTTTAGAAACACCTTTAACTGTTAAACCGACCGTGCCAGACAAGACCCGACATCCCATTGGTGACCCGACATTCCACGTGTTAGATAAATACAAGACATCATGCAACATATGCAATTAAACACTTAATATGCGCAATTGTTCACCTAGTCTAGCATAATGTCCGATTAACGCATAATCAGGTCCGAACACGTCTTACTAAGTCATTGGGTGCATCCCGGGGTTCCTATCATGTTCCTAGGTGTCAAATCATGTTCCAGGATGTCAAAACGCGTTCACGACAGCAGTACATGCGATTAGGAAAGTCACACGCGAGTAGCTTCAGCCTATTGGCGATTAGGGGCCCAATCGCCTGATATATCAGGCGATTAGGGTCCTAATCGCCTTCATGCATGCCTAATCGCCTTCAGCATCAGGCGATTAGGATTCCTAATCGCCTGCTGCTGCTGTGTAACGGATTTTCGCGCGTTTTAACCCTCCAAATCAGATCCGAAACATGCAACAACACCCAATATCAAACCTAAATCATTTACCAACCCATTCCAAGCAAAACCCCCCAACATATCACTGATCTAACATGTTCTAAGCAATTATTTCCCAAAATGGCAAAGTACTAGATTTCACCAACCAACCTTATCTTTCCTTAAATGGAAACAATCAGATTTCAATCTCTACAAACTTGCAATTCATCAAACCTCTGATCTAGCATCTTCATAGTATGAATTCTAACAACATTGCATCAACAATCATACCATAATCATCCTAAATCTTCAAGAACATTCAAATGGGTCAAAATACACATTTTCATCAAAACACAACAACAATGGCTCAAACTCTAAGATAACCTTCCTAATAATCTCTACATAACAGAAGTACAATCATATCATGGAAACAATCATGTTATAATCACCAAGAAGACCAACATATGCATGTAAACTTCACATATAACAAGCATTAAGGTGTAGACTTGGTTTAGAACTCTTTTGAAAGGTTTTTAAAGACACAAACTTAGTAAAACAAGGTTTGGACCTTTGGGGAACCAAAATAACAACTTTACAAAGGTTAGGGATGAAGAACACACCTTGGATTTTGTTAAAGAAAGGTGTGTGGGCTTGGAGATGGTGATTTTTGTAGCAAGATGAGTTCCAGAGGTGTTTCAAGGTGTGTGGGTGGCTTGGGATCAGCTAGGGTTGTTCTAGAGGTGTTTGGGGAGTTAAGGGTTCTATTTATAGGTGTTTTGACCCGGACTCTACAGTATAGGCGATTAGCAGATCATGTCATGCGATTGGGGGCCTAATCGCATGCTACATCAGGCGATTAGGTCCCAATCGCCTGCTATCATCCTCCTACTCGCCTATATATAGGCGATTAGGCCCTCTTCCAGATCCTAATCGCCTGAAACCCACCAAGCTGGGTTTTCGGCGCGTTAAACGCTATTTTAACACATATAAACACGTATTCACATACCGATAAGTCACATAATGATTCCAAACATATAATGCATGATAGCTAACACGTTTACATCCGTTCACCAATTCCCGGGACTCGAGACTCGTGTGTGCATTAAACCCGGCGATTCCACGAATCACCAATCCTTGTACACATGGTTATGGACCGACTCCCGATGACCCCGCGGATCATCGTAACGACTCCCGATGATTCCCAGAATCATCATACCGACTCGACTGACCCCGTTAAGAACGTAATATGCATGACTCGCTAAGGTAGACTTACTAGTTTAGTCAACGTTACTAACCTGAGTTTGCCGGGTGTCACATCATCCCCCTGTTGAAAGAATTTTCGTCCCGAAAATTGCCCATGGCCTAAAAAGGAAGAGACGAAAGAGAAGAAAAATTTTCCGGTTGCCACATCATCCCCCTGTTGAAAGGAATCTCGACCCGAGATTCATTCAGCTTCAGCAGAGACATGCCTTGATTCGAACGCGCGTTTAGGAAATAAATGGGGATACTTAGCCTTCATTTGATCTTCCCGTTCCCACGTGAACTCCGGTCCACGATCTGAGTTCGAACGGACTTTAACAATGCGGATTTTACTCCGGCGAAGGCTACGGATTTTATAGTCGAGAATTTCAACCGGTTCCTCCACAATACGCAGACGATCATCTACCTTGATCTCCTCGAGAGGAACAACTAAAGATTCATCCGCCAAACACTTCTTCAGATTAGAGACATGGAAGACATTATGAACATTACTGAGTTCAGCTGGCAGATCAAGCTTGTATGCTACCGGTCCAATCCGTTCCAGAATTGCGAACGGTCCCACATACCGAGGATTCAATTTGCCCCGCTTCCCAAAACGTATAACGCCCTTCCACGGAGATACCTTCAACAAAACCCTGTCGCCAACCTCAAACTCCAAAGGCTTGCGACGACGATCGGCATAGCTCTTTTGACGATCCCGAGCTGCTGCCAAGCGGTTACGGATTTGTACGATCTTCTCGGAAGTCTCGTACACAAGTTCCGGGCCGGTGAGTTGACTCTCACCCACCTCGGCCCAACAAAGAGGAGACCGGCATTTCCGCCCGTAAAGAGCCTCGAACGGAGCTGCCTTGATGCTAGAATGGTAACTGTTGTTGTAGGAGAATTCCACCAACGGTAGATGACTCTCCCACCCTTTGCCAAAGTCGATCACACATGCCCGAAGCATGTCTTCTAGCGTTTGGATTGTCCGCTCACTTTGACCGTCAGTTTGCGGATGATACGCTGTGCTCATGTCTAACTGAGTACCCAGAGCCTTATGCAAGGATTTCCAGAAGTTAGAGGCGAACCGAGGATCACGATCAGAAATAATAGAGACAGGCACCCCGTGCCGAGAGACCACTTCCTTGAGATATAACCGTGCCAGACGCTCGAGGCCATCGGTATCTTTGATAGCGAGGAAGTGCGCAGACTTTGTCAACCTATCGACAATTACCCAGATCATGTTACAACCACTGGGCGATTTCGGGAGTTTGGTCACAAAGTCCATCGTAATCCGCTCCCACTTCCATTCGGGAATTTCAGGCTGTTGCAGAAGGCCGGATGGCTTTTGATACTCGACCTTGACCTTGGCACAGGTCAAGCACTTGCTCACGTACGAAGCCACGTCCGCCTTCATGTTCGGCCACCAATAAAGTATCTTTAGGTCTTGATACATCTTATCGGAGCCAGGGTGAATAGAGTACCGGGACTTGTGAGCTTCATCAAGAACGAGCTCCCGCAAGCCCCCAAATAAAGGAACCCAAATACGTTCAGCGAAATAGTGTAACCCATCGGACCGGAGCTCAAGGTGGCTATCAGCACCATGCATGGTTTCAGCTTTAAGGTTTTCCTCCTTCAAGGCTTCTTGCTGCGCTGAACGGATTCGATCAGGTAAGCCGGAATGGATGGTGAGCTGAAGAGCTCGAACACGACGAGGTTTAGCCGTTTCCTTCCTGCTCAAGGCGTCTGCGACCACATTCGCCTTGCCAGGATGGTATTTAATAGCGCACTCGTAATCATTAAGAAGCTCGACCCAACGACGCTGTCTTATATTCAACACCTTCTGATCAAAGATATGCTGGAGGCTCTTGTGATCGGTGTAAATAGTGCACTTGGTACCGTACAAGTAATGCCTCCAAATCTTTAAAGCAAAGACTACAGCACCCAATTCCAGATCATGGGTGGGGTAGTTTTTCTCATGAACTTTGAGCTGACGAGAAGCATAGGCGATGACCTTCTCGCGCTGCATCAGTACACAACCGAGACCCCGGATAGAAGCGTCACAATAAACCACAAAATCGTCCGTGCCCTCAGGTAAGGACAAGATAGGAGCAGAACAGAGTTTAGCCTTTAGCATCTGGAAGGCCGACTCCTGCGAATCACCCCAGTCGAACTTCCTGTCCTTCTGGGTAAGCGAGGTGAGGGGTTGAGCGATCTTCGAAAATCCCTCGATAAAACGGCGATAATAACCTGCAAGGCCCAGGAATTGCCGCACCTCAGATGGCGTCTTTGGTGCTTCCCAGTCTTTAATGGCTTCAATCTTAGCTGGGTCAACGTGAATTCCTTTCTCATTAACAACATGACCAAGGAATTGGACTTCACGCAACCAGAAGCTACACTTAGAAAACTTGGCGTACAACTGTTCCCGCCTCAGGAGTTCCAAAACAAGACGCAAGTGTTCCTGATGGTCCACCTCGTTCTTGGAATAGACTAGAATATCGTCAATGAAGACAATCACGAACTTATCAAGATAAGGCTTACAAACACGGTTCATCAAATCCATAAAAATGGCCGGTGCATTGGTGAGACCAAAAGGCATGACCAGGAATTCAAAATGGCCATAGCGAGTTCGAAAGGCGGTCTTCGGAATGTCAGCTTCTTGAACCCTCAACTGATGGTACCCCGACCTCAAATCAATCTTCGAATAGAAACTAGAACCCTGAAGCTGGTCAAACAAGTCATCGATGCGAGGAAGAGGATAACGATTCTTGATGGTAACCTTGTTCAATTCCCGGTAGTCGATACACATCCGTAGGCTTCCGTCCTTCTTCTTGACAAACAAAATAGGGGCTCCCCACGGGGACGAACTGGGTCGAATGAAACCCTTCTCTAACAGCTCCTGCAACTGGTTTGACAACTCCTGCATCTCGGGAGGTGCAAGACGATATAGGGCTCGGGCAATAGGGGCCGCACCTGGAGCAAGTTCAATACCGAATTCGACCTGACGATAAGGCGGAAGACCAGGTAAGTCTTCAGGAAATACATCGGGAAAGTCACGGACAACAGGAATATCTTCAATCTTCTTCTCTTCCTCAGACGAAACCGAAACAAGCGCCAGAATGGCAGAATACCCCTTCCGAAGATACTTAGGCTTTCATACACGAAATGATACTCAACGGGACCCCGCTCTTCTCACCGTGCACCAACAGAATTTCTCCATCAGGGAGAGGTAGTCGAATGACCTTATCAAAACAAACGATCTCAGCATGATACAGAGACAACCAATCCATCCCCACGACAACATCGAAACTACCCAAAGACACCGGCATAAGATCAATAGGGAAGGAATAACCCGACAACTCAAGGTGACACTCCCTAAGGACGTGCGTCGCCTCGACTTTCTTACCATCAGCCAATTCTATCAAGTACTTAGCTTATAAAGGTGTAGGTACCCTATCAAGCAATTGGCTAAACCCAAGAGATATAAAACTCTTATCGGCACCGGAATCGAATAAAACCGTAGCATAGCGATTATCGAGAAGAAACGTACCAGTAACAGTGTCAGGATCCTGTTGAGCCCCGCTCGAACCAATCACGAAGGCGCGAGCATTCCTGCCTCCGCCCCCATTGTTTCCATTACCCGACCCGTTCTTCCCAGCCTCGCCCTGCTTCAACTTGGGGCATTCACGCTTGTAGTGACCAAGTTCACCACAATTGTAGCACCCCTGTTTGCCCTGGTTTCCCTGGGGAGCAGCAACAGGAGGAGCCGGAGTAGGTGTAGCAGGTGGGTTCCGGTTACCCTGAAGATTAACCCTGCAGTCATGAGCCACATGCCCGGCCTTGTTGCACCGGCGAAACTGGTTCTTGTCACAACGACCAGTATGATGGAACCAGCATCGTTCACACTTCGGCAACCTCCCCTGATAACCCCCCGTTTTCTGTTCAGAAGACGATCCCCCAACATCAGACTTCCTCACCTGCTGAGGCTGAGCCGAACTCGAGCCTTTCCCCACAGCTTCCCACTTCCGCTTGTTACTATCAGGAGCCTTCATAGTAGCGCCTCGAGGAGGCAAGACCCCTTCAGCCACCTTCATGTTGGTCAGCCTGTGAGCCGACCGAACCACCTCAGAATAAACAGTGAGATTACCCGCAGCAACCAACCCTGCAATCTCCGGTACCAACCCAGCGACATAATGTTCAATCCTTCGGTATTCGGGTGCGTGCAGATCAGGGCACAACACCGCCAACTCATTGTGCCTAGCAGTGTAAGCTTCAATCTCGGACCCCACCATCTTATGATTCCAGACTTCGTGCTCAAGTTTCTGGATTTCATCCCTCGGGCAGTACTCGTTTTTCAGCAACTGAATGAACTCCGCCCAGGGCATAGCGTGGGCTTCCCCAATACCCATAGTCTGGGTGGTGGAGTTCCACCAAGTCAGAGCTTGACCCTCCAGGGTCGCAGAAGCATATTTCACCCGGTCGCCTTCCGGGCAGCTGCACATCGAGAACACCGATTCGATTTTCTCCAACCAGCGAAGCAGTCCCACTGCCCCTTCAGTGCCACTAAAGTTGTGGGGCTTGCAATCCATAAACTTTTTGTAGGAACACTGGGGTGGAGGAGGATTGACAGCACCACCTGGAACGGACACACAGGTGAAAATCAAGAAAAGGTACAGTACCCCAGAACAAGGTAAAATAGGTGAGAATCGACGTACCACCCATAGCATTATGAGCGGCTTGGAATGCAGCCAGAGCAATATTCACGTGCTGCTGCATCAGGTTATCCAACTCCGCTTGGGTCATATTAATGTTCCCACGGCCACCGCCGCCACCACGGCCGCCAGCACGACCGCCAACACGACCGCCTCTGCGATCTCCACGAGCTCCCGACATCTTCTGTCATGACATAAAACAAAAGATTTAGGCTTGCCCGTGGTATAACCCATTAGGAATTTCAAGAAACTAGACCGAGCCCAGTTCGGGTCCATCCGTTCAAGCCCAAAGTCCGCCAGGGATCCCATGCATCACAGTTTATGATCTCGTGTGCACCCGACATGATAAACTGATCTACATGGTCCTCCAGGCGCGCTTTAAGTTTGAAGTTCAAGTCACCGAACACTAGCGCCCAATCATGGTATTATCATAAGTATAAGTACAAGACAGTATGCATAAGAACGAGCGTGTTCATTAGGGCATAGAAGGGAGATGTCCAAATCCCTGGACAAATCTCAAGGGTATGCCGAAGCTACCCCAATGTACACCGCCGCTAAGAGGGTTCAATAGTATATCGTTCGCCATCGAATCATAGTAAGGATGAGTCAAGAAATAGGATGATATAGAGTAAATAGATGATGTAGTGTAGAAGATGACGACACAGACACCCCCGACAAGTCATATTGTTACCCACTTGTTAAGACTCGACTAATTGTGACCGTCTAGTGTGTGCGACTCAGTTATAGACTAGACTCTACATGCAGTCCTAGTTCACTATAACCGTTGGCTCTGATACCAATCTGTCACACCCTCAAATTCCACGTGCGGGGTTTTACCGCGAGGCGCGTGACACACCAGGATCTCAGTCAACGATCACAATAAACATACAACAAACATGCATTCATAAATATATTTAAAACCAAAATATCATGCTTTGAGCCGTAAACCAGCAGCGGAAGCATTCTTGTTTACAACCAAAAGACATATCATTGTTTACAAAACATTGTTTAATATGCTTCAAAATATTAGACGCTGTGCATGACTCCGTGCGCCTATCCCATTGACTGCTACCTTAGCGACCTGAGAAAACATGCCAAAAATGTCAACATATAATGCTGGTGAGTTCACAGGTTTTCTTTTATAAAGCGTTTGTTATAAGTTGTGAAGATCATATCCGTTACTACTAGGTTATAAGAACGTTAGCTAGACGTTAAGTGTTTGTTTACTACTGCGGTTGGGAATCCATTACTATACGTTTATAAGTTGTTGAAGCTTGCCCAGCAGTTTTGGCTATAACCGATGCCTCGGCGAGCCAGTAATAAGAGACAATATGCACCCGCCCGGCCCAGCCGTCGGGTGGGGTTTGTGAGGCCCAATAGATCTATCCACATTTCCCCCGTTGTGCATCCCCGCACATTCATGGTTTCCCCCCTGGGACTTTCCATAAAAAGCCGCATAGTACATGTAAAGTAACCATAGCATAACATGACCTTTAATAAGTAAGTAAGTAGCATGTTTCTCCCCCGAAAGTAAAACGGAAAAAGTGGGGCTGTGAAACTCACCTCGGATTGCGTTACTTGAAAACAGTTAAGTAATTATGTTATGATAGCCCCAAATAGCGGCGACCTATCATAAGATGTGTATAAGTATTGGACTAATAACCCGCAGGCTAACTAGTCCCCGAATGTCCAGACCGTGACCATAAACGTTTAGAAACACCTTTAACTGTTAAACCGACCGTGCCAGACAAGACCCGACATCCCATTGGTGACCCGACATTCCACGTGTTAGATAAATACAAGACATCATGCAACATATGCAATTAAACACTTAATATGCGCAATTGTTCACCTAGTCTAGCATAATGTCCGATTAACGCATAATCAGGTCCGAACACGTCTTACTAAGTCATTGGGTGCATCCCGGGGTTCCTATCATGTTCCTAGGTGTCAAATCATGTTCCGGGATGTCAAAACGCGTTCACGACAGCAGTACATGCGATTAGGAAAGTCACACGCGAGTAGCTTCAGCCTATTGGCGATTCGGGGCCCAATCGCCTGATATATCAGGCGATTAGGGTCCTAATCGCCTTCATGCATGCCTAATCGCCTTCAGCATCAGGCGATTAGGATTCCTAATCGCCTGCTGCTGCTGTGTAACGGATTTTCGCGCGTTTTAACCCTCCAAATCAGATCCGAAACATGCAACAACACCCAATATCAAACCTAAATCATTTACCAACCCATTCCAAGCAAAACCCCCCAACATATCACTGATCTAACATGTTCTAAGCAATTATTTCCCAAAATGGCAAAGTACTAGATTTCACCAACCAACCTTATCTTTCCTTAAATGGAAACAATCAGATTTCAATCTCTACAAACTTGCAATTCATCAAACCTCTGATCTAGCATCTTCCTAGTATGAATTCTAACAACATTGCATCAACAATCATACCATAATCATCCTAAATCTTCAAGAACATTCAAATGGGTCAAAATACACATTTTCATCAAAACACAACAACAATGGCTCAAACTCTAAGATAACCTTCCTAATAATCTCTACATAACAGAAGTACAATCATATCATGGAAACAATCATGTTATAATCACCAAGAAGACCAACATATGCATGTAAACTTCACATATAACAAGCATTAAGGTGTAGACTTGGTTTAGAACTCTTTTGAAAGGTTTTTAAAGACACAAACTTAGTAAAACAAGGTCTGGACCTTTGGGGAACCAAAATAACAACTTTACAAAGGTTAGGGATGAAGAACACACCTTGGATTTTGTTAAAGAAAGGTGTGTGGGCTTGGAGATGGTGATTTTTGTAGCAAGATGAGTTCCAGAGGTGTTTCAAGGTGTGTGGGTGGCTTGGGATCAGCTAGGGTTGTTCTAGAGGTGTTTGGGGAGTTAAGGGTTCTATTTATAGGTGTTTTGACCCGGACTCTGCAGTATAGGCGATTAGCAGATTGATGTGCTAAAAGTAGTTTAATAAAAATAACTTAAATTAAACCTAAAACTAGACACCTAGTAATACTCTAGACTCTCTAAAACTAAATTACTGACAGGCAAGTGAACCTATCGACTCTAGTATAGCTAAAGTAAGTCCGGATATCGAACCCACGAGACTCTAATGGAAAACGAAAACTAGACTCGATTACTTATCCTAAAACTGAATTAAAACTATTTATTATTTTAAAGGGGGGGGGGGGGTTTACTGAAAAATAAATTGCAATAAAATAAAGAATAACTAAAATTACTAAACTGAACTAGAGACACGAACTTAGTTAAGCTGAATTCAGATGATGACAAGACACTACCTAGACCAGACTCCTAACTATGCCTGATAAGCTTCTATGGCTATGGAACTGATTTGGAACCGGGATCTTAAAATACTAAACATCAAGAATAAACTAGACACCCTCGACCCTTCTCAAGGGGAAACCCTAGAATATTTTTGTGCTGTTAAACTACCGGTTGGAGTACAAACCCTCACAGGTTATCTAACTCTTATGATCGAGTACCTGCTAGACAATCTACCTCACAGCGCGAAAGCCTCAGTACACTAGGTGTAAGGGGTAATTATTGAAGCCTAGATCTAACTTGATATGCAAGAGTTGAAAGGGCAACTAGGCAGATCTTCTCACAAAGCCTCTAACCTAGCAATTTAACAACCTAGACATACCAACAAGCCCTCACCTCATAGCTATTGAACTTGGAAGAATACCTAAAATCTTCTAACCACCAAATATCACTCCTATGGTAAATTCGCGACTATTGACCATAAACTAGTTGCTACACAAAGTCTGCAACCTAACTAGCACTCATACATGAAAGACATTCACAAAAGTGCAAGTGGAGTGAATAAGTGACAATTAAAAAATAATAGATACGCGCATACACCAGATCTAGAGAAATCAAAATCTTTACTGAATCATAAATCCAAAACACGTTCCAAAAACCATAGAAAATAAAAACAAATCAAAACATAGTTATTTGTCTTGGCCTAGGTAGCTATAAAAGTTTTAGCCACAAATCATCTTGAAAAGAAAAACAAAGCCAAATAAGGTTTCAACAATCATTATATAGAACAAAGATAATAAAGGAACGAAAAAACCGAATGATTGACACCCGAATAATCGCTCTCTGGCTTAGAACCTTTGATCCCTGGCCTGCCTCTCTAATAATCTTTGCTTGTGTGGTCGATGTCTCTTCACGAAAATAATAATAATTCCTCAACCTCGATGTGGCTACCCAAAAAAAATATTATTTTCGCCTCCCAAAACTCCTCTGCCAATTATTTGCTTATGCGGCTCCCCTCACAAAATAATAATGTGTCCTTTATAAATCACCTGTGCGCCGCCTCTCTATATCCTTCCTCAAAATTGACGTGCCTCCTTTAATAATAACTGTGCCCTTGTTGGGCTTTGAACCGTGACACAAAGTCACGTTTATTTTTGTTTTGTTATTTTATTTTTTTTCTTTATATTATTATTATTATTATTCTTATTATTATTACTAATATTATATATAGTGGTATAACTCCGTGCTTTAGACTCGGGTGTTCTTGACTTGACCAAAGTGGCTCGTTTACGCTCCAACGTCCATTTGAACACCTACCAAAATACAAAATAAATAAATAAGCGCTAAAACTGGCTCAAAACTAATAAAAAAACTATAACTACCTAAACTAAATAAAATAGACTGGTACAAGCCTAAAACTAATAAAAGTATTATTTAAACGACTCGAAAACTATACAAATTTTACACTGTAAATAGATGTATTTTACAATACATCAAATATCCCCACACTTATCTTTTTTTCGTCCCTGAAAAAGAATTATGCTATGAAATCACAGTTAGGCTTACATCCAGTTTCAAAACATAGGTTACTTAATTAATAATCTACTAACGTGTTGATTGCGATTGCAGATATATTGATCCTCTTAAACCCATACCGGTTTCCAAGCCCCTTTTTATTTATGTTAAGTTCATGTTGATTAGTCTATCTAGGGTCTCACTCTAAGGAAACCACAGATCCTCCTAATCCCGCCTCAAGCTTATGAAACTAAAGGAACGACCAATTGACCATTTCCCAACCGTCTTATGTAGAAAACCAAGAGAATTTAAAATCACTTTTTTTTTTTCGGCATACTTAACTCAGAGGGTGTGACCAATCCAAGTCGCTATCCCAGTGGCCAGGCACCTTAAGCTTCAGCATTTTTTTTTTTTTCCATCTCAGCATACTTAACTCAGAGGGTGTGACCAATCCAAGTCGCTATCCCAGTGGCCAGGCACCTTAAGCTTCAGCATTTTTGCTTTGATTTCTAAATTTTTTTTTTTTAAGTCATTAGAAATTCTAACGGTTTTCTACTTATAACGGTGCTTCTTATACTATTTTTGGCGGTTTCGGTCTCCCCGTTTCTCCTAGATGAGAACCCACAAAATAGCCTAACATAATTAATTTATTACTTTTCAAAGGGAACCTTTCTACCGGTCGAGCCTACCCACATATCCCAAATCAGACACGTTTTCAATCAATTTTAATCTCTTATTATACATAGTATTTGAAAACCGGACACCTAACTTTACCTATCATTTTCCATATTTTATATAATGCAAACTTCAAAATCAGAGACTTTTTTTTTTTTTTTTTTTTTTTGACTCAAAACGACTCTATATACAAATTAAACGACAGTTTGTTATATACAAATTAAACGACAATTTGTTTCCCATCCCCACACTTAAACTCTACATTGCCCTCAATGTAGAAATAGAAAACGACTCAAAACAAAAAAATAAATTCCGAATACAAAAATAAAAAGAAAAGGGCAAATTGGAAAGGACTTAGCTGGTTTATTAACGCGTAAGCTCCAAAAACTCTAGTCCAATCCAGCTCGATCGTATAGCATTTCATTCGCGATCGGCTCTGACACAATAATAAATTCTCGGGTTTGCCTTGATAAATGATAACAGCTTCGGAATCACCCGAATGGAGATTGAGTACGGGCGGTGCCATCCAAACCTGCACAAAACGAAACAAACAAAACCCGAGCATAATACCGAACCACAAATAAAATAAAATAAATGAAAAGCTAAAAAAAAATAAGTTCAACAATAAATTTACAAACTCTACACTTGGGATGGTACCCAAGAACTCAACCATCTCTCATTCTAAGGAGTCTCGAGAGGAGTTTCCTCCTTCTCCGTCGGGTCTAACGGTCCTCCGATATAAAGCTTAAGCCTATGACCGTTAACCTTCCAAGTGCTTCCATCTGCATCATTTAGTAATTCGACTGTGCCATATGGGAAAACCTCATTAACTGTGTATGGACCCGCCCATTTGGACTTAAGCTTACCTGCGAACAACTTCAACCGTGAATTATATAAAAGCACTCTATCTCCCTTTCTAAACTCCTTCACCTTCTTGATCCTCTTATCATGCAACTCCTTAGTTTTCTCTTTAATGCTCAACGACCGTGCATATGCTGCATCCCGAAGCTCTTCCAACTCATGAAGCTGGAAAAATCGTCTCCTAGCAGCCTTGGTAAGATCAAGATTAACCGCCTTGAGGGCCCAAAGAGCTCGATGTTCTAGCTCAACGGGTAGATGACACGCTTTACCATAAACAATCATAAAAGGTGTAGTACCTAATGGCGTTTTATAAGCCGTCCTAAACGCCCAAAGCGCATCATCTAACTTGTCGGACCAATCCTTCCGACTTTTCCCAACGGTTTTCTCAAGAATTCTCTTCACTCCTCGGTTTGCATTCTCCACTTGACCGCTTGTTTGGGGATGGTAAGCGGTCGATAAACGGTGAGTGACCCCGTAGCGCGCTAACACCTTTTCCATCATGGTGTTACAGAAATGCGTACCACGGTCACTAATAAGTGCCTTGGGAGTACCAAACCGAGTGAACAACTTCTTCAAAAATTTCACCACTACTCGGGCATCATTAGTAGGTAAAGCTTGCGCTTCCACCCACTTTGAAACATAATCAATGGCCACGAGGATGTACCGGTTCCCTCCAGAAATGGGGAACGGTCCCATGAAATCAATGCCCCAGACATCAAAAACTTCAAGAACCTGAATGGGGTTCTGAGGCATCTCATCCTTGGATGAAATGTTACCGGTGCGTTGACAGGCGTCGCACCGCTTCACGAAATCGAGAGCATCCTTCACCACAGTAGGCCAATAAAAACCACTATCAAATACCTTTTGCGCAGTGGTGTGATGAGCATGGTGCCCTCCATAGAGACTCTCATGGCAATGCCTAATAATCTCTAGTCCCTCCTCTTTACTAACACATCTCCTCAAAATCCTATCACCTCCTATCTTAAACAGAAAAGGATCATCCCACACATACCTAGTAGCATCTCTCAGAAATTTCTTACGCTGTTGGGTATTCATACCCTCTACCAACATCCCATGAGCAAGGTAATTTGCCAAATCAGTGAACCATGGCATACCCTGCTTCTCAGCTTCAACGAAATCAATGGACTCGTGAGGGAATTTATCTCCGATTGCCTCCTCACGAATCTCCTCCCTACTCGGATCCTCTAAACGAGAAAGGTGATCTGCAGCCACATTCTCTGCTCCCCGTTTATCCTTAATCTCAATATCAAACTCGGAAAGCAAAAGAATCCACCGAATTAGACGAGGTTTGGCGTCCTTCTTTGCGAAAAGAAACCGCAAAGCCGAGTGATCAGTAAAGACGGTGGTTTTGGAAAGCACGAGATAAGAACGAAATTTATCAAAAGCAAACACAACCGCCAAGAGCTCTTTCTCGGTGGTTGTGTAGTTCTCCTGAGCATCATTAAGGGTCTTACTGGCGTAGTAGATAGGATGAAAGTGTTTGTCACGCCTTTGCCCTAAGACAGCCCCGACTGCGTAGTCACTCGCATCACACATGAGCTCAAAAGGCAAGCTCCAGTCGGGGGAAACTAAGATAGGAGCACTCACCAACCGCTCCTTCAAAAACTCAAAAGCCTTAAGACACTCCTCATCAAAGACAAAAGGAACGTCTTTCTCAAGAAGATGAGTCATGGGGCGAGTGATTTTGGAAAAATCCTTAATGAACCTACGATAGAAACCCGCATGACCTAGAAAACTACGGATGGCCTTGACATTGGTCGGAGGTGGAAGCCTACTAATGGTGTCAATCTTAGCCCTATCAATCTCTATACCATCCCTAGAAATCTTATGTCCTAGTACTATCCCCTCAGTCACCATAAAGTGACACTTCTCCCAATTCAACATTAACTTAGACTCTACACATCTCTCTAACATTCTCTCTAAGTTACTCAAACAAACATCAAAAGAGCTACCATAAACCGAAAAATCATCCATGAAAACCTCCATAGACGTCTCAATCATATCCTGAAAAATAGCTATCATGCAACGCTGAAAAGTGGCTGGAGCGTTACATAACCCAAACGGCATGCGGCGATACGCATAAGTGCCGTAGGGGCATGTAAAGGTGGTCTTCTCCTGATCCTCCGGTGCAATGGGGATCTGGAAATAACCTGAAAATCCGTCAAGGAAACAGTAAAACTGCTGCCCTGCCAAACGCTCCAACATCTGATCAATGAACGGGAGAGGAAAATGGTCTTTCCTGGTGGCATCATTCAGTCTCCTATAATCAATACAGACACGCCAACCAGTGACAGTACGGGTGGGAATAAGCTCATTCTTCTCATTAGTGACCACAGTCATCCCTCCCTTCTTAGGGACAACCTGAGTCGGGCTCACCCACGGGGAATCAGATATGGGATAGATCAGACCAGCATCCATAAGCTTAAGAACCTCATTCCTAACTACTTCCTGCATGTTCGGATTTAGGCGTCTCTGAGGCTGCACCACAGGCTTATAATCATCCTCCATGAGTATCCTGTGGGTACAGTAGGTAGGGCTGATGCCCTTGATGTCAGAGAGCCTCCATGCAATGGCTTGCTTATGCGCCTTCAACACATCAAGCAACCGACTCTTCTCCTCCTCCGTCAGTTTAGATGAAATAATGACGGGCAAACTAGCATTCTCCCCTAAGTAGGCATACTCTAAGTGAGAGGGTAAAACCTTAAGTTCTAAAGGCGGTGGTATCTCTAATGAAGGTTTACTACTCTCCTCACGAACCTCACTAATCTCTAATGCCTCAGGAAACAAAGGAGCTTCCTCCCCAACTAACTCTAACTCCTCATCATGGGTCTCAACTACCAAATCACCCCCACAGATGTAATCAAGACATCGGTCCACCCGAGAAATAAAAGAATTTATGAAGTAAACAGAGTCAGTGGGACCGCTAAAATCGTCTTGAATACCAGGGTATCTCATGGATTTGACGATCTCAAAGGTGACCGTCTCATCTCCTACGCGTAGAGTGATCTTCCCGTCAAAGACATCAATGAGTGCCTTGGCGGTGCGCAGAAACGGACGACCTAGAATTAGAGGTACTTTGTCGTCTACCTCCATATCAAGAATAACGAAATCCACGGGGAAAACAAATTTATCAACTTTCACCAACAAGTTTTCCACAATGCCCCGTGGATATTTGACTGATCGGTCAGCAAGGGATAAAGTCATGCGCGTTGGGGTCAGGTCACCTAGGTCTAGTTTCTCATAAAGAGAATAAGGCATCAGGTTGATACTAGCACCTAAGTCCGCCAACGCGTGGTTCTGAGTGTCACTACCAAACATACACGGGATTGTAAAAATCCCGGGGTCTGTCAATTTCTCCGGTAGCTTGTTCAAAACCACCGCAGAACATCCCGCAGTCAATGGAATGTTTGAGACCTCCCCCAGCCTGTCTTTCCTTTTCAGAAGATCTTTAAGGAATTTGGCATATTTAGGCATATGCTGGAGGGCCTCAATGAACGGGAGATTGATTTTGAGCTGCTTAAACATATCTAGAAAATGACCATACTCCTTAGCATATTTCTGGTTCCTAAGGCGGGCTGGGTATGGAAGACGAGAAGGATCAATCTCAGGGGTAGGCCTAATCGGTGTGGGTGTCCTACCTACAACCTTCTCTATCTGAGGCTCACTATTTGGTGCGGTACTTGCTGGGACTAGCCTAGGTTGCACCCTACTAGGAGCCTCCATCTCTATTTCCTCATCTACCTGCTCCTCTACCTCACACTCTACCTGCTCACTAACTCTCTCTGCCCCTCTACCACTACGAGTGGTGACTGCTTTCAGTTGGGCGGCTGGGTTGGGCTGAGTACTACCCGAGAACTGACCTTGGGGCCGCTCTTCCAACTGCCTAGCAATGTCACCAACGGTACGCTGAAGATCTAAGAACGCAGAGTGGTGATTTTTCAAGAGCATAGCCTGATTTTTCAACAAGGTGTCATGCTCTGCTAGAGTTTTTTGGGTGTGGGCATCTTTAGCTACCAACTGGGTTAAAAGCTCTTCTATTTTACCCAAACCACCCTCAGTACCCGAACCTACATTAGTTCCCGAATTTCCACCCGAATACTGACCCTGCCCCTGGTTATGAGTAGAGTTCGATGAGAAACCAGGGGGATTACCAGAAGATTTCCAGCTGAAGTTTGGATGATTCCTCCAACCTGGGTTGTAAGAATTTCCATAAGAGTTGCTTGACCCGCGGTTCTGACCGCCTACAAAGTCCACCTGTTCCTCCTGATGAATCAAAGGGCACTCAGAAGTAGCATGCCCTCCCCTACACATCTCACACTTTTCAGATTTCAATTTCAATTCCTTCACTTCCTTAGTCAGAGCATCTAGAGCAGCAGCCACACTAGTATCCAATGTGACTTGGTGAACACCTCGAGCTGGTGAGGTGGTACTAGGTGCAGGAATGGAATTCCTGATTAAAGTCCGCTGCTCATGGTCTGTTTGGGCAAAACTTTCAAATAAGTCATTGCATTCGGCCGCAGTTTTCTTACCCATCATGTGGCCGCCTGCAGAAGTATCAAAGCGGTTCTTTGCCTCATAAGTTAAGCCATTGTAGAATTTCTCTACAAGGGCCCAATCAGTCAGACCATGTTGGGAGCACCTGCTAAGCAGGTTTTGAAAACGCTCCCATGCAAGATAATAAGGCTCATCAGGTTCCATCCGGAACGAATGGATCTGATCGCGAAGGCGGGATGCCTTGCTAGGTGGAAAGTACTTATTCAGAAAAGCTTCTTTAAGGGCATCCCATGTGGTAAAAGTGTCAGTAGGGTGAGAGTCGAGCCAAGTGGCGGCTCGACCAGAAAGGGAAAAGGGGAACAAGTGGAGGAATTTAGCATCATCATTGGCACCCTGTAGCTTAAAGGTAGCTAGGATGCGAGTCAAACGGGCTATGTGGGCCGGGGCATCCTCATCATCGCGGCCGTGGAATTGACAGGTGCTATTAATGGCCGTCATGATGTAGGAGGGTATCTGCCAGGACCCATCATTGTTGATGGCTGGAATGGTAATAGGGGAGTTAACTCCCGTAAAACCCTGGGTGGATTGTTGGTGGACAGTGCGACGCTCAGCCATTTGGAAAAGGTTTGGTGGTGGACTGGGTGGTGGGGAGGATGACCTAGAAGAACAAGAGCTAGAAGAACTTACCTCCTCAAGCTTAACTTCAGCAGCTGACTTGCTCCGCGAACGAGTAACTGGCATAAAACTGCAGAGTAGACAGTAAAAGAGGTAAGAGAATAACAGATAAAATAAACTAAGAAAAATAGAAAAGACTCGAAATAAAAATAAAAATAAAAATTAGCTAAAATAAAATAACAAATAGCACAGATATTTCAGATAAGTTCAATCAAAGCTAATTAACGCAATCGCCAAGAGTCCCCGGCAACGGCGCCAAAAACTTGATGTGCTAAAAGTAGTTTAATAAAAATAACTTAAATTAAACCTAAAACTAGACACCTAGTAATACTCTAGACTCTCTAAAACTAAACTACTGACAGGCAAGTGAACCTATCGACTCTAGTATAGCTAAAGTAAGTCCGGATATCGAACCCACGAGACTCTAATGGAAAACGAAAACTAGACTCGATTACTTATCCTAAAACTGAATTAAAACTATTTATTATTTTAAAGGGGGGGTTTTACTGAAAAATAAATTGCAATAAAATAAAGAATAACTAAAATTACTAAACTGAACTAGAGACACGAACTTAGTTAAGCTGAATTCAGATGATGACAAGACACTACCTAGACCAGACTCCTAACTATGCCTGATAAGCTTCTATGGCTATGGAACTGATTTGGAACCGGGATCTTAAAATACTAAACATCAAGAATAAACTAGACACCCTCGACCCTTCTCAAGGGGAAACCCTAGAATATTTTTGTGCTGTTAAACTACCGGTTGGAGTACAAACCCTCACAGGTTATCTAACTCTTATGATCGAGTACCTGCTAGACAATCTACCTCACAGCGCGAAAGCCTCAGTACACTAGGTGTAAGGGGTAATTATTGAAGCATAGATCTAACTTGATATGCAAGAGTTGAAAGGGCAACTAGGCAGATCTTCTCACAAAGCCTCTAACCTAGCAATTTAACAACCTAGACATACCAACAAGCCCTCACCTCACAGCTATTGAACTTGGAAGAATACCTAAAATCTTCTAACCACCAAATATCACTCCTATGGTAAATTCGCGACTATTGACCATAAACTAGTTGCTACACAAAGTCTGCAACCTAACTAGCACTCATACATGAAAGACATTCACAAAAGTGCAAGTGGAGTGAATAAGTGACAATTAAAAAATAATAGATACGCGCATACACCAGATCTAGAGAAATCAAAATCTTTACTGAATCATAAATCCAAAACACGTTCCAAAAACCATAGAAAATAAAAACAAATCAAAACATAGTTATTTGTCTTGGACTAGGTAGCTATAAAAGTTTTAGCCACAAATCATCTTGAAAAGAAAAACAAAGCCAAATAAGGTTTCAACAATCATTATATAGAACAAAGATAATAAAGGAACGAAAAAACCGAATGATTGACACCCGAATAATCGCTCTCTGGCTTAGAACCTTTGATCCCTGGCCTGCCTCTCTAATAATCTTTGCTTGTGTGGTCGATGTCTCTTCACGAAAATAATAATAATTCCTCAACCTCGATGTGGCTACCCAAAAAAAATATTATTTTCGCCTCCCAAAACTCCTCTGCCAATTATTTGCTTATGCGGCTCCCCTCACAAAATAATAATGTGTCCTTTATAAATCACCTGTGCGCCGCCTCTCTATATCCTTCCTCAAAATTGACGTGCCTCCTTTAATAATAATTGTGCCCTTGTTGGGCTTTGAACCGTGACACAAAGTCACGTTTATTTTTGTTTTGTTATTTTATTTTTTTTTCTTTATATTATTATTATTATTATTCTTATTATTATTACTAATATTATATATAGTGGTATAACTCCGTGCTTTAGACTCGGGTGTTCTTGACTTGACCAAAGTGGCTCGTTTACGCTCCAACGTCCATTTGAACACCTACCAAAATACAAAATAAATAAATAAGCGCTAAAACTGGCTCAAAACTAATAAAAAAACTATAACTACCTAAACTAAATAAAATAGACTGGTACAAGCCTAAAACTAATAAAAGTATTATTTAAACGACTCAAAAACTATACAAATTTTACACTGTAAATAGATGTATTTTACAATACATCACAGATCATGTCATGCGATTGGGGGCCTAATCGCATGCTACATCAGGCGATTAGGTCCCAATCGCCTGCTATCATCCTCCTACTCGCCTATATATAGGCGATTAGGCCCTCTTCCAGATCCTAATCGCCTGAAACCCACCAAGCTGGGTTTTCGGCGCGTTAAACGCTATTTTAACACATATAAACACGTATTCACATACCGATAAGTCACATAATGATTCCAAACATATAATGCATGATAGCTAACACGTTTACATCCGTTCACCAATTCCCGGGACTCGAGACTCGTGTGTGCATTAAACCCGGCGATTCCACGAATCACCAATCCTTGTACACATGGTTATGGACCGACTCCCGATGACCCCGCGGATCATCGTAACGACTCCCGATGATTCTCAGAATCATCATACCGACTCGACTGACCCCGTTAAGAACGTAATATGCATGACTCGCTAAGGTAGACTTACTAGTTTAGTCAACGTTACTAACCTGAGTTTGCCGGGTGTCACAGATGTACTTAATGGTTTGTACGAGACATGATATAAGCTATGAAGTAAGTGTTGTTAGCATGTATTTGTCAAGTCCTAGGAAAATGAATTAGGAAGCACTGAAATGACAGCTTAGGTACTTGAAGGGATCACATGATTTGGGATTGATTTTTGGGAAAGATTCAGTGAATAATCAGATCATTAGATGATATGTGGATGCTTATTATACCAATGATCCTTTTAAAGGGAAATCAATCATTGGCTATGATTTTCAAGTTTGTGGAAGTTTGATCAGTTGGAAGACTACTTTGCAGAATGTGATAGCTTTATCTTCAACTGAATCTAAATGTGTGGCTTTGACTAAGGGTCTATTTGGTAAGCCTCTTAACGAGGCTCTGAATCATTCATTGCTGAATGATTTAGCATTCAGCGCGTTTGTTTCAGCTTCTGAATGGAATGGTTATGGCTGAACCATTAAGATTTGGTATGCTGCTGAACCATTAAACACTGAACTGCGCTGAACCTTAATGAGACTCTCCTACCAATGTGGGACAAGAAAATTAACCATTAAGAGGTCCAACTTAATGATTCAGCACTTAACTATTCAGACCTCTTAATGATTCAGCACTTAATCAACCAAACAGCCCCTAAAGCAGTCAAAGAAGCCATATGTGTCACTGGTTTTGTCAAATAGTTGGGAATTGATGTGCAGAAGACTATTGTTAGTTGTGACAATCAAGGTGTTGGGAGTTTGTCAAAGAATACTAGGTATCATGAAAAAACAAAACATATCAATGTCAAGTATCATTTGATAAGGGATACTATAAATAAAGGAGAGATTAAGGTGGAGGCCATTGATATTATTGATAATGCAACTGATCTTATGACAAAATCATTGCCTGGAGTTAAGTTCAGGAAATGTTTGGATTTGTTAGGAATAGGCTGATTGTTGATTATTTTTTTAAGGTGGAGATTGTTATGGGTCAAAGTAAGCTGGGTTATAACTTTGTCTAATAATAATAAGCACATCCAAAGTACAGGGGTAAAAGTGACAACGGGTGATAGTTGGAGTGTTACTTCTGCAACATTGTTTTCAGATGTTTGTTATAGTTAGTTGAGGAGGAGCCCAGCCTAAGCAAACCCTATAAATTGGGGATTCATGATTCCATAGTTCTTAGTTTCTATTGTTATAATTTTCTTTCAATTCTTCTTTGTTATAATCTGCGATGACTGTGTGATCAATAAAAGAGTCGGTTTCTTGAGTCGTATTAGTTTCATGTTTCGTTATCTTTTTTGTTATTTTTTACAACAAAAGAGTATTTAAAAGAGTATATACTTTGTTCAAGACTTAGTTATTATTATTTTAACCTAGGAATGATCGTTGATAAAAATCTGAACTAGATATATCACTAGTACTTTCACTTCTTCCATAGGCACTAGAAATTTTGAGAAATTCTCTTAAGTTTTTTTCTCTCAAATGATTCAACATCTCTTATGCAGTATTGACACTGGTGTCCAAGTCTAATAGGCGATAAGCATTTGATTTTTCAACTAGGTCAGAGTTTTGACATCTGAGGTGAGGGAACCTTTTAATAATCCAAACATACCCAAAAATAACTTATATTATGTTTTCTACATTTCCTATTTTCTCAAACTACTACAAATATTATTCCTTTTTTTATTTTTCTATAATTTATGTCAAAATATGATACCATAATTAAAGGGTAGACAAAAAAAATGCTAAATTTTGATGTAATTAAAGAATGAACAATTTAAATAAAACAATTAGTTTTATAATTGTTTTATTTATACTTACTTTAAACATCCATCCAACAAAACAGGTTTTGTTAAAAAAAATACACCAGCTTTAGATAAAATCACTTATCAAATTCAACACTTTTATCCCACTTTGACAAAGTTTAACAAAACGGATAAATTCTTTTTTAGTACTAAGAACACACAGAATACCTTTGAATACAACCAAAGCCCAAGTTCTTCCCAATACTAGAAACATAGATAATGTCTTGATTACAATTTCTTTTTCTAGAGTATAAGTTGTTTCACAAAACCATTGCTAAGCATCTGATTGTTACCCATCATCACTTCATGTCTTTCTTGTGATTCCATATTGTAATCATTACACATATATATGTCACACAAATGTGCAATTCTGTAACTACAATAGTTATTTTGGCAAAATAAGTTGTTATTCAACCACGTATACAATCCACTTCCATTCTACTGATTATTCTCACATTCTTTTTGTTATAGTAAATATAAATAACGTTTCTTATATTTTTTTTAATTGGCAATTATTATCATTTATATTACATTGATCAATTAACATTATATCCCAAAGTTAATAATAGGTGATTCTTTGATGGACAGAATTATCCTTAGTAACATTATTAGAGAGTCCTCTGGGTGTATAATTAATAGAGAGTTCATTAGAGGTTGAAGGGGTTGGCAAATCATAACACCACTTACTCTGAAAGTCATTTCATCCCTCTATCTCATAAACGAACTCATCAAGAAGTCATAATCCCATCATTTGGATACACCCTAAATGGAACCCAACAACACTGACAAGGATGTCGTTTTCAACCAGCACTCTCTCTGTATTTATTGCTGGTCTCACCAACATATCAGGTATTATTATCAATATTATTATGTTTTCGATTACATACAATTAGTACTGTTCAACACCTCTTTCTTCTTTAAATTCTTGCATGATTCTTGCTATGGTGTTTTTCACCACCCTCATTGTAAGTGATCTTGTAACAAGGATATTTTTGCATTTCTTTTGATGTTTTGTAGAATAGGATAAATCAACCTTCCTATCTCTTGTGTCAATTAGTTTCTAATTCAGCATAGTCTACTTTAGAAGTAGATGGATTGACAAAATTATTCTCAAGAGTACATGTTTCCTTTTCAATTCACAAGTGTTTTTTTTTTCTTTTGAATATGATCCAAAGAAAAGTTTATGAAAGTATGAAAGGATGAAAGCATTTACTTCTTCCTATAGGATGCAGGCAACTTGGATGATCCCCCCTAGTATCAATTTTTTATTGAGCTTCTGGGACTTGATCCGTAATAGATACATTATATTTCATACTAAAATCAAAGAATTTGAAAGTAAGGGGATGTATCTGCTTCCACCTTTTCAACCTTGTATTCTTCCTCCAAAGATCAAGTTGTTGATTTTGCTGAAGATACAAGTTTTAAAGACATACTAGCTAGGTCCAAGGGGGAGTCTGTTAGTACATCTTATTATATTGTCCCTAGCCTAGTATAGGTGTTTCTACGTTGTAATTATCATTCTTTAGCTCATTTATGTGACTAAGGGTAGTTTGGTAATTATTTTGAGCGAATAGGTCTTCTTAAGCCACTTGGGTAGTGGCCAGGGAAAATGGATAGTATCCATTAACCCCCACCCATTCGGCCAAGACTCAACCATTCATCCATTCCCATAGGGCGAATGGCAACAACTATTTAAGCAAACTTGCCAAACCCTAGTCATTTTAGTTATCATTTTTTAGTGTTTATTGTGTGTTTGATGATCAGATTTGATTTGTAAGCACTTGTGCTTTGTTTATGATTCAAGTAATCATAGCATATCCTTACGTGTTTTTGTGTGCATTTGATTCTATATTTGTTACAAACCAAAACACAAGGATTCCACATTCCTGTTTTGCGCAAAGCTGTGATATCCGGATCATTCCAACGGAACTGCACTACTATTATCTTTGATGCTAATAAACCAACAAACCCCTCTGATGAACAACGTTGCATTGTGATTATAGAAAGAAAATGGAAAGAGATGTGTAGAAATGAATGTGTTACACTTCTATTTATAGTCCAAAAGTCCCACCATCCAGGTACAACCCTTCATGAATAGGTGCAATGGTTCTTAAATAATCAGAAATAACTACCAAAACTACCAAATTTATTAAACAAGACAATTTAGGCATTGAATGACCCTACATGTGCGTTGAACAACACTGACACTCAATGGACTGGCGTTAAGATTGGTGCTAACCAACACAACTTCAATGTTGACAAACACCAGTTAATGTACAAATAAGGGTCAAAGTCATAGCCTTTGCGTTGTTTAATGCTTAATCATGTATTGATAATTTAAGGTTATGTGTTGTATCTAACGTTCTCAATAATCAAACTGAATGAACATTATGTTTTTAGAAGGCTATCATGTGTAATGGATTTGAAAATGTTATTGGGCCTTATCTTTATGTTAAAAAAAAGTATGTTATATGGATATCACTTGTAAAGCACGTTATATTTAATGAATGTTTAGGTCAATTCTTTTAATTTGATTGTATTTGAGTTTTGGAAATAAATACCTAACAATTGATGCATAAGAATATTTAAGGTCCATATAAGCCATACTTATAACACATAGTATTGATTATATATCCACATATCATATATACAGAAAAGATACACAATTTGTGACCCAAATAGAGTAACAAACAAAAAACACATACGTATCCGAATACCGAAAGAGAACAAAGGATGTGCCATCTCACCCCAAGTATTTGTAGAGTTGATGTTCATTAGCCTTTCCTTTAATGGATCATTACTTCCGTGATAACTTTTGTGAATCAAATTTTCTTCATAATTTCTTGTAACCACGATTTGCCTCATTTTTACTTGAATGAGATCTTGTTCAAACGTTGCAGCGGGGCTCGTACATTATTCTCGTTACCATTGCTTGCAATGTTGGAATTCCGTATCTTCAACATATCGAGAAATTCTATATATTTCTGCACTCTTTTTACCTGAAATTACATTTGAAACAATATAATATCAATTTTCATTCTAATGCTTATTGCATATGTGTGTAAATTCCCATAAAAAAACGTTGTGATGTAAAAAAACTTTCAAGTAAGCTTTTTAAACAATGTCATCACTTTCATTAAATTAAATAACAACCTTTTAGATGCATTGTCTATACAATGATCCATCCATTTTACATTAAAATTGCATCTAAACAAATAATAGATTTCATTTGAGTGGGGAGCATGAAACCCACCAACATTTATCGATGGACATCAAGGTCCCACACAATGCTATAATATATCACAATGTAGGATATTCGCACCCATAGTTTTTTTAATTTGATAAACACCAAAATTCAGTATTAACCATAAGTATAAGTTATATATATATATAGGGGAGGGTTATCTTGAGAACGCTAAATATTGTGAGAACCGTGAGAACAAGTAAACAAATTAATCAAAATCAAAATTTTTTAATACAAACCTAATTATAATCAAAATACAACATTAATAAATGAATTTTCTTTCCAAATAATTCATCTTTTCTTGCAAAAACACTTTCAAATTAACTTTTTACACATGTGTAAATGAAACAGTTTACACATGTATAAACAGTAAATTTACACATGTGTAAAAACAAATTATTTGCGTATACGTTTGAATTTTTACGTGTAAATTGTGTTTTTGGGATTGTATTTTAGTAATAAAGACAAGTGTAAAAAGAAATTTTGAATTTGAATGGTTTTAGATGCCGTTCTCACGGTTCGCACGAAATATAGGTGTGCTCAAATTAACTTTCCCCTATATATATATATATATATATATATATATATATATATATATATATGGTCAAGATCGTGTACAAAGTATTTTTTTATGAGAAGTGTGAGAAGTATTAAAAATTGATACTTAGACATCGTTTTTTGAACTTAATCGTGATGTTTTGGATTGTTTTGCCTATAAAAACACCAAACATAAAAATTAAAAACCGAAAAACAATGTATTTTAGGCTTAAAACTTAAAACACCATGCTAAGAACATTAGCAGTGTGTTTTAGCTGTTTTTTAAATTTAATGACTATAATACATTGTATTGTGTTTTAGATTGTTGTGTTTGGTGTTTTTCAAGTTAAAACAACCTAAAACATCATTCCTAAATCCAAAACATGATGTCTACATGTCAATTCTTAGTCCTTCTCACACTTCTCACGAAAAATGTACTTTGTATAGGATCCTAAGCCTATATATATATATATATATATATAGTATGAGTATCTACAAGAAACCCTTCTTAGATAGTAAACCTTAGAAACCCAACATGTGGCTACAATCAAGCCATATCATCACAATCAAAAACAAATTTAATAATAACATAAGGGTAGTGAGGTAATTTTACCTTTAACATCTTTTTTAAAACCCCTAGGAAGTCTCCATCAAGTACAAAAGAAGGTCTCATTTCACGTCCCCCTATGCCTGTACCTGACCAACTTTTTTACCAACCCACACCCACACCATTACCCATGAAAACCTAAAAGATAAAATCATCTCATCTTCATCTTTTTCTCATTTTCTTTTCTCCCATGGATTTTAACATCCAAGATCCACCTTCAAACATGTTTCCCTCATTTTCATCTCCTCCACGCGGTGTGATTCTTAATAACTTTGCAGTCGATGTCACTATAGCAGGGTTGTAGATGAAACAACTCATTCACAGTTTTTTTTTTCGTTTTTTTCTCATTTTTTCATATACATGATGTGGTTACCGATTTGTTACACATATGTCTGCATATACAGAGTTCGGAGATGCAGAGCCGTCGTTGGTTGCTTTTGACAGTTCTTCACAAGCTGAAGTTGAAGGTAAATTTTTTTATGTATTTTTTTACGTATTTGAGTAGTGTTTTTTTACCTAAGTTTCGTCTCTTCTTTTTCTGTTTATGGTATATGTTCAGCATTTTTCTCCAAAATCACAGTTTTATCCGAGGATTATGTTATTGTAACATAATTTTGTGTTTTGGATATATGCACTCCATGTGTTTGATGAAATGCCTGACTAGGTTAACATGTGTTACCTCTGTTAGTATGTTAGAAGTTAATGGTGATTGTATGGAAGCTAGTTATAAGGTCTTTTGTGTTTTAGATATGGACGTCCATTTTAAAGTTAATGATGAATGTATGGAAGGTAGTTATAATGCCTTTTGTGATAAATCACTTTTTTACGTCACTAGACAAATGACGATTTTGTAGTACGCGTTAAATCAGTGTTGTTAAGTCACGATCACACATTATGATTTTGTAACGCATGTTAACCTGATGTTTAGAAAAATAGGTTTCTATGTGTATGGTCAACAAGCTAGTCAAATGAGGTGGTAACACATGTTAAGACATAATGTGTGATTGGTGTTTTGCTTTCGGTATAATTTTGGTATTTTACACCCCGTTAAACAATACAACGTATGTTTTTTTTTATACCACAATTGTGTTTGTTAACACATGTTCACATTTGGGCCCCGACTAACATGTGTTACTCTTGTTTAGTATGTTAGATGATGAGTTGGTCACACCGGTTAATATCTCATCTATTGTTTTGCAGTTGATAACGAAGACCCCCACTGGTTAACATATGTTAACAAAACGAAGTCAAAGGAAGCCGAGAAAAATATGTAGAAAATCTTTTTAATAACATTTTCTTTTTTGTACTCAATGTATAGAGTTACTAGATTTATTTTGTTAAAGTGGTTAATAGTTTGTAATGATACTTTGTAATAACGTGTGTTAATCGTTTGTGTGCTTTATTTCTCAGTAAACTTATGATGTGAAAACTATAGGGGGTAAGCAAGACAAAAAAAAAAAGGCTGACAAAATAAACACAAGTTTAACATATGTTATCAAATAACACATGTCAACCTCTTATGCAACATTAACATATGTTAACCTTCCATGCAGTTCATTTGAATGTCATGGGTAGGTTTTTGTGTGGTTCAATAGTTTGTAATGATACTTTGTAATAACGTGTGTTAATAGTTTGTTAATACAACAAGGGTAACACTTGTTATCACACCTTACAAACACACCTAGTGTTACTCTTTTTTGTTGGTAGGGGTTTAAAGGTTTTTACCAGGTTAACACATGTTACTATATTTGCATACACAAGGATAACACATGTTATTACACATCTCAAACAGACATAGTATTTTACTCTTTTGTTTAACTTAACACATGTTAGCTTACAACCACGACAATAACACGTGTTAACAGAAATTATAACGGTGTTTTTTGTGCTGATTCCCACAGGTTAAGTTTAACGGAAGTGATAACACAGCTGTTTGTTCTTGTATGGCTTTCATATGAACTGGGTATCTATGTCGCCATGTTTTTTGCGTCTAGCAGTTACATAGTGCATATGATCTTTTTAAAGCGTTTGTTATGTATAAGTTAAACTATGTGACGCCTATGGCGTCCCTTTTGGAATATAGGCTGTATGTGGTTGCGTATATTGCTGCTTTGTATTATCTTGTTAACAGTTGTTAGTCATTGCCAAAACTGACAAGAACTTATTTTTCGACAGCCAACTTTGTCACTTATGCCTCAACCAGGGTTTTATATATAACACATGTTATTCATAAGTTAACAGTTGTTAGTCAATTCAAAAAAATGACAATGCTCGTGTAATCCACTTGTCAACGTGGTTAACACGTGTTAGTCTATTCCACCATAAACAACTGTTAATACATGTCTAACTCTAATCCACGTGCCAACATAGTCAACAAGGTTAAAACGTGTTGATACATATATCAAGCACTACCAACTGTTAATACACGTCTCACTCTAATCACCACAAACGTGGTTTAAAGGTTTTTACCAGGTTAACACATGTTACTATATTTGCATACACAAGGATAACACATGTGATCACACATCTCAAACTGACATACTATTTTACTCTTTTGTTTAACTTAACACATGTTAGCTTACAACCATAACAATAACACGTGTTAAAAGAAATTATAATAGTGTTTTTTGTGCTGATTCCCACGGTTCAGACCAAACATTAAGGACACAACTACAAAGAACATCTATAAAACATAACACATGTTACATATTCTGACAAATAACTTACACATTAAGGACACAACTACAAAGAACTTGTTTAAGGACACAACCACATTAAGGACACAACCACAAAGAACACCTTCAACCCCTTCTTCTTTGTACACACTGGACATCCTCTCTGACCGTCTCCGATCACCTTCTAACACCACGGATGAATATCTTCACAATCAAAGCAAAACCCACTTCAATTTTCTTATATAAAAATAATAAAACTGAATAAATGAAAAAAAACCAAATAAAAAACTGGGTTATCACCCAACAAAACCCAAATCAAAAACACATACATACCTGTTAAAATTGAAGATCATCACCAATGTCGTCGGATCTAAACATTTAAGGTCGTGGGAGGGAGGGAATGATAGAGGAGAGAGGAGATGGAAGATGGAACGGTGGTGGTGGTGGTGGTTGTCCTCCCCATAGTGTGACAACACCCCATAATTAACCATTGAATCAAGAAATGGTTTGTTAAAAACCATCAACTCTAACCCAATATAAAAACTCTTGAAACCACCCACCCTTCATTTGTTTGCTAATAAAACACACTTATAGAAAATAAACTAGAGAGAGACATGGTGGGAGGAAACCGTTGGTCAACTGCCACCGTTGCCAGCGGAGACGCGGCGGCGGAGCTCCGGTTTGGGGGTTTCTAGTGATGATGATGGTGATGTAGATTAAGAGGACAAACGACGGTGACCGGTGGGGATTTTTGTCTGTCGTGGTGGTTTTATTGTTATTGTGAAAGATTGGGTGAAGGTTGCTTATCTTGTAGAAGATGAAGAGTAGGTTGAATGGAGTTGGAGAAGATAGAGAGGAGAGAGGAGAGAGGAGAGAGGGATGATGGTGTTGGGATTAGATATCTGACAAGAAAGGAGAAAAAGAAAGGGTTTTAGATTTCCTATTATACCCTTTTATGTCCTTTTTTACTTTTACTCAACCATTTTATTAAATCAAAAATCAACTTTAAATATGGGCCATTGATCAACCTAAATGAATGGATGTGATGGAGTTTCCAAGGTTTACCATCTAAGGATGGGTTTCCATAATATCCCTTCCCTATATGCAAGAATTTTTTTTTTTTATTTTCTTTTTTTCATTTATACATATGTGTATATTGCATTATACATATGTGTATAATGCAATTATACACATGTGTATATTGAAAAAAAAATTCAAAAAAAAATAATTTTTTTTCCTGCATATAAAGCAGCGATTAAAACAAAAAAAAATTTTTTTTGCCTTTGAGAAATTTGTGGTCTAGAATGGTTCTCACATTGCTCAATTTGGAAAAAGGTTTTCATTTGAACCAGATCCTCTCTCTATATATATTCCAAATGGCTAAATCTTACATGACACTCATATAGCCATTCTTTCTTTTAGGAGTGCCATGTAGGATGCCATGTGGCATTAAGTAAATTTAGGGAAAAAACACGTGTTCAGGTAATTCATTAATTATATATAGGCAAGTGGCTAATTATGTTCAAACCAGTAAATATAAATTCTATTTTCAACCAGAGCAGAATATGTTACTAAAGTTATACATTGTTTTAGGTTAGGTATCAATATTAATATGTTAGAGTTGTATATTTTTTAGCCTTTATGATAGGTGCTAATATTAGAGTTACATTGGAGTTATACATCATTTTAAGTTAGGTGTTAGCATTGGAGTTGTACATTGTTTTAGGTTAGGTACTAATATTAGAGTTATACACTGTTTTAGGGTAGATGTTAACATTATAATTATCCATTGTTTAACGTTAGGCGTTAACATTGGAGATACATTGTTAATTGTTTTAGGTTAGGTGCTACCTGAAGCTTCATTGCATGTAACTGTAAAGCGCATCAGTCTATTTCATATGTAAAATTGATGTGTTATATTAGATTTCTCAATTCCGGGACGCTCCGAGGGTATAATCTAGTTAATTAAATATATTACAAACTTAACAGAAATGAACATATCATAGTTGTTGTATACAGGTCTATTATATTATACTATGTATAATTGCAAACCAAAGATGAATAGTAACGATGGCACTTTGGTAATTTTGTTGGCTGTCAGGGTTAATTTGATAATTACGTAGGGGCACGTGTATCACTCTTATGTTGCTAGAGGGTGTGACTGAGTGTTTTGTTATCAAATGTGAACCATATTAGAGAGAGAGACTGAGGGAAAGAGATGTATTGTCGATTGTTTTCCGGCAAACCCCTCCATCAAACCTACGTTTCTGTCATCTCTCTCTCTTTCTAAAGATTAAAATCTCTCTGTATTCCGGCGATTTGCTTTGGTTGTTGTTGGCTAAAGTGAGAAACAGACAGATGGATGTTGCATGTCGTTGCCAGCGGCTCCGGCCGGCTATGGTTGAAAAAGGTTGCCGGTACCAACCATATGGTCGAAATTGTTGCCGGGTACTGCCATTTCTGGTGGTTCTCATGGTGGCGGCGCCGGATGTTGTTGTCTCTGGTAACAAAACCGTGACCATTAGGACAACAATAAAAGGAAGGAGTTTGGGGTTTTTTAAGGCCACAAACGATGATTTCTTTTTTTGAATTCTCTGTTTTTGGTTTTGAGATATGTTGTGGCGATGATGGTTGTCTGCTACTTGGCACGGCAACTCCGGTTGCAGCCGTGGCGACATCTGAGCCTTTATTTTGCGACGATGATGATTGTTGATCTGAGTCTTTTAGTTCTTTCTTTGTTTAGTTTCATGTGGTGGTCGGGTTTTGGAGAGAGAGTGACGGGATATGATGATGATTTGTGGGTTTAAAGAACGGTGTTGGCTGCGTTTTTAGGGGGGTGGTGGTGGCGGCTGGTTTTTTAGAGAAAGAGAAGGGAATAACAATATATTGTAACGGAGTTAATCGGTAATCCACCATTGTTTTCGGTTGTTATTTAGTCCGATAGTAGTCGGTGATGGTTTTTACCATCGTTGGTAGACCTGGCAATTTCAACCAATCTAGTTGAGTTTGGGTTGTTTTGGGTTTAAAATTTAACCTTGCGGGTTAAAATGGATTTAATATAATTTTCAAGGGGGTTAGGATGGGTAATTTTAATTGTAGGAAACAAGTAATTGGGTCAAGATGGGTATATTAAAAAAAACAAATGGGTCAGGATGGGTATTTTTAGATAACCATATACAAATCTAAATAAAAACTAACCCAACACCACAAGCGTAGATGCCTCATAGAATTCAATGTCAATAAAAACAAAAAAATATATCTTTTACATTTGTTAATAACTCAAGTCGGGTCGAAACAGTACAGGTCACTACGGGACGAGTTAGGCTGAAACGGTTTGGGTCGTTACCGGGCCCGGTCGGGTCGAAACGGTCCGGTTCGCTACGAGACGGGTCAGGTTGAAACGGTCTGGGTCGTTACCGGGCCTGGTCGGGTCGAAACTGTTCGGGTCGCTACCGGGCCCGTCCGGGTCGAAACAGTCCGGGTCGCTACGGGACGGGTCGGGTTGAAACGGTCTGGGTCGTTACCGGGTCCGGTCGGGTCGAAACAGTCCGGGTCGCTACCGGGCCCGTCCGGTTCGAAACAGTCCGGGTCGCTATGGGACGGGTCAGGTTGAAACGGTCTTGGTCGTTACCCGGCCCGACCGGATCGAAATGTTCCAGGTCGTTACCGGGCCAGGCCGGGTCAAAACAGTCCGGGTCGCTACGGGACGGGTCAGGTTGAAACGGTCTAGGTCGTTACCGGGCCCGACCGGATCGAAACGTTCCGGGTCGCTACCGGGCCAGGCTAGGTCAAAACAGTCCGGGTCGCTATGGGCCGAGTCAGGTTGAAACGGTCTGGGTCGTTACCGGACCCGGTCGGGTCGAAACAGTCCGGGTAGACACCGGGCCCGTCCGGGTCAAAACAGTCCGGGTCGCTACGGGACGGGTCGGGTTGAAACGGTCTGGGTTGTTACCGGGTCCGGTCGAAACTGTCCGGGTCGCTACCGGGCCCGTCCGGTTCGAAGCAGTCCAGGTCGCTACGGGACGGGTCGGGTTGAAACGGTCTGGGTCGTTACCAGGCCCGGTTGGGTCGAAACGTTCCGAGTCGCTACCGGGCCCGTCCGGGTCGCTACCGAGCCCGTCCGGGTCGCTACTGGGCCCGTCCGGGTCGCTACGGGACGGGTCGGGTTGAAACGGTCTGGGTTGTTACCGGGCCCGGTCGGGTTGAAACTGTCTGGGTCGCTACCGGGCCCGTCCGGTTCGAAACAGTCCGGGTCGCTACGGGACGGGTCAGGTTAAAACGGTATGGGTCGTTACCGGGCCCGGCCGGGTCGAAATATTCCGGGTCTCTACCGGGCCAGGCCGGGTCGAAACGGTCCGTGTCGCTACCGGGCCCGTCCGGGTTGATAACCAGCCCGATAGGGTTGAACGGTCCGGTTCGAAATGAAATATTTTGGATCCCTTAAAATTTTATTTTTTAAGTTTATTTTTATTTTTTATTTCTAAAATTGTTTTTTTTTTACTTTTTTTTTTATTTCATCATCATCATACTCAGTTAATCCCATCAATAGCAAAAGCTAAGGTAGGGTCTGAAGATGGTAAGATGTAGACAGCCTTTCCTCTACCCCGGGGGAATAGAGAGGCTGCTTCCAAATGAAGGACGGTTAATCATGCATCAGGTGGTGGCGTTGATAGCCAAAAGACAAGGGGGTACATGCACCAGTCGGGTTTGTCCCCCGGGGTAGAGGTAAAACTGTCTACATCTTACCATTCTCAGACCCTACCTTAGCTTTGCTATAGGTGAGATTAACTGAGGATGATGATGATGTGTTTAGGTTCATTTGTTGCCATTCCTATACACCACAAAATGTTATGCAATTGGCCTGCCGCGAAGCGCAGGAGATGAATCTAGTTATTATTGTACACCGTCTGGATAAACTATATAAGTAAGTTCAATGAAGAAAAAACAAATGTAATGGAAAAGTTGTAATTGATTTTGGTGTTATAAATTATTAACTAATTAATTTGCAATAAGACTACAGGATTCTAGTTTGAGTTGTAACAAGTTACTAACGTGGAGTAAATGTTTGTATAAAATGAATTAAATTCTGCATCTTTTAAATATCAAACTTTATAGCAACTGAAAGAAAAAACCAAAAAATAAATTAAGTCGTGGTATGGCCATAATGATGTGGATATGTGTTTTACATTGTTCAAACAACGCAAAAAACGAATATCATTAGCGATTCCAATAGTATAATACCAATAGTAAAGTTGTTCGGTTGGAATTGTCGTGGTACGAATATTGTTGGGCAATATTAGTTCAGTACTTGATGCAGAAATGGCAAGGAAGTATGTTGATGATGACCCATCGAACTATACAAGTGACTCAAACACTTTCTATATATAGGAGAAAACGAGATGCAGTCAGAGATCCATTGTATGCTAATGGTGACTTGGATTATATGTTGAAAATGTCTTCACTCACCATGTCCTTGATAGGGCGTGACGGAGTTGATTACATCATGGTCACCAGAAACAATGGTATCCCTGTTGTATCAACCGATGGACGTAGCTCACATTTTTGCTAATACAGTGAGCTTTGATCTTTTTAAATTAAGTTATAAAAGGTGATCCATGGGTGAAAGAAGCCAATATTACCTACATCAGTTCTAAAACAACAATGTAGATAGAGATTCCTCTTAGGAGCAAAAAAGTAATTTAGCCATTGAAGATGCTCATGATAGAGAAGAAATAAATAGGAAATTCTGAAGACACTAAGACAACATAAAACTAGGGGGATATTGTAAAGTCCAGATTAGTAGGTTTAAATAGGAGGTTGGTCATATGTAGTAGGGTTGATTGCTTTTAATATTTTTCTTGTGTTTTATGCAAAACATGTACCAGATGAGTTCTCTTGTGTGCAAGGTGTTTAAGCAATTCAATCGGGTTTGTGTTTCTCTGGGTGATCATTCATTAGTTTTCCGCAGTCATGAGTGATTTAAGTGATATTGTAAGAGTTTCAGGACTTACAAGTACTTTGAGACATGGATTGTTATTTGCCTTCGACAATCTTGAGTTAGTTCTTTTTCTGTATTCTCCAAATCACCATATCACACATGTACCTTTGGGTTCGATAACTTAAGAGTATTTTTTTTTTTTGTAATTTCAGGGACAAATTATTGATCGCTTCATTTGGATATGATGACTCATCATAGGCAGGGGCGCAGCTTTATAGGGGTGGGAGGGAGCGCCCGACCCCTCAAAATTTTTGCTCAGAAGTTCCGATTATATAGTATCCATATAGAATTTTTTGGTATATACGGTTTCGACCCACGTAACCGGTGACTTCCGACCCCTGAGATTTTCGCTCAGGCTTCGTCACTAATCATAGGATCCTTCTTAGGACAAGTTTCTTTCTCGTGGCTACACTATGGATGATATGAGGGGAAAAGTTGTTTCCAAAGTTTCATTGCAACAATAAAGCTAGAGTTACATGAGAATAGACATGGATAAAAAAAAACCAGTTTTTCTACCCGACCTGGAAAAAAAAATCGGAAAACCGGTTTGGTAAAAACTGGTTTTTGGTCAAACCGGTGTCAAACCGACCCACAACTTCGGTCCTAGGTTCAATGGGACATTTGGAGGTTCGATAGGTTTGGGAAACCGGTTTGGAATAAAAACCGGGTTGATAATCGATTTGGACCCAAAAACCGGTTAAAAAACCGATTAATATAAAACCCGATTACGAAACTGGTTTATAAACCGGTTTTTGACCGTTGGAAAACGGTCATATGACCGTTGGGGGGCTATTTATGGCCGTTTTTTTTTTTTTTTTTTTTGTAGTTTTTGAGCCACAATCATTGTATAAATACCCCTTCATGTTTAGGATCAATCACACCATCAAAAACAATCTCTAATCTTGCATTCTTCATCTATTTTCTCACAAACACTCACTCTATAATCTCTATTCTTTAAAAAAATGGCATCTTCTCAACATCAACTCCTCGAGCCAAACCGGTTCCGTCCAACTTGGTGCTTGTTCATCCCAAGCCACGTTGTTAAGGTGATTCCAACGAAAAGAAACCCCAATGTTTGGAAGCACTTTGATTTATGTGTTATGACTATGGGTCCAAACAAGGCGAGATACAAATATTGTTCAACTTTTCTTAAACACGATGCTAATTCCACCTTGAAAGACCATGTGGATAAACCGTATTGCAAAGTTTTGAAAGAACAAAAAAACTCTCAAGGTGGAGCCTCAATCACAAAAGAAGGTGATTTGTTTGTGTACAACTTGGAAGCGGTTCGCGAAGAAATGGGGAATTTTGTCATACAAGAAACCTTGCTTTTCAATCATTTTGACAACCCACGTTTGACGAAGCTTATTCAACGAACACTTCAACCAAGATACACACATGTAAGTCGTGCTACCCTTAGACGTGATTGTTTAAAAAGATGGAAACAAGCTAAAAATGAATTAATTAATTATTTTGAAAATTTACAAACCGGTGTTAACTTAACAAGCGATGTTTGGTCCGCACAGCACGGTTCACCCGATTCTTATATTTGTGTAACGGCCCATTGGATTGAACCGCCTTCTTGGCAAATGATGAAACGAACTATTGCGTTTCGATTGTTTGATTACCCTCACACCGGTGCAAATATTTTCAATATGATTGACAAAGTTATTCAAACATTTAAGTTAGAAAGCAAGATTTTATCAATATCGTTTGATAACGCGTCGAATAATATCGCGGCTATCTCACAATTATAATTAAAATACCAACCTATTTGTGAAAGGGTTTTTTTCATAGTTGTTGTGTCGCACACATAATCAATTTGGTCGTTCAAGAAGATCTAAAATGTATTGAAACACAAAGAGATGGTTTTCAAAGAATGTTACGCGATATATATAGCAACAATCAAAGACATGCTAAATATATGAAATTTTGCAAAAGTGTGAATGCCATTTGTTTGGGTCCAAATTGGGATTGTCCAACAAGATGGAGTTCCACTTGTAACATGTTCGAAAAACACGTTTTACAAAAAGAAAGTTTAATTGCATATCATGATATTTTCGTGAGTCGGGGAAAAGCGGCACCACACCATCCTTCGCATTGGCATGTTATTGAAGTTGTTTCCGAAATGCTACAAGTTTTCAAAGAATCAACCACCGCTTTGTCAGGAGTTTATTATCCCACAAGTTTTATAACACTTCACAAATTACATAACATGACCAAAAAATTAGGCAAAATGGAATGTAGAGGTAGCCCATACAAAGATACGCCGGCAACTATGAAGGAAAAATTTAGAAAATATTTTTTGGAAATACTGGCGGTTTTTACTTGTGCCTCCGCTTTAAACCCATCTTACAATTGGGGGGAGGGGGGGGTAGAAAATATAATTGAAAAAATTCGCAACGAGTTGGACTTGAACACGGCAACAGACCCGTATTTTTCACAAGGTTTAATAACAAGATTTAACAAACATCTCACGAATATGTATGATGTTTATTTTGAACGTTATGGTCAAATGTCGTCCATTCAAATGCAATATTTGAGACAAGGTTCTCAAAATGTACTAGATACGGAAATGGATTTATACAATGATTTGTTGGACACGTGTAATAAACGTGCACAAGGCAACGCTCCTAGTAGCGAACTTGGGAGGTATGGTGTCGAAAACTATTTAAGAGGTTTGACTCCCGAACAATTTAAAAGTTTTGATGTGTTAGCTTGGGGGAAAAGTAAGGAAGATCAATTTCCGGTCTTAGCCGCCATGGCCCGAGATTTACTAACCGTCCAAGCTACCATGGTAGCTTCGGAATCCGCTTTCTCTATTAGTGGCAGGGTCATTTCGATACGTAGGACGCGACTAACTCCACCTTCGGTAGAGATGGCCATTTGCTTGAATGACTATTTGGATGCGGCGGAGAGGGTGCAAGACATACGCTCACTTGAGGGAGAACTTGAATATGAAGGCGAAGTGTACGGGGACGAGGTCAACGCGAACTTAACCGAACCAATGTCCGAATATGCAGCTGAAATGGATGAATGGATAAGAAGCAACTCCGGTTCGAGTGAAGATTAGACGTCCACCTTGAAGTTTAAAGATTTATATCGTTTAAAACTATGTTTTACATTAAGAATTTAGATTATGTTTTGTATTTTCTTTCAATGTTATCGTTGGATTGTATTTCATTTTGATGTTAATGTGGTTGTTTTGAATTAATGAAATCACATTTTTAAGTAATATTGTGTTGGTATATTTTCAAAATCATTTTTTTAAAAAACAACAGCTGCAGAACAACACAGCAGCAACAACAACAGAACAACACAAAAACCGGTTTTTTCCCAGTTTTAAATACCGGTTTTTTTAAACTGGTCCAAGACCCGGCGAGGATCGATGTGGAACAATGGGTCACTATGACGTTCGCAACCGGAGCGGGTTTTCCGGTTTTTTCCCGGTTTTAAATACCGGTTTTTGCTCATCAAAAAAACCCAAATCGGTTTTAAAACTGGACTGATTTGGAGAAAAAAACCGGTTTGTCCATGTCTACATGAGAACATTGCATCTATTATAGCAAGTGCTTGATTTGTTAGTTTCCTTATAAATGAATTTTTAAAAGAAAATAAATAATTAGTTAATTACCAACTAACAATAGATATTTAAAATCAATGTTTTAAAAACCGGTAAATATCGGTCGGTTATACCGGTATTATCGTTTTCGGAAGGAAATCTGGTACGAAACACTCCGGAGAGCTATTGAAGTTATGCAAACTATTAAGTCTGTGTCATTTTTTTGGCTTCAGCATAGATCTAAATTGAAAGGTATCGATTGGAATGATTGGTGTAATTATCCTTTAAACTGGATGTAATTTCGTTTGGCCCGATAGTCCCCGTTTTAAAAACCGTTAGTGACGTTTGTGTTTGAATAAATTTACCTTTCAAAAAAAAAATTTACTTATGTTTTTTGGTTGAGTTTCAACGCTGTTCTTCTTTGTGGGAATTAACAAAATGGCTCGAACGTAAAATAAACTGAAGTCCATTCAGAAAGGTCTCAAAGTATGATCAGAATGACAAATATTTTATTGTAATGTGTCACAAGTTTTCTATCACCATTCACAAAATATATGTTGCGTATATTTTAGGATAGTAACAAACTCCTTTTAGTAGTTTAAATAAAACGATAATTTATTTATTTCAAAAAGTAAGTACAATGTTTGTTTGATTAATATCATTTAGAAACTTCTTTTGTGTTGACTAATACTCTATTATATAGTCAACACTTTGATGGTTAAAATAATTGTTACATGGTTAGTGTATAGTTATAGTGCATCTTCCTCTATTTTTAAATAATAATTTAAAATTAAAACAAACTCACAAAGTTAACAAAACTAAATTTTAAATATTCACGTAAAAGTATAACAAAATAATAAAATAAAAGATATAATAAAAACATCTAAAATATGTCCAACAAACCATAAAACTACCAAAAATAAAAACCAAGAATCCCCTAAACTTCAGTAATTTTAAACTAAACAAATATTATAATCAAAACAGAATAATTCTTTAAACTTTTCTATTTCTCCATCTTTGTTTGCATCCTTCACTTAAGACATTTGAAACTATTTTTTCTTCTCCATCCATGTTTGCATCCTTCACTTAAGCCATTTCACACTATCTTTTCCTCTCCATCCTTGTTTACTTGAGCCATTTCTTCATCAACCACAGGAACAAATCTTTTCCAATACCAATGTTCCTTCCAAATTCCGGCCATCTCTTCAATCGGAATCCCCTTTGTCTCCGGCAAGAAGTAGTATATGACAATCGTCATCAAGACCACCCAAAACATAAAGAATATAAACAAGCCAAACCTGATAACAAAAACATTCAAATACATAAGATACACATTTTTATATATATGCAATTTAGAAAGAAAAAAGGCTATAAATTCTTTTTTTTTTTTTTTTACCTAAGGGCACATAACATTTGGAGGAAGATTTCTGCTATGAAGAAGGTGAAGATCATGTTAACCGAAACATTAACACTTTGTGCGGCTGACCTGATCTCAAGGGGAAATATTTCACTAGGCACGAGCCAACCCAACGGCCCCCAAGACCACGCGAATCCAGCAATGTATATGCAAATTGCTAAAACTACGAGAATAGAGTACCACTTCTCGAGCTCACCCGGGTTTCCATTAAGTCCAAACTTGAATGCGATTGCGCCAGTAATCAAAACCTACAAAAATAACACAAATGTTATGTTAAAAATACTCACCATGTTACATCAGTAGATAAACAACGTACAATATGTATGAACTATGAAATCCTAAACTTTATAGGTGCATGTTAACTTAATATTTACCTGCATAATAAACATTTGGATGCCACCTTCAAGAAACCAAAACCTTCTTCCAAATTTATCAACTAGGAGAAGCGAAACAATGGTTGCAACCGAGTTAACAGCCCCGGTGATGAGAGCAGAAAGTAGTGACGCGTTGTCTCCAAACCCCATGGTTTTAAACAACACTGGAGCGTAGAACATGAACACATTCATACCGGTTAATTGTTGAAAGAAGGGAATAACGATAGCGAAAAACACTTGTGGTCTATATTTTCTTTTAAGAAGATTAAACCACGGGCTCTTGATTTTTTTAGATTGTTCGCTCGCCTCAACAAGATCGTTGAATTCCTCATCCACATTGTCTACACCACGGATTTTTAGTAATCGTTCTTTGGCTTCTTCGAGTTTTCCACGTTGGATAAGGGAGTTTGGAGTATCAGCGAGTGTTAAAGCGCCAACAATAAAAATTATTGCTGGGACGATAGCACCGCCTAAACTCAAGCGCCAACCCCAACCACCCTTGATTTGGGCAAATCCATAGTTTACAGCATTCGCGACTAGAATCCCAACAGTGATCGAAAGTTGAAACAACACGTTACACGCGCCACGCCACTTGTATGGAGCCATCTCCGAGAGATAAAGAGGTACCGACTACATAAAACAAGAATATACACATTGATTAATATCAAACCTTAATTTATGTAAAAGCATAAAACTATACAATCAATCAAGTAGTGTTAACAAATTAAATTACCTGATTAGCGAATCCGATCCCAACACCTAGAAGAATCCGACCCACAATAAGCATCCACACATTGATCGCCATCCCATTTAACAATGCGCCACAACAGAAAGTAACACCACCAATAAGCATAGACACTTTCCTACCACAAGACTTGGTCACGTACGAAGCAACACATGATGCCAACAATGCAGCCAAGTACAAAGATGAAGTAAACATGGTCAATGTTGCACTGTTAAATTTACAATATTGGTTGCTAGACGCTTTGATCTCCGACTCCTTTCTATAAACATCCGGGAAGAATTCTTTCAAAAACGGACCCATTGATGTCACACCGCCGGATATTCCAATATCGTAGCCGAATATTAAACCGCCACAGGCTGCCACTAGACATGTTATGAGGACCTTCCATGTGAGTTCTCCGGGGTACGCTTTTGAGTTACTAGAGGAGATTACACCTCCTGCCATTGTTGAATACTTGAGTTGATGATTGAATAATAAAGACAGGAAAATAGTGTTGTATTTATAGGTGAAATTTCAGCCTTTTGAGTTGTAATCAAATCCTTAAATTCGGTTTGTGGTATATCCATATATTTGAATTATGAATTGTATGTTTATCTTATCTGTTTTATCTATATGATAAATAATCCGGTTATTTAGGGATTTTTATCTTTTATCTTTTATCTTCTTTGTTAGTCAGTTTCTACAATTATGACTTAGTGTTAACCAAGTATGAGTTTTATATCAATCTTTAAATTTTTAAACTATATAATACAACAATTCTAATTGGATATTATAAAACCGTTATTAATTTTAATTATCTCCGTTGGCTTTGCCTAAAAAAAGATGGTGGTATTTATTGTTGGTTCCCTTGTGCATTGAGATAACTTATGTTGCCCATTGGTAGTGTGCTAGGAAGCGACTTACTCCAACTCTCCAAGCGAAATTTAAGAGGTTTTTTTTTTTTTTTTTAATACAATTGCACACTAGTGAAAACAAATATAAGAGGAAACTAAAAAGACCCTAATAAAAATATATTTTTTGTGCATCTTTTAAAAATGGGCAAAATGTATATTTTATTTGGAGATAACAATTAACATAACTTTCTTACAGGTATCCATGCGTGGACTAAGGGTATGTTTGGCAAAACTAGCTGAGGGCCGGTAGCTGGAAGCTACAAGCTGGTAGCTGGAAGCTTTTTAAATATATTTTGGTGTTTGGCAGAGTAGCTAGAGCTTTTAATAAAATATATAAAATGATCAAAATGGTCATAATTAAAAGCTTGTAAAGAAGGCTTTTATTTTATTTTTAAAATAGAATGGGTATTTGTGTCATTTACTAATTAAAAGTTTGTAGCTAGTAGAGCTTTTTCTTAAAAGCTACTACTAGTAGCTTTTTACTGTAGAACTTTTTCTTTAACCTAATAGCTTCCAGCCCCTTCAACCAAACAAGACTTTTTATTAAATAGGAGCTTTTTCTTAAAAGCTTGAAGCTTGAAGCTCCTAAAAGCTCTTAAAAGCTCCTTGCCAAACATACCCTAAATGTTTGATGGCATTGCAAACAGTAATGAAAATATATGTAACTTATGAAACCTTGAGAGGAAAGATTATTAGTCTTTAAACTACAATGAAATCCATGTAATTTACTTTTGTTTTAATACTAAATAAAAGGGGTGGCGGCGCAGCTTGTTGCCCGTCTGCCCGCTATTTTAATGTAATGTTTGCTTTTACGTATGAATGAAAAATGGAATTCAGATACTAAATAAGGTATTTTGTTATACAATTCTTCTTCGAGTTTATACAATTATAATTTTAATAATAACATCGGTTTTAGATTGATTATAAGTAGCTTTTGCTTAGGACAAGAAGACTTAGTGTAGATGCATAATCATGTCTATTGCCGGTAGTTGGATTTTTTTTTTTTTTTTTTTGAACGATCAAACGGGATACTTTATTCATTTCCACCAAAATATAAAGTTTGATTACATAATCAGCCCTAAGGCCCATTTAGCGAAATACTACCTAGGCCATAATACCCTTGACCCATATTGTTACAACCTTTCATGCATGACCGATAACTGTTTCGCCCATCCCCCCAAATTGTTCACCTGTTATCATATAACGAAAAGTTCCACCAACTTGTTTTATCTAAACTCGGTTGACGGCCCCTCTTAATCATCCACAAATAAGATTCCAATTTCACTTATTCAAGAATCACCGGTGTTGATTTATTTACATAGTTAAAAAGCTTCTCATTACGGCTTATCCACAGTTTCCACAAGGTTAGAAGAGCTACCGCATATATGGATTTAACAACCTCTGGACGATGATTGATCTTCAAACATGAATTGATAAGCTGCTGAAGCGAGGTGAACACAGGGGCGTTATCAATCTTCAACCAACTTCGCACATTCCACCACAAAGCTCTCGCCCATACACAATCAATAAGGATATGACCCGTCGTTTCCAATTCGGCACCGCATCTTTTACATAAGCCATCTCCTACATCAACACCCCTATATGCCAATGTTTCCGCCGTCGGGATCTTGTTACCAACTGCACGCCACACGTAACAATTGACTTTTGGTGTAGCAATACGGCTCCAGTGAAAAGACGACAGCAGGGAATTCAAATTATCCACACGGCTCAGGTCCTGTTTTGATAGTAAATTCCACCATACCCAACTGAGCCTACCACATCCAAACATCAGCACCAACGCCTACATTTACCGAGTTAACCAATTGCTAGAGACTCGATGCATCGTTCAATTCTGCAGCCATAATCGATAGTCTACTCCAGGGGATATCCCACCACACCATATTATTCAATATCTTAAAACAGTCGCACACATATACACGCTTCAGCCTGCACATTTCGAACATCCTTGGAAATCGATCTTTCAACCGAACACCATGAGCCCATATATCCGTCCAGAACTTGACAGTGTCCCCTTTTCCAACTTTGCATACAATTTTAGATTCCAAGCACATATCACGTCTTTGAAACTGATTGTTAATGGATCCAATCACATGCCACACCCCCGACGCCATTTTCATAACCGGAACAAAACGATCCTTAGAGCGACGACCATGAATTGCATCGATAACTTTACGCAACACTTGGTCGGACGACGATTTATACCTCCACCACCATTTTGCTATTAATCCCAAATTAAGATCTTCAATACTACCGACTCCCAACCCCCCATTTTAAGATCTTCAAAATAAGATGGGTGGCTTGGGATAATATAATGCCGGTAGTTGGATGAGTCGTTGGTGTTTGGATTGCATTTTGTCTAGAATTAATGCTTAGTGATTGTAATGGGGTTTTAGTGATTGAGAGGGGGTGTTAGTGATTAAACTCAATCACTAAGACCATCTTAGTGGTCGAGCAATCACCTATAAAAGGCTTAATCACTAAGAGATTCATAACCTGTTCCCATATTTTCTTATGATCTTTCTCAATCACTTCAAAGGTTTTCTCATTTGGATCATTGTTCTTCTAGTGTTAAATTATTTAAATCCACACGTGTAAAACGTGTTTTTGGTCAAATCAATGAATGACTGTGTTAGGATTAAGTGGCGCAGCGGAATATTCGATTCACAACGAACACGCAATAATAAACGAGAAAATATAAAGCATGACACACGAACACGATAATTTTACGTGGTTCGGTTTCAGTGGGGAACCTACGTCCACAGGCTGCAACTAGGGATATATTATTAAGCTCTGACAACTATTACAATTAAATAGACAGGATATATATAGAGACTAATCTAGGGTTTAGGCTTGGTGAACAAGAAAACCTAAATAGGCTTTCTAAACATCCAATAAAACAAGCCCAATAGCAATAACTAGTCCAAGGACTTCACACCCAACAGACTGAATGTTTATTTACTTGTTGATTGTTGTTGTTGTGTGATTTAGATTCCGCACTTATCACATACATTATACACACGGGATAGAATCGTAGATTGGATCCGCCTTATGGACCTACAACACAAGTGTGGAGCGCTCAAGAGTTGCTAAAAGTGGTAGGATGTGTTGGTTACCGTGCATACATTTTAACAGTTTTGGCAACTTAAGATGATTCACAAACAACTCTTGATTAGATCAAGATCGCCCACCAAGTGCCCATTTACAAGATAATAAAAAATAAACAAATTACCAAGGGTGTCCCAGGAGTATACCTTAAATTTGAATTGGTTCAATGAATGAAACTTAAATTTTTCATAATTTCTTTCACACCATACAAAGATTTCTTTAGTTTGCCAAGCTTATTATCATTTTTAGATGATACAGAACCGTCAGATTATGTCATCTAAAAATCGCTATTCAAGTCCCCTAAAAGATGTTTTCACATTCATCTAACGGATAGGCAACTTATGAATAGAAGCTAAAACAAAGGGTGTCCTTACTAAGGTTAATCTAGTCACGTAGGGATATTTATCAAAATAAACTACTCATTTTCTTTAACGAATACCTTGTATGACTAACATAGCTTTAAAGGTTTGAATAGATCCTTATATTAACCTAAACTCTAAGTACGCTTGCATCCAATTTCCTTGAAAGATGAAGGTAAAATAAAAACTTTTCTACGTATTATTGGAGATTAGGGAACTCCTTTTATCATTAATTGCCTCTTCCCAAAAAATCAGAATTACTAGAAGTTATAACTTCATGATGCGTCTTAGGTACATCTTCTGCATTTAAAAGTGTTATAGGTAAAAGTAATAAGTCAACAAATAGTCGGATTATAAGTTTGCCTAATAGTAATAAGCACATCCAAAGTACAGAGGGTAAGAGTGACAATTGGTGATAGTTGGAGTGTTACTTCTGCAACATAGTTTTCAAAAGTTTGTTATAGTCAGTTGAGTAAGAGACGGACCTAAGCAAGCCCTACAAATTGGAGATTCATGATTCCATAGTTCTTAGTCTCAATTGTTATCATTTTCTTTCAATTCTTCTGTTTTATAATATGTGATGACTAAGTGATCAATAAAAGAGTCGGTTTCTTGAGTCATATTAGTTTCTTGTTTGGTTATCTTCTTTGGTGTTTTTTTACAACAATTGGTATCAGAGCCTGGTTGGCTAAATTCAAGGAAGATTGAAGAGTTTCGGTTGGTTCTGTAATCAAAAGATCAAGAATGATGTCGACAAATTTTAAGCTTGAGAAGTTTAATGGTATAAGAAACGACTTTGGGTTATGGCGGTTGAAGATGAGGGCTTTGTTAGTATATCAGGGGGTTGTTGATGCCTTGAAAGGATAAGATAACCTGCATGAAGGATTGACTGATGAAGAGAAGAAAGATATGATGGAGAAGGCATACAGTGCAATAATATTGAGTTTGGGAGACAAAGTTTTGAAAGAGGTATCAAAAGAAACCTTTGCGGTTGGAATTTGGTTAAGATTGGAGTCATTATACATGACCAAATCTCTAGAAAATCATTTGTATTTGAAGAAGAGACTGTATACATCCCATACGAATACAGGGAAGTCTTTAGAAGACCATACCGATGAATTCAACAAATTAATCTTGGACCTTGAAAACATTAAAGTGACATTAGAAGATCAAGATCAGGCCATAATCTTCCTAACATCTTTACCTCCCAGTTTTGAACATTTCGTTGACACTCTAATGTATGGTAGAGATTATTTATCAATGTAGGAATTGCAGCATTAAACTCAAGAGAGTCAAAGAAAAGGACTGATGTGAAGGAGGATGCAAGGGAAGGTTTGTATGTTAGAGGCATATCTGAACAAACAATCTTCAAGAACAAAGGAGGACCAAGATCAAAGTCAAAGTTTAAGAGGAAGTGATATATATGCAACTCAAATAAACATTTGAAGAAAGATTGCCCTAAAACAAATAAGAAAAAGAGATTTGATCTGAATATGTCTAAGAACCAATGTATTCATTTTCCTGAAAATTCATTAGCTGGGTATGAAAGTGCTGATGTGTTGGTTATTTGTAAGGCCAGTGACAAAGATGGTTCGGTAATGGACTCTGGTGGGTCATTCCATACGACTCCACATAGAAACTATTTCAAGAAGTTGATTATAAAAGAATTGGGAACTGTCAAGCTTGGATATGACAGGCCTTGCTTGATTAGAGGGCAAGCTACTGTGGTGTTCAAGTTATAGAATTGTACTAAAACAGTTCTTGAAAATGTTGAATACATTCCAAAATTAAGAAGAAATATTATTTCATCGGAGACACTTAAAAAGAATGGTTTTAATGTGAGTTTGAAGAATAGGAGGGCCAAGGTGATAAAGGTGTCCATGGTTATATTTTTTGGTACAAAAGGAGAGAAACATCTACAAATTAGATGGAAAGGTAGTTCAGGCTGAAGAGAGTAAGCTTTATGGCTCTATTCTGTGTCATAAAAGACTCGGACATATCAATCATCAACGCCTAGTTGAATTAAAGAAACAAGGAGTTCTTGGGGATTTTGATGATAATGGTGTAGGATTTTGTGAGGCTTACATAATGGGAAAAGCACATAGAGAAAAATTCAACAAGAAGGCTCATCATATCACCAAAAGGATATTGGATTATGTTAATTTAGACCTGAGGGGGCCAACATAGTATGAATCCTTACGTGGAACAAGGTATTTTCTGTCTATAGTTGATGACTACTCTAGACGGGTATGATGATATGTTTTTAAATATAAACTTGAAGCCTTTCAAAGGTTTAAAGACTGAAAAATTTAGTTGAAAATCAAACTTGTAAAAGATTAAAGAAACTCATGAATAATAATGGGTTAGAGTTTTGTAATCATGAGTTTAATCAGTTTTTTATGGCCTATGGAATAGTTAGGCACCTAACTATCCATGGTACTCCCTAACAAAATGGTTTAGTGGAGAGAATGAATAGAAAATTGTTAAACATGGTAAGATGTATGTTGTCTAATGCTGGTATGCCAAAGAAGTTTTGAGCAGAAGCAGTCTCAACAACAACTTACTTAGTGAATACATCACATTCCACAACTATTGAAATGAAAACTCCCATGGAGTTATGGTCAAGGAGAAAGGTTGAGTATGACAATTTGAAGTGTTTGGTTCTCTAGCTTATGCATATAAAGTCAAGAAAATTGGAAGCCAAAGCTCATAGATGCTTGATCCTTGGTTATGTTGAAGGGGTAAAAGGGCCATATTATGGAGGGTTGATGAGGGTACTCCTAAGGTGTTCAATAGTAGGGATATTGTTACTTATAGGGAAGATATTGTATACAAAGATGTTATTGGGAAACAATTGACTGATCATAGTGAAAATGACTATTTTGACCTTGGAGTTCAAGTTGAGGTGGAGCAGGGTAGTGGGTCAGGAAAAGATACTACAGATGGAGGTAAATACAAGAGAAAGTAGTTCCAATAATGGTGATCCTAGTTGTATTGCAAGAAACATGCTTAGAAGACAAATTGTACCTCCTGTAAGGTTCAGAAACAATGAAGATATTTCACCATATGTCTTCATGGCAGCTGAGGAGGAAAGAGTAGAAGAACCATTAACATTTGATGAAGAAATTTAGTCTGGGCAAAAAGAGCAGTGGATTAGTACTATGGAAGAGGAGATAAAGTCACTACATGAGAATAATACATAGTAGCTAGTAGAAAACCCAAGTGCACATATGATCATACCCTACAAACTGGTATTCAAAATAAAAAAAGGCATAGATTCAAAGCAAGGCTAATGGTCAAAGGCTTTAAAGAAAGGGCAGAGATTGACTATAATGAGATATTCTCACCAGTTGTTAAGCATTCATTAATAAGGATAATATTAGCATTGACTTTTGTATTAGACTTAGAGATTGAACAGCTTGATGTTAAAACATCTTTTCTTCATGGAAACCTAGATGAAAGGATCTATATGAGTAAACCATTAGGATTTGAAGAATCTGGTAAAGAGAATTTGCTTTGTTTGCTGAAGAGGTCCTTATATTGTCTAAAGCAGTCTCCTATGCAATGGTATAGCAGATTTGATAATCATATAATTGCTATTAGTTTTTGCAGAAGTAGTTATAATGCTGGTGTCTACTTTAGGGAATATAAAGTAGGAAAGTTTGTTTATATTTTTCTTTATGTTGATGATATGCTCTTAGCTTATGAAGATGTTGATGAGATTCATGATACAAAGAAAATGTTGAAGGCTAAGTTTGATATGAGAGAATTAGGGGAGGCAAAGAAAATACTTAGGATGGAGATCACAAGGGACAAGAGTAAAAGACTGTTGTGGTTAATTTAGAATTCATGTGTCCAAAAGGTGTAGAATAACATTAGGACGATGGAATGCAAGCAAGTAAGTGTTCCCTTAGCACAACATTTTAAAATGTCAAAGTAACGATTCTCTTAAATCAGAAGATGATTTGGCTTATAAGATAAAGGTTCCATATGTAAATGCAGTGGGAAGTAGGGCTGCAAACGAACCGAACGAACATGAACAAGGCCTTGTTCGTGTTCGTTTGTTAAGGAAATCACGTGTTCACGAACAGTTCATGAACACTTGACGAACGAGATTTTATGTTCGTGTTCGTTTGTTAAGAAAACACTTGTGTTCATGTTCATTTGTGTTCGTTTGTTAATTTTGCTCATGAACACACACGAACACAAACATTAATGAACACAAACAAGTGTTCATGAACACAAAAGAATACAAAAAAAATGTTCATGAACAGAAACAAAAACAAAAACAAACGAACATATATTAACTTTGGAATAAGATATAACTTTTAAGACATCAGCTAGATCCACCCAAAATATAACTAAATTATCTAAAATTACTTAGTACCTAACATAATATAGGTAAACATAATAAAGTAGTGTCTCAAAAAACTAAGTTCGCATCGGAAGTGAATGGAGGAGGGTGTTGGAGGTGCATGGTGGTGGGCGTCAATGCTGAAAGGTAGAAACATACAATGAGCGTGGATACTAAAAGTATGTTTATTGATCTCATATATATAGAATTCTAGCGGAAGCGTTTTGTATTTGGTTTAGGTGTGTTGGTTTGGCCTTGCGGCTGGAGGCCGTTGGTTTCTAACTGGCGACTCTCAAACCGGCTCGTGGATTTGTATAAGAAATAGAAATAGAAATGAAGGATGTTTAATAGATTGATATGTTTTGGTTGGTACAACTTGCTACTAATTCTTAGTAGCTATTTATAAGAAAACTAAACTAACTCTTAAATATAAAAGAAATAATAGTAATGGCATAAATCAAGCAATGCTTGATATATGCCTTTGACTTTGACTTCTTCTTGATTTATGTTTTTGACTATGAGACTTTTGACTTGACTACATAGACATTGGAGGAGAAATTATCTCCAATAATATAGTCAGATGTTTGTCTTACATATATTATTTATTTGGGTAAAACAAAAGAAAATAAGAAATTATAAAATTTATAAACCCTATTAAACTATCGAACACAAACAAATGTAAACGAACACGTTACCGAACGTTCACGAATATAAACAAACGAACGTGGCCCCTGTTCATGTTCGTTCGTTTAACTAAACGAACAAAAAATTTTGTTCGTGTTCGTTCATTTATTAAACAAACGAACACAAACGAACTTCCCGCCGAACGGTTCATGAACTGTTCGCTGAAAGTTCAGTTCGTTTGCAGCACTAGTGGGAAGTTTGATGTACTTAATGGTTTGTACGAGACATGATATAAGCTATGAAGTAAGTGTTGTTAGCAGGTATTTGTCAAGTCCTAGGAAAATGAATTCGGAAGCACTGAAATGGCAGCTTAGGTACTTGAAGGGATCACATGATTTGGGATTGATTTTTGGGAAAGATTCAGTGAATAATCAGATCATTAGATGATATGTGGATGCTTATTACACCAATGATCCTTATAAAGGGAAATCAATCATTGGCTATGATTTTCATGTTTGTGGAAGTTTGATCAGTCAGAAGACTACTTTGCAGAATGTGGTAGCTTTATCTTCAACTGAATCTAAATGTGTGGCTTTGACTAAGGGTCTGTTTGGTAAGCCTCTTAACGAGGCTCTGAATCATTCAATGCTGAATGATTTAGCATTCAGCGCGTTTGTTTCAGCTTCTGAATGGAATGGTTACGGCTGAACCATTAAGATTTTGTATGTTGCTGAACCATTAAACACTGAACTGCGCTGAACCTTAATGAGACTCTCCTACCAATGTGGGACAAGAAAATTAACCATTAAGAGGTCCAACTTAATGATTCAACACTTAACTATTTAGACCTCTCAATAATTCAGCACTTAATCAACCAAACAGCCCCTAAAGCAGTCAAAGAAGCCATATGTGTCACTGGTTTTGTCAAATAGTTGGGAATTGATGTGCAGAAGACTATTGTTAGTTGTGACAATCAAGGTGTTGGTAGTTTGTCAAAGAATACTAGGTATCATGAAAAAACAAAACATATCAATGTCAAGTATCATTTTATAAGGGATACTATAAATAAAGGAGAGATTAAGGTGGAGGCCATTGATATTAGTGATAATGCAACTGATCTTATGACAAAATCATTGCCTGGAGTTAAGTTCAGGAAATGTTTGGATTTGTTAGGAATAGGCTGATTGTTGATTATTTTTTTAAGGTGGAGATTGTTATGGGTCAAAGTAAGCTAGGTTATAACTTTGTCTAATAATAATAAGCACATCCAAAGTACAGGGGTAAAAGTGACAACGGGTGATAGTTGGAGTGTTACTTCTGCAACATTGTTTTCAGATGTTTGTTATAGTTAGTTGAGGAGGAGACCAGCCTAAGCAAACCCTATAAATCGGGGATTCATGATTCCATAGTTCTTAGTTTCTATTGTTATAATTTTCTTTCAAGTCTTCTTTGTTATAATCTGCGATGACTGTGTGATTAATAAAAGAGTCGGTTTCTTGAGTCGTATTAGTTTCATGTTTCGTTATCTTTTTTGTTATTTTTTTACAACAAAAGAGTATATACTTTGTTCAAGACTTAGTTATTATTATTTTAACCTAGGAATGATCGTTGATAAAAATTTGAACAAGATATATCACTAGTACTTTCACTTCTTCTATAGGCACTAGAAATTTTGAGAAATTCTCTTAAGTTTTTTTTCTCTCAAATGATTCAACATCTCTTATGCAATATTGACACTGGTGTCCAAGTCTAATAGGCAATAAGCATTTGATTTTTCAAATAGGTCAGAGTTTGGACATCTGAGGTGCGAGAACCTTTTAATAATCCAAACATGCCCAAAAATAACTTATATTATGTTTTCTACATTTCCTATTTTCTAAAACTACTACAAATATTATTCCTTTTTTTTTTAATTTTTCTATAATTTATGTCAAAATATGATACCATAATTAAAGGGTAGACAAAAAAAATGCTAAATTTTGATGTACTTAAAGAATGAACAATTTAAATAAAACAATTAGTTTTATAATTGTTTTATTTATACTTACGTTAAACATCCATCCAACAAGACAGGTTTTGTTAAAAAAATACACCAGCTTTAGATAAAATCACTTATCAAATTCAACACTTTTATCCCACTTTGACAAAGTTTAACAAAACGGATAAATTCTTATTTAGTACTAAGAACACACAGAATACCTTTGAATACAACCAAAGCCCAAGTTCTTCCCAATACTAGAAACATAAATAATGTCTTGATTACAATTTCTTTTTCTAGAGTATAAGTTGTTTCACAAAACCATTGCTAAGCATCTGATTGTTACCCATCATCACTTCATGTCTTTCTTGTGATTCCATGTAATCATTACACATATATTTGTCACACAAATGTGCAATTCTGTAACTATAATAGTTATTTTGGCAAAATAAGTTGTTATTCAACCACGTATACAATCCACTTCCATTCTACTGATTATTCTCACATTCTTTTTGTTATAGTAAATATAAATAACGTTCCTTATATTTTTTTTAATTGGCAATCATTATCATTTATATTACATTGATCAATTAACATTATATCCCAAAGTTAATAATAGGTGATTCTTTGATGGACAGAATTATCCTTAGTAAGATTATTAGAGAGTCCCCTGGGTGTATAATTAATAGAGAGTTCATTAGAGGTTGAAGGGGTTGGCAAATCATAACACCACTTACTATGAAAGTCATCAAATTTATAGGCCGATATCTCTTGTGTCAATTAGTTTCTGATTCAGCATAGTCTACTTTAGAAGTAGATGGATTGACAGAATTATTCTCAAGAGTACATGTTTCCTTTTCAATTCACAAGTGTTTTTTTTTTCTTTTGAATTTGATCCAAAGAAAAGTTTATGAAAGTATGAAAGCATTTACTTCTTCCTATAGGATGCAGGCAACTTGGATGATCCCCCCTAGTATCAATTTTTTGTTGAGCTTCTGGGACTTGATCCGTAATAGATACATTATATTTCATACTAAAATCAAAGAATTTGAAAGTAAGGGGATGTATCTGCTTCCATCTTTTTAGCCTTGTATTCTTCCTCCAAAGATCAAGTTGTTGATTTTGCTGAAGATACAAGTTTTAAAGACATACTAGCTAGGTCCAAGGGAGAGTCTGTTAGTACATCTTATTATATTGTCCCTAGCCTAGTATAGGTGTTTCTACGTTGTAATTATCATTCTTTAGCTCATTTATGTGACTAAGGATAGTTTGGTAATTATTTTGGGCGAATAAGTCTTCTTAAGCCACTTGTGTAGTGGCCAGGGCGAATGGATAGTATCCATTAACCCCCACCCATTCGGCCAAGACTCAACTATTCATCCATTCCCATAGGGCGAATGGCAACAACTATTTAAGCAAACTTGCCAAACCCTAGTCATTTTAGTTATCATTTTTTAGTGTTTATTGTGTGTTTGATTATCAGATTTGATTTGTAAGCACTTGTGCTTTGTTTATGATTCAAGTAATCATAGCATATCCTTATGTGTTTTTGTGTGCATTTGATTCTATATTTGTTACAAACCAAAACACAAGGATTCCACATTCATGTTTTGCGCAAAGCTGTGATATCCGGATCATTCCAACGGAACTGCACTACTATTATCTTTGATGCCAATAAACCAACAAAACCCTCTGATGAACAACGTTGCATTGTGATTTTAGAAAGAAAATAGAAAGAGATGTGTAGAAATGAATGTGTTACACTTCTATTTATAGTCCAAAACTTCCACCAGCCAGGTACAACCCTTCATGAATAGGTGCAATGGTTCTTAAATAATTATAAATAACTACCAAAACCGCCAAATTTATTAAACAAAATAAGTCAGGCATTAAATGACCCTCCATAGGCGTTGAACAACGCTGACACTCAATGGACTAGCGCTAAGATTGGTGCTAACCAACACAACCTCAATGTTGACAAACACCGGTTAATGTGCAAATAAGGGTCAAAGTCATAGCTTTTGAGTTGTTTAATGCTTAATCATGTATTGATAATTTAAGGTTATGTGTTGTATCTAATGTTCTCAATAATCAAACTGAATGAACATTATGTTTTTAGAAGGCTATCATGTGTAATGGATTTGAAAATGTTATTGGGCCTTCTCTTTGTGTTAAAAAAAAAAGTATGTTATATGGATATCACTTGTAATACACGTTATGTTTAATGAATGTTTAGGTCAATTGTTTTAATTTGATTCTAGTTGAGTTTTGGAAATAAATACCTAACAATTGATGCATAAGAATATTTAAGGTCCATATAAGCCATACTTATAACACATAGTATTGATTATATATCCACATATCATATATACAGAAAAGATACACAATTTGTGACCCAAATAGAGTAACAAACAAAAAACACATATGTATCCGAATACCGAAAGAGAACAAAGGATGTGCCATCTCACCCCAAGTATTTGCAGAGTTGATGTTCATTAGCCTTTCCTAACTTTTGTGAATCAAATTTTCTTCATGATTTCTTGTAACCACGATTTGTCTCATTTTTACTTGAATGAGATCTTGTTCAAACGTTGCAGCGGGGCTCGTACACTATTCTCGTTACCATTGCTTGCGATGTTGGAATTCCGTATCTTCAACATATCGAGAAATTCTATATATTTCTGCACTCTTTTTACCTGAAATTACATTTGAAACAATATAATATCAATTTTCATTCTAATGCTTATTGCATATGTGTGTAAATTCCCATAAAAAAACGTTATGATGTAAAAAAACTTTCACGTAAGCTTTGTAAACAATGTCATCACTTTCATTAAATTAAATAATAACCTTTTAGATGCATTGTCTATACAATGATCCATCCATTTTACATTAAAATTGCATCTAAACAAATAATATATTTCATTTGTGTGGGGAGCATGAAACCCACCAACATTTATCGATGGCCATCAAGGTCCCACACGAGTGCTATAATATATCACAATGTAGGATATTCGCACCCATAGTTTTTTTAATTTGATAAACACCAAAATTCAATATTGACCATAAGTATAAGTTATATATATATATATATATATATATAGGGGAAGGTTAATTTGAGAACACCTATATTTCGTGTGAACCGTGAGAACGGCATCTAAAACCATTCAAATTCAAATTTTCCTTTTACATTTATCTTTATTACTAAAATACAATCCCAAAAACACAATTTACGCGTAAAAATTCAAACGTATATGAAAATAAATTGTTTTTACACATGTGTAAATTTACTGTTTATACATGTGTAAACTGTTTCATTTACACATGTGTAAAAAGTTAATTTGAAAGTGTTTTTGCAAGAAAAGATAAATTATTTGGAAAGAAAATTCATTTATTAATGTTGTGTTTTGATTATAATGAGGTTTGTATTAAAAAAATTTGATTTTGATTGATTTTTTTTACTTGTTCTCACGGTTCTCACAATATTTAACGTTCTCAAGATAACCCTCCCCTATATATATATATATATATATATATATATATATATATATATATACACACACTACTTTTTTAGTGTTTTGTGTTTGTCTACTTATTTTATAAATATAGTGTGCGTTTGTTTTTTCGAGCCGGGGGTCTCTCTAGAAGCAGCATCTCTATCTCTAAAGATAGGGGTAAGGTTTGCCTACATCTTACGCTCCTCAGACCCTACTAGTAGCGTCGCTATTTGTGAGATTTCCTGGGCACAGTTGTTGTTGTATATATCATAAGTACAAGTTATGTTTGGGATCTCAAACGAAGTCTACAACTTCAAAATAATTGATATTTAAGTGATCCAAATGTACCTGCATTCTCCTATGCAACTTAACATCACCTTCTGCCACAATTCCATCTAGTTTGATCAATTGGGACATCAACAACTCGATCAAATTCAACAAGGCTTTTTCCATCACTTTCTTTCCACCATAGATCTCTATTTCCAAATTACCAACCTATATACAAGTTTTTTTGGTTTATAAAGATGTCAAAACTTAATTGATAAATCATAAGACTCGAGTTGTCAAGCGTTAAAGAAAAAACAAAAGTGTGTACCTGTTTAACCAGCTTATCGATTTCTGAGCTGATCTCGAGTAACTGCGTGCTAGCTTTGTCAGTTTTTGCAACTTTAATATTCTCGAGAAGTCTTTTTTCTTGATTTGGTATATCAATAAACAGTAACATTCTTGACCCGTCTGTGACTCCTGCTACATCCAAGTATGTTGTGGAATCTCTTTCTTTGTCTTTATATACTAGTTTTTGATCTAAAGGGTTCAATCCGGTTCGCCCTGCTAACATTTTCTTCAACTCTCCTGTGTGTCGATGTTCAAATTTCCGTTTAACAAACCATATACAATTAACGAATTGGATTTTAATAATCTAAACAATGATTCATTTGATGATTCGACCCACGGCACTCACATTTTTCACTTATGTTGCCATAGGTAACGCCACTCAAATGAATCAAGTAGCTCCCAACTTTCAATTGTATTAATCATAACAATTTGTAACATTCTGTTAGGAACAAAAATCACTCAATGGTTTATAAAAGGAAATAAACTTACATGTGTGTTGGATTGAGATTTCTCTTGTTAACGAAACTTAAAAATAGATATGTGATTACTAAAATTACTAGTTTTTTTTTAGAATTAACATAATTACTAGTATGACTTATTACGGGTCTATTTGTCAAAGTTTTATTATTAAAATATAATCACGAGTCCTTCATGGGTAGCTCAGTTGGTGAATGGATCAGGGATCCCTCTTGGGGGTCTCGGGTTCGATTTCCACGAGTGACATAATGAGAAATGATGGATGACTCCTGGCCTATGGTCACGAGTTCAAGTCCTGATCTCGCCTGGGTTTAACCAATCCTTCACCGTCGTGCCTACGGGCGGTTGAGGGGTCGGATTTTCCCGCTTTCGGGAACTGCATGGGCGGGCATGACTACGCCAGCCGCCCGAGGTACGTATGGGCCCTCCATTGGGTTGGTCGTGGGGGTCTGTCCATAATGTGGGGACTCCCCTGGATAGTCAGACAGAAATGTTTGTTTCTCGTTTAAAACAAAAATAATAACTAACCTTTCACAATTCTACACACCTTTCAATATATAGTAAGATGCATTGTCACCATTATCATGCACAAAGAATTGAAATATATAAATAAACATAGTTTAATTGTAACATACCAAAAGTTGCTCGAGATTTAATATGGACTTCGTGATAGGATGCACCATATTTGACTTTAACTTTAATGGTAGGAACTATGTTTTGACTTTGTTGAACATCTGAATTCCTCTTTTGCACCAACATTCCACATGGCCTAAGATCCCAAGCAGCCATACCCACATCCCTACCACCACCACCAGTGACCGAACCACGGTCTGTCGCCCGAATGGTTCCAAGATTTCTTGACTTCACACCTAGCATCCTTCTTGAAGATTCAAGTCAAATTGCAACACTAGTTATATATGAAATGTTCAGTGCAACCACAGTTGGAAAATGTAAAAAAGAAGGATTTTTGAAAAGTGTTCATGAAGTTTTTGGAAACTTAACGTTGAGGAAAACCATGAATGAAGAAAGAATCAAGATTCTGACACACTTTAAAGAGAAACACTCTTGTTTTGTGTATAGCTAAAACCTATGAATTAACAAAGCAACCACAATCAAGTATTTTGTTTGGCTTGATTTGGTTTTGTTTGGAAGGAAAAGCATACAAATTTACACACTCAGAGTGTGTATTTATTTGTATATCTTGATGGAAAAGAAAAATAGAAATGTACGTATATATAAGAAGTGGGAAAGAATTAAAGGAATGGTCATGGAAGAAAGGGTGTCCACACTAACATGCATTTTATTTTATTTTATTTTTAAAAACTTATCTTTTTCAAGTAAAAAATAATATTTGATTTAAATATAGCTTGTTAAATATTTGATTATATTGTAATATCCTATGATAATAATATCATGTAGGTTGTCGAAAATTGATTATACAATAAAAAGTTAAATGATAAATGATAAATGATTCTTTTCATTGTTTTGAAAACCGGACCGGACCGGCCGGTCGGACCGGTCGGACCGGGCTCCGGGGCCTGGACCGGTCCGGTTCGGGTAGTCGGACCGTTTTTGCAGCGAACCGGGGTTGAACCGGTGAACCGGCCGGTCGGACCGGAAACCGGACCGGTCGGACCGGAAACCGGACCGGTCGGACCGGATTTTTTAATTTTTTTTTTAATTTTTTTTAATTTTTTTTTGTTTTTTGGGCCGGTTCGTCGAACCGGTCGAACCGGTCGGACCGGTTGAACCGGTGAACCGGCCGGGGGTCCGGTTCGACGTCCGGTCCGGTTCTGAAAACATTGATTCTTTTTCTTATATTTCGTACTTAAATTAATCACATTTTACACGTTTAGTGAGTTGCTTCATGACTTTAGAAAAGTGTGGTCAACTATTACAGAAAAAAAATAAGTATGTGAATTGTTCTAAACTTTTTGTATAATTAACAATTTGTGTTTTTTCGAACTATAAGAGACATATACTCTTTTTCTTTACCGGCATGATCCATGTGTTCATAAAGATTGAGCATATATTTATAAACTTTTTTATATGCATACCATTTAATAGAAATATAAGTGTATTGTTGGTATCATTATGTCTCAGTATTTATTAAATTTGTAGATGGTTGAACAATTAGCTTATATTTTATTTATTGATAAATTTTTTTGTTACATATATAACCAAATATTTTGTACCCTAAGAACCCAACCACATTCGACCATTTTATTTATGTTATTGTTATTTCATACCGTTTATATGCCTTAATTGCTTCATTAACAAACAACAAGAATTTGTATATACATTTTTTTAAAGAAAAAAAGAGAATAAGAAAACACAAAACCAACAAAGATTGAAAACGACAAGAAAAGGGAGCCAGCTATGTCCCTCACCTTCTATGTTTCCAATCACTGTATTTCTCCAAAATATATGGTTCAAAAATTAAATAACAAAGTGCAAACTACACTACTATGTTTATATGCTTGTACTTCTAAACGAGTTAAGTTTCTGTGCGTTACGATAGGATGTTATAAAAGCTAAAATAAAGTAGGTTTTAAACATTTATATGTTCTTGGGTAACTTACAATTTAACAACTGATTAAGTGATATATAATCGATTAATTTGATTTATTAACAAAGAATCTAGATTAAATTAGGAGGTGTAATTTGGAACAAACCGATCGAGAAATCCGAAAGACTTACGATGTGTGGGTTTGTATTGGGTTAGGTTTTAGAACTTGTGGGTGATAATGAAAGTAGCATAGATTTATATACTGTTACTCATAATTAAGATGAGATTAATACACAAACAATTACTTACACTACTTCTCTAAAATTCATATTCCTTATGTCCTGTATTTTGTCTTTTATTTTTTGAATGAAATACTAATTTGTTTACTGAGTATAAATTTTTTTAGCATATCGATACCAATTTTGTTTGAATGCGTGATTCGCCACTTAAATGAAAATAAATTGTTAAATTAGCAGCAGCAACAACAACAAGAGCAGCAACAACAGCCTGTTTCAACTTGGGGTAGTCACGCCTATTTTCATTCTCGTTCTTCCCATCATCCGTCTGTTTCAACTTGGGGCAGTCACGTCTAAAGTGCTTCGCTTGACCACTATTAAAACATCCCTACTTACCCTGAGGAGCAAGAGTAGCAGTCTAGGTCTGCTTCGGTTGAAGATTGACCCTACAATCCTTGGCCTGGTGACCGATCTTGTGATAGCGCTGGCAGCGAAACTTGTCACGGCTGCCAACATGATGAAACCCACATTCATTGCACTTATTGGCATGGGGTTCTTGTCAACATAACCACCCTATTTTTTATTGGACGAGCGGAGGCTAAACGAAGATCCCAAAGCTTCAAACTTTTTGAACCTTAATAGTAGGAGTAAGGTTCTTGCCCAAGTTATCCCATTTTCTTTTGTTATCGGGGGATTTTAGAGTTACACCCCTTGCAGGTAAAAACACCATCCTCCACCTTCTGATTAATCAACTTATATGCCAGGCGAATAGCCTCCTGGATAGTGGTTGGATCTGATACAGTCACCAACCCCCTAATCTCATGAACCAAACCAGCAATATAGTGCCCAATTAGCCTAACAATCGGCGTCAACAATCCTGGACACATAGTAGCTAACTCATGATTCTTGGTGGTATACTCCTCAATCTCTGAACCCGCCATTCGAAGGTTCAACAACTAAGTGACATCCGTCATCTTCACGTTTACCGGCTGCTGGAGGTCGAGCAGTCGATTCTTGGGCACGGCGCCCCGCAAGGGTGGTTGTCACACAGTTGTTCGCCGATAAAAAAAAACAATACCCTTAACCCAATAGCCTATGTAGCCCGCCTAAAACCTTTACACGGATCAACACAATTGGGTCGGGTATAATTTTGCTCAAAAATTAACAAGCAAATTTTGTATTCCAAATTAGTTATGTGAGGTAGAGTGCTAAAATGATTTTGTAAACTTTTTATTATAAGATTAGTAATATCTTGAGAAAACTGATGTTTAGAATATAAAGACAAAAGTTTGACAACCAATGACTAATATGCTCAGGATATCACTATAATAAAAGATCTTGAAATAATTATATCCTCGAGATGAAACGAAAAGAATAAAGGTAAGATATCAACAAAGGGCACGAGATATACGAGGAAAGCCCTTGATCAGTTTAGATCGTCGGCATAAAACCTCGGGAGCGGACAAAAGTCCTCTGCCTTGTTGTTTTTATTAAATATAAATAAGAAATACAACTTTGGAACCCAACGAACGATCGACTAAGTGTTACCATTGGTGAAGTGTAAGTAATTGAGAGCGTATGAGCAAAGAAAGTAGAGAGTTTCAAGTGTCTAATTTGATCGTTGATGGTCCCTTTATAGAAAGATAAAATAACTGGCATTCCGAGGATCCCGCCCAAAATTTACTCTATCTTCAGTTACATTTTGACTCAATCTTTACTTTTTACTGTCATAAACAGTCCTTCACACGTTTTCTTCCATTTATTTTCGCTCTTGTTAACCATACCAAATCAACATATCTGTTGGGAGTTACTTTACCATTATTTTCGCTCTTGTTGCTCAATGGGTATCAACTAACTTCCTAAATAGGTGCTTGACCGAGTCCTTCATGTTTATGTTGAATCAACCCTACAAAAGTATAATAATTCGACAAAAACAATTAGTAGCATTTAGGATACTCATAATATATTATTCTATTGTATCCTAAACATGACAACATAATAGATATCCTTAGGATGTATCTTTAGATATTTCAACAGAATACATCTTCAGATTATTTAACACCAACAATTATCCCCAAAATTATAACGTTAACATTCTAGAGATAACGATAGAATTTTCAAAGACTCCACTCGAGTGCTGACGTTTCATCCTCTGTATGTCGCAGATTATAATGCCTTTAAAAGTTCAACTTGATCACCATCAATATACGTTTTCTTCTCTTCTTCTTCTTTCTTCCATCTGCAAATTGATTAGTTAATCTCGACCAACAAGCGTACATTTTCACCCACTGCTACTGAAATCCCTAAAGATTTTCAAGCGCGGCGCTTGCTGGACTATTATGAGAATAAAGTATGTACATTCATAGATAGAAATATTGTAATCCTACAAATATCAGTCAGAGATAGAGATATTGCAATACTAACTTAACCTCCCTTCATAGGCAAAAAGGCTTCTTTCTTCAACCTGGATGACAATGATAGTTTGAAAACTACAGGCCCGATAAGACACCCTTTGTTACCATTTCTAAGAGGTCAAGTCCTCCAACGAAGTCAAAACCTGCTATCTCTAAAAAGAGGAAGAATTCCATTCCACCTATTGTTGAGCCAACCCCTTTTAAGAATATGGGCTTTCATGATGATAAACATATGCAAATTGTGTATTATGTGGTGTGATGTGTTGTTCAATGATTTGTTGTTGTATCTATGATAGAAACATGATATAGGATTGTTATTGATGCTAGATTATTGTTGATTAGGTTTAGGATTGGATAAATGATGATATTATGGGTATTTGGGGGTTTTAACGAATCTAGAGTTGATGCATGATATTTATGATCAATAGAACTAATAGGGAGAGATCGAACACTCGACAAACTGCGCATTTTAAGTTGAATACGGATCGATTTCAAAAGTTTCCAAATTAGGTAAATTATTCATGCATGAAAGTGATGTTTCCATAATCTTTACCATTTTAGGAAAGGGCTGAAATGGACGTATTATTGGGGGAAATCGGTGGGGTTTTGTAGGGATAAGTTATTCATGCTTGACTGCTGTGTTTGATGATGTTTCGAGTCGATTTGAATGTGTTTGAAGCGTTTTTAGGAAAATTGCACAACAGGGGCGAACCTGGACTCCTTCGACCGATCGAAGGTGCGAAGGAGAGAGTCCAGGGTCGAACCTGGGTTATTTTTGGGCGAACGTGATAAAACGGGCGAAGGAAACATCAAACGGTCGAACGAAATACAAAACGGGCGAAGGAGATTAAAAACGGGCGAAGGAGACTTAAACTGACTGGTTCGACCGTTCTGATGCAGAAATGAGATTTTTAATACAAACTAAGTGTTTTATGCTTGAACCTTGTGTGTAATCTATGTGTACTTGATTAGTTACGGTAATGGGTCACCAACGGGATGTCGGGTCGGTCTAGTGTGTCGGTTAAACATTTAAACACGTTTTAAAACGTACTTGGTTACGATCTGGACAATTGGGGACTAGATAACCTTATGGTTATTAGTCGGAACACTTATGTGAACATTTTGATAGATCTCCGGTAGAGGGATTATCAAGGTCTTAACATCTTTACTTGTAACCGAAGAACGCTATTTAAGGTGAGTTCACGGCCCCACTTTTACTGCTTTAACTTTTGGGGGAGAAAACATGCACTAAACTATTTTGGTAACATATGTCATACTATGGTTTTTAACTTTGTATTGCTATATGATCTTTGGAAGTCCCAGGGGAAACCATGAATGTGCGGGGATGCACAACAGGGGAAATGTGGATAGATCTATTGGGCGTGACCTGCCCCACTCGTCGGCTTGGAGGGCCGGGCGGGTGCATGTTGTCTCGAACAGGAACATTGGTATCATGCTGAACATACGGGCTGCTTAAACATGCTAAACATTGCTAAACGTGTCTATTAATGGTTTCCAATCGTAGTAGTAATAAAACATACGCCTAGCTAGCGTACTTGGTAACATTGATATAGTATGGACATGGTAACGTTTTGGTAACATATTGAACAAACCTGTGAACTCACCAGCATTATATGTTGACATCTTTTTGGCATGTTTTTCTCAGGTCGCTAAGGTAGCAACAAATGGAACTAGGCGCACGGGTCTGCATTGGCGTCTAGGCTTAGTTGCACGTTTTGAAATAAAAGTGTTTGAATACTTTGGAATACTATTGTAGCTGATTAAATTCTGCTTTAATGCTTCCGCTTATAAAATCGTTGTTTATGGTTTTTACGTTTTTCATATAGAGTTGTTTATTGTGATCGTTGACTTGGATCCTGGTTTGTCATGCGCCTCGCGGTAAAACCCCGCAAGTGGAAGTTGAGGATGTGACATTTTCATCTAATCTTTGACCACCGTGAACATAGAGAGGATCTCATCATTTGAAACTAGAATGGGAGATCTCATAATGGATGTCCCCATTACATATCTAGAGTTATTTTGAGGAATACTATTGGTGTCAGACTCCTCATTCCTTCTTAGGAATGCAGGAGGAGGTGGTAGAGACACATTAGCAGCAGAGGCGGATGAAGGCATCGTAGAAGATACAGATTTTGGGTTGGAATCCATAGTTGTCAAGATTTTCAAAATGAATGGATTGATAAAAATTTGTTAACAAAGAATAGCACCACTTGCCCCACGGTGGGTGTCAAATTGTTTTTGTCAAAAATTAACAAGCAAATTTTGTATTCCAAATTAGTTATGTGAGGTAGAGTGCTAAAATGGTTTTGTAAACTTGTTATAATAAAATTAGTAATATCTTGAGAAAACTAATGTTTAGAATATAAAGACAAAAGTTTGACAACCAATGACTGATATGCTCAGGATATCACTATAATAACAGATCTTGAAATAATTATATCTTTGAGATGCAACGAATAAGAATAATGGTAAGATAGCAATAAAGAGCACGAGATATACGAGGAAAACCCTTGATCAATTTAGATCGCCGGCATAAAACCTCGAGAGCGAACGAAAATCCCCTGCCTTGTTTTTATTAAATATAAATAAGAAATACAACTTTGGAAACTGATGAACGATCGACTAAATGTTACAATTGGTGAAGTGTAAATAATTGAGAGTGTGTGGGCAGAGAAAGTAGAGAGTGTCAAGTGTCTAATTTGATCGTTGATGGTCCGTTTTATAGAAAGATAAAATAACTGCCATTCCTAGGATCCCGCATGAAATATACTCCATCTTCAATTACATTTTGACTCAATCTTTACTTCTGACCATTATAAACAGTCCTTTACATGTTTTCTTCCATTATTTTCGCTCTTGTTGACCAGACCAAGTCAATATAGCTGTTGGGAGTTACATTACACGTTGTTAGTAGCTCAACGGGTATCAACTAACTTCCTAAATAGGTGCTTGACCTAGTCCTTCGTGTTTATGTTGAATAAACCCTGCAAAAGTATAATAACTAGATTAAAAGAATTAATATCATTCAGGATAATCGTAATATATTATTATGTTGTATCCTGAACATGACAACATAATAGATATCCATCCTCATGATGTATCTTCAGATATTTCAACTAAATACATCTTCAGAATATTCAGCACCAACAAGTATGACCCATGCTTACCAAATCATTTCCAAAATCAAAAGTTTCCTAGATGGCCAAAATTTGTTTCCATGTCATATTTTGGTCACATGCGCGTTTGAACACGTGATTAACAAGTTAATTGACCAATTTTTAACCGGATTAATAAGTTTCCTTAGCAAAGATTCAATTCAATATATATAGTCATTTTGTCAAATTAAATCAATAAATATGTACCCACATCCTAGTCGACCCATTCTGTGCAAGAACATACTAAAAACACCTACTAAAACGATCCTAATTCGAAGAATTATCATTCAAGTTGCAAGACTTATTTCATCCATTTAACCATCAATTCTTCAAAGTTAGACCAATTATTATATATGATTAGAATCGGTTTCGGTTTGGTCTGTAGATAAATAGTCCTCTAATTTTGTTTATTGTCGTAGCCTCATGATCGAGTTCGAAATATAGTTGAATAGGATCGAGGGTTGGGGTTGATAATTGTGAAATGGGAACTTGGTTGATTTTGTCGCGATGTTTTATATTATTCAAATCAGTTTAAAACACAAATGGATGCGTAGCTCAGTTGGTATAACTCTAGTATGTTAAGATCAAATCCGGATTTGACCCGGGTTCGATCCTCACATGTGCATTTTTTATTATATCATTCAATTGTTCTATTTATATAAATATTCAATAATTATTTAAAATACTTTTAGGACTTCAAAAATCCTATAAATTTGACATAATCTTAAGTCCATCATAAATTTTATTATTTGAAAGCCTAGTGAACGATCAAGAAAAACTGTTGTATACACGACATGACAAGAACTCTGGTCGTGGAAGGCGATTTAGGAACTATGGACAAGGTTCAACTCATCACAAAGGAAGTGGCGTGAAAAGTTTAGACAAGAAGATAGAAGATGAAGCATCTCGTGTGATGATTACAGGAATAAAGATGAAGGTTGTGATAGGAGGAATAGAAACCCGAGAGATCAGAACCATTCCAGAAGAGATATGAGAGAAGTAGAATGTCATAACTACCATGAGTTTGGATATTATGCAAGAAATTGTCCTCAAGAAAAACAAGCACAAGAGGAGTCAAACTTTGTGCACAAAGACGATGAACCAGCAGTGCTAATGTCAATACGAGACTATTGCTTGGGTCATAAAAAGGTTTCCTTAGATAAGGAGGAAAAGGAATCTAGCAGTTATTAGTCTTCATTATCAAAGTACTTTGGCCATGAAGAACCAGAATGGATAGGATTAGTCACTGAAAGTAGTCACGTTCCAAAAAAAAAAAGATCAAAACCAGAGAAAGACATGAAGAAAGAATTAGAGTCTTGGAAGTTAGATACGCTTCATGACTTTGAATCAAATAAAGAAGAACTCGAGACCAAGTTTAAGGAAAAAGGAAATATGGTTTGAAAGACAGATGCGTGAAAAGGAGAAGTCATTTGTAGACAAGATAAATAGGGAATTTGAAATACTGAAGTCAGAAAGATCAAAGTTAGAGAAAGAAAAGCGATACAAAGGAAGTGGACATGTGTCATCCAATAATGTCTTATCACCAAATAGTAAAATTATCAGAGATGCTAAATCGGGTTGCAAGAAGAGGAAACAAGAAGTTGTTCGTGACTTACAATCCAAAGATTGAACCCTTAAATCAAAAGAAGATTGTGTACAGGTTAAAGGTGGTGACATTTAAAGAAAGTATGAAGGCAAAGATCGTGCCACAAGTCAAGAAGATATGGATCAAGATGAGAATCAAGTTACGGGCAGAAAACCGAAGTTCAGAGACATGAAGTTGCAAGAGCACGAAGATGTTGAAGGCATGGGTTACGAAATTAGGGGGGGAGATGTTGGAATATAATTCCTTAATCCATGTTGGTCAAAGTTAGTGAGTCAATAATGTAAATAGTATGAAGCCAAGTTTAGAGTCACTTATGTATATATGTGAAGTTAGGGTATTAAGTGTCAAGTTTAGAAGTTGGTAACCGCTTCCACAAAAGTAGGAGATGCAATGTATCTAGAAGAAATGTTAATTGGGAGGTTATACCAAAACAAGGGACGTGTTGACTTATCAAGAGAACACGTCGATTCAACATCAAGGGCTTCAAGAGACACGCCTTTTCGTCAATGACCAAGATCAAATCAAGCAAGAGACGCGACTATTCGTGAAGGGTTGCGATGGTTAGAAGGTGTCTTTTAGTATTATAAATAGGGTTGAGTAGTTTCATTTGTAATTATTCACAATCATTAATATAATTTCAAGTATAGATCATTAGTGTTCAATTGTTGTGTTTCCATCATTAAGGATTTTGGGCAACATTCTACTACTGGTCTTTCTTTGTATCTACAATTAATTATGGTTATTTAATGATATCGAAATTTGGTTTTAATACGTGATTATGTTCACCATATGATGCACACTACGTCCTTCACGGGGTGGCTTAGTTGATGAATGGATCGGGGATTCCTCTTGGGGTCTTATAATGAGAAATAATGGATGACTCCTGGCCTATGGTCATGAGTTCAAGTCCTGAACTCGCCCGGGTTTTACCAATCCGTCACCGTCGTGCCTACGGACGGGTGAGGGGTTGGGTTTTCACCGGTTCCAGGAACTACATGGGCAGGCCTCACTACGCCAGCCGCCCGAGGTATGTATGGGCTCTCCATTGGGTTGGTCGTGAGGTCTGTCCATAGTGTGGGGCTTCCCTAGGTAGTCGGGCAGAAATGTTTGTTAGCCGTTAAAAAAAATATATGATGCACGCTACTACACAGAAACCACCACCCCCCAACCACAACACACACAAGAAATGACAAATATACACAAAGATTGAATTTTAAACAATTATATAAAAAAAATCATAATTTGCTAGATATTAAATAAGTCCATTCAGAATGTGTTATTTTCTTTTGTAACTTGTATTCACAGTCATTACTCATCCTCCGATTTTCTCCTAGATATTAAATGGAAGGTAAAAAAAGGGTTTCAACTAACTATATCGTATAAAGTAGCACATCAACGACTGACCTAGCCAGGTCATTTGATGATGAGTTTATATATATATTCATCCACTCACGTCAATTTGTACACCTAAACATCCCATGTTTTTTGCTTTGGCTTTTGTGAACCGGCCCATAATAGCCACAACACTAATGCATGTCATGTTGCTATGTGAGACCCCTTGGGTTTTTTCAATATTTACGTACATATCATAACCTCCATACTGGTATTCTTTGTCCTTAGCACATCCTTCCAAAAGTTTACAAAAACGAAATTTTAATAATTTTGGGTTTGATATGTTTTCATGTTGTTATTCATTGTCCTTAGCAAATCTATCATGCTCAAGCCAGTATAGTATTTCGAATATGTGTAAGTTAAGTAGCAAAGAATATCAGTGCATGTGCATGTTATGTATTAAGGAAATATGAGTCCTATACCAAGGGTGAAATATCCTTTATATAGGGAATATGTGAGCTATGGTTTTGATGGACCTCCATTAGAGGACCTATTATTAGTGGAGGGGAGAGAATTATAGTCCTATACCATTAGGAGTGCCAACACTTGTTGAGCATGGTTAGAGGTGAACAAATCGGGTTTTTTGGTGGAACTGGTTCCGGTTTCAAACTGATCCGTTACAGTGCCGGTTCCGTCCGGAACGGGTTTCAATTTCGGTTCCGCCCCCGGTTTCATCGGTTGCAAAGATCGGTTTTTTTGGGTTTCGGAATCGGTTCTTGCGCGCACAATTAAAAAAAATAAGCTGATGAGAAAAAAATAAACATAAAATTACGACTTTTATTATTATTTTTTTAGGATTTTGAAACAAGAAACATGAAAATGAAATGAAAAAAAAAAAGACAATTTCAAACAATACAATGATATTATTTTTTATTAATCTTCGTCCGAACTACTCATGCGTTGTATCGCCGCATCGTATGCGAGTTCTTCCTCCAATAGGGGTTCACTTAGTCCCTCTTCCACCTCTTCATTGTGTATTCGTTCTTCAATTTCCGTTTGGTCTTCAAGTGATGTCAAATGTTGTACTCAATCCACCGTGTCCAAGTGATCTTTTAAACATATGTACATCTCCAACGACATGGGATTTAGTTTTGTTCTTCGTATCGATAACACCCTGCCACTAATAGAAAAAGCCGATTCTGAAACTACCGTAAAAGCTTGGACACTTAGTAGATCACGGGCTATAGCGGAAAGGATAGGAAATTCGGATTGCTTTTCTTTCCACCAAGACAATATATCAAAGTTTTCAAATTCGCTTCCCGACATTGTCACAGTAAAATTTGTGCCTTTATACCTTGCAAACTCGCTATTTGGGGCTTCACCCCTTTGTCTTTTAGCCGTTTGGTTTTTCACAATATTAAACAAATTAATTTTAAGGTTACCTCGGCTCGAGCTACCCCGACTTCCTTCCCTTTCCATTGATCCAATGTTCGTTTGTGTAAAGCCAAACTTATTTCATCGATTACAGTATGAACCCCCGTAACATTTAAGCATAGGTTTAAAGCTAAGGCATACATAAAAACGTGTGGTATTTCTTCAAAATATTTAGGAATTTTTCAGCCATTGGGGGTATCACTTGCTCAAACAATTCATTTTTTTCTTCAAAGTCATATATTGTTTGACACATTAAATATAATTCTTGCATCGTTTCCGAACTAGTTGGATAATAAACTCCAATAATTTTGTAGTTGCGTTTTTAAAAAACCTCAAAAAATTCCATAAGTTGTTTTATACAAACCCAACCCCCATCGGGAAACGGTGTAACTCGATTACGCCTAGCAAGCCAATTATGAAACTATTTTAAAGTTTCTTTTTGTTTCAAAGCGCTTTCGAACATTATAAATGTCGAATTCCACCTAGTCGGCACGTCCCAATTCGTACCTAAGAAGGGACGGTTCATATCTATACAATGCATTTTATATTTTCTATGTCGTTGTTTACCCGATTTAAAAACGTCATGTAACATTATTCTAAAAGCTTGTTTGAATGTTTCAACAAGGGGAACTCCAAGCCCATCTTGCACAACTATGTTAATAATGTGTGCAACACACCGTGTATGGAAAAAATCCCGTCGCAAATCGGGTTATATTTTAATTTTAATTTTAATTTTTCCACGGTGACATTATTGTTTGACACGTTGTCGAACGACATTGAAAAATTTTTGTTTTCTAACTTGAAAGTTTGTATTACATGGTTTAAAACAAAAAAATATATATATATTTTCGCCGGTGTGTGGATACTCGAAACATTCAAACGCAATCGTACGTTTCATCATTTGCTACGTCACGGGATCTATCCAATGAGCGGTGACGCAAAGCTACGATTCGATCTGGTAAACCGTGAGGAGCCGACCAAACATCGATGGTTAAGCACACACCAGTTTGTAAGTTTTCAAACAAATACAATTAAATCTTTTCTTACTTATTTCCGTAACTTCATACAATGACGTTTTAAAGTAATACGACTTACGTGTTTGTAACTAGGGCTGTTCACGAGCCGAGCCGAACTGAGCGGACCTTTGCTCGTGCTTGGCTCATTTACAAACCGAACCGAGCCAATCGGCTCATTTACAACCGAGCCGGAAACTGAGCGAGCGACGAGCGGCTAGTTTTTTCGGATAACCATAAATTTAGGATGTTTCCTTTAATGTTCTCATTGCCTAGTGATGACCGAGGTTCGACCGTCCAACGATGACACTATGTCTGTGGTCCGGTTGTACAAGAATGAGGCTTGGGTTGAGGCCAGTGAGACGATGAGCATACTACAAAAAACGACTGTTGCATTGTGGTGTAAGTTGATAATGGGAGACGATTGATGGATGGCAACTAATGGGAATAGGAAGTCAAGCATGTTTTTTAACGACTTAGGTTTTACAATTAGATCGACTTACTGTTAAGTTATCATTGGGTTGACTAGGCTAGTTACTATAAATATAATTGTATATATGCATATATTGAGTCAAACTCAATAGAGTGGTATGTATAAAACTATAAATCTAAACGCAATTAGTGTGTATATATACATATAATTATATATATAATAAATTAATAAAAATTATATCGAGTCGAACTGAGTCGAGCGGACTTTTGCTCGTGGTTGGCTCATTTACATCCAAGCAGAAAATCAAGCGAGTGTTTTCCGAGCAAATTTGAAGCGATCGGCGAGCGCCGAGCGATTTAAACAGCCCTACTTGTAACAAGGTTGGAGCGTGTCCCGAATCAATCTTGTCAATGCGGGATTGTCGAAGTGGTTGAACAGCAAACCTTGTTGAATCACAAACTTCACCATTCGGTCTTAAACCTTGTTCATAAAGAAAAATCCCACATTGAGTATCAAGTTGCGTTAGACCACTCACCTCGATCGGATTATCTTTAACTAGCTTGCAATACTTGGCATTATGTTTTCTCAAAGTGGAGTTTGCGTTTGGTTGGAGAGTAGTACCACACTTTCTACAACGTGCCTTTTTTTCGCCATTCGACATAAGACACAAGTCGAAATAACCATTTTCTACACCAAAAAGTTCAATGTTTCATGTCGTCATGAGAAGTTGAACAATGGTAGGCTCGTTTTTGGAACCGGTTTGGGATGTGTTTGAAGACGAAGCCATGAAATGATGTAGTATAAGCAAAGCGAACACAAAGGCAGGTGTATACGATAGCGGGTTTTACGTTTTCGGTTTGTTTTTGTTTTTTGTTTTTTGTTTTTTTTTTTTTTTTTTGCGTTTTTGAGTGTTGTGATCAACCAAAACATCCAAAACCTATTTATACTAAACAAGGGTGGCAAAATGGTGATTTTCTATGAAAAAAACGGCTATAATCGACCCTAACAGTCAAAAAATCGAAAATGTAGCTCTCCAATGGTGTCGGAACCAGTTTTTGGGACCGGTTCGTGGGATCGGGGTCGGTTCTAGAACTAGTTCGGGCCTGTTTTTTTGCCAAATGGAGGGACCGGTGTGGAACCTATGGGTCGAAATAGGAACCAGGACCGGTTCTTGAATTATCGGGCCGGAATCGGGACCGGTTCAGGCTGGTTCTACCAGTTCCGGTTCTAGAACCGAGTTTTTTGTTCACTTCTAAGCATGGTGTCGTTAAGAAATGAAGAAAAGTAACCTTATTCAAGTGCATGAGGTGTAAATGGAATACACACTAAATAACAAAAGAGGTAAAAAGACAAAAATGATAAGTTATTTGGTTCATCACCAAAGCAAGGAAAAACACTAAAATATTTAAAACATGTATATTAGGAACGTTAAAGCAGAAAGATTAAATATACCTATCAGCAAAGCAAAGGGTGTAAAAGTAAAACACAGTATAAAAGCCCTTGGGCTATAGCTCAAGTGGTAGAGACCAAAGGTCTCTTGGTGATAAGTCCAGGTTCGATCCTGGCAAAGGTGATAATTAGCGGGGAAAATTTGCTGTTCAAAAAAAAATAAAAAAACACAGTATAAAAAAAAGAAAAAAATGGAGGTTGCCATGTGATAGCCTCTGGTTGGCCATAGTAGATAGTGAGTGTCAACCCTTTGTCGTTATATAATATAGCATAAAAATGTAAGTGAAAAGTTCTTCTCAATAGTCTATTTTGCCTAAGTAGCTAAAGATAATTTTTGTTTTTGGATAGACTTCGGCTCAAACCAAATGCAACTACACTCATTCCAACGCATTGAAATCGGCCTGTCAAACCCTAAAATTAACCTTAAACTAAACCCCAAAAGATAAACTCTAAAGGTTAAACCGTAAATGCTAAACCTTAAATCCCTAAAACTAAACCCTACATCTAAACACTAAAGCTAAAGCTAAAGCTAAAGCCTAAAACTAACTCTCAATCATATCCCTAAAGTTAAAATGGTAGAGTTTGACGAGGCGGTTCCAACGCATCTGAAACGAGTTCAATCTATGTTCATTTAAGTCGTTTATTGATAAATTACAAATCATTTTTAGTCTGTCTAGGAAAAATAAACTTTGTATTTGACACTTTGATTCCATAGAGTGTCATTAGGCTACAAAGTGTAAGAGAGGGAAAAAAAATATGGTTGATATCATCAAGGTGTTATATCATCATACTAGCTTATACCCCGGGAGCGTCCCGGGTTGAGAAATCTAAGTAAAATGAATAAAATTAGAAGTATCTAAAAGCATGTTTGGGATTGAGTTTAGAAACAACTTATTGACTTATTAACTTTTTGAAAAAACCAATAAATCAATAAGTCATTTTAAAAAACCAGGATTTGGTGCTTTTCCAAATGACTTATTGACTTATTGGCTTTTCCAAAAAGCTAATAAGTCAATAAGTCATTTTTCAACTCAATCCCAAACACCCCCTAAACTATAAAAATGACATCTATATAGCAATATCCTGTTGGAGAGCGTCCCGGGTTGAAATATCTAATATGACATAATAAAATATCTAATATGATAACATAATTAATGACTTGCCAATATATGATTATGATTATGATTATTATTATTATTATTATTATTATTATTATTATTATTATTATTATTATTATTATAAACAAATCTCTGCCATAAGTTATCATATTCTTATATAAAAAAAGGTAATTGGGCCGGGTATCACCTAATCCCAGGCCCGAACCAAACCCACAATTTTTTTTAAACGAATTCCAAACCTGACACAATACCTGTCGGGTTACAAAAAATAGTCGTTTTTTTTTCTCCGTTTTTTATATAGCACTATGGTACTTGTTGGAAAGATAATAAAACGCTCGTTAATTTGGTGTAATTTTTTTCTTTAAAAAATCTCGTATATGAAAGATATTAAAGTTTAAAAGTTATGAGAGGAAACATGGGAGAGAAAATAATAAAGTTTTAATATTTAAATTTAGTAGATTAGGTATTTAATAGATTATGTTAAATAATATTTAAACCATATTTATTTCTTTTTTTAATTGGTCTAGAGTTGCCACATCACATCCTATGTGGCATCTCTCAAAAGAGAGATTGCATAATATTATGACATGTCATCAAAATGGCTTTGGTTTATTATATGTATAGATTTTTCACACAACAAAATAGGACGAAGTTATTAAATTGGTATGATATTTTAAGTTCTTACTTTTTTTAAAATGTTTATAACTTTTTAACAAACATTAATATTAAACATTTTAATCTAGTCTCTTTAATTAGAGTTTACCCTTGTTATAGATTTTTTTTTTTCTTTTAATCAACGTAAAAAAATCAATGTGTTGTACGTATAACATGTGTAGTTATATGTATATGCGTAATTATAAAAAATCGGTTGTGTAGCTACCATGTATATTACGTAACCTATCTATATAAGTTGTGCAATTATCTATATATAAGTTGCATAATTACATAATTTTGTGCTTATTTATGGCACAGGCAAATTTAAGAAACGTCCAGGGAGATATGTCACGTTAATGTTAATAGTCATTTGTACAATAAGTATGATGTATAATAATTAATAGAAATTGAAATGGAGGGGTATGATTGATAACCTAAAATGGTGACAATTGAAGAGGAAGAATAAAAGGAAGAACCATAAATTGAGTAACAAGGAACACCACATGTGGGTTTACTGTTTACACTTATTCCAGGCTTTATTACTCTATGGGACCGTATACCACTTTACAGTAGAACAAGAATGAGACCTATATAAAACACAATAATTGCTTAATTACAAGAAGAGTTGCTCTTACCCGTACCAGAAGAACCTGAACCCAACCACGAATTAACTTCTTTTATAGTCCATATTGCTTTTGCATATTCTGGTTTAATGGGAAAAAATCGGTGCAAATAAGGGTATGCAATTATTACACGACGTAAATCTACTATGAAGTTCGTTAGGGTTTGAGTTTAGTCTACACATGTCCAGGTTGAATAAGCAAACATATTTTGCTAAACAAGTCATTTCTGAGTTGATTGACGGGTTTGTTGGTCAACTCATTGAATCTCATTTTTCACTACAAGGAAGTGGACTTTTAGCGGCGACGCCTGTTGCCGCTAAAGGTATACCTTTAGCGGCGGCACGACCTTTAGTGGCGACGGTTGCCACTAATGGTCTTGCTATCTTTTGTCTGTCGCTATTGCTCCTGTTGCCGCTAAAGGTGTCGCCGCTAAAACTATTTATCTACGTGGCATTATCTTTTAACTTTATTTTTTTTTTTTGCCACGTGGCAGATTACTGTGTAATCTGGGGGCGACGCGTCGCCGCTAAAGGTCTTTTTTTTTATTTGTTTACTCCGCACACGCATAACCAAACTAAATAATAACAAAAATAATAAACCAACATCTACATATATATAAATAAACATAACAAAGTTAAACCAACATTCGTCAAAACATATCAAACAAAATAAACTAACATACCAACCTAATATTTGATTCAAGTATACACTATCAAAACTAAACAAACATACCAAAGCTGCCTAAAAGTCTTCGTCTTGGTCTTCGTCTTCATCGTCGTGATCGTGATCGCCACTATTACCACTTCTGCCTTGATTTCCAAGCCTTTGTTGGACCAATTGATTAGCCATTTGGAGCAATTGCGTTTGGAATTGAGGAGTCGCTATGATATCATTAAGGTGCTCCTACAAAACATATTTATACCAAATGGGTCAACTATTAACAAATAACTACAAATATATACCAAATGTGTCAAATATCCTATTTACTAAACATATTTATACCAAATGGGTCAAATATCCTATTTACTAAACATATTTATACCAAATGGGTTAAATATCCTATTTACTAAACATATTTATACCAAATGAGTCAACTATCAACATTTAAACTACAAATATATACCAAATTGGTCAAATATCCTATTTACTAAACATATTTATACCAAATGGGTCAAATATTCTATTTACTAAACATATTTATACCAAACGGGTCAACTATCAACATTTAAACTACAAATATATACCAAATGGGTCAAATATCCTATTTACTAAACATATTTATACCAAATGGGTCAAATATCCTATTTACTAAACATATTTATACCAAATGGGTCAACTATCAACATTTAAACTACAAATATATACCAAATGAGTCAAATATCCTATTTACTAAACATATTTATACCAAATGGGTCAACTATCAACATTTAAACTACAAATATATACCAAATGGGTCAAATATCCTATTTACTAAACATATTTATACCAAATGGGTCAACTATGAACAAGTAACTACAAATATATACCAAATGGGTCAAATATTCTATTTACTAAACATATTTATACCAAACGGGTCAAATACTAACATTTAAACTACAAAAAGATACCTGTGTAAACATCGTTTCCATAGGTGTAACTTGAGGAAGGCTTTCTTTCGGAAAAGGCATATGCCCAATCCCGATAGCATGTGTGCGACGACTACCCAACACCTCTTTAAATATAGAAACCTTCAAACACCCCAAATAATATTAGTTTTAACCTACTTTAAACCCAACAAACAATCTCAAAAACATGAAAACTAAACACGCACATAAACAAATATATGCCAACCTGATCCACCTGTTCGGAGCTGCCTGCTTCTCCTCCTTCTTCTTCGGCGATCCGTTGACGTTCAGACTCAACCCGTGACTTTAACTTGTGCTGTATTTTACAAAAGTGATTTAATAGATTATAAATATATATAATAGATTATAAATAAATGGGTACATAATTCTCTTCATTCTGAGGGCTATCAAACGTCCCCTACCTTCCTATATGTCCAATACGGTATGCTTCATACCGTTCCATGCCTTGTTTAACATTAAAAGTTAAATTATAAGTTAAATAAACATTATCGTCTATGTATATGTGTGTGTATATACCTTCTTGTAACAGTGACTGACAAGAGAGCTCGATCCACCTCGGTATGTATTTTTTGTTTTTGACGGACGGCTTTAGCAACTGCAGACTTCCTCTGATGCTCTGGAGTGCAGAAGTGATCAACAGCTCGATGCCAGTTTTCCAATTTCATACCCTGGGGAGGATTTTGCTTTGCTAACTCCACATCTCCATCATCTCCCAACACCTGCAAATACTAACGCTTTGCGTCAGCTTTGCGGTCGCTGTACCGCTTTCTGATAACCGCCATAATGCCTCCTTTTTTTAGCAGCATTCATTTCTTCATTAATAGCATCCAAGTCGAAGCAACCCTAATAATTAAATAAAACAAGCTAGTCAGATAGAAAAAAAATCAACAAATAACATATAGAATATATATTTACAAATCACTAACCTTTAAAATCTCAAATAACTTGTCTTTGTAAGCCTCAGAAACATTATCCCAACAGATTATTGTAGGGATAGAATATTTAACACATAAATGGGTGAGGTGATTAGAGGAAATGACCTATTTGATATGATTTTGGGGTTTGTGTGTAAAATTCGGGAAATTTCATACCCAAATAGAATTTTAGAAAGTTAAGTGACTTAAAGTGTAATTTTCTCAAAGCTAAAGTATATGGACTTGAGCATAGTTATACCAAATTAAAGTTTAGGGTTTAAAATGTAAGTATGGGAAAATTTTGTCTACACTAAGACTACTCGAAGTGGTGGGGGGGGGAGGGGGATGAAGCGCCATGTGGCACTTGTGAGACCCTTGTGGGGGGGGGGGGGGATTGTGGGGAGTAGAAGGGGGGAAGGGGGGGAAGGAAATAATATTATATTGTGTTAAAGTTAAAAAAAAAACACATAAATGCATGGATGCCTCCCGGGAGAAGTAGCCGCCATCTTTTCCTATAGGCATGTTGGTGGCGGCATCATCAAATGGAATCGCTACCTTGCCTTTGCCTGTCTTAAGTGCTTTTCTTGAGCCCTTGTTTTTTGCCGGGCCCTGTGTTCTCCTACGAGGAGCTGCATTTAGAGTTAAAAATAATTAGTCACATTATTAGAATTGAAAAAGAAGTAAAAATAGTAAACAGTAAAGAACTGTAAGACTTACCACCATCTTCCTGGTGGTTGTTCCACCAATCATCACCGCCTGGTGGCGGTGGTGGCGCCCCTGCACCGTCTCCCCCGTGGCCTATAACAGCGGCCATCAAATAAACAAACAAAAATAAAATTGAACTCATACTGTCCTGCAAAAAGGAAATAAAAAATATTAGTCACATTATTATATGTAAGTGCTGCAATTAGAAATAAAACTTATTAGTCACATTATTATTATTATATGTAATAAATAAAGTATAAATAGTAAACATTGATTTATTATAATAAATACATGAAATCATCAATAATTACTGTTTTTTAATCAGACTCCATGTCATCATAATCTGGATCGTCCTCGTCATAATATGCCCCAGCATCAGCAACTTCACGGTCGTCATTGCTCGGGGCATCAACTTCCATTGCATTCTCACCTGGAGTAGCATGAGAAGATATGTTTTGAAAGTATTGGTGGAAGTCAATAATTAGGCCAATATTAGATGAAGAGTTATTGTGAACGACGTCAACATCCTCGCCAACATCCTCGCCTAACTCAGTGTCTACGTTTTGAACATTCTCGAGTTGTGGTGGTCTATCCCAAATTTGCCGGTGATTAACATTTTCGACGACCCACCTATGTTTATTATTTTGTTTTCCTCGAGATGGTTCTTGGATGTAGAACACTTGTTTGGCTTGTCGGGCAAATATGAGCTGATCTTCTTTGTCCCATTCGTGTTCTGTGCTGATACTGGTGATATTGTTTTCAACCGTAACTCGAGTATCGTACCACTTGCACCGAAATAGGACAGTTGTATACCCACGAGGATAACCGATCTCAATAATCTCTTCTAATACGCCATAATATTTCTCACCGTTCTCTCCCTCCACCATAACCCCTGAGTTTTGCGTTGCACGTTTTGTATCACGTGAAGCCACCATAAACCTAACACCGTTGACTATGCAACCGGTCTGGGCCATTACGTGCGCGCCCAATGAAAGAGCATATAACTCTGGGTGGAATTCTGAAGAACTTTCTTTCTTCATCTTATAGACCTAACAAATTTAAAATAATATTGTTTGTTATATATGCATTACCTAACAAATATATAGTAACGAGTGTTATATATGTATTACCTTGTGTTGAAACCATTCCGGAAAATTAGTTTTAATATCATCTTGGGGATGTGTAGATTTGAATTCACTACATTGAAGAAATATGTATAAAAGCAAGAAAAATTAGTCTTAATTATATATTTGGGATGTTCGGTAAATATATAAAGGATAGGAGCACTTACTTCATGTAGTTCCTGACTTCTTCGCAACTATCGAGGACAAACCATTCTATCTTGAGTTTGTCCTCAACTGAAAGTAGCTTGTCATTCGTTGCACTGATCGGCTTGCATTGGGACTCAAACACCCATAACTTTCTTTTTTCTACAACGGTGTCCTCATTTCTCTCAGGCTGATTGAACTTAGTCTTAACATTTTGCAGATACATTGAGCAAAATGTTAAAGCTTCTTCAGCTACATAACCTTCAGCTATACAACCTTCTGGCCTTGTCGGGTTTTTAACATAGTTTTTCAGTTTTTTCATATACCGTTCAAAGGGATACATCCATCTCATATAGACTGGACCACCAAGAATCGCTTCATCGGGTAAATGCATAACTAAAAGAACCATTATGTCAAAAAAGACCGGCGGATATATCAACTCTAACCTGCACAAGATCATAAGAATGGCATCCCTCGCTTTCTTCATATCTTCCACTACCAGTGTTCTGGAGTAGAGCTACTTAAAGAACGCACAAAGGTCTACCGTTGGTGTATAAACATCTTTGCCCAAAAATGCTCTAACCCCAATTGGTATCAATTTTTGCATGAGAATATGACAGTCGTGTGATTTCAAACCAGTAATGTTAGTATCGTTATCTATCACCCTTTTACTAATATTATATCCAAACCCATCTGGTAGTTTAACATTTTTTATAAACTGGCAGAAACTCTTTCGGTCACGCCGGGTGAATGAGTATTTTGGGTGTGGGCAGGTCCATTTGGTTCCCTTTTTTTTCAACCATTGCGTCTTTCGAATTTTCAGCTTCTCTAAGTCTATTCGTGCATTTGAGCTGTCTTTCGTCTTTTCATTCATCAAAAGAGTACCAAGCAAGCTGTCGCACACATTTTTCTCGATATGCATAACATCTAAGTTGTGCTTCAACTGCAGAGAAGACCAATACTCTAATTCAAAAAATATGCTTCTTTTGGACCAGTTCAACTCGAAGTCTTCACGATTAGGGTTAGCACCTCCAAATTGTGGATGCTTGCCTGGTAGGCGATTGAGTAGAAGAGCATGTTGAGCATCTATGTCAGCAGGACTAAACTGTCTCGGGGGGGCTCTTGTCTCGTGTGCCCCGTTAAACTCAGAACTTTTTCTCCACTGATGGTTGGCATCTAGGAACCGCCGATGGCCTACATACATGCATTTACCTATTACACGCACTGAAGGGGTGTATTCGTTGCAAGTCGGGCATGCTTTGTATCCCTGCCCGCTCCAACCTGATAGACTGCTACGAGCTGGAAAGTCACTTATAGTCCATAACAACACTGCCTTCATTGTGAAGGTGCATGTTTGTCGTAGCGTCTTTAGCAAGTACGCCTGTCTGCCACAAATCCTTAAGCTCATCCACCAACGGCCTAAGGAAAACGTCTATGTCCTTCCCAGGGGATTTAGGGCCAGGAATCAACAAGGTCAACATAAATGTGGACTCTTTCATGCATAGCCACGGAGGCAGATTGTATGTGGTGAGTATAACCGGCCAAGTGCTATGAGTCAAGCTTTTGATGCTGTAAGGATTAAAACCGTCAGCTACAAGCCCTAGGCGAACATTTCGGGGTTCACTCGAGAAGTTAGGGTACCTTAGATCAAAGTCCTTCCATGAAGATCCATCAACTGGATGACGCATAATACCATCTTCTGATCGTCCGGTACTGTGCCATATCATATCTTTTGCTGTGTGCCTTGAGCCATACAAGCGTCGTAGTCTGGGGGTCAAAGGAAAGTATCGTAACACCTTGTGAGGTACATTCTTGCCACTTATGTCTTTATTTACCCACTGACTCTCATTACAAACAGGACAGTTCTGCAGCGACTGATGTTCTTTCCAGAAGAGAGCACAGTCCCATTTACACACGTCTATCATCTCATATCCCAAACCAGTCTTCTTTAATATCTTTTTGGCTTTGTAATGCGAAGGGGGGGACCTTGTTACCTGCTGGAAGTACAGACTGGAAAAACCCGAGAAGCTCACCAATCGAATTATTAGTCCATTTGTGCCTTACCTTCATATTCATAAGCTTTGATATAAAGTCAAGGGAGGAATAATCAGTACACCCAGGATATAGCTCTGATTTGACTTCATCTATCAGGGCTTCAAACTCATCACGAACATCACTACTCTCTGTATTCGAGCCCTCTTCGTTAAGGTCTGTATCCTCTTCCACTACCACACGCTCCGCTATAAGGTCTGCAATAACGTCATTCATATCGCTTCTTCCCCTAACCTCATTTACGACTACAGGAGACGGCGTAATTGGATTTTCACCATAATAGATCCACGGCGTGTAATATTCATCGAAACCATTTATACGAATATGATATATCATTGTTATGAAGTCTATGAAGATAGAATTATTACACTTTTTACACGGACATCTAATCGTTCCATCTGAGTTGACGAATGGTTTGGCATACTCAATGAAATTGTCAATTCCTTTTTGGTACTCAACATCCAAACAGTTCTTTATAAACATCCAGCTTTTATCGATCGACATGATGATGTGACTGAAACATAAGTTGGGTTTGAGGCACGATAATTTAAATGAAACGTATTATTGACACCCTAAGCAGTTAATGCGGTAAAATATCGGTTATCAGTCAAGGACCAATATTTAGGATATCGTTTATTGCGGTGAGATATCGGTGGGATATCGGTAATTACGAAATATATATATATTATAATAATAGTAAGATCAATATATAAAACTTAATACATTTTGTAACAAACTAAAAAATCTTTAGGGTCAAATCTGACAAAAAAACGTAATATTAAGGATTAAAATATTATTTAGATAAAAAGAATTAAAGGAAATAATATGGTATATGTTGATAAACCCTAAAAACAAAGCAACCGTCACATTGTCTTCTCTTCTTCTCCATTGCAGGTTTCTTCCTCCCATTTCTAGCATAGGTTCATCTCCATCTCTTTTTCTTTTACAAACTTTCATAGTCATGTTCATCCCTTTTACATCTCTTCAGCCCTATTACATCTCTGTTGTAACCTAAATGGTATCAAAATGGGCAAAAAATACACCAAACCGATATTCTCACCGATATAACCGATATTCTCACCGATACAACCGATATTTTGAAGGCAGTATCGGCCGATATATCACCGATATCGGCCGAGATTATCGGAACCGAGATAGGGACCGATATTTGTGACCGAGATAGGCCCTTATGGCCGATAACCGAGATATCACCGATATATCACCGAGATATCACCGATATTGACTGCTTAGTTGACACCTAAAGGGTAGGCTGCTAAACCCACTTTTTGAATACCTTATCTCATATATGAATGTGTATTACATGATTGTTTGTTTGAGAAAAATTCGGCAGCATTTCCCCTTAGCCCCCAAGTATATAATATAAATATATACCCGAGGAGCAAAGAGGAAACGCCAACCGAATCTTTCAAAAACAAACAATTATGTAGTACACATTCACATCCTAAATGAGATAAAGTATTCAAAAAGCAGTCCCAAAACGGGGACTACCTGAAATTAATTACTAAATCAATCTCGGGCGGGTATTTCTAAGTTCACTAGGTTTTAAATGGGGATTCATTTTCGGGCATGTCTTTCTAGTCTCAATATGTAATAACATACAAATATAAACACACATACACTCATACATACATATACTCATACATGCATACACGCATACATACATACACTCATACATACATACATACATACTCATACAAACATACATACACTCATACAAACATACATACACTCATACAAACATACATACATACTCATACATACATACACGCATACATACACTCATACATACATACATACATACATACATACATACATACATACATACTCATACATACATACATACTCATACATACACGCATACATACATACATACACTCATACATACATATACTCATACATACAAACGTACACTCATACAAACATACACACTCATACATACATACACTCATTCATACATACATACACTCACTCATACATACATACATACACTCATACATACATACATACATACATACATACATACATACATACATACATACATACATACATACATACATACTCACTCATACATACATACATACATACATACACGCATACATAAATACATAAAAGTTAAAAAAAATAAAAAAATAAAAAAAACAGAAAAATATATAAAAAACAGAAAAAATAAAAAAAACAGAAAAAATATAAAAACAGAATATATACCTACTTACACTAATATATATATATATATATATATATATATATATATATATATATACACACACAAACCTAAATAAAGCATAAAAATTAAAAAAAAGACAATTAGCGGCGACGACTAACCTTTAGTGGCGGCGACTAAATCTTTAGTGGCGACAAACCTCGCGTTGTTCCACGGATAGGTCCTTTTCTACAAACACAAACAAATTATTAAAAAATTAACCTAAAAACAGAAAAAAAAAACTGAAAATAAAAATAAAAACAGAAAATAAAAGAAAAAAAAAACACTAAAAAACAAATAAAAACTGAAAAAAAATTGAAAAAAAAACTGAAAAAAAAAACGGAAAAAAAGAAAATGAAAAGAAAATAAAAAGAAAAAAATAAAAAACAAAATAATAAAACCAAAACAAAAAAACGAAAAAATAAGACTTACGGGTGTGGTGATGGTGGGGGTTTGCTCCGGTGGTGGTTGTGGTGGGGGTTTGCTCCGGTGGTGGTTGTGGTGGTCTCCCGCGGTGGATCTGAAAGGGAAAGGGGTGAGAGGGTGAGAGGGAAAGAAGAGAAGAGAGTGCGAGAGAGAGAGAGAGAGAGAGAGAGAGAGAGGGAGAGAGAGTGACAGAGAGAGAGAGACTGCGAGAGAGAGAGAGAGAGAGAGTGCGAGAGAGGGAAGGGAGAAGAAGAGAGTGCAGCTGAGAAGAGAGGGAAAGAAGAGTGGTTGTGAAAATTTTGAGAGGGAAGGAAAAGAAGAAGTAGGCGGGTGTGGTGAATATTTTGGGGAGACTTTTAGCGGCGACGGTGTCGCCGCTAATAATAATAGTAAGATGAAATCTTGGTCGTTGATCAAAGATTGATCAACGGCTGTGGAGAGGCCAGGTTAAAATTGACTTTTAACGGCGACACTTTGGCGGGTCGCCGCTAAAGGTTAAAATTCTTGTAGTGTTTAAGTTAAAAATATTATTTATGTCATAGCTTAAGCGGATGAGGTATTTTGTGTCGAAATTTAAAAGATGATTGAAATGAGTATTAAGGTTTTATAGTTTAAATATTGTTATATTTTATATGCATTTGTGTTTTTTTATTTTATAACTTTTGAGCAATAACATGCAAAAAAATATATATATAAATAAATTTGAAAGTTATAAGTACTATTTTCATGTGAATTCGCCGGAACTTGTGTACTTTGATTCACATGTGCGATATGAAAATTTTGTTTCTGTTAAATTTATATCATCTTTGATTCTAATCAAGTTTAAAAAGTGTACAAATTTGGTAACTCAAACTTATTTTTTATTTTAACAACCACCGGTGGCTAACCGCCATGCTTATTCGCCTCTTGTCTAGTAGCATACCACATTTAAATTAGCCCTAAATCTGAATATGATGGAACCGATTACATGTCAGAAACCCTATAGATGAACACCATAAATTATTAACAAACCTCATGACCTGTCCAATTTAAAATTCAAATCCTTCCTTTGGTGGATCTAACCACAAAATTCGAAGATTGTTTGGTAGAAGAACCGATAAGCTTAAGTGGTTTTCTCTCTCTTTGATTAGGAGAATGAAAGATGAGATGAAATGAGGTACATTGATAGTGGGAAAGGAAGAAGACGCGTGGCCTGGCAAATAGATACGTGTACCCCTCTGATGATGTAGCGTGGATTAGTTGAGTGACTCATAAAAAAAGAAGAGGGGAAAATATAAATTCAGAAAACAATCTAGCCAGACTCGAACCTGGTACGTGATGAACAATAAACAGCAACCAAACCACCACAGCAACACACCATATTGAAAATTATTTCAACACACATATTTTTATAAATCAATTCAAATGTAAAGTACTGTTCATCTAATTCTAAATTAATACATAGTATAATTAGGTCACTCAACTTTCATATTTTAAAGTAACAAGTTGTTTCACTTATTTTTATAGGTAACCATGGTGATGTGTCATTTTGTTTATTGTTTTTCCTGTTGACATTGAGTGATGGAGTGGGTTTTTAACACATTTTTTATTTTTTATATAATTAACATGTTTTTTTCTTTTTTTAATATAAACATATATTAAAAATTCCAACCCTAACATCTTCTTCCTTTCATTTTTTACACGTGTAAAATTCGACAAGACTCGATTTGAATATAAGTGGACTAAGTAGGACCAAAATGTACGAGTGGCCTAATTGAAAGATTCTATGAAATATTTCCATATGGGCAATTATACAGGAAAGACTGCAACTTTAACCCATAGACGCCCAACATTTGCTTCGGTTAAACCTAGGTTTGGGACCTCCAAAAATATAAGGCCCTTACTTTTTTTTAATATATATATATATATATACTAAAATAATAATTGGGCCAGTTTTTTTTCAATTTATTGAGCTACTAGTTACTAAGCAATGAACTAGAAGCACACGATCTTAGTCAAGAAAAAAATTGCAAGCAAAAACTGGAAGGGAGAATAGGTTGTCAATAATCAGCATGGGAGCGAGAAGATCACAAGTCACACGATTACACTCCCTACAATGATTTTCTTGGTAGATTTTTTGGTTTCTTCGTCGCTTTGGCTACAATGGAAACCCTTACCAGTTTTGATGGATGTGAAGGTATTATAGCATTTGCGTATTTGTGGTTTTTTAATTTACTAGATTAGAATCTTGTGTACTACATAGGTTGAATATATATGAAAACTTGTGAAAAGGAAAGAAAGTCGCTTAATTACGCAACTTTTGTTGATAATTATGCAAGCTATGTTATAATTACGTCCAAACATTATTACATGCCTTATAATAGTAAGTATTCAACTTATGTGATAATAACGCAACCTGTTTATAACTACCCATATACATAATCAAGCATGATATACGCAAAACCCATCAGCTTTAAAAAAAAAGTCGATTTTTTTTAAGTATGGTAACACTATACTAAAATCAAAGAGAATAAAATGTCTAATTTTATTATGAAGATTTTTTAAATAATGTCAAACATATTATCAATTGTAAAAGAAATATAAAAGAAACCATAAACAACTAAAAATAATGACGTGGCATTCTTTGGAATAATAAGGGGGACGAAGCGCCACCAAAAAAAGTTAAGGGTACCACACTATCAGCATGGTAACACCGTCGCCACCAGTGCTGGTAAGGGTCCCGTGAACCAAATACGGGTTCTTTTTACCGTGCTGGTTCACTGACATTCTCTCTCTAAATAAAAAATGAGTGGTGCAGGTGAGTTCTAGAGGAGAGAGAGAGTGTGGGAAAGGGATATATTATTATTAATAATATTATTACTATGTGTGTGAAAATAATTAATTATTGGGTAAAGAACCAGTTGAGTGATACCTCTAAAAACTGTTTCAATGAAGTGATGTTGCAATACATGATTGGTTAAAATCAGTAAAGTAAAAAAAAAACAAGGTAACACCCCGTCCCCCTAATAATAATAACAAATACATCATAAATAATTGGAAATGATGAAAATAATTATGGTGGTAATGTATATGAGATCTCTTGGATCCTGATCATCTATATAAAGTTTTTTTAGCCAAGTTTGTAGATGCATTTATGTCTGTAGCTTTCGGGTTTAGCGTTTAGTTTGTTGGTCGTTCATGTTTAAAGTTTGTGTTCATGATATGTATAGTCCATTCGCACTATCGAAGATACGAATGGGTTTTGGGTTGTTGCGAATGAGTCTTTGTGATGCCATTTGCATGGTAATTGAGCCATTCGCATGCTCGACCATGCGAATGGGCAATGCCTATATATATGTGAAGTCGGTTAGAGAGTTTAGAGTTTAGTCATTTTTGCACATAGAGTCTAGGCGTTAAAATCTCTCTGTTTGAATATTCTTAAAGTTGTTTATCAAGTCTTTAACTGAATGATTTTGAATTAATGATTATGATAAATATTAGAAATGAAATCTTTCTTGTGATTTGATCTATTAAACATTAATCTTACTAGATTGAGAGGGATTCCACACCTCTCGGTTTGTATGTCGTGCAGATTACGTTGTATTTGATCATCCGCAATCCTACAAGGTTGATTTCTCTAGAAGAAGGTGTGAATGTGATGCAAAGTGATCAAAGATAGGATACAAGATTAGATTGGATTTGTCTTTAAAACTTGATTAATACAACACCAACAGTTTTCCATATGTGAATTAAAGACGTTCAAGTGTGAACCCTGAGATGTCTTATTAGCTAAAAATAGTTATTTGACTTGTGACATTTTCCACATATTCAGCCGGCCCTTAAGGGGTGCGGAGAGGACTTCCGGCCCGGATCTAATTTCCCGGGGGCACATTAACCCTACGGCAATCTAAGTTTTCTTAACAGTGATATCCTTAATTCGATGGATTTTTTTATGTTTGAGCCCCAAAATTGTTAATCAAGTATTAATCAAAGTGAAAGGTAGTTTATATAAAACAGAAAGTAAAGAACTGTTAAGAAAAGAAGAAATGAAATGGTTTGAGAAAAAAATTGCAGGTTTATTAATGAGTGTAGGACTAGAGAGGATGAAATGAAAATGGTTCACACTTAGTTGTTTTTGCTTTTTACCGGTTGTTTTTGACTTCCTTTTTAACTTTCATTTTTGTTATGAAACATTTTTTTTTCAATTGCCAAACTTTCACCCATTTATATTTTCACCCTTTGTGGGATTCGAACTCCCAACCTCTCCCAATAGGGTTTGTTCCCTCTATCGTTAGACTACAACCTAAGTATGAAATAAAATTTGATCCATCAATTTGATATTACTTTAATCGTAGCTTAAAAAATAGTTTACATTATTTATTTCGTTAAGGCCTAAAGCTAAGACTAAATGGCACAATTTTTGCAACTCAAACGGGGCAACTGAATTTTCAGGGCCGGTCCTATGACATATTGTACAAATTGCATCTTTTGCGGGATATATTTATATATATATATATATATATATATATATATATATATATATATATTTGGTTTTTTTTTTCAAAACGATTATATAAGTAACACCTTAAAGTGGTAGTAATTCAGAACAGCTTACGCGTTCATAAATTTAAGGGGAAAAATAAAATTTAAACCCAATCTAAAAATTACACAACGTTGAGCATCTCCAATGCATAAACTCACAAATGTTTACAAGTGTTCCTAGTCGCCTGTCACATTAGCAATCCAACCATTCTTTAGAAACATGATTTTCCTACTCAATGTACCTCCCCTTACTAAATTAGTCAACATATGTGTTTAGCACATAAGGGGTACATTTAGTCACAGTGTCACACCATTTACAAGTGGACACTCAAAATGTACAACTTACTTAGCAGCCCTTACAAATTTTAAACTTTGCTACGATGTAATGTATTTATTTTAATATAACCATTTCTCATTTATGAAACCTTAGAAAATGAAGCATTACATCTATTGGAGTGAACTCTTATAACGTGTTTATACAGCATAATCATCAATACTGGCAGACAGTTCAAGATGGTAAGAATTAGGTGGTTAAGCTTAAAAAGTATTATTACAATGATAACTAAATCTTTAAATAAAATTTGGGGAGAATCACACGTTTTGTATTTTATGTTTCCCTCAAATTACAGTGTGTGTCTTTTATCTTTAAAAATTATGCATGTGTCTTTTATTTAAAACTTTTACACACCATAAGTCTTTTACACTAATCTCATCCAATATCTTGGTTATCTTCTCTAATCCTATATGATATCTTGGGTATCTTTAATTATATATTATTCATCTAATGGTTCTAATAATTATTTAAAATATATTTACAACTCCAAAAGGTCTATAAATTTTACAAAAGCTTATTTACATCACAAATTTCATTATTTGTATTTTTACTTTCGGAAATTATGTTTTAGTTATATTTCATATATTTTTTTAATTCATAATTAATTCATTATAAATCCGTGTGAGTGATTGAAAAGCCCATAATTTTTATAAAAAAATTTATATCATATTTAGCCCCTGTAAAAATTATATATTTCAGAAAATACTATATTTTAATGTTTTTTAAGCATTTTAAATCAAGTTATTCATTATTAAGGAAAAAAATATGTTTTATAATAAATGAAAACAGTAAAGTACTTTATAAATTATTTTCCAACTTTATAATTAAGTATACGGGTCAATGGTAATAATTTTGATTTAATCAGTATAAAAATTACATAAAAGTTTTATTAAATCAAAAAAATTTATAAATTATAAAAATATATTTTTATAATTTTTATAAATTATAATTTTTAAAATATAGTATTTTCTGAAATAATAATTTTTACAGGGGCTAAATATGATAGAATTTTTTTTATAAAAATTTCAGGCTTTTGAATCACTTAAATTGGATTTATAATGAATTAAAAAAGAAAATATATTAAATATATTTAAAAACATATTTTCCAAAAACAAAATTACAAATCATGAAATTTGGGATGTAAATAAACTTCTGTAAAATTTATAGAATATTTAGAGTTGTAAATGTATTTTAAATAATTATTAGAACCATTAAATGAATGATATATAATTTAAGATAACCAAGATATTAGATTGTGTTAGTGTAAAGGACATGTGGTGTGGAAAATTTTAAAAATAAAGGATACACAATGTAATTTTTAAAGATAAAGAACATACGGTGCAATTTAAGGTAAACATAAAGGACAAAATGGGTAAATCTTCTTAAAATTTGTTTGTAAAAATTGTATTCGCTAAATAACTACAGTTGGCTTCTAAACTCATTTAACATTAACATATTCGACCTACTTACGATCAAATACAACCCAACTTAGACCATTCATAAGTAAATAGATCGCAATTGTGACATCTAAATATTTCATTCATTTATAGTGGAATAAATTGTCATTTTAGTCCCTATGGTTTGGTTGGGAATGTCGCTTTAGTCCGAATAATCGCTTTAGTCCAATTAATTGTTTTTCTCATCTGTGTCCCTGAGGTTTCCATTTTTTTTGTCATTTTCATCCAACCGTTTAACTCTGTCTAAAAAAATACCGGTTTCAAATATGGGGAGCACGCAGTTCATTGCAAACAGCTCTGTGGTTTCAAATACCGACATGATTGGGTGAGAAACGTTTTGTAGGACATCTTGAGAAGAGCTGGAATTTCTGCCAAGGAGGTCCCTGTGAATTTTCTCATGGACCCTACGGAATGGAGATCTACTCTGCGACCTGCAGATCTGCTCGTCTTTGGTTGGGCTGGGGAAAAACATGCATGTGTGGACCTCACGGATGTATCTATTTTGGTTGGGTTAATGGAAAACAGGTTTATAGCTGGACAAGCATCGAGAAAAGCAGAATCAAAGAAAGTGAATAAGCATGCTAAAGCTTATGCAGAGAACCAACATGCCTGTCCCCTTAGCCCTTTGATACCTTTGGCTCCCTAGCATAAGAAGTTATTCGTTTTCTGACCAGGGTCTAACAGGTTATCCACATCAATAGTTCGTCTCCGAGGGTGCAAGGATTTGTATTTGATAGATTAGGATTTGCAATTCAGAAAGGGTGGCGGCGCAGCTTGTTGCCCGTCTACCTTCTATTTTGATGTAACTTGGCAAGGTTTAAGAAATGAAATAGTAAAAGTTTATAAACTAAATCAGTACTTCCAACCAAACCACCGAACTAAAATGACAATTTAGGTGACTTCATACAATTTCCCCTATCCCTATCCAAGCAAAAGCCACTATTGCTTTGGGGGTGTGCAAGCATAGTGAGGTGGTGGTGGTCATGGTGATGGTTGTGTGCTTGTGGCCCATGCCCCATAATGTAGTGAGAAAAAAATGGCATTTTGTCAATAATTTTGCCAAAGGTCAGCAGCATTACAGCTACCTCCTTCAAGACTAATAAGTGCAAGCAAAGCAAAAGCCTGAAAATAAGAAGGAATCTTACCCTACAACTTTTCAAACTAGCCACCTTTTATTTTGAAAACGCGCTCCGAAGCAGGCCACGACCCAAGACGGGTCGGCTGCACCCCCACCCTCCTTGTCAAAGAAACTGAGAACAATAATGCTCTCCTGAGAAAGAACGCTTATCATGTGCAGAAAAAGAAAACAGGATCATCACCATACTCAATTAATCTCACCTATAGCAAAGCTAAGGTAGGGTCTAGGAAGGGTAAGATGTAGACAGCCTTACCTCTACCCCTAAGAATAGAGAGGCTGCTTCCAGTGAGACCCCCGGCTCGATGTGGTTTGGTATCAAGCCTTGAACATAAGGCACAGAACACTTAGCAATCGGGACTAACCCGATCGGTGCATATACCCCTTTGTCTTTTGGCTATCCACGCCACCACATGATGCATGATTAACCGTCCGTCGTTTTTAACGTTATTTTCAAAAAAAGAAAACATAAAAAAGAATAAAAAGAGAGATGATAGACTTCATAATGATGATCTTTGATAATGGGAACAAAAATGAAAACTAAAAAAATGTTTTGAAACTAATGCTAGGTAGGAAATGATTTAAGCTTGGCAAATCTCAATCCTTTGCTTTTTCATTGGGAATTAAGGGAGGGAGGTGGTTTTATGAACCTCACTGATCTTTCCGGGCTTTGGATCTGACCGGTTTTGGCTTGATAATGTTACCAAGAAGAATCAACGCCACCGGAATGATGGTTCCGATGTAGTATACACTCCCGTATGCAGCCAGTGTTTCTTGCAGGCTTAGTACCTGCAGTCGTAAAAGTAAACACAACTTAAAATCATGTTCTAACCAGTATTATACTTCCAATATCATCGGTTTATGATAAAAACTTTAAAAAAATTTAGTTTTAAGGTTAAATATATAGGCCATACTTAAGTTCTCGTTTGCGAACGTTGTATAAATTGATTAATAACTAGTGTTTTCTTTTTCGAATTTGGACAAGAAAGATAATTTCTTTGTGAAAAAAGCATGTTAAATTTATATGACCCGTATCCATTTTTAGTTTTAACAGATTTGAAACCCCCCCCCCCCCCCCTCTCTATCTACAACAGTAAGAGGGTGTTTGGGATTGCGTTTTGAATTTGATTTTTGGATTGTTGCGTTTTGAAAACGCAGATAATCAATTTTTAGTGTTTGGGATTGCGTTTTGAAAACGTAGATAATCAGTTTTTTAGGCAACCAAAACGCAATAATCTATAAGCAGCTCCACCCCTGCTTTTTCAAAACGCATAATCTGTTTTCAATAATCAATCCCAAACACCCCCTAAAAATAAATGCAAAAAAAAAAGAAAAAAAAAAGGAAAATTACACTAACCATAAAACCTATGCAGGAGTAGTTAAGAACAAGAAGTGTGTAAGCAAAGTTCATGAGCATCAAAAACTTCTTAACGATAGCCATATGTGGCGGAACCGCCTGCTGCCATCTGTAAATGGCTGCTCAAAGACAAATAAAAACAGATATAAGCCAATTGTATAAATGTTATACATTTAAAATAGCTTTAGAAGCAAGGCATGAAAAAATGGTTGGTTGATCGATTTGTACCTCTTGACCCGGCAATCATCAAAGCGGATTGAACAAAGAATATCATGTAACCAGGATATAGTCCCTGTCATTATTACATATGTTAACTACAGCCGAGAAATGCTTACATATTTGAGTCTTCGATCAGAGATTTATAAAATGAATGTAAAACTTATAAAAATGAATGTAATAAAAACTTACATGCCAGACAGCACTAACAGTCTGTGTTGCTAGCAATTGGAAAAAGCCAGGCTTCTTTCCCTTTTGAACAAGTCTGTCATAAACATCTGATAACACATAAAAATTAGAGGTGGCAACTGACACAGCCCTAAACACGACACGACATGAAAGTAATCACACAAAAGTAATCAGATTTTGGGTTTTATGTAGCCCAATTAATAAGCTAGTCCTGTTCCAGTTGACCTATTTAACCCGTTTAACATACAGGCCATATTTTGAATGTTTAACAAACGGGACGGGTTTTGGCATAGTTGTTAAAGACCATCGCCTCTTGCCCCTAGGCACATTTTTTAGGCGAGGCGATGCATTTGCGCTTTGAGTCGAGGAAATTGCGCTTTAATTCTCTAGGTGATGGTTTAGGCGCAGATTTCAGCTAGATTCCCAAATTCTGGAGAGTTCCAGCCAAATTCGTTAAATTATGGCTAGATTCCAATCATATTTCTACTTTTATCTAAGGTACACTAATACATCAATATTTTAAAACTTTTGATACTAAGCACATGAAAAATAGTATTATTTTAATATATTTTCTTTGTTCGCCCTTTTTTATCTCAGGCCCTGGCTTTTTTTGCGCCTTGAGTGCGCCTAGCGCCTTTGATAACTATGGGTTCTGGATGACATGTTAGATTAAACATCTCATGTTTGGGTTAACCTGTTTAACACGTTTACAACTTGATTGCAACCCATCAACACATAAACGGGTCGTGTTCGAGTTACACGCTATGTAAGTGTGTGTGGGTTAGGGTTATTTACACGAAAACATATTAGAAATATTAAAGAATGCAGATTGCTTCTCACAATTCCATATATATGCAACAACTGAACATTCATATTTCATATCACTGGTTCCATATATCATATATAATTAAAAAACGGAATTTGGATAGTAACTCACAGTGACGAAGCCATGTGCTGACTTGGATATTCCACACGAGTGGTAACTCAACTGAACTCTTTGCAAACTCAACACCCAAAACGTCAACGTTTTTCGCACGGTCCCAACGAGCTTTGGGTTGAGAAGAATCAGTCCAGCCACTGAAACCGAAGCCAGAAATAATGATAGAAGCTTCTGAGATGGACCAAATGAAATAATATTTCCAACGCGCAGTGAAGCCCGACATGTATTGGACAGTCAGACGTTTCACAAATCCCCATTCTTGATATATCGGCTCACTGAATCTTGAAAGTGGATAGAAAGGCGAAAGATATAAATACAAACCCATACAGAAACCCGCTTGAAGAATAGCTTTAAGCGTTGGCAAAAATGGTGATGGTGTGCCTTTCTCAGATTTTGTCCAAATCTAAAAAAAAAATATCAAGAATAAATTTGTTATATTAAATAAATATTCATGATATAAGTATAAAAACGACTAAAAACGAGCAGATGACTTTGTTTATTACCCCTTTTCTTTCGGTCCAATCCAAATAATCTTTGATTTCAAAAACTGGACCAGCGAAATGACTTCCGCAGCATAGGCAATATCCCACATACTCGATTAAAGATGGCAACTTAAGTAGGCGGTTTTTCTTTTGGGATTCACGAAGATCTGCCTCTTTTAATAATCCGTCATTGTAATTAATAGCACATGAAATCACTTTCAATGTTATCACCATAAGAGATCCTACATAAAAGCATTAGAGATAAGTTAGTTGCTTGGTCTTAAAAGGCGTGAGGCGCGCACATCATTATCTCTGGTCTGATTTACTCATATCAATGATACGATTTGTTCAGATACTCAAGACTCATTGCTCAAGCGATGCTCAGTTTTGTTTAATCATATTAGAAAAACTGAAACCCATCGCAATAGATGGTTTAATTTGTTCGAAATATTAGAAACTATGTTTCATCCTCAAAAATTCAATGTATTTAAAGAGGTCATTCTTAATTAGGGATGAAGTACGATGAAACGCGTACCTGTAGCATCAATTCCTCCTTCCTTCCATGCATCTCCACTCATGTAGTATACATGGCTGCATATTTTACGGTAGCAGTTAACGATAAGTAATACTTCAATTTACAGTGTTTTAAGTTGCATCACGTCTTAAGAAAAAGGAAAGGCGAAACTTATTTGAGATTATTTAAAACAGAACGAAATGGAAAGATAACAGACGATTAGACAGAACCAAGTATCTATGCCAACACATAAGTTTTCTATTTACTTAAGCCGTACATATTTGTCTCCAATACTTGTTTGATCAGCATGTGCTACGAACGATTTTGATATATAGTTTAAATCCTTTGCCCCTTCGCGTGAGCTCAAAAATGCCCCAAAAACTTGCACTGGAGATGCTCTTATAATGACTAACATCAATTGTTATATTCCAATTACAACTAAAAAACATATACATTCTACTTTTCACAAATGTTTAGAATTTGACACATTCAAAAATTACAAATTATCATTAATGAGGTGAATAACAACATTCAATAATAACCTTATTTGCAACTAATATTATGCCACTTCTATTAAATTCATGCAAAAATTGTACACCTTGTTTTCCTAACATTTACTCCACAAATGCAGTTAGAAATGTCAACACGACAGGTTTGGGACATGTATCGGTAATCCCAGTCCCATACCTATACCAATTGTAAAATCATGTCCAATACCCGTCAGGACTCGTCATCTATCAAGTATATCTATTAGATTGTTAAACATCACGCGATCGGATTCACAAATCCAAAAATACATTTTTTACCATTTAAACTACCATATAACTTCATCAACCAAAAAACTAGAAACATAAAAACTAAAAATTAGTAAATTAGTATATTATCATATCACCCAAAGATGAAAAAGATATAAAATTGAAAAAAAAAAATTCCCTACATAATATTCTAAGTAGTTAACTTGGCCGATATATCGGTGATATATCACCGATATCTCGATTATCGGTCATCAACCGATATATTGGTACCGATATTTTGTACCGATATTATCGGCGATATTGGCCGATATTTGACCGATATTTTGCCTTTATTTGACCGATATATCACTGATATTCCCGATATTGATGTTTTTCTTCTTAGTTCTTCCATTTTTCGCACTTCTTATAGTTGTTAGTACTGTTTTAAGTCTTAATCGTTAATAATTAGTGTTAAATAATAGTGTTTTAAGTCTTAACAAGTTCCCACTTGCTACAATTGTTAGTGTTTTGCAAGTTGTAAAAGGTTAATTTGTTAATGGCAGGAGAGTATATTGAATTGTTAGTGTTAAATTGCTACATGTATGGATTTTGCATGATATAAAAATTGCCGAACCGATATCTCACCGCGATAACCTATATCTCAAATATCAGTCCTTCACCGATATCCGATATTTTACCGCATTAACTGCTTAGATAATATTATATAGAGATGATACCAGTACTGTACCGACAAAATTTAGCTAAAACAAAAACCAAATGACATACCATATTTTGTTCGGTCAGTATTGACAATGTATGGTACCATTAAAAGTCCTGAACCGGTACCATACCGCATAGTACTGACACCGAAATTAAGCTAAATTCAAAACCAATTCATGTACTACATATTTTCGCCATAGTTGTTAATACCAAGCATATAGAAACTGCTATAGCGAATAGCGTAATGTAGCACTCATGTGTCGCTATATAGTTAGTAGCAAGAAATAGCCGAAAATAGCCAAGACTTTTGTATAAAAAAAAATATTTTTTTTGTAAAACATACATATAAAAATCCCTCAAATTTTCTTCTAGTGTATCACTAAACATGAAATAGCGAGAGTCTCGCTATTTTATCACTATCGTCTGCTCTTCGCTATTGACAACTATGATGTCCAGTGGTACTGCGGTATCCGGTCCAAAAATTCCCATCCCAAATTTTTACAAACAATATTGGTAAAAATGGAATGCATGTTTCGGTTTTGGTATCACCTAATACCATATCCGTCCTATTAATAATTTAATACCATACCCGTCCCAAACCCGCTAAACTTTTTCAAAACTAATAAAAACAAAACAAAACAAACAAAACAATATCAAATCCAACAATCTAAAACCATACCATCCAATGAGGTAACCCATAGCGGACAAGAAGGAGATCACACCACACCATTTCCTAACCAAAGCCATGGACGCATAACTGATCAACATGGGTACAAAGAAATGAAGATTGGAAGAGACCCCAAATGAGATATAGGAGAGAACTGCGCCGGTGACGGCGGCGTAGAGGTGGCGGACGGTGGGGCCGCCGGGGACGAGGCGGTGGAAGAAGCTGACGGGGATGGTGGAAATGAAACAGAGGAGGAATCGGAGGACTGGAACTGATACTCCGATGGCTGATGCCATTGATTCCATCTCCATGGTTTGAGAAGACAGACAGAGAGAGACAACAATGGTCTGATGGATTGATGGATGGATGGATGGACTGAGTTTACGAGGAAGTGAGAGGTTGTATATAAATGGAGACTCGATCTCAAGAACAAGACATAAATTAATATTATATTATTGTTTTTTTTTCTTTTTCTTTGTTATGTTTTTTAGTTAGAGTGGAGACAAAAATATATTGTTGTGGAATTTTGACTTTTATACTTAGTTAAGTTTCCCGTACCGAAGTAGGGGTAACGCTTGAGAGCTCAAGCAGAGGCACGTTTACTTATGTTTTCTCATACGAATCTTTTGTCTCCAACTATTGGTATCCGATGAATTTTTAGGTGGTTGAGGTTTGATTTGGTGTTTGTGACAAAATGGTACGTGTGAGCTCCAGGTTTTTATCATAGCGGTATTCGGGTGGTTGGTTGGTTTCTCTTGGAATTAATTACGGGTTGGGTCACTAATGCTGTTTGTGGTTACGGTTATGGGTATGATGGTCTTTTCTCTATGGGTATACCTAGTTGGCTGGTCATTGTTGGGCGTTAAAAAGAAGTCGTGTCACATAAATAAGTTAGTTTTGAATTGAAATGTTTCGGTTAGAAATAACTTTTTGGTTGAGGCTATAAGAAATTAGAAAAATAAGCCGTAGATGAAAATTGAAATTTTGTACTTTCGATTTCTTCGTATGTAGTAATTAAGAAAGTTACATTTCGAGTAAAAATTTTGAATTTAAAAGTTTTTACTAGTGCGCCTTAGATTTGTAAACCCTAAACTTTTGGCAATGTTTGATTCGAAGTTAGAGATTACAAGAACAAAACAAGAGTTAATATTTTTATTTATGGTTCATGTAAATGGAAGCTCTCGCATAACAAGACTAATTTGTATAACCTCTAATGGCCACAACCATGAGGAGGACGACTTGTTCAAAGGCAAACACATGAGTATGCTTCAAAAGTAGTAGATTGGTTCGACACCAAGTTATAGAGTTCTCCTCTCATCCACTAACATTAAGCCCCAAAATGCGTTGGTGATTTAAGAGGCAAGACATTACTTATAAACCAAGGATCTCTCCTGGCCACGGCCGATGTGGGATTTTCCTAGGGTGTCGCATTCACCCCCCGTTAGAGTCTCATCGTCCCTGATGAGGTTAGAGTCTCATCGTTTCTGATGAGGTATGCACCCACCATCCCGAACGGCACAGGAGTGGCTCTGATACCATCTGTAACACCCCGCCCCTCTCGCCACCAATATTGTCCACTTTGTCCCGATGGGTCGCCCATCCAGAGCTCACGGATTTGTTTTTGGGTTACCCAGTGGATACCTCCCAGGAGGTCACCCATCCTGAAATTTCTCCCACCTGAGCACGCTTAACTGTGGAGTTCTCCTCTCATCCACTAACATTAAGCCCCAAAATGCGTTGGTGATTTAAGAGGCAAGACATTACTTATGAACCAATGATCTCTCCTGGCCACGGCCGATGTGGGATTTTCCTGAAGTGTCACAAACTAAGTATGTTTCATAATAGAAGGTTCAAGGACAACACCTACATGTCATATGCACGATGTAAAAAGCTTTGCGAAAATATGATTTTCTTTTCACTAAATTATACAATTAACAATTTATGGGTTTACTTTCTCCTTTGAAGTCTGGTTACCGTATGATATTGAATAATATAATTAGCTCTTAAATGGTTAGAGCATTATACTACTATATAGTGGTACACACATGAGATTTTTGGAGGTATTACTTACAATGCAATAACTTAGAGTAAACTTATATTTATCTCTAAATTTGTTCATTTAAAAGAAAAAAATCTCCATATTTGAATATTAATATTTATCTTTATTTAATTAAATAATATTTATTTTATTTTATTCTTTTTTGTCTTTTTATATTCATAATCAATGATATTTACTGGATACAGTTGTTGTAATCAATCACAAACATTTATAGTGATTGATATAAAAAATAAATAGTAAATCTCTATATTTGAGGATTCCTCGTAGCATCTTTATATATTTTCTCTAGTTTAAAGAATTGGGTGGAAAAATAATTTAGGTAGTCTTTTTTACGAATCTCTATATTTTACTACTATAGACTTTAAACATAGAATATGTTTTAAGATTCAAGTATTTAGTGAGTGATAGTAGTCACATTTTTCTAAAGTTAGAAGTACATAACTAATACCAATGAGGTTGGTGACTCATTAGCAAAGTCAAAAGCTTCATAACATTTAGGTTTGGGTATCTTTGGTTTAAGTCTTATAACGGCAGGATTAAAGAAGTCCGACCTAAAAAATACATAATCAATGTGACTGTAACTTCTTCAGTGTATTGGATCTTTTAATTGATGGTAGTATCATAACTTTGTTACAGTTTAATTATGTATTGTACGTTTGATTTTATTAATATCGTGGTTTATTTACTTTTTAAAAATTTAAACTGCTTCATCTAATTATTTATATGTTGATTAACTTTTATTAAACAACTTAAATTACACTAAACCCGCCTTTAGTGAGCAATAAGTTAATTAGTTATAATAAGAATTTGTTTTATTTTTTTCTATTTCATTACATTATAATATGAGAGAGTAATAATTATAATTAATTTCTATAAAAAAAAAAAAAAAAAAAAAAAAAGATATATGGTAGAGAGGAATAAGTTTGTGGCCATGTTATCGCTTTCCTAGAAAGGGAGTTGGAAGATACATTTTAAGGTGAAGCCACATGTAACAAGTCAAAATTCGTGTTCGAGTGATCACTTTACACACCAAGACAACTTAACGTTTGTTAGTGGTTATTAATAAATTATTTCCACATGTAACGTTTGTTAGTGGTTGATTTTCTCGTGATGTCAATCTAGAGGCGGCTTAGTTTTCTCGGTAATCATTTGGATGTGAACATTTTATAGCCAGCGAGTATGATAGTATGGTCTGTACTTTTGTTCTTATTTTAGAATTTGTTTTAGTGTATAAGACTATATGGTGTGGGTCGGGGTAATCATTCGGGGAGCTAATGTGTCTATTTTTCCTCAAGGGGAACACCCCCCCCCCCCCCCCTCATTTTCGGTGCATTCGGTGAGTTTTCCCCTTTCTCCCCTTCTCCCCTAATTATGTGATTGGCTCTTTTTCTTTTTTTTAATTAAACTTTATATAATAAAAAAATGAAGGGGAATTAGGGGAATACCATTTCCAAACTTTGGGGGAGGAAATGGGGAAATGGGGTGGCGCTGATGTGACATTTAGGGGAGTTGGGGGAATGTTACACCACACCATATAGTCTAATAGGTATTCACGTTTGATTCTAACGTTATTCTATTTTCGCTCAGTGTGACTAGGAGTTAGTGTAAATGAGTCGGGTTGAGTTGAGCCTGTGCTTAAATAGGTTTGAGCTGGGCTCTTTTAACTGTGAGAGAATTCAGGTTCGTACTCAGCTCGTTTAGAGTTTTATTTTTAAAGCCTAGGCATATATGTTAGTTACTTTTTAAGCTCGAGATTGACTCGTTTATTATTTTTTAATGATCAAATTATTTTGGGAAAATGGATTTTAATACTCCCAACTATCGCCTGTTGGCGGATATCACTCCGAACTTTCACTTTGGCAATAGCACTCACAACTTTCAACTTATTTTATTCCATCACCCCCAAACTAACGGTTATAGTCTTATGAGTAATGATCTTTCTTATCGTTCTTTGTTGACCAATAAACCTATGCCTCGGTAAAAGTGTTTATGTAATTGTCTCTGTTTTTCGGATGAAAACAGAGGATGAAGATTGCGTTAGTTTTGGGGTGATGGAAGAAAATAAGTTGAAAGTTGGGAGTGGTATTGGCCAAAGTGAAAGTTCAGAGGGATATCTGCCAACAGGCGATAGTTAGGAGTATTAAAATCCATTTTCCCAATTATTTTATTTTTGTTTTTGTAATTATTTAAATATACATTTATAACTATTTTCTATATAAAATATTATATATATATATATATATATATATATATATTATTTACTTTTATCATAATCTTGTATATAATAGTTATATCATAATATTAAATATATATATATATATATGTGTGTGTGTGTGTGTGTGTGTATAGGGGGAGGACCACACACGACAAGGATTTCTAACAAAATGCCATCGGCTTTGAAGAACGCCAAAAAACCTCTCGATGTCCTTTCTTGCGGACTCTTGAAGTGTCTTAAAATATTTTACTTTTTGATCTTGTGTTTGACTAAACGTTTTGACGAACATTGAATACTCCGAATATATACCATCCGCCAAGTAGTATCCATGCTCGTAGTAATTATTATTTGCATAAAACCCAGCTTTCGGTATTGTTTCGCCAATGTAAGACTCTAGTAATGGCGAAAACTGAAAAGTATTTATGTCGTTCATACACCCGGCGAGACCAAAGAAGGCAGACCAAACCCACAAGTCTTGTGAGGCAACTGCTTGTAAAACCAAGATTGGTCCTTTTTGGTCACCGCGTGTATGTTGACCTCGCCATGCGGTTTGACAACTATACCACCGCCATTGACGACAGTCTATACTACCAATCATGCCGGGTAAGCCATGTTTTTTGTAAATGCGCTTCGTATAGTTGTTGAAGGTCGTTCCATGTCGGGTTTCTCAAGTATCGTTTTCCATATAATTGGCATACACCTAAAAAAATAATATATATATATATATATATATATATAAAATGTAACTACTAATTATAATTATAATTATGGATTTGGTTCAAATGAGAACCTTTTCCCAAATTGAGAACTAGAGAACCATTCTGGGCCACACATTTCTCTAAGGCAATTTTTTTTTTTTTTTTTTTTTTTTTTTTTTTTTTTTTTTTTTTTGCAAAAATCGCTGCTTTATATGTAAGAAAAATTTTTTTTTTATTTTTTTTGTATTTTTTTTCAGTATACACATGTGTATAATTGCATTATACACATATGTATAATGCTATATACACATATGTATAACTGAAATATACACATATGTATAGCTAAAAAATGCTATATACACATATGTATAATTGATATATACACATATGTATAATTGTCATATACACATATGTATAAATGAAAAAAAATTCAAAAAAAATAAAAAAAAAATTTCTTGCATAAAAATGTGCGATTAAAGCAAAAAAAAAAAAAAAAAAAAAAAAAAATTTTTTTTTTTTTTTTTTGCCTTTATATGAAATGTGTGGCTCAGAATGATTCTCTCAGTTCTCAAATAGGGGTTAGTTCTCTTAGGATCCCTACCCTTATAATTATAAATATATTTAAATTTGTAAATATACCGTAGCAGAAATACTTCAAGGTACCGCGTGTGGTTTTCTCCGCCATCTTCAAATACTCGTCATTGATATCGTATGTGTTCCCGTAGGCGAGTACATGTAATGCGGAAGTGACCTTTTGAATTGGGGTGAATCCTAAACACCCTCTAGCGTCGGGTTTTTGCTTAAAGTAGTCATATGTTGACTCTAAATCTTCGGTAATGCACAAAAATAAGCTTTTACTCATCCGAAATCTTCGCCTAAACATATCAGGGCCGTAAATCGGATTCGCATTGAAATAATCATTCATTAAACGCTCATTGGCGGACACACGGTCTCGATGTATATATTCCCTAGACAATATCGGCCGTGGGGTCGCATTGTTTAGGTGTTGCATCGCGCTCGCCGCTAGCATAACCGCACTAGTAACGGCTTCTTCCTCTTCCGCGTCGTCGTCGTAAAAGAACCTTTGATAAACATCGGTAAACGAGTCTTCGGAGGGAGGAGACGACATTGTGGTGATTTGTGTATATATTTTTGATCTATTTGAATTGTATGTGTGTGTATTTGTTTGTGTGTTGATTTGTAAATGTGAATTGGTTTATATATATAGTGAATAAAATAGTTTTTTTTTTTTTTTTTTTTAAGAATATGACCGTTGGTAACGGTCAAAACTCAAAAACCAAATCATCTTCACTTTTCAAGCATAACGGTCGCCACCTCCATAACCCTCTCCCCCTAAAACGCCCCATAGCGCCCGAGGGGGCAGTGTTCCCCAGCGCTATGGGGTTAAAACGCCCCATAACGATACCACTACACACAGACTTAGTTTGATTGGATGCATACAGCATATACAAAGTTATATCAAAGTGTCAAACGGTGCGTAAACTTGAATATTTACATTGAGGGCCAAAACTATTACACATAAAAAAAAAAAAAAAAGCTTCTTTTAAAGTTTTTTTCTCAACACATGTTAGATTCAAGCTTTTGGATTAGGAGAGGCCCAACCAACCACATACAACTAATATTATCTAAACATAATGGACTAAGAGGGCGCCCAGGGCACCACCCAAGACCAAGTCAGGTACCCCTTACCCGTCCAGGAACACCACCGCCGGTGTCAAAGGTAGTTAGACACCAGGTACAACTTTCGGCCAAAAGATAGACTCAAACTTTGTTTTTGTTAACTAAAAGCTTGGGTTATGGCGACCTAAGATATCGAGTGCATTGCTAAGATCTTTAGGACACAACCAAGCACGAGATATCCCAATGTTTCTTCTGTCTTCAGTCAACGTTTTCCTGAAATATATTTTATGGTCTCAGCTTTGCATAAAGTTACTTCCTATGGTAATAAAAATCTTCAAGTAATAATTAAATACATTAACTAAGACCAAGTTTATTTTCCCATCCTCAATTCTTTTCACAAAAAGAAAAACAACAGGGAATGAAGGAGAAGTTGTTGAACCCTCTGCCTCTTATTTTCCTAAGAAACACATAAAGCCATTACATATCTTTCATAAGTGGTTGTTTTTTAGTTTTTGACCCATTAACTTAAGAACGGGTCGATTTGGCTTGTGTTAACATATCAAGTAGATCAAATAGAAAAAAAAAAGATTAGCTAAAAGAGGAATGGGTCAAGTTGACCAGACGGGTTTGAAGTCACCTAAAGAATTTTTTTAATGCATTCAAGTGCACAACCTCCAAAATCTTTTACATTTGAAAAAAAAAAATCAAAATATAGTATCATGGAGGTTCAATACTTGGTTTATGAGATGCACATAGTACATAATTACATATGAGATGCATATTAGGAAAAAGAAAGTAGATTTCTTAGGTTCTCTTAGAAGTTTTTGATTTACTTAGCTATGAGAGGATAATGGCATGCCTTCGTGAACATATCCATGTCGGATTTTGGTATACATGTGAGAGGATTAATGGCGCATCCTGGTACATATCGCTTCAGCAACTGGGACATTGGTATACATGTACAGTCGACAGTGTAGATCATCATTCAAGTTTTATAACGAAGTCTAAAGTGGTCCGATTTGTGGTAGGTTGATGAGTCTTTCCAAGCAACTATGCTTTGGTTGTTTATGATCACGGGTTGTTTATCCTTGATTATTGGTTGTCCGTTGTTCATATCTAGCTTGTACCGGAAAATACTTGTATAGGGTTGATTTCTTGACAACCCGCGTTTTTTATTATCATTCATTCGATCTTCCATATTCAAAATCTTGGTTTCTTGTTTCATTTGATCATATTTCATTATTTGTATGAATAAATTGTGTAACGATTAATAGTTCCATACGATGAATTGGTTATTTGGGCTTGATCCAGTACCAGTCCAAAATGGCTTGGTCTTCTGGTTGACCTAATACCCATTTGTGGTGGGTGTGGTCACTTCATAGATGGTACCTTAACAACTTTCAATCCCGTGCTGCTAAATCATATTTGTTAAATACTACCCTAAAACCCTAAGAAACTCTGGCCACCACCGTTGGAGACAAAAAGAAAGGTCTCTACCATACAATCGTATCCCATTCACCATCAAGAATCCGGCCACCCTCTCGTGCATATGTTTGTTTTGCATATCTGATGTCGGTCCAAAAAACTACCGTTGGCTCCAACGGTACAATATTCAACAATAAAAAATGGCAAATGAGAATGGTACCCTCTTCGGTGACTTCTGCCCGAAATCATTACCCGAACCACCCTACCCGTGACACCTGGGACTAGGGTTGCAAACGAACCGAACGAACATGAACAATGCCTTGTTCGTGTTCGTTTGTTAAGAAAATTATGTGTTCACGAACAGTTCATGAACACTTACCGAACAAGATTTTCTGTTCGTGTTCGTTTGTTAAGTAAACACTAATGTTCGTGTTCGTTTGTTTTCGTTTGTTAATTTTGTTTATGAACGGACACGAACATAAACAAACATTAATGAACACAAACAAGTGTTCACGAACACAAAGAAGTGTTCATGAACAGAACCAAACACAAACGAACATACCTTAACTTTTGAATAACATCGAATTCACATACATTAAGATAAATAAAAATAAAAGAATATAAACAAGCATAAAAATTAAAAACCTTACTAAACTATAGAACACAAACGAACATAAACGAGCACGTTACCGAACGTTCACGAACATAAACGAACGAACGTGACCTCTGTTCATGTTCGTTCGTTTATTAAACGAACGAACACGAACGAACTTCCTACCGAACGGTTCATGAACTGTTCGCTGAAAGTTCAGTTCGTCTGCAGCCCTACCTGGGACGGTGTAGCCAATCGGGTAGGGAGGTACCCGAAGCCCACACCCACCACCTTATTATTGTTTTCGATAAATTATAAAGGCTTGATGACTCTTGAGTAGTAATAATCAGTCATTAATCTAATCTCAACTACAAATATTAAAGAAACCCACTTAGAAAATAATAAAAGAAAAGTCATTCACATTCTTACATATTACTGAATTATTAGACATAAATCTTTTGTGTTGTGTCAAACTAGAACTTAATACACTTCAATATTACAGTAGAAAATTACGCATAGGCATACATATGCACCTGTTTCTTTAACTGGAATACATAAACCACATAACCCATTCTCTATTGTTGTATAACTATATTTGGCCGTTGCTTTTACGGTTCTCACAATTCTCTACTTACAACTCATTAAATTTTAAACATTTGCATACCCCCAAATCTATCTACACAAAGGTTATTTGCGCATAAAAAACCGCTTCTAACCTCCTAATTCAACGCCAACAAAAAAACTACCTTCACTTGGGACATATGAGCACAGAATCCACACACAATCCACCTTTAGTATGTGTACAATCGATCTGCATCATCGAGAACTTGACCTTAGTAGGCGACTTGGAGTCCTCGACCACAAAACTGCCAGCGTGATAAAGATTCCACACCCCCGGTGTAGTCAAGTAGCATTGAGATATTGCTTGTTGACCATCTGAAGTTGCCAACTGGAATCTCACTGGTTTTATGTCCCACCCATGAATGTGCTCACGGTTGCAGACCCGCCGCCCAAACTGCTTGCCGGGCCGCCCAAGTTGTAAGCGGAAGTAGAGACTGTAGGTTCCAATAGGGAACGGGAACTCCACCTCGCCATCAACTTCAAACCACCAAGTTTGCTGAAGATAGGCCACTGAACCAAATCTGTATCCAAGAAAACAAGCAAGTCTTAATTTTACGCGATCAGGACATCATAAAAAACTCCCTTATAAAACTAAGTGGCGTTTGGAATCGTGTTTTGTTAGTGATTATAAGATACGAAACCGTGCTACAACATTTCCTGTTTGTATGGTCACGGAACCAAAACTTCTTTAACGGACAGTCATTCGCTCTAATGCTCTCTTCTCTACCAGCTACAACTATAGGGTCCGAATCATTTTTTTTTTTCTAAAAATCTCAGATTTTATATGTAAAAATCTACTAAATTCCTGTGACTCGCGGTCAGCGGTCATCCCCCCCTCTGGTTTCGCCCATGTATTCCGATGTGCTTCTACTGTTTTAAGTTTGTCAAGTTATGATTATAACTAACCTAAATGCAACGCCAAACACCCCCATATCAATAAAACATGACCAAGTCGAGAGGCGATTTTTTTACCTAGATTCCTCAGTCGAAATACGACTCCAGTATCTCCGATCATCAATGCCCGTTACCGTTAGCCCGTTAAAAGATACCAGCACACAAGGCTTCCCAGTACCCTTATGTAACCAAACTTTCTGCACAAATAAAATTTTCCATAAATAATAAACTCCACATCCAAGAACTCAGATCCAAGATTTTACACAAATTAATCAAATTTGCACTCTTTTCTCCCAAAAAGGTCAAATTTATATCTCAAGATCCCATAAAAAAAAAATCTACAATCTTTAATCAATCCACTAACATTACAGATTCCAAATAATCAAGGATGCAAAACAAGCAGAGCAAATTTAACAAAAAAACTTGAAAAGTTGCATTCTTTTTGTATGAAATTTGTTTGATTTCACAAAAATTAACCAAATTTGCACTCTTTTGTCCCAAAAAGATATTAATTGTATCTCAAGATCCCATAAACAAAAAAGCCCATCAAACAAGCTGCAATCTTTAATCATGTCATTAACATTACAATCTTATAAAGTTGCAACCTTTTTATCTGAAATTTGTTTGATTTCACAAAAATTAACCAAATTTGCACTCTTTTGTCCCAAAAAGATAAATTTGCATCTCAAGATCCCATAAACAAAAAAAGCCCATAAAACAAGTTACAATCTTCAATCAAGTCATTAGCATTACATATTCCCAATGATCAATGATGCAAACCAAGCATATCAAATTCAACCAAAATCTTGAAAAGTCACAATCTTTTTGTCTCAAATTTCTTTAATTCCCATAAATAGATCACAACCCAAAAACAAAATAAATTCTATTTTATTTTCGGTAGACCAGGGTTCGCCATACAGAAAAAGGGGGGCGGCGCAACTTGTTGCCACTCTACCTGCTATTTTTATGTAATTTTCGCTTTATGGAATGAAAAACAAAATTACTTTGATAAAAAAAAAAATCTATTTTGAACATCATATCATCAATCAAAACAAAGCCACACATTCTAATGACACATAGATTCAAGAAAATCTTGAAAAGATGCAATCTTTATATCCCAAATTTCTATAATTCCCATGTGCAGATTCAACAAGAATATCTAACAAAAATCAATTAAATTGTATTTAAACTACACAAAAAAAAATCAATTCATACCTTTGTGTTTCCATCAATGGAATTAGGTCTAGACAATCTAGCATAAACATCCTTTTTACACAAATCAGATAACTTATCATCATCATTGAATATCCATTTAAAAACAGAGCAATAATTCTCTGGCAATTTCAATTCCCACACAAAATCAGCAGACGAAGCACCCCGAAAAGCCCGATTAATCGCCGAAACCCGACAAATCTCTTGTGGGTTCAAGTGCATAAGAACAGAGCCAACAACACTTTCAGGCAAATCACCTAGCCCTGTTTCTGCAGAAACAGAGGAGGTGCTATCAATAGCAAGAAATGAGGAGAGCCCAGATCCCATTACAATGAAGAAATGAAGGTTTGAGGGTATGATATTGTTGCAATGTGTTTTGATTGTTTTGTTTTGTGGGATTTGATTGGAATTGAAATGGAGAAACAGGGGAATGGAATATGGAGAGAGGATGTGTTTAGTTTTGGTTTTTTATATATTTATAGGTGTGAATGGTTTGGATTTTATAATTTTATAAACTTTTTTTTTTTATAAAATAAAATTGGATTAAGATGTGAAGATAAAGGTTTTTTTTTTTTTTTTTTTTTTTTTTTTTTGGTGTGTGTGTGTGGGGAGTGGGGACTAGGGTGGGGTTGTTTAGTTGGATAATATCCTTGGATGTAGGGATTATTATCCGTAATGGGAGGTAACTAATGTATTAGTAGATAGGGGAGGGTTATCTTGAGAACGCTAAATATCGTGAAAACCGTGACAACAAGTAAAAAATTCAATCAAAATCAAATTTTTTTAATACAAACCTCATTATAATCAAAATACAACATCAGTAAATGAATTTTCTTTCCAAATAATTCATCTTTTCTTGCAAAAACACTTTCAAATTAACTTTTTATACATGTGTAAAAACAAATTATTTTCGTATACGTTTGAATTTTTACGCGTAATTTGTGTTTTTGAGATGGAATTTTAGTAATAAAGACAAGTGTAAAAAGAAATTTGGAATTTGAATGGTTTTAGATGCCGTTCTCACGGTTCGCACGAAATATAGGTGTTCTCAAATTAACTTTCCCCTTAGTAGATATTATAATAAATAATAAATTAAGAATATGAGAATTTATAGAGTACCTAAAGCTAAAAGAGTTAGAGGGACGGGGCGTTACCAGAATTGGTCACGGGTACTCCACTACCAGCACGGTAATACCGCCGCCACCCATGCTGGTAGTGGTCCCGTGAACCAAATTCTGGTTCCAGTTACCGTGCTGGTTCACGGATGTGGCACAAACTCTCACACAATTTTATTATTTTTTTATTCCTCTCTCTCTATATTATTATTTGTGAAAATAATTGATAGTTGGTAAAGAATCGGTGAAGTGCTGCCTTTAAAAAAATGTTTCAGTGAAGGAAATTAGTGAAGTGATGTGGCAGTACAGGATTGGTAGAAATCAGTGAAGTGAAAATACCTTCAGTGGAGCGCCCCTTGTGCCCTTATGCATTTGCATAGTTATCCATGATGTGACGTTAAGACTTAAGATCATAAACGTCCGTAATCACACTCACGCTTGGGCCTTTTTACACCCCACTTATGCTATATGGGGGCGGTGTTTCACGCTCTTTGATTTCGATATAAGGTTTGGCGTTAAATGATAACACCTGGTCTAAACATGACATCTTTGTCACATTGAAAAGGCTATATAAGTAAACTAGTGGTACATCATGAGGGTTACTATATTTCACTAGTAAATAATATGGGTGAGCATTTAGTGATTCGGACCCACGAGAACTTTGGATTCAACCCGTGAGAACCTTGGACCCGAACTTTTTTAATATATGGATCGGTTTTCAGTTCTAGATTTTTATGAATTATTGGTTTCGGGTCGGGTCGGTTTCAAGCCCACGGTTCTAATATAAGAATCACAAGAATCGTTTGTATTTTAATTAAGACTACCCTCTATACCCTTGGTTCATCCCTTTAAGGAGGACTACCCTCCTTGATAATGTGGCAGCTTAGGCGGAGGGTAGTCTTCCTTTGGAGACCCACCCCCCCCCCCCCCCCCACCCATTAGCCTTAGTTGTGTGCGTATTTTGAGTTGATGAGAGATTAATTCCATACATATATCTGTTCAAGGCCCATAACCATATGCACGTTTGAGCCTTTTTAGTTTTTACGCCCTACTCACACTCCATGAGGACGATGTTTTACACCCTTTGAGGTTGATGTGGCGTTTGCGGTTAAACCATAACACATTTGTCACATTGCAAAATTAGTATATCTAGCCTTGTGAAGTTTATTTGTAATGTTTATACTATGTAAATTTATCTGATATAATAACGGTTTTGTTGGTATAAACAATGTTCTGACTGCGTAATGAACTATCGTGTGATAGAACTCTAGTTTTTAGGAGTTCCACTAACCCATTAAGGGGTTGAATTTTCCGCAAGACACCCCTACCAAGATCGGCGAAGGTGAATTAGCTTAAGATGGTCAATAATGATGTCATGAGCATTATGTAGTTTGATTTTGTCTTTGAAGGTTAGAGTTGACATGTGCCACCATCCAATCTTTGTGCTCATATAGTAGATTATGAAACTTATGAATGATTTGGAAGCCTGAGAGAAGTACCCATTGGGTTCCTGGCTACATCTAGGACTATGCTTCTAGCAACCAACCAAAGTGATACAACATCGCCTAAGGTCCATGTACCTACACGAGGCAATGTACATTAAGTATACACTTAATGAGTCGTTTTAATGTATCATAATTCATAAAATGTTGGTTCCTTCAACTATTATTCATACTAGTCCAACGTATTTATTTAATTATGTTTGGTAACACTGTTTTATTGTTATTTCATAGTTTTTTATATGAGAGGCCTTTCTGTGAACGACGGAATTTACACAATGAATAGATGGCATGATGCCCTAGGTAAATTACGAGATCACCTAATTTGGTTGGTATTCTTTCATAGTGATGGAGAGGTCTTATGTTCACTTAGGTGATCAAGGGTTCAATTCTCACTTCCAACATTTATGGTTGGATATTTTGCCAAGTGATGGTTGAGCCTACCCTCTTTGGAGGGGCCAGGTTTGATTCTTATGGGCCCCCGGTTTTCTATTATTGTGCATTTACTCCAGAGAGACTTGCCTCTTGTGAAGGGTGCAACATCTGTCAAGTGGTAGGTGGTGGGAAATTTTCCGGGTGGAAGCCTTAGTGCCCCTTATGTGCAGCCTCGACTCGCTTGTGGGCCGACCACTCTTGCGTCAGCGTGGACCCGGTTAAAACAACATAGTCTGACCATTGTAGAGTGGCTAAGGGATCCCCTTCTGAAAAGTTGTAATGAACTCTAACACAACATAAAAAATCACTTTTCAAAAAGAAAAACCTAATTTGGTTGGTTCTAAGTTTAGAAAAGTGAGCATTATCATATATGTTAAGCTAAGTGTTTAAATGAATAAATAGGTATTTTGGAAATACTTGTAATAAATATTTATTGTTGTTTGCAACTTAAATCTATACATATAATAAACCAAAGTCATTTTAATGACATGACACTCAATGAGACATTCTCTTTTTTGAGTGTGTCATGTGTCATTCTATGTGGCATTGAGATATTTTAGGAAAAAAATAATTTTTAAACGTTAATATCTTTAATATACGAGATTTTTTAAAGAAAAAAATTACACCAAATTAACGAGCGTTTTATTATCTTTTCAACGAGTACCATAGTGCTATATAAAAAACGGAGAATTTTTTTTGTGGGGTTTTGTTCATACAGGAAAAAAAACACAAAGTGTTCAGGTAAATCATTAATCATGTATAGACAAGTCACTAATTATGTTTAAATTAGTAAATATGATTTTTTTTTTCAACCAGAGCCGAATAGGTTAATAGAGTTATACGTTGTTTTAAGTTAGGTATCAATATTAGTATGTTAGAGTTGTACATTTGTTTAGTCTTTATGATAGGTGTTAATATTAGAGTTACATTAAAGTTCTACATTCTTTTAGGTTAGGTGTTAGCATTGGAGTTGTACATTGTTAATTTGTTTTAGGTTAGATATTAATATTAGAGTTATACATCAATCTATTTCATATGTAAAATTGATGTATCATATTAAATTTCTCAACCCGGGACGCTCCCGAAGTATAATCTAGTGTATAATAAATCCATAGAATTTAAATGGTTTTTATTTAGCAACAATTTATTCTATGAACACAAAATTGAAGACAGCTATTACAAAAATAAAGGCTCCGTCTATTCCCACCCCCACCTTCTATTTCCACCCCCTCAAAGCGCCTCGCTTAGGCCTAAGCGAGGCGCTTTGAATTCATTCAGAGGAGGTCAGTACGAGGGGGCAGAAAAAGCTTATTTTTAATTCGAAGCGCCTCGCTTAGGCCTAAGCGAGGCTCTTCGGATCAAAATTATTATTATTTTTTTTTTTTGATCTTTTGAGTTAGTTTTTTGTTTTTTTTAATATAATTATTATAAAAAATGTTCTTTTGACAAACGTCTGGCTAACCTGAATTTCCTTTGAATCAAAATGTCAACTTTTTCCTGCCACCCTCGTATGGTTTGGCTAACCTGTCCAGTTATCAATCTCACTGTCCAACAACTGAATTTTACTTGCTTGCATGAAAAGTAATGATCTGAATTTTACTTGCTTGCATGAAAAGTAATGATCAGGAACATTCCAAATAACCGTCCAATTTCAGCTTTTGTTTAACTCATGATATATCCACCAAATCATTTCTTCAAGTTCATTTCACCAAAAAAGGCATAACTGTAATGATCAGAAACATTTCAAATACCTGTTCAATTTCAGCTTTTGTTTAACTATTGTAGCAACTTTCATAGAGAAGTTATCAATCTCACTGAGATGATATCTTCTCTTTAGGTTTTGGAATTAATGAGACAACTTTTCAGTTGTTATCCGAGAGATAGCGGTCAACGATGAAGACAACCTGAAAACAACCGGATACCATGGATCAGAGAGATTCAAGCTAATTAAACTCTATATCTCAAGTCGGTGCAAGTTATGTTGTAGCTCATATGTTATTATCTCTTCTCTTATTCTCTCTTTCTCAAGTTCTCGATGGATTATTGCTCTCATATCATGGATCAGAGAGATTTAAGCTAATTAAACTCATATCTCACTGTAATGATCAAGAATATTCCAAATAACTGTATAATTTAAGCTTTTGTTTAACTAAGTTAGCAACAGTCCAAATAACTGTAATGATCGCTACGGTTAGTGGATACCATGGATCAGAGAGATTCAAGCTAATCAAACTCCGGGCAACCCTTGTTTGATTATACTCGTGTACAACCTTTATCTCTTTATGTATGAATAGTGACCCTCTGACAATGATCAGAAACATTCCAAATAACTGTAATGATCGCTACTGTTGATTGGTATATAGAGAGCAAACCGACGATCATTCAAAATTTAAAGTTACCGCTAACCTCTGCGCCATCATCGTTGACAGATATCTCTCTGAGATGATAGCTTCTCTTCAGATTCTGATTGCACCGGTGGAATTGGAATTGGAATTAATGAGACAACTTTTTAGTTGTTATCCGAGAGATAGCGGTCAACGATGAAGACAACCTGAAAACAACCGGATACCATGGATCAGAGAGATTCAAGCTAATTAAACTCATATCTCAAGGTGGACTTAAGCACCTGAACGGGAAGTTGAAATTTTGAATGATGTTCGTCGACTGCACCGAACACACTACAATTATTCACTATTTTATACATACAACACAACTTCATCGTTGAACGTACTGTCTTCTTTGATCTTGATCTTCACACTTGCTTTTGACAAATCCATTGTTGTTTCCATAGACATTCAAGCAAACAAACAAACAAAAAGATGTTCGATCGGTCTTTGGCAATCCCTTAACTAGTACTACCTAAATTCAAAAGGAGGCAAATCGTTTGAAATGGTGAATACATCTTCTTTTGACAGAATTGGGATCATAGGTTGACCAACTTGTCATAGAGTTTTGACTTCCCATATATGCTTGTTTTGTATCTGGTTCCATGTTGTTTGGATGATTTGCATGGAGGGTTAGAGAAGGGGAAGAGAGAAAGTTAAGGAATATTATATAGGAATTGGAGAAGTATTTAATATATAATGTGAAAGTATTTAATATATAATGTGAAAGTATTTAATGCTTATTTAAAGGGTGGGAAATATGCCTAGGGAGTTACGTGCATTATCTAGTATTGAAACTTGCGATTAAATAATATATTAATACATCAATGGACTACACTCACGGTATGTGCATCACGTATTTTCATTCTTTCCTTGATCTGCAATATCTGAAAATTATCATTTCTTGACATGCTTGGTAACACCTTGATCTGCAATATTTGAAAATTATCATTTCTTGACATGCTTGGTAACACCTTGATCTGTAATATCTGAAAATTATCATTTCTCGAAAAGTAATTAAAAACACTTAAAAATGAATTAAAAACAATTGTTGCGAGTTAGGTTTAGTCGGAGGACCACGTACAATGATTCATCAAAGTTGTACAAAGCTGGATGTTTTTACTGGAAAACCAAAACGAGCAATTAACGAAGCGAAACGGAGAGATATAATTTTCTTGGCTTGGAAACAACTTAAAAGAACCAAAAATGAATTAAAATTATTTTTTGGTGATTAACAGATAATTTTAAAGAATTAAAAGAAATTCAAATTTTTTTAAAAAAAGGCCAAAGCACCTCGCTTTGGTCAAAGCGAGGAGCTTTAGTGCCTCGCTTTGACCAAAGCGAGGTGCTTTAGTGGTTTGATTAGACCACAGGCGCATCGCTTTGACCAAAGCGAGGTGCTTTGGCCTTTTTTAAAAAAAAATGAATTTCTTTTAATTCTTTAAAATTATCTGTTAATCACCAAAAAATAATTTTAATTCATTTTTGGTTCTTTTAAGTTGTTTCCAAGCCAAGAAAATTATAACTCTCCGTTTCGCTTCTGCTCGTTTTGGTTTTCCAGTAAAAACATCCAGCTTTGTACAACTTTGATGAATCATTGTACGTGGTCCTCCGACTAAACCTAACTCGCAACAATTGTTTTTAATTCATTTTTAAGTGTTTTTAATTACTTTTCGAGAAATGATAATTTCCAGATTACAGATCAAGGTGTTACCAAGCATGTCAAGAAATGATAATTTTCAAATATTGCAGATCAAACATTTAAAGATATACTAACAAACATTTAAAAATAACTTTTCATGCAAAGCAGGTAAAATTCATTGTACAAACCGACGATCATTCAAAATTTAAAGTTACCGCTAACCTCTGTGTCATCATCGACTACAGCAAACCGACGATCTTCCTCCACGGCACTCCTAATGGGCCTCTCTTTATTTCACGGTACGATTTGTGTTTTTGTTGCTTTATAAATAATAAGTTTTGTGTTTATCAAACCCTAACGTCTGAGCAATGATTTATTAAATCGTTTTACTAATTTCCGATTCTTGATACTTTCATAAATCGTTTTACTAATTTCCGATTCTTGATAATAACAAATTATTATGATAATAAAACAAAGGAACTAAATTACAAATATGATAAAAAAATAATAATAATGTAATATAGTCATTGTTAATGCTCAAAAAAGTCAACCTTTGTTGACTCATAGGAGTCTTGAAGACGAAATGAATTTTACAAGATACTTGAAACAAGGTATGGATATGGAGAATAAATATTTGACTATACGTGGTTGATGATGTCAAGTTTAAGTCGTTGATTCATTTAGAAATCGAAAACGCCTATCGTTGTAGCTCATATGTTATTATCTCTTCTCTTATTCTCTGTTTCTCTAGTTCTCGATGGATTATTGCTCTCATATCGACTCTCACAATTATTCACAATTTTATACATACAACACACCTTCATCGTTGACCGTAATGATCAGGAACATTCCAAATAACTGTATAATTTCGTACAAGATTCCTATGCAAGCAAGTCAAATTCAGTTGTTAGACCAACTTGAGATATGAGTTTGATTAGCTTGAATCTCTTTGATCCATGGTATCCAGTCTTCTTGATCTTGATCTTCACACTTGCTTTTGACAAACGTCTGGCTGACCTGAAGTTCCTTTGCAACCAGGTAAAAAGGAACTACGTTGCAAATATAAAAATCCATCACATCACGATTATACTCTTTATGTATGAATAGTGACCCTCTGGCAAACCTACCTCTGTTTTGAATTTGTTACTTCTATAGAGAAGTTATCAATCTCACTGTAATAATCAATAATATTCCAAATAACTGTATAATTTAAGCTTTTGTTTAACTAATTTAGCAACAGTCCAAATAACTGTAATGATCGCTACGGTTAGTGGATACCATGGATCAGAGAGATTCAAGCTAATCAAACTCCGGGCAACCCTTGTTTGATTATACTCGTGTACAGCCTTTATCAGGTTCTTTTGGCCACAGGTACAGAAAGGTTATAAATGTTCATGTCGTTTCAGGTTGCCTTCATCGTTGACCGATATCTCTCCGATAACAACCCTTGTTTTGATTATGCTCTTTATGTATGAATAGTGACCCTCTGACAATGATCAGAAACATTCCAAAATTTAAAGTTACCGCTAACCTCTGCGCCATCATCGTTGACAGATATCTCTCTGAGATGATAGATTCTCTTCAGATTCTGATTGCACCGGTGGAATTGGAATTGGAATTAATGAGACAACTTTTCAGTTGTTATCCGAGAGATAGCGGTCAACGATGAAGACAACCTGAAAACAACCGAATACCATGGATCAGAGAGATTCAAGCTAATTAAACTCATATCTCAAGCCGGTGCAAGTTATGTTGTAGCATCTTTGATCATCTTCTTTGTAATTACTTTTTATTGTTTCGGGTTCCCTTCCATCGTTGACAGATATCTCTCTGAGATGATAAAGGTAGATCATGGAAAGTTGAACTCAAGAAAACAAAGATGAAACCGATTGTTAAAAGTATCAAGACTATGAAATTAGTAAAACAACTGAATTTTACTTGCTTGCATGAAAAGTTCAATTTCAGTTCAAACTTTTCAAACACCTGCAACATCTCAAGAGTCGAGGTCCTCTGAAAAAGACATCGTACAATGATTTGGACTTGCAAATATTTGGACTTGACAGATATCTCTCTGAGATGATAGCTTCTCTTCAGATTCTGAAAGTGGATACCATGGATCAGAGAGATTCAAGCTAATTAAACTCATAGGTAAGAACATTATGGATGAGGATTGTTTATCTTCCCATTGATTTCAAGTATGTTGCCAAATAACTGTTCAATTTCAGCTTTTGTTTAACTATATTAGCAACTTCCATAGAGAAGTTATCAATCTCACTTCTCACTGTCCATGTTTACCTTCAACGTCCAACGGTAATGAGTAACCTATACACCTCTACAATGATGTGATTTGTTTTTAGATAAGGAGGTATATGTACAATGAACTTTTTACGCTAAATAAAACCGATTAATGGCAGGTTTGCCAGAGGGTCACTATTCATACACACAACTTTTTGCTCTAGTGGTGTGCTCTACCTTTTTGACAAACACCTGGCTAACCTGTCCAGTTATCAATCTCACTGGCAATCATCCACTGCATGCTTTTCGCAGCCTTCACTGAAAAGAACCCTAGTAGTGGTTTTCATCTCTTTACCTGTAAACTCATATCTCAAGTCGGTCTAACAACTGAATTTGACTTGCTTGCATAGGAATCTTGTACGAAATCATTCTCACATGAATATCCTTTGATGAATGTATTAGGGGTTGGAAACTCTGAAGACCAATGACCCTCTAGCAAACCTCCGTTAAGGTCTTCAGAGTTTCCATGGGAAGGTAAACATATATAACATTCTCTTCTTCTTCCCTTACAAATCACTTTGCCATTAATACAAATCACATTGTGCATGACATTACATTCTGCATGTGTCATTTCATAACTTGCACCGGCTTGAGATATGAGTTTAATTAGCTTAAATCTCTCTGATCCATTGTATCCACTTTCAACTAAATCTTTCTCTGATATACTCTATATCAACCGAAATTGAGTATCATCAATCTGGTATTAGTGGTTGGAAACTGTGATGAAAAAGCTGGTGTGTGTTAAACAAGAAGATGATCAAGGATGCTACAACATAACTTGCACCGGCTTGAGATATGAGTTTAATTAGCTTGAATCTCTCTGATCCATGATATGAGAGCAATAATCCATCGAGAACTAGAGAAACAGAGAATAAGAGAAGAGATAATAACATATGAGCAACAACGGGGCCGATTGGTTTTGAAAGCTACAACATAACTTGCACCGGCTACTTTTCAGTTGTTATCAGACGAGGACTTGCCTGTGTTGCCGCATTTAATGAAATTTAACGCGCATACCGCATTCATTGACTTTACGTGGTTGATGATGTCAAGTTTAAGTTAATGACAATGTTGAGGGTTATTACTTTGTTTTTTAATTTTTTATAATTATTAAATTAAATAAAAAAAACAACAACTCAAAACATCAAAAAACTACCAAAATAAATTACCCCCTCCAAGCGCCTCGCTTAGGCCTAAGCGAGGCGCTTGAAGGGGGTTTAAATAGAAGGTGGGGGGTTTAAATATAACCACCCAAAATAAAACGTATATTCAAGAGAATAATTAAATAGTGTGGGAACAATGACAATAGTACTAGAAACGAAACGTGTGTATGACTCAGCGCCACGCGACCAAGATAAATAGTACAATGGCTTCGCATGTTGGAACTTGTGTCGCCACATTTTTTTTATTTCATTTCTTCCTTTTCCATTTTTTAACATTTTTCATGCCTATGTTCGAAACTAGGGGTGCAAACGAGCTGAGCAGCTCGCGCTCACTCGAGCTCGGCTCAGCAAAAAGCTCGAAATGAGCCGAGCTTTATCGAGCTCGAGCCGAGCTTGAGCCTAAATCAAAGCTCGTTTATTTATCGAGCTCGAGCTCGAGCCTGACATGTGAAGCTCGTTAGGCTCGCCGAGCCTTATCGAGCCTAGTATAATATTAGTTCTTTTAATATTTAATAATATTTATCATTCATTTAAAGTTGTTTAGTAAACGAGCCCCGAGCCCGAGCTTCACTTATCGAGCTCACGAGCCTAAATGAACAATTATTTATATTATTTTTATCTAATTTATTAACTAATAAATACTAAACGAGCCGAGCCCGAGCCAAACTCGAGCTTGAGAAATTATAAACGAGCCGAGCTCGAGCTCGAGCTCGAGCTCGAGCTCTTATAACTTAATCGAGCTCGAGTTCGAGCCTGGTCGAGCTCGGGCTTGGCTCGGCTCGTTTGCACCCCTATTCGAAACTACTAAAACTAATTATCACGTTATGATTCCAAATATTAGTTGGAGTAAATTACTATTTGAGTTCATGTGTTTTGATGGTTTTAACTACTTGAATCTAAATTTAAAATGTTTAACCCATCTGAGCATGTGGTTTTGCAATTTGTATCCATCTGAGTCCAATTTCCTAACGTCATCCACTAACTCTGTTAACTACAAGGGTATTTTAGTCATTTAAACATAAGGTACTAAGTTGTTGATGCACAAAGTATAATTTAATTTATACCATTTTACTATTATATTATTATATAAGGAATTTCATTATATATATATATATATATATATATATATATATATATATAAAAGACTGAACCCAAAGCTCTCCCCCCCCCCCCCACCTCACCATCACCACTGCACCACCCTGCCGCCACCACCATCCTCAGCCCCTACCCACACCATATTATTCATGTCACTCGGTTGGATAATTGTCTTATCCCGGTTAAGAAGACGGTGCCCGGTACGTGGAAAGACATTGGCTCAATGGAATCTATTTTACTTAAACAAGGGCTGGATATCAAGAGCAGGTTAACAGTGAAGATTGGGGATGGGCAATTAGCGCACTTCTTGAAGGACGCCTGGATTATGGAGGAGCCGCTGATGGTGGTCTGTCCAGAATTGTTCCGTTTGGCAGCGAATTCGTCTGGCTCTGTCAAGGACCATTGGGAGAGGGTTGGCGAGTCTGTTCAGTGGAAGCTGGAATGGAAGTCGAACCCTTCTGCAGCCCCTGAGCTTCTGCAGCTTCAAGATTTGCAAACCAGGCTGCAACAGGTAACTATCGGGGACGGTAGAGACAAATGGGAATGGGCTAACAATATGGGGGTGCCGTTTTCTGCTAAGCAGGTCCGCGAAAAACTGGCAACCTGTAATGATGATGCTGCAAATGGGTCAAGCTTTTGGTGGAATTCCTGGGCGCCACGTAAATGTAATTTCTTGCTATGGAGGGCGCTTATGGGGAGGGTGGCGACTAAAGTGGAGTTAAACAATAGGGGCTGCAACTTTGAGAATCTTTTATGTGAGCAATGCGGGTACGGGACTGAGGACTACAACCATGCTTTCGCCGAGCGCCTTTGGGCCAGAAGTGTTTGGTGGCAAGTTTTGACCTGGCTCAAAATCCCGTTTCCTCCCGATTTGTGCAGCATCGGCAGAGTTATGGAGGTGGTTCGCTCCAGCCCAGGTTCAGCCAAATGGAGAAAGATTGTTTACACGATCGTCTTGGCGGCAACATGGAGGATCTGGTACGCCCGAAACCAAATGGTTTTTGAAAAGAACTTCGTCAAAACGCAGAAGATGGTGGACTTAATAAAGGAGGACGCTTTTGTTTGGCTCTCTAACCGGACAAAACTCAAGATGATCTCATGGGACAAGTGGACGAATTTTGATGTTATCGATTTGTTGTAATATCCCTTTTTATGGGGGTCCTTCCTGTTTCGTGTTGTTTGTTTTTTCGGGTGTACTTTTCTAGCGCCTTGCTAGCCTTTATATATATATATATAAAGTGTTTGCTGAAAAAAAAAAAAAAAGATTGTGAATCATATAAAACAACACAAAAGTATAGATAATAAGTTAAGAACCAATGAAACTTCAAAAAAAAAAAAAAAACAACATCGAGACTCACAATGCAAGTCCAACAACTGTTTGCCTATCACGTTGAATTTGCTGACCATGTCCAAGAGGACCAAGATCCCCTTTCCTGGATTTGATGACCATGTCCACGATGCCCCTTCTGCAAGCATCCGCAAAAAATGTTAAAGTGTGTTACCTGAGATTTATGTTATGGTACAGTAATTGTGCAACCTTTGCAGTAAATTTTAATATATATTGGTACTACAAAACAATAACTGTCTCATGCTTTTACACATGATACAAGTCAATTTCATTTTATTAAAAAACTTTTGAAGTCGATCTAGACATAAAATAATGGCCCTTCAAATTATTATGGAATTTTAAGAAATGGTTTTTTTATGAGCCAATTAGCCAAACATATTAATTTTTATAATTATTACGACACTTTCAGTTGTATATCCGGTTCGACCGGTCCGACTAGGGAACCGGTAAGGACACCGGTTCAACGTCCGCTTCAGTTATGAAAACATTGCTTAAAAGACCTAAGAATAAGAGACACATATTTCGCGGCTCGGCCCGGACACCTGAATTTTCAGGTCCGGCCCTGCCAAGATGCGACATATCTTGACCTTTGAAATAACTTAGTGGTTGTAAGTATGAAGTCGTAACTAGCTACTCTTCCTCTAAAGAGTGAGTAGCGATTTCCGGATTCATTTTTGTCCTTATTTTTTAAAGGCTTATGTCAACTTCTGAGACAATGGACATCTCGACTACATGTGATTGCAACTATTCGATCCATACCAACCGTTTAATAAAATGAGTGCACGAATCTGTTTTGAAATCTATATATCCAATCATGTTGTTATTTATGATGTAGTAGGTTTCGCTCTTATTTTTTCCTTTCCACTTATTCAATGCAATTGGCAACTTGCAAAACTAGATAAAGTCTTCACATTTTAACTTAAAATGTGAAGTATCAGTCTATGCTTTCAAAATTTCCATTACTTAAAAAGATGTAACATCTTTTTATGAATTGTCTTTGCAAACTTGAAGCATTGCCACTTATTACAATTTTTGCATACTACATATCCAAGCAAAGGCTTTTCAAAAAAAAAAAACATATCCAAGCAAAGGTTATAAATTCAACTAATTCATATAAGAATTAGCAAATTTATATATGGAGCATCAACGTGTAACCATGTAGGTTTCACAACTAGAGGATCTGAGAAGTGACGCGGTTATATCCTTAATACTACGAGTGAAGAACAAAATTTATCATAAATTTTCGTGGCACTATATTTGGATCAACTTAATTGGACATCATATGAGATTTGTTCGATGAGCTTGATTTACCTCTCTCATGTAATGAGCTTTTGTCGTTGTCGTTTGACAAAAGTCGATTGGGGTTGTGGGGATTCAAGATTTTGAGCTTTTTATATAGGATGAATTAAAATAAAACCTTAATTAATTAGGAATCAAATGATTGAATCAGATGTTGGAAAAACTGATAGTGAAAATAATGTTTCATTAATTTTTGACTTAAATAAATGTATTTATATATGCATTATATAAATAATTAATTCCGGGTTTCTGTACTACATTGTGAGATTATCACAACAAACCAAATCATGTCCAAAATAGATCTAAGACGAATGAGATATCAAAGCTTAAAAGTTGTATGTTGAAACAAACAAATGTGAGAAAATGGATTAAGTTTTGTCAACTTGTCCAACATTTGTGGGATGACAAAACATGAAGTGGTTTATAAGGAGAAGCACTCCTTACATATTGTTTAGCGTGGGCCAAACACTAGTGGGGACCCTAAAGGGTGCAGAGTTTAGGGCGAAGCATTAACTCGCACACACGCGCTTTGATGGCGAACTTTGCACTTCGCACACTCGCAACGCCGCTTGAGAGCCGCCTTTGTATTTTTGACCTTATGCACGTGTCACACCAAGCGCAGACTGGCAAACTAATTCAGGCGAACGTACTCACAGTTATACGTCAGTTGACTTGGTTAAACCGACTGTTTCAACTCGTCATGAATAGAATATGAGAATTACAGTCAACCACTTAATCCAAATTAAGGGAAAGCTAATTCAAGTTTAAATATCCGGTTTATGACAATTAAACTTGCATTACGGTTTCAATTTTGTGAGTATAAAAGTGAACATTGGGTTCATAATTTTCAGAGTTTTTTTAGAGATTGAAAAATCTCACTCACAAAATGTCCATATTTGCTCATCAAGATTGAGCCGAGAGATTGAAAAATCGTAATGCAACTTCTTTTCCTTTTCCTTACGTTTCATAAACACCAAATAACCCGGTTCTATCTCGAGCGTTGGAGCCATCTCCGGATTACTGTTCTGATTGTTTTACCCTGGAAGACAAACCGTATGAGAAGAGGCGCGTAATCTGTTTTAAGGACCCTGTGTCAAACACGACCCTCAACGAAAACCGTCAATGATAAGTTTTTAGTCTTGCAGCGGAGCATTATACAAGATGGTTTGGTTGAAGTTCCGTAAAGTCATCGGCTTGAATCAAGATTTGGTACATTTTACTTGTATCTTATTTTATTTATTAAATTTTGTAAACGGTATTGTATTTTATATTTCCTACGAATAACGAGATCATCGTTATTATATATAATTTTATTATTATTTTAATAAAATAGTGAACTCATTTCCTACATTAGATTGAAATTGTATAAGTGATTTCAAACCACTCAAATAATTACTAAAATTCTAAATTTTTCGTTAATGGTTCCTTAAGTTTTAGTTTTATTAATAAAAGATGTAAAACCACTAACGCTATGTTCCCGAGTTCACTTAAGAAGGGAAAAGAAAAGAAAGGGGGGGATTTTCTTCCCTTTCTTTTCTTTTCCTTTCGTTTCTGTAACACCCCAACCGATGGCGGAAACATCGGGATGTCACGTAATGATGATTGTTCAGTAGCTCATGGTGAATAATAAATTCCATTAGATGATTTAATTGAATTACATACAATTGTTCTAGAATTTGTACATCAAATTGAATAAAGCTATACACATATCTTCAAGCATCAATTCAAATCTTCAAGCAAATAGAACCTGAAACATGTTAAGTTGAAAATATTTTGGGTCAACAAAAGTTGGTGAGAATTACATAGGTTTTTGATAATTGAATAAAAATGATGTGCAATTCATGTGTCATGTCAATCTAGTCCATATGTGAGAACATACTAGAAATAAATCGAGTGCATAATCAACCCTGATGACTGTTATAATATGATACATACCATACGCTCATGGTCCAATTGAATATGTTATACGATAACAAACACCCACGCTACCTTTGTAGGAGGCACGTATCCGGGTGGGATTGTCAGTCCAATAGATCTATCAATGTTTACCGCCGGCTTGTACGGAGTTAATGATTATGCTAGAATGGTGCTTACTCTAATCATGCTCAAGACATAATGCAACATAGAAAACACATAGACACATTGATGATTGAATTGCATGAAATGATGTTGTAACATGTTTCACCCCAAAAACGGTGATAAATAGAAAAGGGGCTATGTAAAACTCACCTTGGTAAAATGTTATATCTTGTTGAAAAATAGTGTGTTGCCCAAATGTGTCAAGTATCACCCTATAATAAGGTAATAAATATGTCTAAGTCTAACTAGTATACAAATGTATATGTTCTAGGGCTTCGAATTGGGGATAAATGCTCGTTTGATTATTATTAAAAATATTCGCCAATTGAGAGAAATTTAGTAAATAAATAACCAAAAATCTTTTTATGAGATTTAAATTTAAGATGGTCACAAGAATGTGTTTAAAGTATAAAAATAATTTTTATGAAATTATTTTCTTTAAAATAGATTATTTAATCTATTTATAACAAATTGTCAAAAATCTAACTTTAATATTTAAAAATATTAAAATTAAATAATTTTTAGTTTAAAATTCATATTTCTGTTCTAAATGATCAGAAATAATTTGTATAAAATTTTGGTGCAAAAATAACAAAAATTGAATTTATTATGATTTAATTATGATTAAAACTAACAAAAATTGATTAAAAATATTAAATAAATGATTTTTCAGAAATAAAAATCATTTCTGAAAAGCTTAATGTTATAAAAACTTAAAATAATTTTTGTGGAAATTAATAAGATCGTTTTGATATTTTTATAGATTTTTATAAATAAAATAGAATAAACTTGATTTATTTATTATATATATTAAATAAATAAATTTTTGAAAACTAAAAATTGTAAGTTAAACTTTTTCATCAGATTAAGACAAAATAATTTTTGTAGAAATTTTAAAAGTGTTTTAGTATTTTAAAATGAATTTTTAAAATATAAATAATTATATTCAAAGCTTGTAAGCAAAACAAAAAAAAATGAAAGGAAAAAAGTTGTTGGTGCCAAGGTTTGAACCCATGTGGGTTTGTCCAAGAGCAACAGACACAACCACCTGATCTAGATCAGGGGTTGTGTTTGTTTTCAGTTTGTTTAAAATATAAAATGTATAAGAAATCAGTGTTCTTCCCCAATTTGTATGTACAAGCCCTAGCTTTATCAATTGAACGATTCACACAACAATAACCCAATTAATCAGAGGGTTATTGTTGTGTGAATGCCGAATAACAAAAACCATCAAAAAAAATCGGACTTACAAACATGAACTCGTGCAAATCGTTTAGTCAAAGCAGAAAGTCAACACGAATTCAATTGTTTCGTATAATGATCTAGGACAGAATTTAGAGATAAGGAGAGATGTTTCGGCACTTGTAAGCTATGGGAGAGGATGCAATTTATACAAAAACACAGGAATCGAAGAATCGAAATTCTTGGTTCATACTTAAAATAAAACGTGATTTAATCTAATTTTGGAGTATGTTTGACCGTAATTGTGTATATCACGCGTAATACATTGTCCATTACCTATCACAATTCAATTAAATTAGCAGTTTCCAATAATATATACAATCTAAAAGCCATTTGTGGCCTGGTCGTGCGGCTTCCTTATGCAGCGAATGGAGCAGGTCTGCTTTGTATAAGGTGTTAAATATATTAAAGGATGGATTCAAAGCAAGAATGAGGCTTGGCTCAAGTGGTTGTTACGTAGGCGTGGTTTAGGCTTCTGCCCGGGTTCGAGTCCCGGCGGAGCCTTTTATTTTTTTTTTACAGTCTAAATGGAGGGGAGGCAAAAGATGGGCTGGACTGTTGTTGGGCCGAGTTTGGGCTGCGTCAGGCTTGGGCTCCGAAATAAAAATGAACAAGGTGGGCTTTAGCAATATTAGGGATATGGGTATTGGGTTTGGTAATGGGTTTTAAGAGTGGTTAAAAAAAATAAAATCAAAAGTGTATATATATATATGTAATAAAATCTGAATTTTATTATTATTATTATTATTATTATTATTATATATATGTATGTATATATATCTATATATATTATGAGTTAGGGTAATGGAGACTTAGTGACGTTTGTATAAAATGTAACGAAAATAAGGGCGTTTTAAATTAAAATTTGGGGAAAATTTTCGCGATGTTACAGTCTCCCCTACTTTTAGGAACTTCGTCCCGAAGTTAAGAGAAACACTAGGTTCACAATTGGTCAACTACTGAAAACCTTGATAAAATTTCACACTACCTTAACGTACCTGTAAATTCATGATTACGTTCCGGACCGTAATTACCAATTTACCTTACATTAGGGTTTTGCGTCCTTTTATGACTCTATCGATTGTTGAGCAGGTCTGATAGTCTCCACCAGTCGTTGAGCAGGTGGTAGGGCCTCTCCCGACTGTTGGAAAGACATGATGACCTCTACCAATCGTTAAGTAGGTTGTTTGGTAGTCAACTAACTGTTGTACAAGCAAGTATGATTATTATAGCAATTAATTCACCTTCAAATAAGCATGCACACAGATGTTATGATAATACTAGAATTTATTACTTGAATCAAAAGCGTCATTACATAGAATTAAAAGTAAACAACATTTAAATGGTGGGACTTGCTGTTAAGTAGTTGGAGGGTCTTGGTCTCGGTTCAGCATTCATTTGGATGACTTGAGCGAGTAAGTTAGAAACCAGAGTTGTGATTCGTCGTGCCATTTGTTGGGAAATAACCGCAGCTAGTTGGGCATCATTCCTATTAATGTGGTTAGTGTTGGGGTCGTTGCTATTCACTTCATCTTGATTGTCACCATTGTTAAGGCGAGTGCTGCGACGTGGGGACATGATCTGTAAGGGACACAATGAAGTTTTTAATGGGGTATGAAGTGAATGGGGTAATATAAGGAATGTAATCATTTATTCATTAATTAAAACGAATAAATGAAAACGTTGACTTATCAAAGATTCTAGATTCTAATAACATGTGAAGACATGCTTTAGCCTATAAGTAAACACTCATCCCGAGAATTCCCAGGTAGGCATCCGGGTCCCTCGTCTGATTGGGATATATGCGCAATGCCAGCCTAGACAGAAGACTCAGAATACAGGCGTTCACCCTTCCAGATTGCACGTGTTCGTTATTAAAATATAGAACTTCGACGAGATCTCAAGGGGGTTCAGGTTAAACCTGAGGAATTTGTCCTATTAGTCTAAGAGTAGATCCACTGATGGAGAGCAACCTTCTTGTAGGGGTTGAAGTAGGGATAAGAAGTAGGAGGAAGATAGAGAATAACAAGTAAAAGAAGCAAGTACTTGTTAAATCCTATGGTTATAGACTAGATTATTTTTCTAATAACCTAATTCCCTATAACCATGGCTCTGATACCAATCTGTAACACCCCAACCGATGGCGGAAACATCGGGATGTCACGTAATGATGATTGTTCAGTAGCTCATGGTGAATAATAAATTCCATTAGATGATTTAATTGAATTACATACAATTGTTCTAGAATTTGTACATCAAATTGAATAAAGCTATACACATATCTTCAAGCATCAATTCAAATCTTCAAGCAAATAGAACCTGAAACATGTTAAGTTGAAAATATTTTGGGTCAACAAAAGTTGGTGAGAATTACATAGGTTTTTGATAATTGAATAAAAATGATGTGCAATTCATGTGTCATGTCAATCTAGTCCATATGTGAGAACATACTAGAAATAAATCGAGTGCATAATCAACCCTGATGACTGTTATAATATGATACATACCATACGCTCATGGTCCAATTGAATATGTTATACGATAACAAACACCCACGCTACCTTTGTAGGAGGCACGTATCCGGGTGGGATTGTCAGTCCAATAGATCTATCAATGTTTACCGCCGGCTTGTACGGAGTTAATGATTATGCTAGAATGGTGCTTACTCTAATCATGCTCAAGACATAATGCAACATAGAAAACACATAGACACATTGATGATGAATTGCATGAAATGATGTTGTAACATGTTTCACCCCAAAAACGGTGATAAATAGAAAAGGGGCTATGTAAAACTCACCTTGGTAAAATGTTATATCTTGTTGAAAAATAGTGTGTTGCCCAAATGTGTCAAGTATCACCCTATAATAAGGTAATAAATATGTCTAAGTCTAACTAGTATACAAATGTATATGTTCTAGGGCTTCGAATTGGGGATAAACGCTCGTTTGATTATTATTAAAAATATTCGCCAATTGAGAGAAATTTAGTAAATAAATAACCAAAAATCTTTTTATGAGATTTAAATTTAAGATGGTCACAAGAATGTGTTTAACGTATAAAAATAATTTTTATGAAATTATTTTCTTTAAAATAGATTATTTAATCTATTTATAACAAATTGTCAAAAATCTAACTTTAATATTTAAAAATATTAAAATTAAATAATTTTTAGTTTAAAATTCATATTTCTGTTCTAAATGATCAGAAATAATTTGTATAAAATTTTGGTGCAAAAATAACAAAAATTGAATTTATTATGATTTAATTATGATTAAAACTAACAAAAATTGATTAAAAATATTAAATAAATGATTTTTCAGAAATAAAAATCATTTCTGAAAAGCTTAATGTTATAAAAACTTAAAATAATTTTTGTGGAAATTAATAAGATCGTTTTGATATTTTTATAGATTTTTATAAATAAAATAGAATAAACTTGATTTATTTATTATATATATTAAATAAATAAATTTTTGAAAACTAAAAATTGTAAGTTAAACTTTTTCATCAGATTAAGACAAAATAATTTTTGTAGAAATTTTAAAAGTGTTTTAGTATTTTAAAATGAATTTTTAAAATATAAATAATTATATTCAAAGCTTGTAAGCAAAACAAAAAAAAATGAAAGGAAAAAAGTTGTTGGTGCCAAGGTTTGAACCCATGTGGGTTTGTCCAAGAGCAACAGACACAACCACCTGATCTAGATCAGGGGTTGTGTTTGTTTTCAGTTTGTTTAAAATATAAAATGTATAAGAAATCAGTGTTCTTCCCCAATTTGTATGTACAAGCCCTAGCTTTATCAATTGAACGATTCACACAACAATAACCCAATTAATCAGAGGGTTATTGTTGTGTGAATGCCGAATAACAAAAACCATCAAAAAAAATCGGACTTACAAACATGAACTCGTGCAAATCGTTTAGTCAAAGCAGAAAGTCAACACGAATTCAATTGTTTCGTATAATGATCTAGGACAGAATTTAGAGATAAGGAGAGATGTTTCGGCACTTGTAAGCTATGGGAGAGGATGCAATTTATACAAAAACACAGGAATCGAAGAATCGAAATTCTTGGTTCATACTTAAAATAAAACGTGATTTAATCTAATTTTGGAGTATGTTTGACCGTAATTGTGTATATCACGCGTAATACATTGTCCATTACCTATCACAATTCAATTAAATTAGCAGTTTCCAATAATATATACAATCTAAAAGCCATTTGTGGCCTGGTCGTGCGGCTTCCTTATGCAGCGAATGGAGCAGGTCTGCTTTGTATAAGGTGTTAAATATATTAAAGGATGGATTCAAAGCAAGAATGAGGCTTGGCTCAAGTGGTTGTTACGTAGGCGTGGTTTAGGCTTCTGCCCGGGTTCGAGTCCCGGCGGAGCCTTTTATTTTTTTTTTACAGTCTAAATGGAGGGGAGGCAAAAGATGGGCTGGACTGTTGTTGGGCCGAGTTTGGGCTGCGTCAGGCTTGGGCTCCGAAATAAAAATGAACAAGGTGGGCTTTAGCAATATTAGGGATATGGGTATTGGGTTTGGTAATGGGTTTTAAGAGTGGTTAAAAAAAATAAAATCAAAAGTGTATATATATATATGTAATAAAATCTGAATTTTTTTATTATTATTATTATTATTATTATTATATATATGTATGTATATATATCTATATATATTATGAGTTAGGGTAATGGAGACTTAGTGACGTTTGTATAAAATGTAACGAAAATAAGGGCGTTTTAAATTAAAATTTGGGGAAAATTTTCGCGATGTTACAGTCTCCCCTACTTTTAGGAACTTCGTCCCGAAGTTAAGAGAAACACTAGGTTCACAATTGGTCAACTACTGAAAACCTTGATAAAATTTCACACTACCTTAACGTACCTGTAAATTCATGATTACGTTCCGGACCGTAATTACCAATTTACCTTACATTAGGGTTTTGCGTCCTTTTATGACTCTATCGATTGTTGAGCAGGTCTGATAGTCTCCACCAGTCGTTGAGCAGGTGGTAGGGCCTCTCCCGACTGTTGGAAAGACATGATGACCTCTACCAATCGTTAAGTAGGTTGTTTGGTAGTCAACTAACTGTTGTACAAGCAAGTATGATTATTATAGCAATTAATTCACCTTCAAATAAGCATGCACACAGATGTTATGATAATACTAGAATTTATTACTTGAATCAAAAGCGTCATTACATAGAATTAAAAGTAAACAACATTTAAATGGTGGGACTTGCTGTTAAGTAGTTGGAGGGTCTTGGTCTCGGTTCAGCATTCATTTGGATGACTTGAGCGAGTAAGTTAGAAACCAGAGTTGTGATTCGTCGTGCCATTTGTTGGGAAATAACCGCAGCTAGTTGGGCATCATTCCTATTAATGTGGTTAGTGTTGGGGTCGTTGCTATTCACTTCATCTTGATTGTCACCATTGTTAAGGCGAGTGCTGCGACGTGGGGACATGATCTGTAAGGGACACAATGAAGTTTTTAATGGGGTATGAAGTGAATGGGGTAATATAAGGAATGTAATCATTTATTCATTAATTAAAACGAATAAATGAAAACGTTGACTTATCAAAGATTCTAGATTCTAATAACATGTGAAGACATGCTTTAGCCTATAAGTGAACACTCATCCCGAGAATTCCCAGGTAGGCATCCGGGTCCCTCGTCTGATTGGGATATATGCGCAATGCCAGCCTAGACAGAAGACTCAGAATACAGGCGTTCACCCTTCCAGATTGCACGTGTTCGTTATTAAAATATAGAACTTCGACGAGATCTCAAGGGGGTTCAGGTTAAACCTGAGGAATTTGTCCTATTAGTCTAAGAGTAGATCCACTGATGGAGAGCAACCTTCTTGTAGGGGTTGAAGTAGGGATAAGAAGTAGGAGGAAGATAGAGAATAACAAGTAAAAGAAGCAAGTACTTGTTAAATCCTATGGTTATAGACTAGATTATTTTTCTAATAACCTAATTCCCTATAACCATGGCTCTGATACCAATCTGTAACACCCCAACCGATGGCGGAAACATCGGGATGTCACGTAATGATGATTGTTCAGTAGCTCATGGTGAATAATAAATTCCATTAGATGATTTAATTGAATTACATACAATTGTTCTAGAATTTGTACATCAAATTGAATAAAGCTATACACATATCTTCAAGCATCAATTCAAATCTTCAAGCAAATAGAACCTGAAACATGTTAAGTTGAAAATATTTTGGGTCAACAAAAGTTGGTGAGAATTACATAGGTTTTTGATAATTGAATAAAAATGATGTGCAATTCATGTGTCATGTCAATCTAGTCCATATGTGAGAACATACTAGAAATAAATCGAGTGCATAATCAACCCTGATGACTGTTATAATATGATACATACCATACGCTCATGGTCCAATTGAATATGTTATACGATAACAAACACCCACGCTACCTTTGTAGGAGGCACGTATCCGGGTGGGATTGTCAGTCCAATAGATCTATCAATGTTTACCGCCGGCTTGTACGGAGTTAATGATTATGCTAGAATGGTGCTTACTCTAATCATGCTCAAGACATAATGCAACATAGAAAACACATAGACACATTGATGATGAATTGCATGAAATGATGTTGTAACATGTTTCACCCCAAAAACGGTGATAAATAGAAAAGGGGCTATGTAAAACTCACCTTGGTAAAATGTTATATCTTGTTGAAAAATAGTGTGTTGCCCAAATGTGTCAAGTATCACCCTATAATAAGGTAATAAATATGTCTAAGTCTAACTAGTATACAAATGTATATGTTCTAGGGCTTCGAATTGGGGATAAACGCTCGTTTGATTATTATTAAAAATATTCGCCAATTGAGAGAAATTTAGTAAATAAATAACCAAAAATCTTTTTATGAGATTTAAATTTAAGATGGTCACAAGAATGTGTTTAACGTATAAAAATAATTTTTATGAAATTATTTTCTTTAAAATAGATTATTTAATCTATTTATAACAAATTGTCAAAAATCTAACTTTAATATTTAAAAATATTAAAATTAAATAATTTTTAGTTTAAAATTCATATTTCTGTTCTAAATGATCAGAAATAATTTGTATAAAATTTTGGTGCAAAAATAACAAAAATTGAATTTATTATGATTTAATTATGATTAAAACTAACAAAAATTGATTAAAAATATTAAATAAATGATTTTTCAGAAATAAAAATCATTTCTGAAAAGCTTAATGTTATAAAAACTTAAAATAATTTTTGTGGAAATTAATAAGATCGTTTTGATATTTTTATAGATTTTTATAAATAAAATAGAATAAACTTGATTTATTTATTATATATATTAAATAAATAAATTTTTGAAAACTAAAAATTGTAAGTTAAACTTTTTCATCAGATTAAGACAAAATAATTTTTGTAGAAATTTTAAAAGTGTTTTAGTATTTTAAAATGAATTTTTAAAATATAAATAATTATATTCAAAGCTTGTAAGCAAAACAAAAAAAAATGAAAGGAAAAAAGTTGTTGGTGCCAAGGTTTGAACCCATGTGGGTTTGTCCAAGAGCAACAGACACAACCACCTGATCTAGATCAGGGGTTGTGTTTGTTTTCAGTTTGTTTAAAATATAAAATGTATAAGAAATCAGTGTTCTTCCCCAATTTGTATGTACAAGCCCTAGCTTTATCAATTGAACGATTCACACAACAATAACCCAATTAATCAGAGGGTTATTGTTGTGTGAATGCCGAATAACAAAAACCATCAAAAAAAATCGGACTTACAAACATGAACTCGTGCAAATCGTTTAGTCAAAGCAGAAAGTCAACACGAATTCAATTGTTTCGTATAATGATCTAGGACAGAATTTAGAGATAAGGAGAGATGTTTCGGCACTTGTAAGCTATGGGAGAGGATGCAATTTATACAAAAACACAGGAATCGAAGAATCGAAATTCTTGGTTCATACTTAAAATAAAACGTGATTTAATCTAATTTTGGAGTATGTTTGACCGTAATTGTGTATATCACGCGTAATACATTGTCCATTACCTATCACAATTCAATTAAATTAGCAGTTTCCAATAATATATACAATCTAAAAGCCATTTGTGGCCTGGTCGTGCGGCTTCCTTATGCAGCGAATGGAGCAGGTCTGCTTTGTATAAGGTGTTAAATATATTAAAGGATGGATTCAAAGCAAGAATGAGGCTTGGCTCAAGTGGTTGTTACGTAGGCGTGGTTTAGGCTTCTGCCCGGGTTCGAGTCCCGGCGGAGCCTTTTTTTTTTTTTTTACAGTCTAAATGGAGGGGAGGCAAAAGATGGGCTGGACTGTTGTTGGGCCGAGTTTGGGCTGCGTCAGGCTTGGGCTCCGAAATAAAAATGAACAAGGTGGGCTTTAGCAATATTAGGGATATGGGTATTGGGTTTGGTAATGGGTTTTAAGAGTGGTTAAAAAAAATAAAATCAAAAGTGTATATATATATATGTAATAAAATCTGAATTTTTTTTTTATTATTATTATTATTATATATATGTATGTATATATATCTATATATATTATGAGTTAGGGTAATGGAGACTTAGTGACGTTTGTATAAAATGTAACGAAAATAAGGGCGTTTTAAATTAAAATTTGGGGAAAATTTTCGCGATGTTACAGTTTCCTCCTTTTTCTATCTCTTTTCTTTCATTCCATTTCCTTCCAATTTGGAATGATAGATTCTTGGCTAATTTTCCTTTCTTTTCTTTTCATTTAAAAAAAAAACTCTGAAATACAAATTTCTTTTCATCCTTCCATTTCCTTCCTTTAAAAAATACTCTGGAACACATTCAAATTTTTACTTTCCTTTTATCTCCTTTCTTTTGTCTCCTTAAATGAACTCGGGAACACAACGTAAGGCTATAGGCTGTGAAAGACACTTCCCCCCTTTTCCCCAAGTTCACATCAGCTTCCTTCATCTCTTCCCCCATCAAGGGGGTAGTGTTCCCCCTTCTCCATTTCCCTCTACTTTCTACCACACTCACAACATAATATTATTAAAACTAAGTCGGGGCAGACAGGGATAATTCTCCTTGCTCACCAAAATTTAAAAGATGGGCAGTGTTCCTGGTGGGGGATTGCCACATCAGCTCCCCAATCCCAAAATTCTTAAGTACATGTATGTTACCTTGTGTATTATTATTATTTTTTTTTAAAAATAGATGGTTTTCAACTCAGTGGGTTTTCAACTCTCTCTCTCTCTCTCTCTCTATATATATATATATATATAGGCTAAGTATCTAGGAAAAACCCTCTAAAATGAAGAAACTCCCACAAACCCATCTTGTGGTCCAAGAAGCTTCACATGGTGCATGCTATTATATGATTTTTTATTAAACAAATGTTATATTTGTAATTTTATCCACCCACTCACATTAATCATACTATAAAAGCATCATTTCTCTCTCCATTTTTAAAATTTTTAGATTCCCTCTTATTTTAGCTCCCCCTCTTCTCTGTAAATTCACCTCCACCTCCACCACCACCGAACCACCCTATCCACCACCGCACCATCGAAGCACCACCGAAACACCAAACCACCCAAGCTACCCTCATTAAATGAGGACCGTCGTTGTTTTCATCAGAACAGTGGCATCATCATCGAAGCCCACCACATAAGATTCATCATCGTCGCCACCTCCCTTGCACCGGTTATGCCTTTTTTATTTTTTTATTTCTCTGGTTATTTTTATAGGTTTATTATTAGGGGGTATCTGTTTTTCGAGTTTTTTATTGTTCAAGCCCTGTTTTTGTGGATGTTTGTTGATGTTTGTTAAAAAACGATTATAGATTCAACTGAAAACCATGGTTTTTTCATAAGGATTTTTTCGAGGCAAACAAATTTTTGATATTGCTCCAGCCCTTTTTTTTGTGGCATATATGTGTTTTGGTTTTTTTTCTAGTTTGAAAAAACATGTTGTTTTTTTGTGTGTTTCTAGCATCCTTTTTTTTTTTTTTTTGTTGGGGGTTAGGTGGTTTAATATTTTATTTTATTTTTTAGTTGGAAAGATTTTGTTGTTTTTTTGTGTGTTACTATCATCAATTTTTTTTTTGGTGATTTATTATGTAAAACCCACCTAAAATGATTTTTCATTTTATGTTTTATGTTCGTAGTATCTTTGTGTTTAGTTAGGGTGCTTTTATCGTCTATATTTTTGTATAATCTTTGTGCTTAGTTAGGCTGTTACGTGTGTAGCATATCTGTTTTTTGCAGTCAAGTTCTGTTCTATGTTTTCTACCATATCAAATTCTGTTCTATGTTTACTGCAGACTACAAAAGTTTTGTCTGTGTTTTTCCTGTTACACGTGTAACACTGTGTGTTTTTGCACCACGTTTGTCTTTTTTTTTCGAATGTATGAGTTTTTTTTATGTTACCTTTGTTTTTTTTACAGAAAATGTCTTGTGTTAGGGGTTAGGTGGTTTAATATTTTATTTTTTTTAAGTTAGAAATTATTGTTTTTTTTTTTTGTGTGTGTTACTAGCATCTCTTTTTTGTTGGGTGACTTATTATGTTAAACATCGAAAATGATTTTTCGTTTTGTGTTTTATGTTCGTAGTATCTTTGGTGTTTAGTTAGGGTGTTTTTATCATCTTTAGGGTGTTTTATATTTTCGTATAATCTTTTTGCAGTCAGATTCCGTTCTATGTTTTCTAGCATAACAAATTCTGCTCTATGTTTACTGCAGACTGCAAAACTTTTGTCTGTGTTTTCTTGTTACACATGTAACACTCGTGTGTTTTTGAACCATGTCTGTCTTTTTTTTAATGTATGAGTTTTTTTATATGTTACCTATGTTTTTTTTTACAGAAAATGTCTGTTTTTGTATGGCCCCTATTGTGTATTATGTATTTCTTTATAAAGAATCATTTTTTTTATAAAGACTCATTTGTTAAGGTGTTTTATCTGTGTTTAGCTATACCATATCTGTGTTTAGCTAAGGTGTTGCATGTGTAGCATATCTTTTTTTTTTTGTTTTTTGCAGTCAATGTGTGTTTGTGTGCAGTCAGAATGTTTGATGTTTGCAGACTACAAAGTTTTGTTTTTGTTTGCAGACAAAAATGCATGTTTACACACGTAACACTCGAGTTTTTTTTAACCAGATTGTTTTTAATAGAAAATGTGTTTTTCCATGGCTCCTTATTATAAATTAAATAAGCTGTTTTATGCATTTAACTTTATTTTTTTTCTGTTTTCATATTAAAAATGTGCACATTTACTATGTGATAACATATGTTACAGGTCCTTTTTTTAGTCAAAACATGAATTCCAACCCCAGCACTTGATGTGTTGGTGAAAACACCCTGTTAACATGTTAATTATGTATACTTTTGAGTCTTTTATTGTGTGCTTTTAGTCGGTCTTAGTTATTTATTAGTGTACATGTGTTTTGCAGGTGTTCGTGGGTCACAGTGAAAACGAGCTAAAATAGTTATATTAAATTAATAATAGGCTACTTCGAAGGTTATAAGTTAAAATGCCAAAACATAATTGTTGAGATGATGGCATTAAAAAGTATATTGATGGTGAAGTGGTGAATTAGAAACATGGAGAAATCAAATTAGTGATTAAAGGCATGTGGGCTGAATCTCTACAAACTAAATAAGAAAACGTATATATCATATCTTGGGCCGTAAGTTTGCAAGAAATATTTAATTGGGCTCTCCAAAGGAATTAAGGGGTGGAAGTCGGTGACACATAGGAGAGTGATTATTTTGATTGACGGCGGATATATTTTTTGGGGAGGGTTCGGTCTTGGACGCACAGAGACAGGAAGCATCGCACGAGAGAAGCAAGACAAATGACCGCCTCTTGGTTGTGGAAGGAGGCTTCTACCATAATCATGAGCGGTTAAGTTATTTGTGATTTCCCCCCGGGTGAATCTTTGTATTGATTTTATATTCTGAACTCGTTTTGATTATGTATGGACTAGTATTTTTACTACTTGTGTTGGATTGAATAAACCTTGCTTATATTTGAACCAATTTATCTATTAACTGTGATTTCTAGCATCATAGGGAGGTTGGTTATTTGTATAGGGATAGCTAGGCGTACGGTTTACGTTGAAAACATGTCCCTAGTTATTATTTCAATCTGAATAGTTATTGTGACAGGATAGCTAGTTATTGTGACAGGATAACCAAGGCCATGTCTATGTGGTGTTCTTGTAGTTAAATCGAATAGGTTGCAAGATTATACAAATAGGATCCCGGGTGGAAGTTACATTTATGTTTATTATTTATTTAGATTATTTTGTTATCATTTCAACATTTTTATAAAACAAACAAAAAGATAAAACTAGCAAACTTCATAATTGTATTTTGTATATATATTTTGGTAACTAGCTTAGACAAATAAACAACCATTGTGACGCTAACCACATGCTCCTCGTGGATTCGATATTCCCTACTTACCCTGGCTACCTAGGTTATTTAGGTTTTGTATGACCCTTGACGACAGACGGTCATCAAAATGGCGCCGTTGCCGGGGAGCTAGTGCGCTTAGTGTTGTAGGTTTTGTTTGATTTATCTTTGTTTGCTTTCAAATCCCAAAAAAAAAAAAAAAAGATTTTTTGTTTGTTTTTTTTAGTTCCATTTGTTCGTTTTTACGTGGGTATTTTAGTTTGTGCAGGAAGTGAAGTCTTTGGATCATGGATGGATCTTATCAGTCATGCACGTGTTGCGGGAAAATTCACATATATGAGGATTGCCCAGTGTTTTGGAAAGATCCAATGTTTTGGAAAGAAAAAATGAAGTCAGGTCACACATATCAGGGATACTATCAGTCAAATATCAACTACAACTATGAGCCGAATTGGGATTGCGATGATTATGAACCTGAGAGGATGTCATTCTCAATCTACCATGAAGATTATAATCACCAAAATCCTAAACTGAATGAAATCATGAATTTGATGAAGGAGATGATGCAGGAGAGTAAGTTGAGGCATGAGGCTATAGTCCAACAATTGAACCGAACAGATGAACAAATTGCAACATGGAAGGTTGTAAGGGAGAACACCACATCCATTCCTGTATTTGTTGGAGAAAGACAAGAAGTATCAGTTGTAGTTGATGAAGAAGAAAAAGAAGAGAGTGTAAGTCTTCCTAAACTTGAAATTGTATGTTTAAACCCAACTGAAGACTTAGCACCTCTTGAAGATATGGTGGCCGAGGCGACCCAAGTTTCTCGCGAATCGACTTCTGTAGTGATTATTGCAACTAACACAGTTTGGGATGGGGGTTTGAGATCAAAGATTAAGAAGGTGGTAATGCAAGACATTAGGCAAACTATTAAGAAATGTACCCGCGTTTACTTTATAGTCGTGCCGCGCATGAAAAAGAAAGTCTGGATAGGGCATGTTAATTACCGAGCCTATATTGGGAATGCGGTAGGCAAATGTTCTTTGAGACCACCATGAATGAACATCAGGTATGATTTCTGTATATTTTGTATATTTATTTGTTTTATTTGTTATATTTTTATTTTTATGTTACTTTGATTTTTGAGTCTGTTTGAGTCAGTTTTTTTTTTCTTTTTTTGGAGTCATGGGATTGATTGATATGATTTAAATTGCAAGAACAGATTTCCCTGCCCGTACTCAATCTCCATTCGGGCGGTGCAATCTCGAATCCACTAATGATTGCAGGTATCCCGATTGTTTTGTTTTGTTTTTTTTTTCTTGTATCTTTGTTCAAGTTTGTTTATCGGCCGCGAATGAAATGCTATACGGCTGGATTGGAAGGAATTGAACGGACTCATACGCGTATTGCTTATCCAGGGGAGTCTGTTCCTTTTACTGTTGTATTTTATTTTTATTTCTGTTTTATTTTATTCCCTATCTTACATTGAGGACAATGTGTCGGTCAAGTGTGGGGGTGGGGAAACTTCGTTTTTATTTATTCTTGAGTCTAAAAAATGGAAAATTAAAAAAAAAAACTGAAAAATTGAAAATGTCTTGAAAATTGTTCTTAAAAAGCATTCTAATCAGACGTAAAGCAGCTTTTTTAGTACGTACCAGTTGTCTCTTGAATGTTTTGGCAGTAGATCCTTAGTCATGGTCTAATTTGTGGAAAAGTAGTATGAACCGTTTTTAGCAGGTGATTTTAAGAAAAAAGTTTAGAATTGTCTGACTAGATTTAACAAGCTATTGGTAATAAATGCATGCACACATCGGTAACCCATTCCCCACTTTTGTGAGATCTTGAGCCTACTAGTTGATAGATTGAATTATATATTTTCATTTGTGAGAGTAGGCCAGATGTTTCTCTGTTGCAGAACTTGTGTGATTTGATACATGTCGAGGTTGTAGACTAGATATGCACATAGATGATAAAGGCAATTTAGGATTACCCTTTTCGTTTGATACTCGTGTATTTGTCTACGTGATTAACCTGTTTACCAACAATATTACCCTTAGTAGCCATGTTGAGCCTTTACCTATTCGTTTGTTAAACCCAAATCAGTTTCTTAAACCGACCTTTTGTGTCACCAGTGTTACTTGACAATCTAAGTGTAGTTATTATGATGTTTAGTATTTATACGCTGAAAAAAAAAGTCGCTCAATTCATGAGGTCGATATACCAAAGTAGGTGATTGGAAAAAAAAACAAAGAAAAAAGAAAGAAAAAAAAAAAGAAAAACAATTGTGAGTATTATGTAATACGGGTTGAAAATAACCCGCTGTTTTAGTTATTGTGTTTAGTATGAATAAAAGATTGTCATGGGTCGGTACGTGTCTTTGTTTTAGCCACCTGTTAGCCAAATGGTTCCTACCTGTACCCTAAGCCCAAAACCCGTAAGTCCTTTAGATATGTGCATTGCCTACAGTTGAGGTGTGATTGTCATACAAGCCTATGATAATAGAGTTGCATACTTGGTTTTTGAGTGATTAATACTAGCGCATTACATGCTAGTCCAGATATTAAACCGAGTGGAGTGAATACTTGTGAGAGGTGTGTTGCATGAAAATAAAAACCGGAAGCATGTTAGGTTTAGTCGGGTTAATTCTGTTTTTTAAATGAAAATCAATTTAACTTGCTGAATTAACACATCTAATACTGATCTGTAAATGGGCTATGACTTTGGACCTTAGCTAAAGTATGATGGGGCAACTGGGGTGCTTGTCTGTGATAATGTCTTGAGCAGAGTGAATATAATTTTTTCGAGACGAAAAAAGATAAGTGTGGGGGTGTGATGTGTTGGTGAAAACACCCTGTTAACATGTTAATTATGTATACTTTTGAGTCTTTTATTGTGTGCTTTTAGTCGGTCTTAGTTATTTATTAGTGTACATGTGTTTTGCAGGTGTTCGTGGGTCACAGTGAAAACGAGCTAAAATAGTTATATTAAATTAATAATAGGCTACTTCGAAGGTTATAAGTTAAAATGCCAAAACATAATTGTTGAGATGATGGCATTAAAAAGTATATTGATGTGGAAGTGGTGAATTAGAAACATGGAGAAATCAAATTAGTGATTAAAGGCATGTGGGCTGAATCCCTACAAACTAAATAAGAAAACGTATATATCATATCTTGGGCCGTAAGTTTGCAAAAAATATTTAATTGGGCTCTCCAAAGGAATTAAGGGGTGGAAGTCGGTGACACATAGGAGAGTGATTATTTTGATTGACGGCGGATATATTTTTTGGGGAGGGTTCGGTCTTGGACGCACAGAGACAGGAAGCATCGCACGAGAGAAGCAAGACAAATGACCGCCTCTTGGTTGTGGAAGGAGGCTTCTACCATAATCATGAGCGGTTAAGTTATTTGTGATTTCCCCCCGGGTGAATCTTTGTATTGATTTTATATTCTGAACTCGTTTTGATTATGTATGGACTAGTATTTTTACTACTTGTGTTGGATTGAATAAACCTTGCTTATATTTGAACCAATTTATCTATTAACTGTGATTTCTAGCATCATAGGGAGGTTGGTTATTTGTATAGGGATAGCTAGGCGTACGGTTTACGTTGAAAACATGTCCCTAGTTATTATTTCAATCTGAATAGTTATTGTGACAGGATAGCTAGTTATTGTGACAGGATAACCAAGGCCATGTCTATGTGGTGTTCTTGTAGTTAAATCGAATAGGTTGCAAGATTATACAAATAGGATCCCGGGTGGAAGTTACATTTATGTTTATTATTTATTTAGATTATTTTGTTATCATTTCAACATTTTTATAAAACAAACAAAAAGATAAAACTAGCAAACTTCATAATTGTATTTTGTATATATATTTTGGTAACTAGCTTAGACAAATAAACAACCATTGTGACGCTAACCACATGCTCCTCGTGGATTCGATATTCCCTACTTACCCTGGCTACCTAGGTTATTTAGGTTTTGTATGACCCTTGACGACAGACGGTCATCAAAATGGCGCCGTTGTCGGGGAGCTAGTGCGCTTAGTGTTGTAGGTTTTGTTTGATTTATCTTTGTTTGCTTTCAAATCCCAAAAAAAAAAAAAAAAAAAAAGATTTTTTGTTTGTTTTTTTTAGTTCCATTTGTTCGTTTTTACGTGGGTATTTTAGTTTGTGCAGGAAGTGAAGTCTTTGGATCATGGATGGATCTTATCAGTCATGCACGTGTTGCGGGAAAATTCACATATATGAGGATTGCCCAGTGTTTTGGAAAGATCCAATGTTTTGGAAAGAAAAAATGAAGTCAGGTCACACATATCAGGGATACTATCAGTCAAATATCAACTACAACTATGAGCCGAATTGGGATTGCGATGATTATGAACCTGAGAGGATGTCATTCTCAATCTACCATGAAGATTATAATCACCAAAATCCTAAACTGAATGAAATCATGAATTTGATGAAGGAGATGATGCAGGAGAGTAAGTTGAGGCATGAGGCTATAGTCCAACAATTGAACCGAACAGATGAACAAATTGCAACATGGAAGGTTGTAAGGGAGAACACCACATCCATTCCTGTATTTGTTGGAGAAAGACAAGAAGTATCAGTTGTAGTTGATGAAGAAGAAAAAGAAGAGGGTGTAAGTCTTCCTAAACTTGAAATTGTATGTTTAAACCCAACTGAAGACTTAGCACCTCTTGAAGATATGGTGGCTGAGGCGACCCAAGTTTCTCGCGAATCGACTTCTGTAGTGATTATTGCAACTAACACAGTTTGGGATGGGGGTTTGAGATCAAAGATTAAGGAGGTGGTAATGCAAGACAATAGGCAAACTATTAAGAAATGTACCCGCGTTTACTTTATAGTCGTGCCGCGCATGAAAAAGAAAGTCTGGATAGGGCATGTTAATTACCGAGCCTACATTGGGAATGCGGTAGGCAAATGTTCTTTGAGACCACCATGAATGAACATCAGGTATGATTTCTGTATATTTTGTATATTTATTTGTTTTATTTGTTATATTTTTATTTTTATGTTACTTTTATTTTTGAGTCTGTTTGAGTCAGTTTTTTTTTTCTTTTTTTGGAGTCATGGGATTGATTGATATGATTTAAATTGCAAGAACAGATTTCCCTGCCCGTACTCAATCTCCATTCGGGCGGTGACAATCTCGAATCCACTAATGTTTGCAGGTATCCCGATTGTTTTGTTTTGTTTTTTTTTTCTTGTATCTTTGTTCAAGTTTGTTTATCAGCCGCGAATGAAATGCTATACGGCTGGATTGGAAGGAATTGAACGGACTCATACGTGTATTGCTTATCCAGGGGAGTCTGTTCCTTTTACTGTTGTATTTTATTTTTATTTCTGTTTTATTTTATTCCCTATCTTACATTGAGGACAATGTGTCGGTCAAGTGTGGGGGTGGGGAAACTTCGTTTTTATTTATTCTTGAGTCTAAAAAATGGAAAATTAAAAAAAAAAACTGAAAAATTAAAAATGTCTTGAAAATTGTTCTTAAAAAGCATTCTAATCAGACGTAAAGCAGCTTTTTTTAGTACGTACCAGTTGTCTCTTGATTGTTTTGGCAGTAGATCCTTAGTCATGGTCTAATTTGTGGAAAAGTAGTATGAACCGTTTTCAGCAGGTGTTTTTAAGAAAAAAGTTTAGAATTGTCTGACTAGATTTAACAAGCTATTGGTAATAAATGCATGCACACATCGGTAACCCATTCCCCACTTTTGTGAGATCTTGAGCCTACTAGTTGATAGATTGAATTATATATTTTCATTTGTGAGAGTAGGCCAGATGTTTCTCTGTTGCAGAACTTGTGTGATTTGATACATGTCGAAGTTGTAGACTAGATATGCACATAGATGATAAAGGCAATTTAGGATTACCCTTTTCATTTGATACCCGTGTATTTGTCTACGTGATTAACCTGTTTACCAACAATATTACCCTTAGTAGCCATGTTGAGCCTTTACCTATTCGTTTGTTAAACCCAAATCAGTTTCTTAAACCGACCTTTTGTGTCACCAGTGTTACTTGACAATCTAAGTGTAGTTATTATGATGTTTAGTATTTATACGCTGAAAAAAAAAAGTCACTCAATTCATGAGGTCGATATACCAATGTAGGTGATTGGAAAAAAAAACAAAGAAAAAAGAAAGAAAAAAAAATTGTGAGTATTATGTAATACGGGTTGAAAATAACCCGCTGTTTTAGTTATTGTGTTTAGTATGAATAAAAGATTGTCATGGGTCGGTACGTGTCTTTGTTTTAGCCACTTGTTAGCCAAATGGTTCCTACCTGCACCCTAAGCCCAAAACCCGTAAGTCCTTTAGATATGTGCATTGCCTACAGTTGAGGTGTGATTGTCATACAAGCCTATGATAATAGAGTTGCATACTTGGTTTTTGAGTGATTAATACTAGCGCATTACATGCTAGTCCAGATATTAAACCGAGTGGAGTGAAAACTTGTGAGAGGTGTGTTGCATGAAAATAAAAACCGGAAGCATGTTAGGTTTAGTCGGGTTAATTCTGTTTTTTAAATGAAAATCAATTTAACTTGCTGAATTAACACATCTAATACTGATCTGTAAATGGGCTATGACTTTGGACCTTAGCTAAAGTATGATGGGGCAACTGGGGTGCTTGTCTGTGATAATGTCTTGAGCAGAGTGAATATAATTTTTTCGAGACGAAAAAAGATAAGTGTGGGGGTGTGATGTGTTGGTGAAAACACCCTGTTAACATGTTAATTATGTATACTTTTGAGTCTTTTATTGTGTGCTTTTAGTCGGTCTTAGTTATTTATTAGTGTACATGTGTTTTGCAGGTGTTCGTGGGTCACAGTGAAAACGAGCTAAAATAGTTATATTAAATTAATAATAGGCTACTTCGAAGGTTATAAGTTAAAATGCCAAAACATAATTGTTGAGATGATGGCATTAAAAAGTATATTGATGGTGAAGTGGTGAATTAGAAACATGGAGAAATCAAATTAGTGATTAAAAGCATGTGGGCTGAATCTCTACAAACTAAATAAGAAAACGTATATATCATATCTTGGGCCGTAAGTTTGCAAGAAATATTTAATTGGGCTCTCCAAAGGAATTAAGGGGTGGAAGTCGGTGACACATAGGAGAGTGATTATTTTGATTGACGGCGGATATATTTTTTGGGGAGGGTTCGGTCTTGGACGCACAGAGACAGGAAGCATCGCACGAGAGAAGCAAGACAAATGACCGCCTCTTGGTTGTGGAAGGAGGCTTCTACCATAATCATGAGCGGTTAAGTTATTTGTGATTTCCCCCCGGGTGAATCTTTGTATTGATTTTATATTCTGAACTCGTTTTGATTATGTATGGCCTAGTATTTTTACTACTTATGTTGGATTGAATAAACCTTGCTTATATTTGAACCAATTTATTTATTAACTGTGATTTCTAGCATCATAGGGAGGTTGGTTATTTGTATAGGGATAGCTAGGCGTACGGTTTACGTTGAAAACATGTCCCTAGTTATTATTTCAATCTGAATAGTTATTGTGACAGGATAGCTAGTTATTGTGACAGGATAACCAAGGCCATGTCTATGTGGTGTTCTTGTAGTTAAATCGAATAGGTTGCAAGATTATACAAATAGGATCCCGGGTGGAAGTTACATTTATGTTTATTATTTATTTAGATTATTTTGTTATCATTTCAACATTTTTATAAAACAAACAAAAAGATAAAACTAGCAAACTTCATAATTGTATTTTGTATATATATTTTGGTAACTAGCTTAGACAAATAAACAACCATTGTGACGCTAACCACATGCTCCTCGTAGATTCGATATTCCCTACTTACCCTGGCTACCTAGGTTATTTAGGTTTTGTATGACCCTTGACGACAGACGGTCATCAGCACTCCCCCTTGGGAGGTTTTTGAGGCCCGTCACCATCTCATCCCAATCGCACACGAGCCACCTCAAAATGAACCGGACATGGCAATTGCACCTGAATTACCCCCACCTGTTGAACTAGATGTCCTCCCTGTTGCAGCTGAACATGAACCCCTCCCCCTGTTGCCCCGGTCATCCCGCCCCTTGAACCGGTTATACCCTTAGAGCAGGCGGATGATGGGTTTGTAAGTGACGAAGATTTCGATTGGAATGCGGCATTTGATTACGTTTTCCCAGAAGCATATCCGCCACTAGAAGACTATCTGACACCAGAGGATGATGCGCATGATGTATCTTACACACCTGAATGGGCTGTTGGTTACGAATCAGACGCAGAGGCTGAATATGAAGAACCATATGAACCTAAATTTAAGAAACCTGGGTTGTCGGTTACATCTCAGGAAGGTGGGCGTATTAGGGCAGAATGAGAGGGTATAGGTTATACCGAGGAACAGTGGGCTTTTTATGTCAAGTATGGTTATTGGATGTCGTCTGCTACTGTTGCTTGCAATGCAGGATGTCTGGGTTTACATATTACATATGAAGAATTGGCTTTTTATGAAAAGAATGGTTATTGGATGCCAAAGGGTGGTGTATGAATCTTTAATACTATGTTTTGTGTTTGATACAAGATGAACAATATGATGTACAGCTTTGAGTAGTATGTTTATTTCAAGTTTTTTGTATTGTCATGCAATGCAGCACTACTTAACAAAAATGATGTTGGCTGATGCATCTTAACATATGATGTCGTCTGATGGTTATTAACATATGTTACAAACCTAGAACAGATGCACTTAAATAGATTTTTTCATGTTGTCAGCTTAATCTTAAAGTTATATATTATGTTTTTTATTTTAAAAAGTAGTGAATATTAAAAAGAAAAACCATATTTGGCTTTTCGTTACGTATGCAACAACTCTGGTGCTGGTACAATAAAACCCAAAAAAACATGGGGTAATAAAAAAAAACTAATAACCATATGAAACAATTGCTATAAATCTGATTCTGCTCTGGTGCTGGAACAATTGCTATAAATCTGATTATTACGTACGTAACAGCACTGGTGCTGGAACAATTGCTACAAGTCTGATTAAGCCATGCTTTTAAATAATAAATAAAATAGTTTTTTTTTTAATCTCAAAAATTCTGATTTTTTGTAAAGGAAAAGGTGTGAGAGAGAATGTTGGAGAGAGGGGATTAGTAAGAGAAAGAGAGAGGGGGGATGATTGATTTGATGGAGAGAGAAGAAGGTGGCATTTTACCATTGTGTCCTTTTTTGTCATCTACCCAAATTAATGTATTAAATTAATGTAGAATGAATCTAGGTCATTGATCACTTTAGATCAATGGCTCTCATAAGGTTTACAAGGTTTCTTCATTTTAGGTGGGTTTTTATTTGAACCTTCCCATATATATATATATATATATATATATATATATATATATATATATATATATATATATATATATATATATATATATATATATATATAGGCCAATTCTAAATAGAAAACCACTTTAAGTTAAGGAAACCATAGAAACCCCATCTTGTGGCCATCCTTCCTCCACGTCAAAGTGGTTTTCTATTTAGAATTGGCCTATATATATAGGGAAAGGATATTTTGGAAACCCCATCCAGTTAAGAAAACCTTGAAAACCCACATCTTAGCCACTCATTTCATTTGATCTATGGTGGTGATTATTTCAACTTTTTCATCCAAAATGAATATTGTCTTTTAGTGTTGAGAGGGTAGTTTGGTCTATGTACACTTTAAGTGTCTATCTCTCTTCTACTTGTAACTGACATAAATCAGGCTTTATATCTTTTTCTCTGTTCCTTTCCTGTCTCCTATCTCTTCCATAACAATGTTTATATAACCATTATCAGTAAATTATAATCCAAAACAACAAAAATCATATGACAAGTTATAACTCAAACACGAAAATATAAGTTTCTTATAACATGTTTCAGAAACACATGTTTGTGTATCAAGTAAAGATGTAAATTATAACCCAAAACAAATGTTTCAGTTTTGTAAAGATGTAAACATATGTTTTTAAGAAAAACATATGTTTTCATGCTAAATCTAAACAAGTTTTCATGCTAAATAAAAACCATTAACCAACAAAACTTATGTTATTAAATGAATTAAATGTTACATTTTTTGTAACTAATAAACATTTCATCATTTGTAGCTACTAAAATCGTAAAGCATTAATGCTGACCACCGTCACCGTCCTCATTACTTAGAGCGCCAACACCAAAGATTGTGCAAAATAAAAAATCCGTATTTAGAGCTCACCATCAAAATTTCCAACACCCAGATAACATGAAAAACATAAAAAAAAACTATAAATAATAATTCAAAGAACATGAAAAACAAAGAAAAAATAAGAAAAAAAACACAGAACATGAAAAAAAAGAGATTCAAATGAAAAGTTATAACCAAATGGCATTTTTTTAATTAAAATGAAAAAAAAACAGACTAAAAAAAATCTTACAAACCAGATTAAAATGAAAAAATCTTACTACACCCATTTGTAATAAGAAAAACCCAAACACCACCGTCGTGTCTGAAGCACAGCCATCACCAACACCACCGTCATCCACCTTCAAACATTGAACCACCGACCATCACCAACACCAACACCACTATCGCCTGCACCGTCTCTGCCCACCGGTTTCAGATCTAAACATAATCCTTCAAGCACTGGTCTTAAACCTCCAGCCCCAACACCACCGCTTGTCGGTTTCAGATCTGACGTACCATTGCCTGCTTTCACCGGATCTGGAAGTGCAAAACCACATCGTACAACTCGCCGTCGTACACCTCGCCGTAGTCGTACACATTTGTTCACCGCCAAGTTTTTCTTCGCTGATGGAGGCGACAGTGATTGTGGATTTGGGTGGATGTGGGAGGATTTGATAATAATCATCTGTTTTGAGGAGGATTTGAGTTTTGTAAAAGTGAAACAGAAGAAGAGATGGAGAGAGAGAGAGTAGGAGATAGAGATTTGTATCTAGGTAAGAATGATAAAATATGAAAAACATAGAGAGAGATATAGAAAAAGATTTGTGTCAGGCGAAAAAGACTTGGACCAAATTATTGTTCCTAAAATACCCTTCTTCGCTGATAGCACGATGATATTATAATAGTTCGTCAGTGATCCATATTTGTCGTTAATAAAAATAGTGTATATGTATGTAATGCTAAGAACAGGATTTATAGAAAAAGAAATAAATAAAGTGATAACTAATTTCTCTTAAATGCCTTGAAATATAAAGTCTAAACATGCCAAGGGGTCTTCCTGTAACTTTTTTTGTTTTAAAGTTATATCTAAATAAAAACTGAAATTCCAAATAGGACCTACGCTTTTTTTTTAACGGTGACTTTCATATAAGTGGCCCAATATCACACTGCCTAATCAACAGCCCTAGTCAAGATCTATCCTAGACTATGTTGTTTTAATCGGGCTCGCGCTGGTGTATCAGACTTGGTTATGGCGATCCCCGGAAACCGTACTGCCTCCACACGAGTTTCCTCGCTGGAGTAACAGCCAGATGAAAACCGGGGTGCGGCTCAGAATCGAACGCTCCTCTGTGGGTTGGTCTCCATCATTGTCTGGATGCCGCAGAAAATAATGAGGAGAGTGAGAATCAAACCTGGGTCACAAAGAACACCAAGTCTTTCCCCAACTACTCCACCACTGTAACATTACGTATTTAAAGCTTGTACGTTACACGTTCGTCATTAATAAAACGTCAAGTTTCATTTTATATATTCGCATTTATTATTTTTGTCGCATTTGTGGAACCCTAATACTATAGATATATAATATTATATATGTATTGCATTGAAATTATATCAAAAAAAATAATCTGCCTTGGCCGGGGTTCGAACCCGCGCCAAAGCCCAAGCAACACTACACACTTAACCAGCTGGGCTGGCTTCCAACTTGTTATAAACCCGGTCACCATTTAAATATATACGCGCTTTTAATTCTGCAGTTTGACTTGTGAAAGTCAACTGCCTTGGACGCGTTTGATTTATCAATCAAAATCAATGCTTGATTGATCTATAATTGGCAAACTGATACGATTATCGGCCCAGTGTGACTCGTTTACACGTCAATTACAACCAATCATTGACCTAATTTTGAAAACCCACGCGTTTGATAATTAATCGAGGTCAACTTTCCAATTAACCTAAACCTTTGATCCTCAGTATAAATAGATGACCTACGATCATTCACAACTCGCTCACAACTCTCTCTCAACCTCCAATTATCTCTGAAACACTCTGATTATAGTTATCCTCGTTCGTTGTTTGACTTTGGCTTTGACCGGGCAAACGTGCATGATCCAACACTGTGAGTCCTTGTTCTTTTGTGGGTTTTGTTAATCGGCAATCAAACAACAAAAACCCTAACTTTAATCGGGTTCAATATGTCTGAATTGTTTGATTGAAATTTCTAGGGTTCGTCGTGTATAATTGGGGATAAACTCAGAATCACGTATTGTATTTATTTAATTTTAAGCAGAAAATATCACAACCACTGACCTAGGCCAAGTGGTTGTGACCTTGGCTAGCTACAGAAGGTACCCGGGTTCGAGTCCCGGCTACTGCCCCCTTTTTGCTTCTTTTTATTCTTTTAAACAAAACTAATATATATATATATTAAACCTTTTAATCTTATAAATTCATTTTAAAATATCAAAACTATTTTATAAATTCTAAAAAAATTATATTTATTAAATCTGAGTCAAAAGTTTTATTTACAATTTTTGTTTTTCAAAAATTCATTTATTTAATATTTATAATAATTAAATCAGTTTTATACTATTATATTTATAAAAATCCATTTATATATCAAAACAATTTTATTAAATTCTCCAAAAATTATCCTGACTTTTTATAAAGTTAAACTTTACTGAAATAATTTTTAAATCAGTAAAATCATTTATTTTATATTTTTAATCAATTTTTGTTAGATTTAATCATAATTAAATCATAATAAATCCAATTTTCATCATTTTTGCACCAAAATTTTATACAAATTATTTTTAATTATTTAGAACAGAAATATGATTTTTAAAATAGAAATTCTTTAATTTTAGTATTTTTGAATATTAAAGTTAAATATTGGCTATTTATAATAAATAGATTTAAAAATCTATTTTAAATGAAATAATTTTATAAAAATTATTTTTATACTCCAAACACTTTAATGTGTACATTCAAAATTCAAATTTTATAAAAAGACTTTCTTTTATTAATTATCAAATTTTCCTTTGTTAATTAACATTTTAATTTAAATTCAACAATTGGATATCCCCAAATCGAAACCCTAGGATACACTTATAAGTTAATTAGACTTAGACTTATTATATATTACCTTATTATAGGGTGATATTTGGAATCATTTTGGGCAACACTATTATTTCATCTTTTCAACAAGTTTAACATTTGCTAAGGTGAGTTTTACATAGCCCCTTTTTATTTATCACCATTTTTGGGGTGAAACATGTTATAACATCATTATTGCAATTCAATCATCAATGTGTCTATGTGTTTTCTATGTTGCATTATGTCTTGAGCATGATTAGAGTAAGCACCATTCTAGCATAATCATTAACTCCGTACAAGCCGACGGTATACATTGATAGATCTATTGGACTGACAATCCCACCCGGATACGTGCCTCCTACAAAGGTTACGTGGGTGTTTGTTATCGCATAACATATTCAATTGGACCATGAGTGTATGGTATGTATCATTTTATAACAGTCATCAGGGTTGATTATGCACTCGATTTATTTCTAGTATGTTCTCACATATGGGCTAGATTGACATGACACATGAATTGCACAACATTTTATTCATTTTATTATCAAAAACCTATGTAATTCTCACCAACTTATGTTGACCCAAAATACTTTCAAAATTAACATGTTTCAGGTAACAATGAAGCTGAGGCTTGAGTTAGCATGAGGATTTTACTTGAAGTTTTATTTGAAGTTATTGAAGTTGTTATTTGATATCATGTATTTGAATTCTTAGACATCATTTCTGTGACATCCGTCACTTTATCATATATATATATATATTTTGTTTTTCATAATAATAATAATAATAATAATAATAATAATAATGATAATAAAAAAAATCAGATTTTTTTTAGTCATTATATATATATATGCATTTTTTTTTTCTTAAACCAACTTACAAGCATATAGCCCATTACCCAAGTTAAACCCAGCCCAGATTAGCAGCCCAAAGAACTCAGCCCATTCCCCCTTATTGGGTCCGGCCCAACAGTTCCCCTCATCCCTTATATGTAACAAAAAAAAATTGGTGCCATTCCCAGGAATCGAACCCGGACCAACTCACACGCACACACACGTAACCACCACCTGAGCCACACTGACCTGTTAATCCATTTCCAACTCACATTATATAAATACACTATTTTCGCCTTCCTCTTTTCCTTGTCTGCTTCATGCGAGCAGCAACAGAATGTTTTTGTTTTTTTTTTTATTTTATTTATTTATTTGTTTAACCAATTAATTAAGCTTAATTATGTTTTAATATTGGTAAATACCATTCAAACATATCATTCCAGTCAACAATCACAACAATCACCCCTAATTAAGCCTAATCACGCGCATACATTCATTCGTGGTCAAGCTTTCCAATTTGACGAACCAGGTCCTATCACTATAAATTGGACATCATTAGGCATTCACAACTCGCCACTAATTCTTTCTACACCTCTAATTCCTTGTAATAATCCGCTGTTCTTGGATTTTATTCGTATCTTTTGACCCGAGCCTTGACCAAGCAATCTGTTAGCAAACGTATTTGTAAGTTCAATCTTTCTTGTGGGTTTCATTATTCGGTCGATGCACAACATTAACCCTATGGTTAATTGGGTTAATGTTGTGTGGATTGATCAATTGAAAAGCTAGGGCTCGATTAGTTATAATTGGGGAAGAACACCTTAGAGACTTAGGCTTTTTAACATTGTTTTTCTGTCTAAATACAAACAGAGACGTGTAGCCCAGTGGTGGAAACCATGGGTGCTAGTACATGAACCGGGTCTGAACCCAGGTTCAAATCTCACAAGCACCATCTTTTTTTTTTTTGTAAAAGCTTAACTTTTATATACATCCATTTATATATTTAAAATTCATTTTAAAATACCAAAACCCTTTTATAAATTCTACAAAAATTATCTTATATTAATCTGATGTAAATGTTCAAACTACAATTTTTAGTTTTCAGAAATTTATTTATTTAATTTATATAATAAATAAATCAAGTTTATTCTATTTTATTTATAAAAATCTATAAAAATATCAAAACGATCTTATAAATTTCCACAAAAATTATCCTAAGTTTTTATGACATTAATCTTTTCAGAAATGATTTTTATTTCTGAAAAATCAATTATTTAATATTTTTAATCAATTTTTGTTAGTTTTAATCATAATTAAATCATAATAAATTCATTTTACAATATTTTTATACCAAAATTTTACATAAATTATTTCTATTCATATAGGATTGAAATACAATTTTTGATTCAGAAATTCTTTGATTTTAATATTTTTAGATATTAAAGTCGTATTTTGACAATTTGAAATAATTAGATTAAATATTCTATTTTCAAGAAAATAATTTTATAAAAATTATTTTCACACTTAAAACTTTATATTGTGACCATATTTGATTTAAAGTTTACTCAAAGACTTTTTGTTTATTTATTTACCAAATTTCTCTTATTTATTAAACGTTTAATTTATTAACCAAATAAATACTCATCCCCAATTCGAAGCCCTAGGAAATACTTATAGACCAAGTAGACTTAGACTTATTTGTTACATTATACATAGGGTGATACTTGGCAACATTGGATTATACATATTCAATTACACAAGACTTACCACCTTGCTAATGTGAGTATTCCTATCCCCTTTTTGCTTTTATTCATTTTTGGGGTGTTACATGTACACTATTACAATTTCAAATACAAGTTTACATTTTTACAATACAATTCTAGTACTATGTGCATTGCTTACAACGTGCTTTATGCTTAGACATTACATGTGGATTACATTTGTACTTAGTGAAATCATTAACATGGTACAAGCCGACCTTAACATTGGATAGCGCTATTTGGATTGACAACCCGCCTAGGTTGATTCTCCCCCTTTTTCATCGGAGAATCCGTGGCCATTGTTAAGTTATTATCCACTTGTTGGATAAGTACACTACAGTTCATACAGTACATTATACAGTCACAGGGTTGATTTCGCTCATTTGTTTGATACATGGTTTACATATTTGCACTGTAGCTTGCACTTGAATTGTATAACTTTTTAACCTACTATATATATCAAATCTAGGAATGCTCACCAACATTTCATATGTTGACCAAACCTATTTTTGTACATGTTTCAGGTGCAGTTTGATCTAGTGCTTTAGCAAGAGACATTTAGTGCTTTATTTTAATTCAGTTATTTCAATATTTACATTTCATTTAGACAATGTATTTTCCATTTCCATGTAAGACAATTTTGATTATTCAATAATATTTACATTTTAGTACCGTGTGCTTTTGAACAATCGTCACTACGTGGCACCTCGATGATTCCGCCATCGGTTGGGGTGTTACAGATTGGTATCAGAGCCATGGTTATAGAGAACTAGGTTATTAGATAAAAAGGCCTAGACTATAACCGAACTTCAACTTTCATGCATTATATTTCCTGAATCACCTTACCCCTCATTTCCCTCTACTTTCCTTCTTCTATCTTTCCCTCCTTCTCTCTCTCCATTCTTCTCATCCTTCATCATGGTGCATAGAGATGGTGTCCTACAGGGAGTGGAAAGTCTACATCATCATGGAACAGGGACAATACCTTTCATGAAGACACTCTTAGGCATAATGTCTACTCTTACTTTTGTTCCTTCAAAGTTGTTGAACTTTAATGAGTGTGATAAGGACACGTGCAATCTGGAAGGGTGGACGCCTGTACACTGGGTTTTCTGGCATAGGCAAGCATAGCGCATAAATCCATTTACGGACCTGTTATGCTTACCTGGGGATTCCTGGAGTGAGTGTCCACTTATAGGCTAAAGCATGTCTTCTTTGATCACCGTTGGGTTCAATTTCTTTGAAAAGTCAACGTTCTTGTTGGGCTTTACAGCTAGACAAGGGCACTCCAAGCATTTTATGCAAGTTTTTCCAATAATACTCTCTCGGTTCATATACAATATTTTGTATTTTACGATTTTCATATATTGCTTACAAGTTCATACTTTCATAACCATCTATGGATTTCACAATCACACTTCACCTTACCCTCTTAGCCACTTTTTAAATATTCAACACCCTACCCAAATCATATTATTTCTTTTCTCCACATATTATTTATTTCAAAAAACTATAACCTCATACTTTAGCACAAACTAAAGATTTTTAAAACTAGTTGTATTACCTAGCAACTTTACAAAGTACATATTTTCCTCGAACTTAAATTCAATTGATTATTTATTGACTTAACAAACGATTTTGTATATAATGTTTTAAACTATTACAAAGCCTACTTAGCTTGTACTATTTAACAACTTTTGCCTTATGTACAAAACCAAATTTTGAAAATATTTATTTTTTTTTTTGGAATAATATCTAGTCTCTAGATTCTCCATCAACACTCACCCATTTTCAACTTGTTCAAATTTTTACAATATTTGGCATACACCACAATCATGTTTTCTTATACACCTGATTATAACCTTTGATCCAAACCCCAAAATTTACACTACTATATAATCTCCTTACTATAAAATAAACTCTTTATCAACTACCTTCACATTCACCATCTCTCACAACCTTGATTCTGCTTCAAAAAAAATTTCATCATCCTCTCAAGAACTAAATTCATGTCTTTCACCTTCTCACACATGAGCTAGTTACCCATGCTAATCAAACTACTAAAAACCTGATACTTGATTCTACAGGATTTTTCCAAAACATCATTGTTTATGAAACTTGATTTTCCCTTAAATTGACTATTCACTGTACATTTAATTATTCATGATACTCGTGTTTTCATTTTCTTGATCTTATTATCATTTTGTACCCAATTATGACATACTCATAGGCATATAACATCTAGAGATTTCCTTGCATGCTATTATGTACAAATTGGTAATTTATCATATTGATTACACTTATCATACAAGACTCAACCTTACATTTATTTGGAACGTTTAGACTTGATACTTGATCTTACAGATGCTTTTCTAAAGGAAACATCATTGGCTATTACATGAAACTTGATTTTTCCTTAACTTGACTATGCATTGAACATCTAATTATTCATAAACATTTAATTATTCATGATAACACTTACACTTAATGGTTGTAGTACTTACAAACTTGCTTGCATAAACATGCTATCAATTTGCAATCTATGTGAATAATAATTGTTGCACTTAATAGAGGTCATCATGCCTTTTTCAACAGTCAGGAGAGGCCCTACAACCTGCTCCACGACTGGTGGAGGCTATCGAACATACTCAACGATTGGTAGAGGTCACTATGCCTTTCAAACGGTCGGGAGAGGCCCTACAACCTACTCCACGACTGGTGGAGGCTATCGAACCTGCTCAATAATCGGTGGGGTCATAGAAGGACGCAAAACTTTAATGTAAGGTAAATTGACGATTCCGGTCCGGAACGTAATCATGAATTTACAGGTACATTAGGGTAGTGTGAAATTCTATTAGAGTTTTTGGAAAGGCGTCCAGTACGCTTTCAAGGTATCAAAGGTGTGGTGGGTTAGCTGCGGTACACCCTGTATACAAACATTAATGATGCATCGAAAGTGAGACTGGAAATCGGACCAGGAACAAACTCTGTTTACTTGGTAGTTCATTTATAGTCAATCAACTCGTACATCTATTCTAGGATACCTAAAACTTGAAGTAGTGATTTACTAGATTCTTACTCTCTTTACCCTTTCGAGACGAACTTAATCCAATCCCTAACCCACACCTATCAAACCTACCATCGAAGTCATTCGAAACAGTTTATTTTGTTACCTATAAATTCACGTCGTATCTTAACTCTGATTTTCTAAACCACAGTTATCTTAACCTTTACCCTAAACATTCATAACCCTATGTTACTATTAACTTCGGGACGAAGTTTCTAAAAGTAGGGGATGCTGTGACATCCGTCACTTTATCATATATATATATATATTTTGTTTTTCATAATAATAATAATAATAATAATAATAATAATAATGATAATAAAAAAAATCAGATTTTTTTTAGTCATTATATATATATATGCATTTTTTTTTTCTTAAACCAACTTACAAGCATATAGCCCATTACCCAAGTTAAACCCAGCCCAGATTAGCAGCCCAAAGAACTCAGCCCATTCCCCCTTATTGGGTCCGGCCCAACAGTTCCCCTCATCCCTTATATGTAACAAAAAAAAATTGGTGCCATTCCCAGGAATCGAACCCGGACCAACTCACACGCACACACACGTAACCACCACCTGAGCCACACTGACCTGTTAATCCATTTCCAACTCACATTATATAAATACACTATTTTCGCCTTCCTCTTTTCCTTGTCTGCTTCATGCGAGCAGCAACAGAATGTTTTTGTTTTTTTTTTTATTTTATTTATTTATTTGTTTAACCAATTAATTAAGCTTAATTATGTTTTAATATTGGTAAATACCATTCAAACATATCATTCCAGTCAACAATCACAACAATCACCCCTAATTAAGCCTAATCACGCGCATACATTCATTCGTGGTCAAGCTTTCCAATTTGACGAACCAGGTCCTATCACTATAAATTGGACATCATTAGGCATTCACAACTCGCCACTAATTCTTTCTACACCTCTAATTCCTTGTAATAATCCGCTGTTCTTGGATTTTATTCGTATCTTTTGACCCGAGCCTTGACCAAGCAATCTGTTAGCAAACGTATTTGTAAGTTCAATCTTTCTTGTGGGTTTCATTATTCGGTCGATGCACAACATTAACCCTATGGTTAATTGGGTTAATGTTGTGTGGATTGATCAATTGAAAAGCTAGGGCTCGATTAGTTATAATTGGGGAAGAACACCTTAGAGACTTAGGCTTTTTAACATTGTTTTTCTGTCTAAATACAAACAGAGACGTGTAGCCCAGTGGTGGAAACCATGGGTGCTAGTACATGAACCGGGTCTGAACCCAGGTTCAAATCTCACAAGCACCATCTTTTTTTTTTTTTGTAAAAGCTTAACTTTTATATACATCCATTTATATATTTAAAATTCATTTTAAAATACCAAAACCCTTTTATAAATTCTACAAAAATTATCTTATATTAATCTGATGTAAATGTTCAAACTACAATTTTTAGTTTTCAGAAATTTATTTATTTAATTTATATAATAAATAAATCAAGTTTATTCTATTTTATTTATAAAAATCTATAAAAATATCAAAACGATCTTATAAATTTCCACAAAAATTATCCTAAGTTTTTATGACATTAATCTTTTCAGAAATGATTTTTATTTCTGAAAAATCAATTATTTAATATTTTTAATCAATTTTTGTTAGTTTTAATCATAATTAAATCATAATAAATTCATTTTACAATATTTTTATACCAAAATTTTACATAAATTATTTCTATTCATATAGGATTGAAATACAATTTTTGATTCAGAAATTCTTTGATTTTAATATTTTTAGATATTAAAGTCGTATTTTGACAATTTGAAATAATTAGATTAAATATTCTATTTTCAAGAAAATAATTTTATAAAAATTATTTTCACACTTAAAACTTTATATTGTGACCATATTTGATTTAAAGTTTACTCAAAGACTTTTTGTTTATTTATTTACCAAATTTCTCTTATTTATTAAACGTTTAATTTATTAACCAAATAAATACTCATCCCCAATTCGAAGCCCTAGGAAATACTTATAGACCAAGTAGACTTAGACTTATTTGTTACATTATACATAGGGTGATACTTGGCAACATTGGATTATACATATTCAATTACACAAGACTTACCACCTTGCTAATGTGAGTATTCCTATCCCCTTTTTGCTTTTATTCATTTTTGGGGTGTTACATGTACACTATTACAATTTCAAATACAAGTTTACATTTTTACAATACAATTCTAGTACTATGTGCATTGCTTACAACGTGCTTTATGCTTAGACATTACATGTGGATTACATTTGTACTTAGTGAAATCATTAACATGGTACAAGCCGACCTTAACATTGGATAGCGCTATTTGGATTGACAACCCGCCTAGGTTGATTCTCCCCCTTTTTCATCGGAGAATCCGTGGCCATTGTTAAGTTATTATCCACTTGTTGGATAAGTACACTACAGTTCATACAGTACATTATACAGTCACAGGGTTGATTTCGCTCATTTGTTTGATACATGGTTTACATATTTGCACTGTAGCTTGCACTTGAATTGTATAACTTTTTAACCTACTATATATATCAAATCTAGGAATGCTCACCAACATTTCATATGTTGACCAAACCTATTTTTGTACATGTTTCAGGTGCAGTTTGATCTAGTGCTTTAGCAAGAGACATTTAGTGCTTTATTTTAATTCAGTTATTTCAATATTTACATTTCATTTAGACAATGTATTTTCCATTTCCATGTAAGACAATTTTGATTATTCAATAATATTTACATTTTAGTACCGTGTGCTTTTGAACAATCGTCACTACGTGGCACCTCGATGATTCCGCCATCGGTTGGGGTGTTACAATTTCATATTTTGGATATTATGTTTGAATAAATTATTTAAAATTTATTTTATACCATGTGCTACTGAAAACAATCATCAATACGTGGCACCCCGATGTTTCCGCCATCGGTTGGGGTGTTACAACCACTACCTTATTGGCAAGCTAATTCCCTTATGGTGGAGTGACACCTTCCTTACTTTGCTTATGTGGGGTAGGGAGTTCGAGTCCTACCGGGAGCAAAATGCTGCTGGTGGACCGGGTTTTACCGCAGTGGGCCTTCGAGCGGCGGGTTTTCCCATGGAACTGGTGTGAAATTATTGGTGGACCCGGGTTACTCTCGGAGTACTTCTTTGTTCAGTGGGTACTTCGAGAGTGTTCGAGATTGATTTGTTGACCGTTAAAAAAAACTACCTTGGGTATGTTTGGCAATGAGATTTTAAGAGCTTTTAGGAGCTTCAAGGTTCAAGCTTTTAAGAAAAAGCTCCTACTCAATAAAAAGCTTCGTTTGGTTGAAGGAGCTTGAAGTTTTTATGTTAGAGAAAAAACTATATATTGAAAAGTTACTACTACTAGCGTTTAAGAAAAAGCTCATAATAGCTACAAGCTTTTAATGAGTAAATGACACAAATACCCATTCTTTCATAAAAAAAAAAAATTAAAGACATGCATACAATCTTTTAGTTAATACCCATTTTAGTCATGTTATACATTTTATTAAAAATTTCAGCTACTCTGTCAAACACCAAAATACATTAAAAGCTATAGCTACGAGCGTCCAGCTACAGTTACCAGTTTCCAGCTACCAGCCTCCAGTCACCAGTTAGTTTTGCCAAACATACCCCTTATTGGCAAATAGGACCTACACTTACTGTAGACGTACAAGTTACATTTATTTATTGGGGTAACTTTGTAGAAATGTAACCAAGTTTGTTAACTGTTCCAATTAAGTCACTCAAACTTTTTTTGTCTCTCTAAAGTCATTCAAGTTTCATTTAGTGTTCCAATACTATGTAATTATCAGGTTTCCAAGTTAAAGTGATGATGTGTCAGGTTTTAATATTTTTTAATAAATTTTTTAAACATGTAAAATTTAAAAAAAAAATTATTATTTTTTAAATCTTCATTTTATAAAACTCACCTAATAAAAATAATATCCATGTAAGCATTAAAATGAAAGAAAAAAAAAAAAAAAAAAAGAAGGTGACCTGATGACCTGGTAATTACATAGTATTAGAACAACAAATAAAATTTGAATGACTTTAGAGAGATAAAAAAAGTTTGAGTTACTTAATTAGAACACCAAGCAAACTTGGTCCTACACCATAAAAACATGTGTATATACAGCTGTTCATATTAAATGTACACCTAATAGATACATATTAAATGTACACCTAATATTGCCCATCACACCATCTTAAACAGCGATCATACCTTCGTGTTGTACTGCTATTTTGAAATAACTGAAAATGAAAGAGTCAAAAAATTATTGGTCCCTACGCATTATTTTAAAAGCTACAATACAAAACAAATACACCATATGTATTATAGGTTAGTTATGCATCATTTCAAAAGCTACAATACAAAACAAATACATACACACATATGTATCATGGGTCAGTTATGCTAGTAAGTGTTAAAAGTGTAAGAAACGTAAGAAACAACTTGAAGACTCCAAATGTCCCAAATATTGGGTTAGTGCGTCTAACAAACGACACCTACAAATCTGGAAGTGATAACATATAATAAAACACCCCTATATTCATAGAATGGTATGTTCAGACTATTCAGTGTTATGGTATAATTTTTAATGGAATAGCGCATAAAAACTATTTCAGCTGTAAAAAATAGTAAAAGAAAGAAAAACAAAATTTGACAAATTACCTTTTACAAAAAGTAATGATAACATAAGTAAAATATAGGCCAACAATAATAATGAAATGGTTTGAATGAACTTTTACTAAAAACAATCAGAGATTGTTTAATTAATTTAAACAAATAAAACAAAATGTCAAAATCTAAGGTTGGTGGAGAGAAGAACACTCTCTCAATGTCATAATTGAGGGCCTAAAGTTTTATATGGGAGGTTTGGGTTTAATTCTCACTAGCTATACTTGGAGGATATTGGTGGAGGGGAAATGAGGGATGACCCGGCCATTGGCTTGGGTTCGAATCTTGATCCCGACCGGTTTTACCGATTATTTCACTGTCGTGCCTTCGGGCGGGTGAGTGGTCGGGTTTTCCCGGGAATTGGTGGCAATTGGTGGCCCGGGTACTCTCGAGTACCTGATTCGCCAAAAGGGTGCCCGAGAGTGCTCGGAAATTGATTCGTTGGTCGTTCAAAAAAAATGTCAAAATCTAAATGTCAGTTATTCCTTTGGGGTGGTAATGAAGATAGGAGCAAGTTACATTGGGTAGCTTGGGAGATTGTCACGAAGCGTTATCGGTTAGAATATGATGCGTTGTGGAAAAAGGTGATCGATTCAGTTCATGGTTCGAACAGAAGATGGGAGGCGTTTTCTTGTAACAAAAGATTTTCCGGGGCATGGAGTAAAATTGTGGCTTGCCGTTCTCGATTGAAAGTGCAAGACAATTATTTTGTAAATGGCACTTCGGTTAGGTTTTGGAAAGACCCGTGGATAGAAAGGGGCCGCTAAAGACTATGTACCCTTCTTTGTTTCGACTAGAGTTAAACAAATGTTGTTCGGTGGCCGATAGAGTTGGAATGGATAACGAACGAAACATGATTCATTGGAATTGGAAGGAGTACCCAACTTCGCCAAGTGAGATCGATGATTTCATTGTTGTGCATAGAAAGGTTGCAAACATAAGGCTTAATGGGAATGACGATAGTTGGGCTTGGGATGGGGATGCGCACACTGAATTCTCGGTGAAAGAAGTTCGGAAGTGGTTAAAAGGCGTTAAAGCGAGGAACAATAATTGTTGTTATAAATGGTGCAAATGGATTCCAAACAAGTGTAATGTTTTTATGTGACGTGCTCATTTGGATAAGATCCTGACTAAGGTTGCCCTTCGGAAGAGAAATATTTGTGTGGGGGATAGTTTATGTGCCTTCTGTGGTGAAACGGATGAGACTTCGGACCACTTGTTTTCAGCTTGTAGTGTTTCTGGTGGAGTATGGCTTGGAATTTCTTCATGGTGCAACATATCGCCTTTCTTTGTGTTTTCAGTAAAAGACGTTTTACATGCCAAGATTGTAAAAATCCCAATTAATCACCGATTAATCGTTGATTAATCGCTAATCCTCACTTTACTGATTAATTTTGGGCTAATCAGTCAATTAATCGGTGTCACGATTAATCACCGATTAGTTGGACCAAATTGTTCCTAGTCAGACCTAAAAACTCAAAATTAGGTAAAAAAAAATGAATTTGAACGGGTCAAAGCTAGAGCAAATCGATCAAATAAAACAAGTTTTACCTCAAAATTAGATGATAATCCATGATTTATAAGCAAAATCGATGAAACTCCATGAACCCTAATTGCGTCTGATGGTTCTTTACGATGAAAGAAGGAATGGGGAGCAAAAAGACTAGATATGGTGAACAATAGAGGTGATTAATGTTATTTAAGTTTAAGTATTTTAATATTTAAACCTCATCCATATTCACTAGTTTATATTTGGCCCCTAAACTTCTAAATTTATACATATAAGGTATAAAATTAGCATTATATATGTATAAATTTGGAAAAAATATATATAAAAATCCAATCCGATTAATCCGGATTAATCCTGATTAATCCCTAGTCAGTACCCCACCGACCGACTAGCGCCTAGCGAGTTCTACAACACTGTTTACAGCTAGTCGACTACATGGGCGGGTCAGAAACGAAAAAAGAGATCACTTATGGTATTCTCATTTTGGCGTGTTGGCGAATTTGGAAGGCAAGGAACGAGAAGGTTTTCTTCTAGTATCGAAACGAGTGTTGTTCAAATTGTTTCCGATATAAAAATCATTGGGGTATCTTTGGTATAAGAATATATATATATATATATATGATGTATACATATTTTCCCTATATATTCATATATAAATATATATATATATATAAATATATATATATATATATATATATATATATATGCCCTCCCTAAGGCTACACGGTCAGTGGCGAAGGATAAGAAGGGCCAGGGGTGGCCCTGGCCCCTCCTGTTTTCTGGCGCAGTGGTATAAATTTGCGATTTTCATAGGTAAATTGAGTCCGGGTTGAGTTCGGCCCTCACCGATTTGCCACTACCGATCGAAAAAAATTGAGTCCGGCCCCCACCGATTCCGAAACCAAGCTTCGCCAATGTACACGGTTTAGTCATGCCTTTGAGGGGTATGGACCTACATGTTGATCCACCTCACCTAGCCCTAGGTTATTTGCAGGGGGTGGTGGTGGCGTGGACGGTCATTGGGTGGCCTCCACGTCACCCTGGATTTCTTTTAAAATAAAAATAAAAATAAACATTACATTAAAAATGAAAACATTAAGATCGACAAACCTAATCTAAAAATTAAAAACATAATAAACCTAATCTACGGTTGCTCGGATCATTTGCCACGCCGATACGTGATGAAACTCACCGTGGCCACGAAACTCATACTCGATTTTGTGTGTGGTAATGTGAACAGTGTAGACGACGGTTTTGTGTGTAGTATTAAAACGGTGGGGTGTAAGGGGTCTATATAGGTAAATTTGAATTTAATTTGGTAAATTTAAATAAATGCTAATCTGTAAAAAAAAATAATGTTTTACATACTGTTGTCAAACGGTCAAAACCCTTTGAATTATTTGGCCCAATCAAAGCCCTCCATGTTAACTGTCAGGTGTTGCCCCATGCCGGTGAAAATCACCATCGTATGTGCCCAACGCTCTATTCCACGCTAGCCACAAATTGGAGGTTTGACGTGAAAAGGCTCCAAAACCCCTTTTCACGCTACCACATCGTGCGGCCTAAAAGTAAGTATGTTTGCAAACTAAGCGGTATCTATACATATAATAAACCAAAGCCATTTTAATGACATGACACTCAAAGAGGCATTCTCTTCCTTGAGTATGCCATGTGTCATCCCATGTGTCATTGAGATATTTTAGGAAAAAAATAATTTAAAAACAAAATTGGATTTTTCACCCTCATGTTTCCTCCCATAATTTTTAAACGTTAATATCTTTAATATACGAGATTTTTTAAAGAAAAAAATTGCACCAAATTAACGAGCGTTTTATTATCTTTCCAACGAGTACCATAGTGCTATATAAAAAACGGATAAATTTTTTTGTGGGGTTTTGTTCATACAGGAAAAAAAACACAAAGTGTTCAGGTAAATCATTAATCGTATATAGACAAGTCACTAATTATGTTTAAATAAGTAAATATGAAAAAAAAAAAAAATTCAACCAGGGCCGAATAGGTTAATAGAGTTATACGTTGTTTTAAGTTAGGTATCAATATTAGTATGTTAGAGTTGTACATTTGTGTAGTCTTTAGGATAGGTGTTAATATTAGAGTTACATTAAAGTTCTACATTCTTTTAGGTTAGGTTTTTTAGGTTAGGTGTTAGCATTGGAGTTGTACATTGTTAATTTGTTTTAGGTTAGATATTAATATTATAGTTATACATCAGTCTATTTCATATGTAAAATTAATGTATCATATTAAATTTCTCAACCCGGGACGCTCCCAAGGTATAATCTAGTTAACAATATACATATAGTGTTGCATTTGTGTTGCTTTTTGTGGTTCTTGTATTACAAGTGAGTTAAGACATAATTCTATATCTCTTAAACATGATTAGCCTTAGATCATCATACTTAAGAAAATAATATGTACATAGAAGATTCATACACGTGTATGTCCCATTTGTCATCATAGGCTACACATTTATCAATTAGTTGGAAAATTATGTATTTTGTACAATATAATTATTATATTTTTTAAATAACATAATTATTATTTAATAATTTTGTGTTCTACGAGAGGATCATGACGAATCAAATCGTGTCAAATAACAAGAGATAAATGAGATAAACTTTGTAACTTTGTGGTTGAAACTTTAATGTTATGAAATTGAGTTTGTTCCACATTAGTTGAGAAATTAAATCTTGTATTGATTTACAAGTAAGACTCTCTAAATGATGTATTTCTATGTATCAAAACACAGTTAATGGCTGTTAAGAGGGCGCGAAGCGCCTGCGCGCCGCACGAGACAAGACTAGGGAGATGAGTGTAATGTGGCGTTTTGATGCGTGCTTCACACATCGCCACGAGCCACTTCTTACTATTTTTTACTTACTTGGTGGGTAGCTTGAGCTTGTGGCTTAGCTCGATTAACTGGCGTGGTCTAGGTATAGTGGAGTACCCTGTAGAACTGGTTCAAGTCGGGTTCCTGTCCGAAAACCGAGTACAACCGGGTATCGGTTAAAAAATATGGATTGGACAGTTAGAACCAGCTCCTAACATCATTATAGCCATTTGGAACCAATTATTTACCATTTTAACCCTCCTAATTTAGTATAAACTAGTAAAATGAACCCGTGCTACGCACGGGTTGCATGGGATATGCACCGCTTTTCCACCGTGCGTTGCGCGAAAGTTGTTGGAAGTGGCTGCAATGCAACTTTAAAAAAGTTGGGTGAAATCCTAAAAGCTAAAAGTTTGGTGATCAATGTTTGAAATCCTAAAAACTAAAAGTTTGGTGGTCAAATTGGAAGAAAAGAAAGTACATAAGTTAGTGGCCAAACTGTAAAAAAAATAAAGTGCCAAATTGAGAATTTGATGGTCAAATTGGAAGAAAAGAAAGTACATAAGTTAGTGGCCAAATTGTTTAGTGGCCAAACTGTAAAAAAAATAAGTGTCAAATTGGGAAAGCAGAAAGTAAGAAAGTTAGTGGCCAAAGTGCAAAGAATCATAAATGCTAAAAGTTTGGTGGTCGATTTGAAAGAAAAGGAAGTACATAAGCTAGTGACCAAATTGTTTTGTGGCCAAAACGTAAAAAAATTAAGTACCAAATTTGAAGAACATAAAGTAAAAACGTTAGTGGCCAAAGTGCAAAGATTCAAAGTAGACTATTGCGAAGCTTGTTTTGAATTAGTATATAGAGTAATAGGTGTTGAATGTTTATGTTTGATTACACCACTTCTCTAACTCTCAAACGTTCTCTAAAACGCAAAACAACTCAAATCTCCACTTTCTTCCATCACCAACTATGTCAAACAATGAAGAAGTTGTTTTGGTACTTTCAAAAAGTAACCCCGAGATTTGGTCCCACTACGAATTATGTAACATGTTGGACAACACCGAGATGGCTTGTTACAAGCATTGGCATTGTTGGAAGTTCTTGAAAGTCATAGCAAACTCAAGTCTTAAAAAATACACGATTAAATATTGCCTAATGAAAGAAGCTAAAAAAGAAGTGGAATCGTCTGGGTTTGCAAACCAAAACTAGTGTAGTAGTGTTGAAGTGTTTAAGCATAAAAATACAAATACAAATTACAAATTCATGTCATTATAAGCTTCAAAACTTCTAACTTGGTAAACGGTCTTTCATTAATTCGTTCATACTCGGCCATATATTCTTTAACAACATGCTTATCATTATTTGGGTTTTCCAACTCGTCCATTCATCAATGGTAAATACCGTGAAATCTTCCAATCGATTGGGCTATACTTATGATCTTTGCTTTGAGATCATCACTTGTACGGTCTGTTTCAAAACCCATTTTCTCATTAAACCTCTAATTAAGGCATTCCCAAAACCCGAGACCTCAATGAAACCTTGTACATTTTCGTAAGTCTTAGGGCCTAACCCGTACAAAAGCTAGTCCCAAGCCATACTCCTTGTCGTCGCTCCAAGCTGAAGACATTTTCGTAAGCTTTTTTTTTTTTTTTTTTTTATTTGTTTAGTTTTTGAGTTGGGAAATTAACAAATACATCCCACAACTATTTATAATGATTTGAAGTGATCTAGAATCGGTTCTAACGACCAAAAAAATGGCTATATAGTCGGTAACGCCTAGAATTGATTACATCGGTTTGTATTGCTTTAACCGATGCTTATTCAGGTATAAATGAGTAGGGTCCGTAACCGAGTTAGGTAGGACCCAGTTCATGAAAATAAAAGAGGAATTGGGTAGGAACTATCAAGAACAAACGGTTCAGAACCGAGTATGGTTAATACGGTTCCTGCTCCAAACCTATTGTTATTATTGTTATTATTATTATTATTATTATTATTATTATTATTATTATTATTATTATTATTTGCATCACTACAGTACACAACTAACCCCACCCAGAGAAGAATGAATGGAAATAGGCATTTAATGCTCGAGCTTGGGTTGTAAGCCCAAAAATCGTTTGGCCAGGCCTTACGGTTTCATATTGTAATTTGTAAGTTTCAACATTCAAGAGTTGAATCTTAAGCCCAACCTAGTATTTTTTAATTATTTATTAATCAAACCGTTTGTTCTTACTTTTTTCTAATGAGGCTACAATGGATGAGTGAGTCAACTTTCTGTTGCAAAATAGTAGGGTTTTAAAGATGTTGCAATGCAACTCAAAAAGCAAGACCTCATGGCTCTGATAATGAACATATGAAAAACAATACCAAAACCAAGATGTTGCGATTTTTAGTTGTTGCGTCGACTATGTAAAAGACAAGGATATAATTCTTCAACTCATAGTTCGCATGACACTTTTTTAATATGGATATGTTGCATTGTTGCAACCTCTAGTTGGATGTTCGTGGTGTTTTTTATATTATTATGTTTCATCTTTCTACTATTGTTGGACCATCCGTAGTGTGGGAGGGGGACGAGCTCCTCTATGTTGGACCGCCACTCTCTTTCTTCCTTTCCATGTCCCCCCCCCCCCCCCCCCCCCTCACGAACCGGCCCTCTTCTTCCCAGGATTGCCCTCCCGCACGGGAGACTAGTGCCCTCTCTCCAGACCATGTCTTCAAGTGGCCCTCCCTCTCCTTCATTTTCGCATACGTTGGAAATGTTATAGATTGATCAATGTTTAGGTAACAATAAGAAAAACACTCAAAACAGAACAAAATGATCGTTTGCTTTTTCATCATGTTTAGTACTAGGATGACCTATATCTGTGGCGTTAATCAATTGTTTTAATCCTTTTGAATTTAGTAAAAATTAAATTAAATATGGTTCGTTGAACTAGAACACTCAAAAGATTTCGTGAAAACTAGTGTTTTAATCCTTTAGCGGTATCAACATGTGCAGTTAAAATTGAAAATGATTCAATACTGGAACTCAATACCGGTACCAATACCACATCCCTAGTTTGGGGTGGTATGAACATGGCCGGCCCTTGGGTGGACCGGGGAGGCCAACCGGCCAGGGTCCAGAAATATCGGGGCACATTTAAAAAAAAAAATACGATTAAGTGAATAGTCAGAACTAAAGTTTTATTTTTTTACAGTTGGGATCAAAACCGCAATCTGCATCAAGCTTTGTTAAATAATAACATCATATTGTAAAAGTTACAATGACCCAGGTTATGATATTTTATGCATCCAGCCATATTGTAAAAATTACAATGACCCTTTCATGATTTACTTCATCAAGAGCTCAAACTAGCTAACTTAATGATGAGCTTTTGTCTGAAGCAAATACCTTCTTATTAATCTATATTTTTACAAAAAAAATAAATAAATAAATAAATAAAAAAATAAAAAAAATCATGATGTATAATTTGCATTTCATATTTTCATAATTTGTACTAGTAAAAGCCTAACACCGATACGAATTCGACCTTAGAACATTAAGATACACACCAAAAAAAAGCATAAATTTACACAAGAAACTTAAGTCAATGAAAGTTTTGTAAGCATATAAACAACAATAAATTCATAAAATATAAGAACTAAAGAATGAAACCGGTAAAATGAGGATGAACAATGTGGTGCGATGATCTTCATCATTGGTTGTTGCAGCGCCATCTTGATGTAGGCACGCAGCTTAAGTAATGACACCAGCTGCAATGATCATTGCCGTTTTCTCCTTTGAAAAGCATTACCAACCCTAAAGCAAATCTGTAACGAAATGAAACCGAGCGTTAGTTGGTTTTTGTATTCAACATCGGCAATCTTGTCTTTTCATGTTTTTCATCTAGAGCAGTAATGTCTGGTTTACGTCATCAAGGACAATTCGGTCTTTTAGCAACTGTAACGACACAAGTGTTTTTACATGCAGCAGTTTTGACAAGGCTATATAAAAGGCCTTCTGAACATGGTTTCTTTGCTTTGCGGCAAAAGGGTAATTATGTCTTTTCACAACATTTCATCAAGGGCAGTGCCGTCTTTTTACATCATCAAGGACAATGTGGTCTTTTAGCAACTGTAATAATACTAGTGTTTTACATCATATGTTTTGACAAAGCTATGTACAAGGTCATATGAATCGCCGAACATGGGTTCTTTGTGGAAACAAGCAATCCAGTGCTTTGACGGTTTTACCTTATCCTCAAAAGGGCAAAACCGTCTTTTACTTACGTAACAGTATTATTGTTATTCAATGGTTATGGTTTTAAATTCTAAATGTTTGACTTTTAAAGGTCAACAACCAACTCTACCGTATTTTATCACATAAAAGATTTGCCCTCAAAGTGACATTAACAATCATAAAAGGCAAATAATAAGAATATATAGAAAAAAAGTTGTGATTAACAAAAGCATACCCGACAATTAACAAGATCATGGAGAGAATCCAGAAAACGTATTGAAATACTGTGTACTTGGATTTTCCACGAGCCTCAATGGGAAGATGGTGGCGTTCTTGCCAAGAAAACTGAGGGCGTACAAGCAGTACAAATCCTAGTAGAAAACCCGTTAAGAAACCTCCAATATGCGCAAAGTTGTCAACATGAGGAAGAATCCCGACAGCTAAATTGATCAAGATAATGATCACTAGTGTGATCAGGGCTGCAGCCTACAAAATAAATATATAATCAAAACAAAATACACTTATAAGTTGTACCAAGCAGAATTATCAATTATGTATTTGCTCATCGTCGTCAATACAAATAATTGACATACCTTGTTTGCATAAATTGTCCAGTTAGTAAGAAGTTCTGATAACATTGCTCCAAGAAGTCCAAACAGAGCTCCAGAAGCGCCAACTGAAATGTTGTTCTTTATGAAAAGGGTAGAGAGTATGCTCCCACCGATTCCAGACAGCATGTAGATTACCCCGACCCGTGCTGCCATATGTTTAGTGAATTAGGATACATAGAAAATCATAACATTATGTTTTAAGGATCGAAATTATTTTATGCATGGAGACAGCGAACGTAGAAACACACCGAAGCCAAATTGTTGTTCAAGGCGGATCCCGATAAAGACCAAGCTCAGCATGTTTGCGAGTAGATGAATGACGCCAGCATGTAACCAGATACACGAGACTAGTCTCCATGCTTGCTTATCATTCACTACCTTTTTCCACTCCAAAGCTCCCAACTTTTCTAGTCTGGTATAAATTAAGTCAAAAATCAGTGATTCGGGTGTGAAAATAAGATTCAACCATAACCAAGTCATGCAATATCGATTTCCCTCGTTTGATATAATCACAACGTTTGACACTACAAGTTCTTGAGTCCTGACTATGGTACAGTGACCATAATAACCTTCACTAGAGCAAGTTTTCATGGTCCAAAATGAACACGCATACACGATTACTATTTAGGTTCGAATCTAGCTTCCACTGCTTCCTTAACCCTGCATAAGCTGCACTTTAAGAGCTTTACCTAAAGAGTCCTGAAGGTCATTTAAGGCTAAACCAATGGGAGATTTTTAAAATGTATGTCTCTCTCTCATACACACATATATATGAGTAATGACTGAAGGGGCATTAAGGGGCGTAAACTATTACACATAGTGGCGAAGGTTAGTGAGGGCCAAAGGGTGCCCCGGACCCCTCCGTTTTTTGGCTCAGTGGTGGAAGTTTGCAATTTTCGTAGGTAATTTTTATATGGATTGAGTCCGGCCCCCACCGATTTGATCTTTCGGCCCCTACCGATACAAAAAGATTGAGTCCGGCCCTGCTGATTTGATCTTCAAGCTTTGCCATCGATTACACATGTTTTTTACTCTGATTAAGTGGTATCCACGTGACGAAAAACACCCCTAATAGGCATGAACCACTACTCATGGTCTAATAGTTAATAACACTCATATAATCAAATCAAATCATAATCCAGAATCATCAATTCACAAAAACTCTGAATCACCATCAAGAATTAACCTTTTAAACAAACAAAAATCACACCCTAAAAAACACCACAAAATCCTGATGGGAAGCTTCAAAAATTTATTTATGCCTTATACAATCCATCCCAAATCATAAAAATGAACCCAAAATCCAAACTTTATTACAAAATCAACTTTCACACACAATTTGCCTAAAAGGGTATGTCAAAATAGCTCATAATATAAAAAAAATATTGTTACGCAACTTGTTGCCGGTTTGCCTACCACCTGCGTAAATTTTTATCCTATTTTAATGCTAATAAGAAAAATAAAAAAATGAAATCAATTTTTTTACAAAATAGTCAACCATCAAAGAGCATAATAATTAATTAATTAATTATTAAGAAAGCATCAAATCACAATCAAAAATCATCAATTCACCCAAAATCTAAATCACAATCAAGAACCAACCTTTATACCAAAAATAAATAAAAAATTCCCTAGATCACCATCAAAAAGAGCTAATAAAAACATATGTATGAATAATAATAATAATAATAAATAAATAAAGAGACTTACGTAGAAGAAGAAGGCCCAAAAAGAGGATTCTCTTTAAGAGGCTGAAAAGACAATCTACCCAAAAAACCAGCAACACACTTCCCTTCTTCAACCCTCAACAAATTCTGATGCTTAGGACAATCATTAACAAGCATGATGACAAGGAACATGGAAACATTGGCAACAACAATCATGGGAACAAGCCAAGAAGTCCATTGGGTGTCTGAAGATGATTCAGTGTAGTAAGGAGAAGACGATGTATAATAAGTGGAAGATGGTTGTGGTGGTCTGTTGTTCTTGTTGTTCCAGGTTGCTCTGTTTTGAAGATCTGTGTTGGTACCCATGTCTCAAGATTGGATTTTGATTGGTGGGGTTGAATCTTTATGGTAGATTGGATGTGGGTTTGGTGTGTATTTGTAGAGATGATTGTTGTTGGTGGTGTTTGGGAAGTAGCTTGGAAGGGATGTGTGAATGTGTGATGAGAGAGAGAGAGAGAGAGAGAGAGAGAGAGAGAGAGAGAGAGAGAGAGATGAGAGAAAACGGTGGTTAGTTTGTCAGTCTACTTTATGTTTGGTGACATAGTAATTTGTGAAAGTTTATGTCTTTGGAACGGTTATATCCTATAGACTAAACGAGACATTTAAACAACCTATGTATGTTATGTTTATTGCACGGTTAAAATGGTAAAACTGTCAAATATTATCGAGTTACAAATATTTTTACCATTGTTGAGTGGGTGATAGTGATGTTGCCGATCGGTAACGGTAACCGATAGAGCATACACGAGAAGTTTTCCATCCCCCCTTATTTGAATAAAAAAGTTTGGGGCGGACTCAATCGGGTTGCTACACTTAATACAAATAACAAATTTTAGAAATTTTTGGTAAAATTTAAACTATAAAGCGAAAGAATTGAGGGGTAGGGGTATGTTCTGGCCTAAGAAAAGTTCCGCCAATGACTATGTTAGATATCGATGTATGACAAGAGAGAAAATTACAAGGAGGGTTTGTTACAGTCACCAGCCATGGTCGTTTGAGGATGAATTAAATAGTCGTTTGTATTCTTTATGTTTGCGTATATGATGAACGGTTGTTTGTAGATCTATATGATGAACGGTCGTTTGCAAATATAATAGTGTGAGATTAGAAAGTAAAAGTGTGGGTATAGTATGACCATTATAATATGGTGGTATGAGGTAGGGGTGTAAACGAGCTTAGCTACTCAAGATCAGCTAGAAACGAGTCGAACTTAAACGAGCTTGAGCCTGAGCTTGAATTTCACTTATCGAGTTTGAATCGGCTCGCTAGCTTAGACGACGAAGACAGCAACGGAACACACCACTGCCTAACGTCACGTCAACAACCCGACAAAAGACACCAAAACTAGTGGTGCTACCTGGCGGTATCCTTGCAATACACGCACACACGTCTCTCGCTCCCCCCTCTCTATGCAACACACACACACAACGTTTGCTTCATTAGCAACTACAACCCGACCATCAAACACGAAAACCTTTACCCGAGTGACAGGCGAGGCGTTGCCGGTCAGGTTGGGGTACCCGAGATTAGCCGTCTCTTGGGTCTGATTTGCAGGCTATGGATTGTCTCTTGGGTCTGTTGAGACTATTTTTTTTCCTCCCGATTAATGAAAGAAAAACCTTTATCATGTTTATTGCAATTCGAATTTGTTATATGTCTTTTAAACAAATTTGCTTTTATCGGATCCTTATGGGAAAAAACAATTTGTTTTAACCGGATAGTGTGGATCCTTGTAGAAAACAAAAACAAACACATATTCAAGCTTTTGTTTTTGTGTTATTTCATTTTCTTTTTAGTTATGTTTTAAACATATTTCTTTTTCTTTAGTTATGTTTTAAACATATTTCTTTTTCTTTTTAGTTATGTTATTTCTTTTTCTTTTTCAGATGTCTCAAAATATATATAAAATCAGAATAAATATAAAAGTTTATAGTTTAAGAATAAATGCTTCAGAGACATTTGTATCTTTTAATAAACGTTTATAATGTGTGTACACACACATTACGTTCAACAATTTGAACAATTTCAAATACATGTTAATTAAATTAAAATTATGTTTATAACATAACTTGTTTTAAGTACAACCTAATAAGTATATATTGTGATAATCTATATCTATACTAATATTTATTTATTTTATTTTATATTTACTATATAAGGTATTCCAGACGGGCAACATCGTCATTTCATTAAATTGGTAAAAGAAATTTAATACGAAAAATTAATACAAGTCAAATTTTATTTATAATCTCTTTTTTATTAATTTTGTTTTTTTATATATATCATTGATGCATTTTTTAAGACGATTGATTTTTTAATTTGACAAAATTACAAAAGTCGTCCTTTATGTTTATAGCGAATTGCAAACCATGTCCTTTAGAATCACAAATTACAGAAAACGTACTTTGTGTTTACAAATCTTTACTTGTTATACCCTTTGACACTAACTCAGTTAAATTTTCTTGTTAAATATGGCCAAGTGGACCTCATGTGAGGGTAGATTAGTCTTTTTACCCATTTATTATAAAAAATATATATTTTAATACATATATTCTATCTATATAATAAAGGAAAAATGGATTTTAATACTCACAACTATCGTCTGTTGGCGGATAATACTCCCAACTATCACTTTGGCCATTAGCACTCCAAACTTTCAACTTGTTTGCTTTTATCACTCCCAAACCAACTGAGGTCTAACCTGGTTAGTTTTCGTGGCCAAAATGTAAAAATCAAAACTTCGGTGTAGCCAAAATATAAAAAACAAAACTTAAGGGGCTTTTTTAAAACTTTTTATTTTAAACCATCACTGTTGACCGGAAACCACCACCACCACCCTCAACACACCCACATACACTGTTTTAATAAAGAGAGGGAGACACAGAGAGGATATTCGGCCACCATCTCCGGCGAAGCTCCTGCCACTTGACAGCTATTTAAGGCCTAGATTTGGGCCAGTTTACGACTAAATTTAGTTTAATTAGCATTGAAGAAGGTGATAAGCCCTAGATTGGGGCCATTTGACAACTATTTAAGGGAAAGTTGGTAGCAGGTTACAGGGATAAAGATGACCGGCGAAGCTCCGGTCACAACCCTCCGGCCACTTGACAACTATTTAAGCCCTAGATTTGGGCCAGTTTACAACTATTCAGGGATAAAGACAACAGGCGAAGCTCCGGCCACACCCCTCCAGCCACTTAACAACTATTTAAGCCCTAGATTTGGGCCAGTTTACAACTATTCAAGGATAAAGACGACCGGCGAAGCTCCGGCCACACCCCTCCGTGTACTCTCTCTCTTCTATCTCTCTGTTCAGATGACCGGAGGTCGACCGGAGAAGGTGGTGGTCGTTCTGTTGACGATGACGGTGAGTATGGTGGTGCAGCGGCGGTGTGTGTGGTGGTGCAGGTGGCTCTCTCTCTCTTTCTCTCGATCTCTCTCTCTCTCTCTCTCTCTCTCTCTCTCGATAGATCGATAGATCGATAGATAGATAGATCGATAGATAGATCGATAGATCGATCGATAGATCGATCGATAGATAGATCGATAGATCGATCGATAGATCGATCGATAGATAGATCGATAGATCGATCGATAGATCGATCGATAGATAGATAGATAGATCGATAGATCGATCGATAGATAGATAGATCGATAGATCGATAGATAGATCGATAGATAGATCGATAGATCGATCGATCGATCGATAGATCGATCGATAGATCGATCGATCGATCGATCGATCGATCGATAGATCGATCGATAGATCGATAGATAGATCGATAGATAGATCGATAGATAGATAGATCGATAGATAGATCGATCGATAGATAGATCGATAGATAGATCGATAGATAGATCGATAGATAGATCGATCGATAGATCGATAGATCGATAGATCGATAGATCGATAGATCGATAGATCGATAGATCGATAGATCGATAGATAGATAGATAGATAGATAGATAGATAGATAGATAGATAGATAGATAGATAGATAGATAGATAGATAGATAGATAGATCTGTGTTTGTGTTTTGCTTTATATATATAATAATAATAATAATAATAATAATAATAAATTTCAAAAAGGTCCCTTAAGTTTAAGTTTTTACATTTTGGCCACAAACACTAACCAGGTTAGACCTCAGTTAGTTTGGGAGTGATAAAAGCAAATAAGTTGAAAGTTTGGAGTGCTAATGGCCAAAGTGATAGTTGGGAGTATTATCCGCCAACAGGTGATAGCTGGGAGTATTAAAATCCATTTTCCCTATAATAAAAGAGTAAGCTTGGGTTGAATGTGGGCTTTTGAGAGTGTCCACCTATGCTCCAATTGAATATGGAGCTCCGGATCTATCATATATAAACCAATTTTTCTTTTTTTCTTTCTCCAAAACCACAAACGTGTTACTCTTCTTGCTTCCTTATTAAGATTCCTCTCATCCGCCTTCATCTTCCTCTTCTTTTGTTTCTCCAAAACCACCTCCACACCTCCGTCTTCATCAACCTTTGTGTGTCGGCTTTATTGATTTTGAATTAGGTATCCCAACGCATATTCTATTTCTATTGTTCGATTTTTTCAATCATGATTTTTAACATTGTTTTGTTCAGATCTAACGGTTCTATGGATTATTACTCTGTTTTGTATGAAACTCTGTTTTTGTTCTTTCTGTTTCTATGGTGTTACGTAATGTTTAAAAGCGATTTGTATATATACTGCACTTTCATGAATTATTGATGTTTTAATTTTTTTAATGAAATTCTGTTGTAAATGTTTTTTTATATCAGGTAACCCAAATAGATTTGTTTAATCATTCTTAATAACCATTACTCATAATTCCATCTTAAAAAGGAAAAGCATCTCCTACTTCGGCTTCAACGTTCTGCGTCTTCCTCATTGGTTTTCAATCAGGTAACCGAAACCTAATTATGTTTTTTTGTTTTATAATCTACAAAATAATATATAGATAGTTGTTTTTGTTTCATAGGCGTTTATGAATGGCTACGCTTAGACCGTGCCGGTTTGTGTAGAAATTGCTTCTCAAGTCGCCAGGTTTGTTATTTGCATATTCATGATATATGTTTAGAAGATCGTTATTGTATAATTAGTTAGCATCCTAAGTTATTTTGTACATAATTTATTTATTGAATGTTTGTTGTGGTCGGATGGCCTGATTTACTTCAATCAGAGGATATTTTCATTGGCGATTATTGTGTCTTCAAATGGTGTTCAAACCAACGCAGGATGTTTGTTTCTAAGGCTGCACCACCAGAGGTCATTAATTTGAATTTTAAATAAAAGTTTTAAATAGATTGTCATTCACTTTCATCTATCTTTTGCTTATAAAAGTTGTAAATTTAAAACTTATCCATACAAGTTTTATATTTATAACTTTTATATATATATATATATATATATATATATATAGTGTAATTATATAGAGAAAACCTTTTTATAGTGAAAACCGTGGAAACTCTAACTCCCCGAGGTTTTTTTTATGAAAATTTTAGGGCATGGAATATTCCCTTGCCTAATAAGACAAAATAGGGTGGGCCATGGTCGTTTACACCACTGTAAAATTATTTTTTTATTTTTTTTTACGTCGAGGTTACCCGTTTTTACACCGGTGGGAAAAAAGAAAATTTTAAAATTCACATTTTACGTCGGTGTTCTCGCGGTTGTTGCACGAAAAGGTGGTTCCTAATGGAACCTAATATATATATATATATATATATATATATATATAGAGAGAGAGAGAGAGAGAGGGGATCCGGTAGAAAAATTGTTTTGTGTAGGAAGTGTAGAAAGTATTTTCAACCATTAGATCAAATCAGATTAAATCTTTAGATGAAGGGCATTATACACTTTTTGTCCATTATTTTATTTATTACAAACCCACTAAATTAGCAACTAACATCTAGATATTTATGAAGATTAATCATCCTAAATTAACTAATTATTCATTATTTTTCATAAGAATCATAAGATATTAATATCAAATAAGTTGATCAATACCCAAAAACTTGTTCGATTCTTCAAACATATAACCCAACTCTATAACTTTTTCGATTATTCAAGTCATGGCAGAAGGTTAACATCAGAAGTGTTTTATAATAACGTTAGGAGTGTTTTATAATAAAGAGAAACTAGTATGCATTAATAAGTGATAGAGATGGGTTATATGTTTGAAGAATCGAACAAATTTTTGGGTATTGATCAACTTATTTGATATGAATATCTTATTATTCTTATGAAAAATAATGAATAATTAGTTAATTTAGGATAATTAATCTTTATAAATATCTAGATGTTAGTTGCTAATTTAGTGGGTTTGTAATAAATAAAAAAATGGACAAAAAATTTATAATGCCCTTCATCTAAAGATTTAATCAGATTTGATCTAATGGTTAAAAATACTTCCTACATAAAACAATTTTCCTACCGGATCCTCTACATATACATATATATATATATCGTGTGCTTTAAATTCTTATTCTGAAATTGGATTGATTATATTACGATTAATAAATTTAGTTTGTTTTTATTTAGTTAATGCATCAGTAATAATTTAAATGTTGGTAACACATTTTTTGTACACGCTTAAATGCCATCCCTAATTTATATTTGAGAATACACACTTAAATGCCCTCCCTTTAGACTTTAGACAATTAGTCATACAAATTTTACATAAAATTTAGTTTACGTAACAAAACGTTCTAAGTTGTTGAATATTCTTTTTTAGATTAAAATTTGATATAAGTCGTCAGGTAGTTTTTAAATTCAATTTTTTTAAAAAAATTAGTTATATAGAAACATGATTATTGGCATTAAAGTGTTTCCCTTTTTATATTTACGAACTTAATAAGTGGTGGTGAGATTCTATGAGTTTGAATGTTATTTATTAAGATTTTAAAGAATTTTTTAATATGAAAACATTCTAATTGATACTTAATAATTGCCTATTTACATTTCTGGAATTAATTCTGAATCAATCATTCTTAATCAGTTACACTCAAAATCGATGCAAATATGATTATTGACATTAAATTGTTTCCCTTTTAATATTTATGAAATTAATAATTAATTTAATGATTCTATCAATTTGAATGTTATTTATTAAGTTTTTAAAGAATTTTAAATATGGAAACATTGTAATTGATACTTAATTATTTCCTTATTTACGTTTTCAGAAATAATTCTCAATCAAGCATACTCCTAATCGATGGAAATATGATAATTAACATTAAATTGTTTTTCTTTTTATTTGTACGAAATTAATAAATAATTTAATGCATCTATAAATTTGAATTTTATTTATTAATGATTGATACTTAATGACTGCCTTATTTATATTTTTGAAAATAATTCTCATTCAATCATTCTTAATCAATCGTACTCCAAATCGATGCAAATATGATTATTTACATTAAATTGTTTCCCTTTTCATTTTTACGAAATTAATAATTTATTTAATGATTCTATCAATTTGAATGTTATTTATTAAGTTTTTAAAAAATTTAAATATGGAAACATTGTAATTGATACTTAATTATTGCTTTATTTACGTTTCCGAAAATAATTCTCAATCAATCATACTCCCAATTAATGGAAATATGATAATTAACATTAAATTGTTTTACTTTTTATTTGTATGAAATTAATAAATAATTTAATGCATATATAAATTTGAATTTTATTTATTAATTTTTTTAAAGATTTTTTTAATATGAAAACATTGTAATTGATATTTAATGATTGCATAATTTACATTTCTGAAAATTATTCTCAATCAATCATACTCCACATTAATGTAAATATGATAATGGACATTAAATTGATGTTTTTTATATTTCTAAAATTAATATGTAATTTAATGATTTTTACACTTTGATTGTTATGAATTAAGTTTGTTAAAGAGTTTTTAAATATGAAAACATTGTAATTAATATTTAATTATTTCCTAATTTATATTTTCGGAAATAATTTTCAATCAATCATACTCCAAATCAATGTAAATACGATAATTTACCTTAGATTGTTGGTTTTTTTATATTTTCTGAACTTGAAAACAACAATTTTAATGTTATTTGTTAAGTTTTTTATAGTGTTTTTTTTTTAATATGGAAACATTGTAATTGAGTTTACAAAAAGAAGTCAAAGAGCATGGATTTGGTTTAGTAAAAGTTAATAGAAATAGACACTTGTTTGAATAGATGATTGTTTGCTTTTTACAAACCTACAAAACGTGCCTTTTTTTTTGCTATGTTAACATTTTTATAACTTGCACATGGTCTAAATCTTACAACCTTGCTTATGTAAAGCAAGGTTTCATATGAATATGGTGGTAATCGTGAATTTCCTTTATGTATAGTACATATGGCTAATTTAGAGATTTATAATTTATATATTTTTTTTCAATTTCACATTGTTTTCTTTATCAATGAATTATAATGGTAACTTTTCATTACTCATATTAATTTAATGTAATACGCAATTTTAATAACAAGAAGTAAATAAGGTATTTATTCTTTCTATGCTTTTCATAAGCTAGCCTGTCTATATTTTGTGAATTCTAATGTACATTTATTACCTTAATATGTACTCTTAACATGTTTCATACTTTGTGTTTGTTTCGCAATGACAATCAATATGATGATGCAACACATGGGCTTCCTATTATGTCTTTAGGTACTATTTTAATTAGGTGTGTGCTAAAGTTGTGAAGTCAAGGACAATCCATAACTAGAGTGAGTCTGTATTTGAAGGATTTTTTTACACATGGGCAGTTGTATGTCGCAATGTCAAAAATCAAGAGTAGAGATGGATTAAAGATACTAAATATGTTATTATTAATTTCATTATTTGTTTTTAAATCACGTCAAATCAAATATTTGTTGATTCATATATCCGTTACTGGGTAACATGTAACTTTTTTATGATATTTTGCAATCAACCAAAATTCATACGAATTGTATTAGGTATTTTTCAATAAATAAAACAACTTGCATACTACGATCTTTATAGAATTTTTTTCAATTGCCTTGGGGATGCACCGGGTGTAGACCGGGGTCTCTACCCTAGTAAAACTATATATATATATATATATATATATATATATATATATATATATATATATGTACACACACACAACTCTCTCTTTTCTCACCCTTAAGTTTAATCTTTCCCTCACTCTTTGCCAACCGACACTATCACCCACCACCACTATACCCTCACATGATGTCCCACTAGTCATATTTTAATGAGAAAAAATAATTGGGTTAGGGTAAAAGGACGTAACATGTAAGGGTTTGTAAATACAAAGTACGTTTTATGAGATTTATGTTTTTAAAGGACATGATTTGCAACCCGCTATAAACATAAAGGACAATTTTTGCAATTTACTCTTTTAATTTTTAAGACGCTCATTAACTATGTATATACACACATCTATGTCGGTTCACCTCCTTTCTGTTGCCTCCTCATTGCAGAAACGACTATTCACATCTTTTCCATCAACGCACCCTTTAAACCATCATTGGGTGCTACTGATCACATCTTCAATCACTGTGCTTCTTTCGATATCCCTAATCGGTTTTAACCAAAATTTATTTTTCCCTTCCATTTACCAATTGAATCCTACTTTATACCCTTCGCAATAGCATCATGGTTTCTATATGGACGGAGTTGAGAAGAAGACAAGCCGAATCACATGTGATGTTCGTGTGTCCATAACTTATGGTTGAATTTGGAGGTCCTACGAACCAAGTTTTTGGAGTGCAACAAGAACACATTAACCGTGCGGTAATTGCTTTGATTTAGCTAATGTTTTCATGAAATCTTCTCTGTTTAGGGGTTTGTTTCTTTTTTACAACACATATAGAATATACTTTTTTTTAACAAAAAAAAGTAATAGACAAGAAATGGAGCAAAATATTGATTGTAAGTTTCTTAGTTAATTTATATCAGATGTTTTGTTATTGTTAGTTATTGATGTTAGCAACCATTTGTATTATTGAGAAATTAACAATTGAGTTTGGTTAGGTAGATGAATCAAATCTGAAATCTTTGTTAACACATCATAAAACATGTTTAAAACTAAACGGAATTGTTTAAATTCAGATACATAGCCTAAGTGAAGATGTTATTTCGGCGATTACTAAGTTAAGGCTAGGCAAATTCTTGATAGTAGAGAATTCCTACTGTTGAAGTTGATTTGTACACTCATAAGGAATTTTTAGAGCTTCTGCTCCAAGTGGTGCTCATTTGGAATGTAAGTTCTCTCATGTTTTGTGATTTAGAATAGTTAATTATGTCTGTTAGTAGTGGTAGGAGTGATGTTTTCGAGTTATAACGTTAGCAAACTTGGTTAAAAATTAAGAATTAGTAACTTCCATTGAAAGGTAAGATGATGATGGTGTTTTTATTATTTACTTAATTACTTGCAACATATAAGGAGTCGCTCTAATAAACCAGTGGTCTTAGATTTGACCGGATGTCTGACCATGTTAAAAAACATAAGGTGATTTTTATTACATTCTCTTTGATACTGCAGTTTATCTTCTCCCAAAAATAGCTAGAGTGTGAACTTCAATTAGATAGAATTAGAATTAGAATGATTTTTGTTGTTTAACTTTTGTACATTGACAATTAGTTAATTGATTTTGATTGTTTAACAAGTAAGGAATACGTTTATATTACACTCACCAAAAGAGGATCAGCAACACCCACTGCTGTAAATTATAAACTGTCGACTCCACTGCAACGTACGAGCTCACAATACAATATCCCGCCCACATAAACAAATTTTGTATCAGAAACACATGTAGGGGCTCGAATGTAACATATTATTACTTATGTGATTTAACCAACCGACATAGATTGTCACTTTACTTTCCTCACTGTTTAGACGACACTTCAAATCAAGCAGAAAACAAACAGCGAGCAGATTAACCAAACAATGTGCAGTCCCGCTGCAACGTGCGGGCTCTTACTAGTTTAAGATATGTATGAAAGTTATTATTTAGCTTAAGTCAAATACAATTTAATAAATTACAAAAACCAAATCTTTTTAAATTCTAAATTACTACTGTTGCCGCTCATACTGCAACTCTTGTTACTGCTACTACTACCACTACTAAGTGCTACTGCACTACTAACTAACTACTCTGAGTTGTTTCACAAAAGCATGACTAGATTATGGATTCAAGTTGAAACCCATGCGACAACCGCCAAAAATCCAGGTACTATCCGTACAGTATAATAATTATTAAAATAATATAAAAAATTGCGTGATAGACTTAATTGGTGATAATTAGAGTCTTTAAAAATGCAATAGCAAAGTCCAAACATTTTAAAAGATTTATTGGGAACTTTAGGAATTTTCGTATCATGAGGTGATAAATTACCCGTATTGAACATTGGTGACGACCCGGTTAACTTTAAAAAGTCTAGTTTTGACCCGTAATGCTTAGTTTGGCATGGAATAATATTTTCGGGATGAAAATATTATTAAAACCAATAAAGACTATGATTGATAGTTTTTAAATCGCTATGATCTAATTATTGCGCGTTTTAGAGTTTTAACGCGAGTACGAGACCCGGTACAGTAAAGAAACCTCTAATATAATCAAATTAGCTAAAAATGGAAATTTTTAGTTGGGGAATATTATTATTGGTCAAATAGGTGTAAACCTTAATTATTTAATATATATGTGCTTTTATAAAAATGTAATGTGCGTGTTTATTTTTATAAAGTTTATAAAAAAATATATAAACACCCACACCCCACCCCCATGATCGTGTGGGCTAGCGAGGAAACATTTGACCGCTGGCTATTTTCGAACGTTGGCGGGCTATGGCTGCTTGGAAAAACAAATCGGGTTTTGTGGTGGTTTGAGTTGTAGGAAGAAGATGAGTTGGTTTGAGAATAAAAGAAGAAGATAAGTTGTGTATTTTAATGTGGTTTGTGTTTTTTTTCTTTTTTTGTTTTTTGTTTTTAAAGTGGTTTTTAATGGAATATTGCATGTTTTAAAATTTGTTTTAGGGGATAATATTTGTTGTAATGCTTTTAATTTGATGTAATATAATGTTTTTAATTTTGTTTATTAATGTTAAAAAAATGGATAAAGCTATCGCTTACTTTGAGCCACAACAGGGTCAAGTGAATGAACTCAAGTTTTATCCATCATTATGTTAGCGTCTAGGTGGCGAAAAATGATAGGATAATTTTTTAGCTCAACTTAAACTAGAACACATAGTGTAAGAAGGGTTCAAAGAGTCAACGGCCAACCAACCAAATTGTTCTTAGCTGGTCCTGTCATTTGGAAAGATTGATGCCGGCTTTTATAAGTTTTCGATCATTTGTTTCTAACAAATGGCATACAATAACTATATACTTATTATAAAACCGTAATACCATATAGGGATCATAATTAATAAAATAGAATCGGTCTATAGCCAAATTCTATAGAAGTGGTATAATTTATAAAAAGTAAATTATAAGGTTGCTTCACGTCAAAATCTTACCTTGTCGAAATCTTACTTTTAATCTCAACTTGAGAAATTACACATGAGGGTCGAATCATTTGTCAAATCATAACATATTTAGTGCTTGGAGTGTATGCCCGTTTGTTATTTATTAATTTTAGAATTGTTACAACGGTTAACGCACACATCTTTTAAACCTACTTTAAATCTACACGTTTGTTTACATTTGGACGGAAATCCTCAACCACTCGAGGAGAAACACTTCACGTCAAAAGTCGTTTGTAGTCAACATAATAACTGTTAGGGCTCGTGTTCGAACAGGTTCGGGCCCTTTTTCTACTTTCATAGTTTTGGTGTTTCTAGTTTCTCATCCTGCAAAATCTTACTTTTATATATCAAACTATGTCTAATATGGCCCACTATTCCCTTGCATAAGCCCAAGGTCAGGGCCGGCTCAATAATTTTGACGGCCCAAAGCAAAATGCAAGTTTGGGGCCATTCCAAAAATGGGTCGGTTTAAAATAGTATGGGTCAAAGAAAACAACATAGCATAATATTAATGAACAGAATTAAATATTTAAGTGTGCATACTTTTATGTGATAAAGAGCTATATTCTATCAAATAGGCATTAAATTTTAAAAGATCATTAGCAACTAGTATATGTGTGTATATATACACACACTCACACTAGATTATATCTCGGAAGCTTCTTGGGATAGATAAATTTAAAATGATGTGTGTTATGAAGTAACATAGAAATTAATGTACTACAATATAAGAAAACAATAATTTTAATCATGTGAATAAGAATACAAACGTATATTAAAAAGAAAATGTATATTTGGATAAGGAGCAGAGGCAAAAGCAACCATTGTGGGGCATGATTGAAGCAGTGGTCTTGAAGGTGTGACTTTTTTTTTTTTTGAAATGACTGGTTTTAACATATTCTACTTTGGATGAAAATATAATTCTTTGTTATTGGTTTTAACATGATTAGTGACTTGCCTAATTAATGAATTACCTGAACACATTGCGTTGTTTCTTGTATGAACAAAAACCTAATAAAAAGTCTTTTTTTTTTTTCGTTTTTTGTATAGCACTATGGTGCTCGTCGGAAAGATAATAAAATGTTCGTTAATTTGGTGTATTTTTTAATCTCATATATAAAAGTTATTAATGTTTAAAAACTGTGGTGGGGGGGGGGGGGATGAGAGAGAAAAAGACTTTTGGAGGGAAATGTGTTTCTCAAGGGGTGTAAGGGCGTAATCTAATGACATATGACACACCATGCTTTCGTTTATTATATAACTAGGTTATAGCCCGTGTAACACACGGTGTAACAAATGAAATCTCTATAAAGCTTTAAAGTATAATTAATAACTTATATAACGAAAAAGTTATATATACACACACATATATGTATATGTGTGTGTGTGAAAGAGAGAGAGAAAGAGAGAATTCAAGAAATTCTAGCGTACTTTTACGATGTGCTTGTCATCTAAAAGTTCATAAGAAAAAGTAACAATTTTATAAGACATGCCCGATAGGCTAATAGAAACATACATGTATTGAACATATAAATTAACCTATTTATAAGAATCATATGTCAAACAAAAATATATATGGAAGTTTAAACATGGTCGCTTCTTGTCAAATAAATTGTTTTTTTTTCTATATTATCATATGCAATGCAATACGATATGAAAATTGAATAGAAATTCGACTGTTCACACAATGCTAAATAACTTTGGCCAGAATAGGAAAGTTGATTCAAAAAATTAAAAAGAAAAGACATAAATATACTTGTCCTTATGTGAATGAAGAAGATAATCACGAATTTTAAAGGTATATGTTCAAGTGTTTGTTAGAAATCAAAATGTGGTTGTTTATAAATAAAAATGTTAAATGCATAAATTAAGAAAAAAAATTGAATTTCGTTAAAAATGTCGTAACCTACAATTGAGTGTTACGATATCTATTTGATTTTAAAGATTCAAATTCTTAATTAAGTTTCCTAGTTAAATTTGATATTAACCATGTTCATTTGAAATCAATCAATTTAAATTACATATATTGAATTTTAAATTACCTAAATTGATATAATGGTTATAATTTTTTTTTTTGAACGGCCAACGAATCAATTTCCGAGCACCCTTTTGGCGAATCAGGTACTCGAGAGTACCCGGGCCACCAATTGCCACCAATTCCCGGGAAAACCCGACCACTCACCCGCCCGAAGGCACGACGGTGAAATAATCGGTAAAACCGGTCGGGATCAGGACTCGAATCCAAGCCAATGGCTGGGTCATCCCTCATTTCCCCTCCACCAATGATTATAAATTAATTGATCATTTAAGCTTTTGTTGACTTTATTAGTGTGATCTAATTAAACAAATGTAAGTATCGAAACAAATATTTGAAATTATAATTCTAAACTTTTACTTCATACTTAAAATTGTTTTTATTATCCAAGTTTAAATCTATATACAAACTCAAATGAGAGGGACGAGAGGAGGAGAAAAGGTATGGATACCCTCATTGAGTGACACGTGTCAACCAATGAGTTTTGTTTATTAGTAGTTATTATAGATTATAGATATAGATTATAGATTATAGATATGGATATAGATGATCAGCGGTTCCAATATCAATATCAAATATATGGTTGTTCATTTTTATCTGAAACCCGACCCGAATTCGAAGCCACCCAAACCCGAATTAGACACTATTCGAAAAACCCGAACCCGAATAACTCAAACCCGACCAACCCAAACCTTAAATGCATTGGTTATCGGGTTACCTTAAATATATGGTTGTTCATTTTTATCCGAAACCCGACCCGAATTCGAAGCCACCCAAACTCGAATTAGACACTATCCGAAAAACCCGAACCCGAATAACTCAAACCCGACCAACCCGAACCTTAAATGCATTGGTTATCGGGTTACCTTTACCCAACAAAAAAACCCAAATAACCCGACCTGAAATCCGAAACCCGAATAAAAACCCGAACATATAATGTCTTTTTTTTTTATAGATGTGTTTAGGTTTAGCTTCTTTAGCATCCAAGGACTTCTAAAATTTAGTAGTGTATCGTGTCTCACACACCGACTTTGGCAATTGTGACTTACGAAGTTACTAGTACATATAATTTTTGTTTGTTTATTTTCTCACAAATTTACGTTGTATATTTAGAATTAGTTTTCATAGTACACACAAATGAGATATGGTACACAATTATAAGACTTGGAAAATGTACAAATTATGAGATATGATACATAATTATATACACATCAATCATCCACTAACCAACGAAAAACACACGGGTAAGGAGAGGGCCACGGGCGGCAGAGGTGGCATAAATTACCTAGAACCACTCTGAACGGCGAAATAGGGTTCGTGGCTACGGGCTTGCCTAGTGCCGCTATACACAGGCACCGTCGTGAACAACCCGCTCACTCTTCTTCCATGTCATCCAAAGCCTTCACGCTACCAAATCCCCTTTTAAATAAGCCACCAAGGACGAATATACCTATAGTAATTCATGATGCAATATTCATTAGCATAAGATTTTAACAGATAGATCATGTTTCCGTTAAAGTCGTAAATGAAAAACCCTTTAAATTTGGCATCATTTTAGTGGGGATAATCACCTGGCCGTAGCAGACCTCCAAACCTCGTCCGACCACATTATGACACACATCCGGTTTGTCTCAGGTTGAAGGTTCGGACCTCCAACAGACTTTTTGTATTGGTTCTTCTTAGTGGGTTTGTACATTTTAGGAAAAGTAAGGGTTAAAAATGTAAATATGATTTGACGGTGGGATTTGTAAAATGCGGATACTCTATAACAACAACAACCTTACCTAGTAAATCCCACAATTAGCAAAGCTAAGAGTAGGGTCTCGGGATGGTGAGATGTAGGCATACCTTACCCTTGCGGATAGAGAGGCTGCTTCCAGAGAGACCCTCGACTCCATAGCCCACAATTGACAAGCAAACAACACTAAAAAGAAAAAAAAAGTATCACAATCGACAAGCAAACAACACTAAAAAGAAAAAAATAATAATAAAGGGCTACTGAATTTAGAGAAACACTGAAAGCGTTACGTAGTAAAACAGAGGTATATATGCCATCAAAAACAATATAACCCATAAACCCCAATACAAGACGCCTTTATAGGACTCCTACCAATGTAAGAAAATGTCTAAGCTCCTAGAACCACGCTACGATATAACCAAACCCTCCCTAATAATCCTTAACCTTAATTCTGCGTCTCCACGAGCCCCTATCCTCGACCATGTCCTCGGAGAGGTGTATCTCTGCTAAATCTAGCCTAATCTGCTCATCCCAAGTCATTTTGGGTCTTCCTCTACACCTCTTTCCCTCTATAGTGAGGGTTTCCATTACTCTAACTGGGGCCGTCATTTGCCTCATCTTTACATGCCTATGCCATCTTAATCTTCCCTCATTTATCTTGTCTGATATACTAGCCACCCTTAACCTTTCTCTAATAACCTAATTTCTTATTCGGTCTACCCTAGTGTTCCCGCACATCCACCTTAGCATCCTCATTTCTGCTACCTCCATCTTGCGAGCTTGTGTCTTTTTGATGGCCCAACAATCTGTCTCATATAACATAGCAGGTCTTACTGCAACCCTATAGAATTTTTCTATTAATTTAGTTGGGAACCTTTTGTCACATAAAACCACACTGGTAGTCCTCCACCTACACTAACCAACTTGAATGCGATGGGTGACATCACTATCTAGCTCCCAACAAATGATCCTAAGTATTTGAACTTAGTTGCCTGCGAGACAACTTGACCTTCAATTGTAAGTTGAGTATTTTCATCGTTGCTCAAATATACATAAAATAATATACATAAAAGTAAGGGGTTAAAAATTGTCGGGTTGGAAGACAATAATCCTAACTTGAAAATTAGAATCTAATAAGCTTAACTTGTTCTGGTTTTTATTTCACTTGATCAAAACTAACTAGGTTTAACACAGTTAGTTTTCTGCCTATGTGGCATGCCACTTCTGTGTTAACCAGGACATTTTTACATGTCATCTGCCATATGGCATGTCACGTAAGCAGAAAACTAACTTGGTTAAACCCAGTCAGTTTTGGTTAAGTGAAATAAAAACCAAAACAAGTTAGACCTGTTAAATTCTAATTTTTACGATAAGATTATTGTTTTTCAACCCGATAAAGTTGAGAGTTAATTCCAATCATTTTTTTTTAATATTGGGTTCGAAGACGTGATAAATATAAAATTTCATAAAAACCCACAAATTTCGTTTCTCAGGTATGTTCTTTGCTCACGCTTCAAGAGATATAATATATTAAAGTTTTGAAGTGAATATGTATCTTTATTTGTTTAATTTTGCTGCCCTAAAATTAAGAATGATTGATACAGTTTCCATTAAATTTATCTGTAAGCATTATTGTCCTGTTTTTGTTTAACTCATTCTATTTCTTTGACTATTACACTGATGATTTCCAGTCAGTATTATTAAATAAATTGCTATAACATACCCTAATAATGGATATTAACAAAAACAAGATGAAAGTATAAAACTTGCAAATTCATTTTTGTTTTTAGTAGGTTAGGGTTTGCCGTCCAGAAAGGGGTGGCGGCGCAGCTTGTTGCCCGCCTGCCCGTTATCTTGATGTAATTTTTCGCGATTATGTTATTATAAATTTTCACTTTATATATTTATTCAAGAATTAGGAGTTTTTATGGTATTGGGATAGAAAGATTTAATAATCTATGGGTTATGATGTCAATATGTAGAAGTGATATATACATTATTAATGGTAGTGTATTATGAGTAACACTAAGTTAGTTTGAAGCTTTTGTTGTGTTAGCAAGATTTTCTTGATTTTGCAGGTCCTTGTGTCATCTTTCCCCTTGTGGTATGGATATGGGACATCGAAAAGGCGTATCTCAAGACCTTAGATATACCTTACGCCCTTACATGCGCGTGTGTATATAAGTGTATGTCTCTCATACTCTGTATGTTTCTGTCCTTTTTGTTATTTTATCGGTTTGAGTACTTTAGTGAACGCGTAATATCCTACAATGTTAATTATAATGGTTCATAGGGAAGATGTGAACACACTTACAACATTAGTTCATGACTTTTAGATAATTTGATTCACCTACTGCCCCATAGTTCTATGGAACCTTTGGAGAACAGAACATCAGTTGTCTTGATAATATGATATGGGAACATTGGTGATTCGGCTACTGTTCGCGAGCATATCTTGTTGATAAAGAAATAGGTCTGATTCTCTTAGGCTGCTTACTTTGCATCTTTTGAATAAAGTAGTTGAGAGCATGTTAATTCCCTTCTCTGTTCACATGTGATGGCTAGGTTGTCTAGAATCTATATGAACACCATTTGATTCTCTTAAGGTGCTTAGTTTGCATCTTTTCAGCTAGTGGCCTTGCTTTAGTTTTTTTTTTTTTTTTTTTTTTTTTTTTTTTTTTTTTTTTTTTTTAAATACAAATATCCCCACTTATGCACCGTTGTGCTCATTTGGCGCGTACAGTCATAATCTGTATCATAAAAGTTGATTGCTTGGTAACTTTTGGATCGACTTTACAACCATGATGGAAGTTTTTATTATCCCTCAACTTATGGCTTATAAGTGTGTTAAGGTTTTCATCTTCTATCCATGTCGGCTTGGTTGTTACATACTCCTAGCTTAAAATACTCTAAGAGCGCATAGGGGCACTCAGGGGAGGCCTAGGCCTCTCAAACAATCCTAAGTCGATGTCTTTTTGAAGAGCATGTGAGGCGATCACATGATATTCGAAGTTCAGTTCTCTTCATTTCTCTTCTTTCTTCTTCGCAGACGACTTTTGCTTCTTTTACTGCACATGACTTCGCTTCTCTTTCTTCTCTCAAATTTCCTATTAAAGTCAGTTTTTTCCGTTTTATTATTTTTTCCTTGAGCATTTTTATTTGTCGGGGCTTTTTTTCCTCCTCTTGTTTGGACTTTTTTTTTTCTTTTGTTTTGTTTTTTTTTTTTTTTGTAGTTTTCCTTTTTAGGCTCCATTTGCGTGATTATTGTTTATTTGGGTAGTATTAATGCACTAACTATTTAGTTATATTTGATTTTTATAGTTACCGATATTAGCTGGACGCTTTTAGTTGCTAATTATTAGATCATTTTAATTAATATTCGTTGGATGATTATAGTTGATATTATTGGGATGATTATAATTGAATTTGGGGGAATAGTATTAATTTCCATGCCTATTATTTATTTATTTTATCTTTTATTATTTAGCTTCTTTTGTCTCGGGCATATGGTTTTTTTTTTTTTTTTTTTTTTTTTTTTTTTTTTTTTTTTTTTTGCGCTAGGCGAGCCCTTTGCACCTCGGGTTTCCCTTGGGCCTTTGCACCTAGGTTGCGATTTCACCTCCTACCTTATGGTGTGACAATTTAGGTGCAACTGTGTGACGTATCTCTCGGCTACTCCTACATTCCATGCACAGACAAAACATGCGGAAGTTGATTTTTAATTTTGTTAGATAAAAGAGTGCACATGGAAATCTTTGTTTGCAATTTATAATTTTATATCTATTACTGATCAAATTGTTGATATCTTTACAAAGTCTTTCCCTGTCCTTAGCTTGCAGGGGTCATATTAGAGTTAGACTACTTATGTACTAAGTACATGATAATAATCTTTAAAGATCTGACTCTTAAAAGTTAAATGGATTATTTACTCTTGAAATAGTTATAATTTGGATTTCATTCCAGCATCTATCTCATGGACCGGATGAACTTGTTGAGAGGAAATATATTTCCTTTATTGTAGCAAAATATTTATGACTGTTTATTTATTTATTATTTTTTTTTTTGGCGGAGTCAAACTCGCATTAATGTCATTAGATATCTCCCTTCGCTCTATATATGACCTACCTGAATCACCAAAGTAACACGCCGCCGCATCACCACAGACAATGGCAGCCGATAACAGATCCCTTATTGAGCTTCCAACAGTCAATGTGGAAGATATTCTCTTAAGGCTGCCACTGCGGTCTCTCCTTTTTTGCGGCTGTGTTTCCAAACCAGTGTTGAATCTCATTAAAAATGATGCAGGTTTTGCACGAATGTGCTTCGCAAAATCAGAATCCCAGTTACTGATTAATTCTGCATTCCGTCGGGATGTTCACTTGATTGACTTGGATGCTGATACCCATCCAGCCTTAGCTGAACGGGTTGAAACCAAGCCAACTTTTAACCTCCCGTTACATGGCTGGGAAGTTACACATTCGTGTAACGGATTAGTACTTTTGGAGAATTGTAACATGGATGATGATGAGGTTCGCCGGTGTATGGTATGCAATCCAGTTACTGGCGAATATATAAAGCTTCCTGATTCTCCGGTTTATTCTAGACATGTGTCGTCTGCCTTTTTTTACTGTCCGGTGACAAATCAGTTCAAGATTTTCCGTGCTTTTCACCGCGTATATCTCTTAACTCAAGATTCTGAATCTTTCTTGAATTCGGTTCCTGACCCGTGTGTCCAATCTAATCTGTTTCCAGATGGCATTTATGATTTTGATTCTGACTCTGATCATGATTTTGATTTTGATTCTGATTCTAATTATTCTGAAAGCGACAGAATGGGAGAGTTTCTTATAGGGGGTTCCGATTATTGGGAACCGATCGACACTATACCTTTCTCTCCCCTCGCTATACACTCTCCCTGTTACTTGGACAACGCTACTCACTGGCTTTGTGCCGATGAGAGTGTTCCTAATCTCGTCGTTTCATTCAACTTTGAAACGGGTCAATTTGGGGAAATTCCCGGGCCGCCCCCCTTGAAAAAGGTCCATGCAAACGTACCCGACTACGTGAACATGGTTTCACTTGACGGGTGTCTTTCAATCTTTGATAATTACACAAAAAAGTCAAGGTTTGATGTTTGGAAAATGAAGGAATACGGTGTTAAAGGCTCATGGAGTAAAGCGTTTGTGATTGACACCACTGCGTGGGGGGTATACCGCCTTCACTATTCTTTTACGCCTGTAATTTGCCGAAACAATGGGGAGGTGGTGATGGTGTCTAGAAGCGGTTATATGATAGTCCATGACTTGTTTAAGAAGAGGGGTAGAATCGTCTTTCACCCGGCACTCGAGTATCCAAGTAAAGCAGTGGCTCATACTCCTAGCCTAATGACTTTGAGTGATGTTGCTAGAGGTACCAACATGGTGGTTAAAAAAGTGAAATCAAGGTATATGCATTTACCATTCACATCTTTATTCTTTTTTCAGAAAATAAAAAAAAATTCCCAATTTTTTTTATTTTTTTTATTTTTATAAATTGATTTAAATTTTAAACAGGTTTGCGCAGCCAGAGTCGAACAAGCTTAACTACCTGCAGCTATCCACAACTTACTCTGAATAGGATACTGCTGATCATTGAAGCCTTGGTCATCGCGACATAGCAATTTTGTTCTTTCGAGTCGTACTTTTTATTTTTGTTCTTGAACTTTTGTTGTACTTTTGATTTTGGGAATTTTGTTGGTCATGGTTTCATGGTTATGCTATGTGATGTTTTTATGTGTGTGGTTTTGGTTTTGTTTTTATATGATATGGTCCAGGTTGAAGTTTAACTGCAGGATGGTCCAGGCTTTGCTGCTTCCATTAGATCTGACTACTAGTTGCATATCGGCTCGGTCAAGACCTCATGGGTTCAGTCATTGTATGAGATCGGTTCGTCGATCATCTGATGTCAAGTGTTATGAAAGTAGAAAAGAAACCAAAATTGACATTTGTTCTGATGCTCATTTGTTGCTATGTCCTGCTTTGGGGCTAGTTCTTCATATAATCAATATTTACATCTTTTTATTTTATTTATTTATTTATTTATTTGTGTTCTTATTGAGTTGATAATTTGAGAATCAAGTCATTGAAATGGACAAAAAAAACTGTACAAAATATTGTTCCACCTTATATAAAACTTGATAAAAATCCCTTCCCACAAACATTATTACAGTTTACACATTATCACTAACTTTTACACCAAACATATTAAAAAATCCATACAAGCTGAGATTTTAAGAGGGTGTTTGGGAATGATTATTCAAAACAGATTATGCGTTTCGTAAAAGTAGGGGTGGAGCTGCTTATAGATTATTGCGTTTTGGTAGTCTAAAAAACTGATTATCTGCGTTTTCAAAACGCAATAATCTTAAAATCAGATTCAAAACGCAATCCCAAACATCCTCTAAGTCTGGTTATTGAACTACAGTGATTTTCTTTTTTCAAAAAAATCCAGTTTTTCTATACCGACCGAGTTCCCGTCATGTAGCACGTAACAATCCCACTAGTTAATCAACATTCAATACTGAAAGTTATAATTCATAAATTCACTTATTAAAAAATACAAAACCCAAGCCTCGTTTTTTTAGTCTGGTTCAGTTATTTTTGATTCAGTTAATTTCGTTTCGCTTCTGTTAAAAGATTTTCCCCTCACCCGTATGTTAATTCCACTCAAAAGTAGGATCAGTGGAGGGTGAGACGATGACCAAAAAATAGTTGTGAAATCCAAAAGTTAAGTGTTTATTATGCAATATACACTAAATCCAAGGGTTCAAAAGAAAACAAATAACATAAATGAAATATCCCCTTATGTTGATAAAACTCTTCCACACTCTCCCTCATACTATTACTATCTCGCCGCCGGTTGCCGGTTATCTTTTGAATAACGACGTCGTTTATGTAAGTTAATTTGGGTTTTGTTTACTTTGTTTTCAAAAATTTAATTAAAGTCTCTTTTGTTGTTTTATTATTACTCTTAGTTGTTTACTGATATAAATTGGGGATTGTGTGATAAAAATATTATTTTTATTGACAAATTGATGAGTATGTAGTTGTGCCTCATTTAACAGTTAGATTCAGTGTAACGTTTAAAGATTCATGTCTAAAACTGAGCAAAAGCAGCAGGCTTTTCGTATGCGAGGCGCAAGCCGATTATATAATATGACTTTTTTTTATATATTCAATAGGTTTTGAGCTTACCTTACTCAAAATATAGCTATACTGTAGGCGCGCGCCTTAGGCAAGAAAAACCCCTAAATATGCGCTTTTTTTTGGCACTTCTTGGGTTTGCTCTAGGCGTTATGCGAAAAAAGCGATGGACCTTGAGCCTTGATGTGCCTCGCGGGCACATGTATTTATAACCAAGCTCATGAATCATGTAGTTATGATGCAGGCCTCATATTCTGAGAAAAGACTTAATAATACATATAGATATGTCAAGATGTTTTGGTTGGTTTATCATTTATGGATGGTTTAGGCTGTTTGGTGCATAATTACATACACACACAAATTGCGGTTTACAATTATTGTTAGGTTACTTATATAGAGAAAGGTAGTTGTTTATAATTTGTAGTGATGATTTTCTAAGTCATTTTTGAAGTATGAAGACTTGGACCACGGATAATTTTGAATTTAGTTTGTATATGTATGTTTTGGAGTCTGGGAACAGCGTTATATATTGTTTTTGAATTGTGTGATTCTATTTCGTTGGAGCTCATGTGTTATGGTAGTACACCGTATTTAGGAACGATGCATCCACCGGACCACCGCGCATTTTTACCTTTTGATTTCATGACCAAGTTGTCTATAGTCTTTCAATTGTGTGATTTATATTTGGAATTACTTTGTTTGGCAATAATCAAAATGCATATATAGACTTTGTGCCTGTCTTGATTTTAAAAAGCGCGCCTCAAGCACGAGGCGCAATAAGGCTCACTGTCCAGTGCCTTATGTGGCTGCGCCTAGGCAGATTCCATGAAGCGCAAAAAAAAAAAGGCGCAGTTTTTTGAATTTTTTGAGTTTTTCAGGCCTGAGGTGCGCGCCTCCTGTACCTGGGGTGTTTTTATGCTGGAAAATGTTGTACCTTGGATTTTTTTGGCTTGTACATGTAGGTAAAATGATATAAAAACCCTATTTATAGCTATATTTTGGGTAAAAGAAGCTAAAAACCTATGAGATATATATGGGATGTATAAAAAAATATTATATAATCATCTTGCGCCTCGCGTACGAAAAGCCCATTGCTTTTGCGCTTTGATTTTAGACTTGGTCGCTTTTGTGCCGCCTATTGCTTTCTAAAACCAACATAGCTATTGACCTCTTCCAAAATTGTGCATTCTTGTAAAATCTTGTCTTATGTTTGGTATGGTTCGCTGGTTACTAAAGTCTTAAACGTTTGTTGTTTTTCCTTCATTTCTAGGTTTCGCTAACGCCTACTATGGATAGAAGTTAAAAGTATTAATCTCAATAATTCCCACAATCACCAGGAAAGATGGCAGCTTTAGTAGCAACCCGTTTTCTATTTCTTGTTGGAGATACTCTATCCATAAAAAAACTCCCAAAGATTTCAAAAGCTGCTTCATTTCACAAAAGTGCATACGTATTAAACCGGTTCGGTAGTACACATGGCCCGTTAACTCTAGAAAGCCTCGGATTCAAGAATCGGGAGGAACCAACTGCAAAGTTAGAGAATGATAAGGTTAGACCAATGGTTTCAACTCTGCAAGTTATCCAAGGTCAAGTCGAAGAAGTCAAAAGCAAGAGAGTCAAAGTCAAACCAAAAGTCGTTGCTATTGAGAATCCAATCGAAATTGAATCAGCCCCGTTTTCTGCAAAATCATTTTCTGAACTCGGCCTTCCTCCGCTTTTAATCGAGGCATTAGAGAGAGAAGGTTTTAATGTTCCAACCGATGTTCAGTCAGCAGCCATCCCGACAATCCGTGACAATCATGATGTCGTGATTCAATCATACACGGGGTCTGGAAAAACATTGGCCTATGTTCTTCCAATACTGTCAGAAGTGGGCCCACTCAAGGGTTCATCCGTTGACAACAAAGAATCTGGAAAGAAAACCGACATAGAAGCAGTGATTATTGCACCTTCACGAGAGCTTGGTATGCAGATTGTGAGAGAGATTGAGAAGTTACTGGGGCCTGAAAATAAAAGATTCGTTCAACAACTTGTCGGGGGTGCAAACAGGTCACGACAGGAAGAAGCGCTAAGAAAAAATAAGCCCGTTATTGTTGTGGGAACACCTGGGAGAATTGCAGAAATTAGCGCTGCTGGGAAGCTTCACACGCATGGCTGTCGCTACCTAGTCTTGGATGAAATCGATCAGCTTTTATCTTTTAATTTCCGAGAAGATATGCATCGTATAGTTGAACATGTAGGGAAGAAACCCAATTCTGGCCCGGCTCAGAACTCAGAAACCGTAACCAAGAAACGGGTCGAAAGACTAACGGTCATGGTGTCTGCAACGGTTCCGTTTGCAGTAGTAAGAGCAGCCAGGAGTTGGGGCCGTGACCCGTTACTCGTCCAAGCCAAAAAAGTGAGCCCACTTGAATCAGTCGCTCGCCCACCTGGACCTATTAACTTGTCATCAGGGCCCAACCCGGGCTCAGATTTGCAGCAGAGTAACGGAGTTTCCGAGAGTCTACCACCATCCTTAAAACACTACTACTGTCTGTCAAGAATGCAACATAAAGTCGACACTGTGAGAAGATGTGTGCATGCTCTTGACGCAAAAACCGTTATTGTTTTCATGAACCACACCCGACAACTAAAAGACGCTGTCTTCAAGCTACAAGCTCGCGGGTTGGTTGCAGAAGAACTGCATGGTGATCTTGGCAAGCTTGCAAGATCAACAATCTTGAAGAAATTCAAGAAAGGTGAAATAAGGGTACTGGTGACAAACGAGTTATCGGCTAGAGGTTTAGATGTAGCCAACTGTGATCTTGTGGTTAATGTGGACTTGCCTACTGACTCGGTTCACTATGCGCATCGAGCTGGAAGAACGGGCCGGCTTGGCCGGAAGGGTTCGGTGGTCACCATTTGTGAGGAGTCTGAAGTTTTTGTGGTCAAGAAGCTTCAAAGGCAACTTGGGGTTCAGTTTCAGTCATGTGAGTTTGTGGAGGGTAAACTTGTTATCCAGGAAGAGAAGTAGGGGTTCTTTTGTTTTTTGACAGTTTATTAGCCTTTCAATCATGAAAAGCCTCTATTTAATCATAATATATAGTTTTTGTTTATTGTTACAAAATGTTGGTAATATATATTTGACTAGGTATTCATTAACATTGATTATGTGATATCAACTATTTGTAGTTGAGCATTTGAATTTCTTAGTTTTTTTTTTTTTTTTTTTTTTTTTTTTTTTTTTTTTTTTAATGTGAGTTTAAAATCGGGTTTCTGGTAATGGGTGTCCCAACGGTATTTTAGAACCTCATAAAGGTACGAACCCATGGGCAATAAGTAACAAGTAGACTACGGGTACGAGACATGGTTTTATAAGCGATATGGGATTTGGATATGGATTGCCAATACTCGTATTTATATATTTTCATATTTACATAAACTGTTATCAACTAATTTCCATGCGCTAATAACTAAGCTTAAAATGTTTTTTATTTTTTTTTTTTATTTTATAACATCATACGGAGATTTTCAAATGTCATAAACACCAACAGTAAGACTATGACACATGAAAAGGCTAAACAAGTAGAGAGAATTTATTTACGACTTTACCCATGTCAAGTTTTTTGTTTCGTCATCTTTGTATGGTTACCATTCTTTCTTTTTACAATTTATTGAATATGAGTCAAGATTATCTTGCACTTAGGTTACTAGGCTAAGACTTTATCCAAGTGTGTGGGGCATATGTGCGTTCACGTAGACATGTCCCGTTTGATCAACCAATATTTTTCATGGGCATGCTTCTTTTAACAAGCACCCCTTTTCATAACACATCATTCCTCTTTCACGGACGCATCTTCTTCATGGACAACCCCTGCTCTCTCCTCACCACGTCTACTGGCAACCCTCGTCTCTCTTCCATGTCGTCTAAGGGTGGCTCACATACGACATGATACAAATAGTCTAATGCTCTTTTAAATGAGTTGCTATTTATTTTTGTTTATTTTTGTTTTATTAAACTAACCCGTATACTATAATTTAACACCACATCGCTTTTTACCTTTTCTTGTTTCTTTTTCAAATTTGTTTTCGTGAAATACTCATGTCGTCATCTGGTTCTTAAACCCAATTCAACCAAGGTCAACCAACAATCGATCCACTTTTCAAAACATTGGTAACCACTTAAAGCTAGGGGAGGCAATTCTTGACACGCCCAAAACCCGACCCGAACTCAACACGAAAGAAAAAGGTTTAGATTGGCTAACACAACCCCTTCAAAGATGGGTCGGATTCTTGTTGACCCGTATTATGTACATTTCGGGTTGACCCGTTAACTATTAGAAAAAAAAAAAGCTTTTATACTTTTGTTTTATTTTTTTCCATCTTAATTTTACATTATTAGTAATAATAGTGTTAGTTTTTACACATTATATTATTTCTTTGACACACTCATACTCAATATTAAATATGTTATCCATAACCTGCTTAAAAACCAAAACCCCCTTTGTAACTCATAACATGTATGACTCATTTAAAAATATAGGAGTTTGTTTGGTATGAGGTAATGGAATGGATGATGAAATAAAATGGACGAGGTAATGGAATGGACAAGGTAATGGAATGGATCATTACCATTCCATGTCTTGTTTGGTTGTCATGAAGAAATGAAACAAAACATTACTTTGTGTTGTTGGATATGCAGGAAAAGACAAATGAATAAAATAGGTGGTGAGTGGCGATGGTGGTTAGTGGCGGTGGATAGCCGTGATGGTGGGTGGACGACAATGGTGAGTAGTGGTGGTGGTGTGTGGCTGTAGCGTGGTGGGTAAAGGAAATTGTTGTGAGTAACGGTCGTAGGTGGTGGAGGCGACAGTGGGTGGGTGACGGTGGGTGTTTGATGGCGGTAGTGGTGGGTGGGTAAAGGTAATGGGTGGCGGCGAAGACGGTGGTGGGTGGTGACGGCGAGTCGGCGATGGTGGTGGGCGGTGACAGCAGTGGTGGTGGGCGACGGTTGTGGGTGGTGACGGCGGTGTTGGGTGGTGACGATGATGGTGGGTGGTGGTGGTGATGGGTTATGGTGTTGTTAGTAAAATGGTGAATGAGGGATGAAATGAAAAAAACATGAGGGTAGATGGAATGGTTTTGACTTTTGAGAGAATAAAATGCCTTATAGAATGGGTGATTCCATTCCTTTAACCAATCAAACACGCTATTTTTCACTACCTCGCAATGGTCCATTCCATCATACCAAACGTTACCTAAGTTACATATATCAACATATCGTATTCGGGTTGACCCAAATTTACGCTTGTACAAGTTAAAGGTTTAAATCTTTGACAAAGATACTAATATGGGTTAAAGTTCAGGCAGCATATATCAACCCCACAGGCCACAGGCCACAACCCATTAACCCTACCTAAATCCATAACACAAGTTAGATAATTAAGGCGCCAAATTTCTAAATTTTCTAGTCCACTCAATCAAACCCCACAATCTTCTTCTTCCATTCATATACAAACAACCAAACTCTTAACACACACAACAAAAAACATGCAATTACAGGCACACACTTTCATCTCTTCTTCTTCTCACCTCACCAAACATCACCTAAGCAATGTCCCCCCTTTCAAAACCTTAGCTTCTGCTAACAAACCCCTTTACAGTATGTTACAAATTTTGTAAAAATCTTGCCTTTTTTTTTTTTTTTTTTTTATCACATTGTCTTTAATTCATCTTTTTAATTATTGCAGGCACCCGAGATGCTTTTCGGCGAACTGGGTCGGCCCAGTTTCCTGTCTTGAAGCGAATCGACCCGCTCGGTATATCTTATAAATGATCCATTTATAGAATTTAGTAAAATTTGCCTACCCCTAAGACTCAAAACTTTGTTTTTAGTAGGATCGGTTTTGCTACCCAAAAGGGGTTGCGGCGCATCTTGTTGCCTGTTTACTTGCCGCTTTATTGTAACTGTCATTCTAACATCAATTAAAGTTTGAATTTTTATATAAAAAAAGAATAGTTATATATAGTTAAAATTTTCATGAAACCCTAACTAAAGCTATACATTTTTGTATGATTACCTGCCACTTTATTGTAAATTTGTAATTGTTCTTCTAACATCAATGAAAGTTCGAATTTTTATATAAAAAAAAAGAGTATTATAGTTCAAAAATTCCCATGATTATTGTTTTTCATGAATATTGTTTGCTTGTTTGTTATGCTGTATGTATAACTAGAAAAGATGCAATTGTGTTCTTTTGAACCCTTAACTTTTTTTTTTTTGAACGGTGACTTTCCATTGTCACGATGCCGACCGAAGTCGTCACCCCCGCCAAGGCTGGCCGAACTCTGTGTTCTATCGGATTCGGGCCGGCTTGTCAGCCTTGGTGGCGTTCCCCCGGAAACCATACTGCCTCCACACGAGTTGCCTCGCTGAAGTAACAGTCGGATGAAAATTGGGGTGACGCTCAGGATCAAACCCCCTCGGTGGGTTTGTCACCATCATTGCGCACTATTGCCTCACTATTTGATGCAAATGGGGATTGAACTTGAGTCTCCTAAGGAGAACTCAAGTCTTTCCACCACCTGATCTATAGATCATTGGCTTTTGAAACCCTAACTAAAGCTATACCTTTTTGTATCATAATTCTTAGGTCAAAATTTTTGACTGAAGTGTCAAATGTACATTCTGTGTGTGTGTTTGGTGTTTAGTGATCCATATTAGTTGCAATGTTGAAGTTTGCTGTTTGTTGAAAATTTAGGGGTTGTAAACTCGAACTCGGAGGGGCAGAATCCTAGCACGAGTGTGGAGAAAACGAGGTTTACATATTTTTATTGATTTGCTGATATTATGAGTATTGCAAAATGATGGATGTTCTTTAACTATGTGTTTTGGAACCTTTTTGTTAACAGAAATGTTGTGGAACATATATGTTTGCTTAAAGCAAAGGTGGATTTATCTGATGAGGATGAGAAGGACATGCTGGATTTTCTCTACACCTGCCAATATCAAATGCGTGGCATTCTTGCAATCTCGTTAGGTGAATTTTATTACGCTTGATTTTGATCTTGTGATTTGGTATTCAAGACATTTCATACGCGTTATATATCTTAAAATGTGTATTGTTTTGATGACTATGAGACGGTCTCTTGAAAACTCACGGGCCCACCAATATCCAGTGGGACCGGTTGAAACATGTAGCTTGCGATGGCAGGTGACGTTCAAAGGGTTATAGGTAGAAACCAGTAGAAGCTGGATCAGAACTTGAGACCTCTGCTAGAGGGAACCGGGCATTGTGTATTATTCGTAATATCCTTACCTTTTTGTTTTTCGTGTAGGGCGTATATCGGATCAAAATCTTGAAGGTTATACACATGCAGTCTTTATGCGTTTACAGAAAAAGGAAGACCTTTCAAAATTCTATGAGAACCCGTTCTACTTGGGAGTCTTAAAGGATCATGTATCGCCTTACTGTCATGTACGCCCTGACATGTAAACACCAATACTCTCAATATCTTTGTTTTTAGTATTTATTCTTATTATTCGTAGTAAATTAGAGCTTAACTTGTAATAAACTAGATTATATACTTTTACTCACAGGAATTCACTTATTTCGATTATGAATCTGAAGTAGAAGATGATATTCTTCCTATCTTTCGGAAAGGAGAGGTTAGAACTTAGAACCCTTTCTGACACTTTGCTTACCTGTTTCAATTGCAAAATTGGTATATATTCTTTAAAATGATGTCTTTTTGTTACATCTTTGCCTTGGTTTAAAAAAGCGCGCCTGAGGCGCGAGGCTTCCGAGGCGCTAGGAAAAGCGCTTTTTTTTGGCCTGAGGCGCTCAACTACATGAAGTGCTGTGAGGTGCGCCTCTGTCAAAATTAGGGTTTTTTGGGCCAAAAGTCAAAATCAGGGTTTTTTTAAAGATTTTTAAGTATGTTTCGGCTTTAATATATGTTTAATGATGTGTTTAAGTGTGTTTTATAATTATGTTATTGTGTTTAGGATTGATTAACAAGTAGAATATGTAGTATTGGTTTGTATAAATATTTTTTTACTCTTTTTTACCTTGGGCGCCTCACATACGTGAAGTTCTCGCCTCGCGCTTTAAGCCCCGTGCCTCGGATTTTGGAACCAAAACGCCTCGGAGCACCTCACGCTTTTTTAAGCTAAGATTTTGCTAAAATTATTCGAAAACAAAAGTTAGTTTGACTTTAATCAGCAAAGAAAACTTTGATGCCAGGAATTTAACTTTGGTGTGGAATATATACTTCTTATTGGATTTAAAGAGAGCTCGCTAGGTGAAGTGGCAGATGACGCGTTAACATCTTTTGCAAAATTAGTGATGGAATTTCCTTCATTAGTTGTCCAGTTTACAAAAGGTATTGTCAACATATTCTTGGTCTCTTTGACGCAAAGTCATTTTTATTAGTTCTGTATATATTGTCATGCATCAGTGACTCATTTTTTAGTTATTTTGACTTTCAGGGTCAAATTTCAATCCGGACAGCAAAGACTACACTCATGGTGTAGTGATACGTTTTCGATCATGTGAGTTTTTTTTTCCGAGCTCTTTGACTTGCAAACTTTTTTCTATTGCGCTTTTTTAGCCGACTATTTTGGTCTTTTTGCAGCCGATGCGTTTGACATTTTCATGGGCAGTTCAGAATACAAAGATGTAATATTTCAACATGAACTCCTTTTCTTTATAGTATACTTGCACAGTCAAAAGTATAGTCAAAATGCTAATACTTAGGACAAAATTTGTGAAAAACCAACATAAAGTTTACTAATTTTACTCGATTGTGTTATAATATGAGCACAGATTTGGATGTCTAAGTTTCATCCCATCACAGAGAAGAAACTGTCAATTAGCTTTTCTGTAGATCCAGTTGGTAAGGAGTTGATGTAGCAAGATTCACTGATTTTAGGTTTGTTCTCTGTTACTTTCTAACCGATCGTATTCAAATTTTGTAAGAGATTATTCGGCATAAATCGCCAATAACAGTTGGAATGATTAAACATTTTCTTGGTATAACAGTTCTTCTGCTCATTCTCATCTTGAGTTGGCATTTATATTATGTATTCTATTTAAAAATAAATTAATATTATACAACTGATTTCAGGGTTACATAACAAGCCATTGTTGTTCATGGATGTTAAGCTTTTTGAGGGAAAAGCCTGCAGCTGATTTACTATATTCTGCAGATGACATATTTTATTTTGTAATAATATATTAATATTTTCCAAGTTGTGTTCATTCATTGCTTTCTCAAAGAGAGTTCATTTTACCATAATAGATCTTTGTCACAAGAGAAGTCATATTCCTAAGGTTTAAAACCTTAACCCACAAGGTCTGTTCAATCTGTGGCTGTTAGTTAAATTGGGTTGGGTTGGGTTAATGTATGAGATACTACTTGAAGAAACGCTAGACTAACCTCCGGTTAGGGATGATTAAACGGATGATTCTACAAGGTTTAACCTTCGCTAAACATGTATGGCTGATGGGTGATTGTAATCTGAAAAAAAAAGTAGAGTAGGGAGGTGACTGCTAAGAATTACTTAGGGGCTGTTTGATTGATTAAGTGTTGAATCATTAAGATGTCTAAATGGTTAAGTGTTGAATCATTAAGTTGGACTGCTTAATGGTTAATTTTCTTGTCTCACATTGGTAGGAGAGTCTCATTAAGGTTTAGCCTAGTTCAGTGCTTAATGGTTCAGCAACATCCCAAATCTTAATGGTTCAGTTTTACCGTTCCATTTATAAGCCGGAACAAACGCGCTGAATGCTGAACCATTCGGCGCTAAATGGTTGAGCCTCATTAAGAGGCTTACCAAACAACCCTTAGTGTTTACAAACACAAAAATTGTGGTAGCGCACTGAGCATGTGTTTTGGAGTAAATACAAAGTGTCCATTCAGGGAGAAGTTATCCTTAAATAGGACTTACGTGGGCCGCCATCATGAACACCTAGCATGAAGTGGGCCGAGCCGAGTTAGGGGGTACCTCTACTACCCCAGCTCAATATTAGTATAAGACAAATGAATATATTAATCAATGAGAAAGAGGAACGAGATACCGCCTTGACCCTCTCCACATGGCGAGGTTACGTTGGTGATTGCTCTGCTACGGACAGGTTGCACCACGAGGGTGGCCACACGTCCGGGGCCTCTGATTGGCCAGCTGTCCTTCTCCTACTGTACTATTGTCGCATTTGGCGCTAGACTGTTAGTGAAGGCACCTTATTAACAGTACATTAAATATGTTCTTGTGATAGCAAAGAAACACTCATAATCTTTTTGCAGAAATGCGGTTAAGTCATCATTTGGTAAAAATGAACATGACCCATCATAATACAAAGTGCACAGGGCAAGAAGGTGCTATAGATTTCCAGTAGTCCTGTTTTTATCCCTGAAGATGCTCCTTTTCGTCGTTGGCAGTTCAGTATTTTGACCCGTAAGTTTTCTGGTAACGAGTTCTGTCGGTTAAAAGAGAGACAATATATTGCAATCTTGACACTCTTTATGGTTCAGAAGCTTGCATGAACTCAAAAAAACATCAAGAACAAAAAGAATCATAAACGCGTCCTAAGATAACGATGTATATGTGAAGAATTTACAGAGATGCTAGTTTCTATGACACATGTCGGGTCAAGGTGAGAGCATGAGCTCAGCCCAAGCTAACGAAGACGCCTTCATCTCTGAAGAAGGTGATACGTCGATTTTGTTTTCCAGCAGTGCGCACAAGTCTTTCATCGAAGTATGATCTCTTGGCCTTAAATGAATGCACATGGAAACCACTTCACATATCACTTTCAAATCTTCTTCCTTGAAATATTTCAGTGCAGGATCTACAACTGAACGCATCTCATCTTGCTTTGCGATATAATCTCTCGCCTGTTTCAATATATTGTATTAACATTTTTGGATTATAAATAGACATTATAGGGATGTGACATTCTGACACGACACGAAGCTAACATGAACCAACTAACAACTTTAGCTAAACAGGTGGTGTTCAGGTCAACTTGGTTTGTTAGCGGGTTGACCCGTTAATTTTTTAGAATTTACAAAAGATACGTTTTACGCCAAAATTAGACGAAAAATGAGCATCATGTTTTATCGTTTAAATTATTTTACGTTCTGTATTTTTGGTTGAAAACAAGTTGTGTTCGTGTGAACAAGCAAAAACTTGTGTTGTATTAGGGTTCATGCGTCTAACATGATTTTCGGGTCGGTGTCGAATTTCCGGGTTCGTACAGGGTTTGACCCAACAACCTGTGAACACGGCCCATTTAACAGCCCTAGGACATAATGTTAGAAAACTAGAAAGAACTTCTTCTTACCCAATCTACCAGGCAACCTCTGTCCTTGCAGAAAGAAGGCCGTCCACTAACGATTTCCAAAAGAAGAACTCCAAACGAGTAAATGTTACCCTGAATATCCAGGTGGCGGTCTTCAAACGAGCTTGGAAGAACACAAATAGCACCTTCGTGGCTGATGGAACGCGAGTTGCTTTCTGATCGTGAGATAATACTTTTCCAGCTTTCGAAATCAACGAGCTTAACGAAAGCCAAAAGAAATCACACAGCATCTTAGAGATTTACATAAACTATAACCGCAGTATCAAAAATCATTTAAATGTGGTACTAAAGCATACCTTTGGTGAAAAATCTTCAGTTAGATATACTGCACTAGAGTTTAACTCGGATATCGTAAACGGTGGCTCAATTTCAGTGTGAAGATACCTTAAACCTTTAGCTATGCCTATAATGATCTTCATTCTCCTTGACCAACTTAGGTTGCACCCTTCTTCATCTGACATAAAATGAACACTAGCCCGTTAACTTATGAACGGGTCACTTTGGGTTATGCTTCATCTCCAATGGGTCAAATGGATCAGAGTCGCCCACGGTTCATTTTTAATGCATAAAACCTCGTAAGTCGTTTTATTCAATAAAGTATATATTTTTTTTTGGACAAAAGGTGTTTTGGGTCAACCTGACCCATACAAAAGATATTTGCATTGACCCGTTACCCAACCCGCCAATTTACCATCTCTAGCTAACATATAGAGAATAAAGAATACAATGGACTTACAATGGAGATGCTCATACAACGTTCCATTCGATGCATACTCAAAAACTAACATTCTTGTAAATGGATGACTATCTATACAATACCCGAGCAATTTCCCTGTGTTTTCATGATTTAGCCTTGCCAGATCGGTAACCTGAAAAACATGAGAATATAAGCAACATAACAATGAAGTCGGCTTCACAAAAAATGAAAGATTTTTTTTTTTTTTTTTTTTTTTTTTTTTTTTTTTTTTTTTTTGTGCGTGTGTGTATCGGTTAAAACATTTTACCTCTTTCTGATAATAGAGCTCAAGGTAGCTAGTCCAATGCTCTTCTTTGATGCAAAGAGATATGACAGCAATTTCAGGCCCACCTTTCATATTTCCTTTATAAACTAAACTATCTGCTGATGACCCGATAATGTTGCTAAAATCCTCACAAGCAACCTCGAGTTCTTGTCGACTATATTTAGTCACATCTTTTAACATGTCCGAATCAATAAAAACCGCCATATGATCTTTATAGCTTGTGGATTTACTCCATATGTTCAAAACACAAGGTTTGCTTTTGCATCTCAAAACGACAGCACAAATCGCAATGACAAAAAGTGACCCGACCATCACACTTGTCACGACCTCAACGGCTAAAATCCAAACGGGTTTAGAACCACGGGCCGGGTTCTTGGCTTTGCTTTCAGTGGATCGGACTCTTGTCTCTCGGGCTTTGTTTGCAGGTGGAACAACACCTGAGTAAGAAAGTCAAAATCAAAGTGATTATGCTCAAACGACACCAAAATTTGTGAACGATGTAAACATACCGCATTGCTGAGGAGTACGCTGTTTAAGATCTTTGTACTGTAGACAGTTTCCACGAAAAACAATCCTGCAAAGATTCATTTACACGAGAATGCTTAGATATATATGCCCATTCACAAGGTCTGGATCCAGTCTTCTAGGCCAAGAAGTTTGATGGGCTTGGTAACGGGTCAAAACAGTTCAGGTTGAACGAGTCAGGTCAAAGGCTCTGTGTAAGGTTGACCAGTTAACATTTTGTTATATTAAAACACTAACCATAGTTGTCAAAGCGCCTAGGAGCACTCAAGGCGCATAGGCCGAGCCCGGAGCCTAGGCGCATAAAAAACGAGGGCTTTTTATAATTAGGCGCATAGTATAAAATACATTTTTTAGGGATTTTAGAGATGTTTTAGGCTTGTTTAGGGCTACTTTAGGATGTTTTAGGCTTGTTTAGGGCTCATTTAGGATGTTTTAGAGGTTTCGGCAACTTTTAGCCTGACTTTGGCCGGAAAATCACCCTGATGAGTTTAAGCTCTCGTTTTTTATCGCCTGCGCCTGGTTCCAGGCGCGCGCCTAGGCACCATTTTTCACAAAAAAAAAAAGCCCAGATTTGCGCCTAAGCCACCACCAGGCACTATAGGTGCACCTCGCTGCGCCCGAGTGCCTAGGCGCGCGCCCGAGGGGCTTTTGACAACATAGACAGTTACAACGGTCTTAAACACCGTTGAGATAAAACATAGCCCAGATCGACCCATTAGTAAGTAAACGGGCCATGGAAGAAAAAATATACCTTGGAAGATACTCCAAGCACTTCGGTATGCCTCCACTGAAGAAATTATACGAAAAATCTGCATATTTCAACAGCGATAAACGACAAAAACCAACTTTGTTCTGACTCGAGGCATTAACTGCAGCAGGAATGGTCCCATGCAGTTTATTTCTGTCTAGCCGAAGATCTTGAAGACTTTGAAGATTACCGAGTTTGAAAGGCAATCTGCCCACAAGCCCATTTGATTCTAGGTTTCTGTACCAATATAAATTCGTTATCAAATAGCACGTAATGATGAAAGTAAACAAATAATATTATAACTTACAATGTAACGACGTTAACCAAATTCCCGATTTCAGAAGGAATCGGCCCTGTAAGCTGGTTGTTTCCCAAATCTAAGACCTTGAGGTACTTTAATGATCCAACTGATATAGGTATAGGACCAATGAGTTTGTTTCCATGTAAAATCCTACAAGGATTATAAGTTATTGATCAATTTCGGCGTCTTTAATAATATTTTTGAATGTATTATGAGATGTTGACAGGAAGCATACAGTTCTTGTAAGGAAGATAGCTGAAAGAGCTCTTCAGCAATGAATCCCTTGATGGAAGAATTAGTAATGTTACTGCAATAAAAAAAAATTAGAACCCTTTAGCATCATCATCACACACACACGCACGCGCGCGCACACACACAGGGCATAACTTCCGCTACTTAAGGGTCCGTAAGTAACTGTCAAGAACATCTCAACACGCCAGATCATGTGGCAAACGGCCATAGACGGTTTGTCCCACCTTTCGGGCCCGGATTCTATCATCCGGAGGCCTGATTTCACAATCAACTGTTTTTCCCCAATATTGTTTAAGGTGTCTATTTCATAATTATGCGTTAACCACCCTCGTTTGATCCCACCGATAACATATATTTTACACAAATAATTTCTTGTACTACCTTTTGTTGTAGTTTACCAAACATGATTATAACTTTATAACCTTGGTTTTAAAGTGAAAAGTGCACAAAAGCGATAATGTCTAAAACTAAGGCGCCAAGCGCAAAAGCGCACCGTTTTTCGTACTACCTTTTGTTGTAGTTTACCAAACATGATTATAACTTTATAACCTTGGTTTTAAAGTGAAAAGTGCACAAAAGTGCACCTTAAGCGACCAAAAGGGCAAGGGCTTGAGCCTTGTTGAGCTTTGAGCCTAGGCGCACTTTTTTAAACCAAGTTTATAACAAACTTGCAATGATGGTATTATGATTGAATATTATGAAACTAAAAGTTCAAAACTAATCAATGCAATCAAGAACATTAAAACAGAATATCTAATATTACACACAAAAAAAAAAAAAAAAAAAAACACTCCTTACAGTTTTGTAACTAGATTTCCAGAACAACTAACACCACGCCAATCACAAGGATCAGAATCAAGTCCATTCCAATTAGTTAAAACCAACAAAGGGTCCTCAATAATATTTTCTTTAAACAAACTCAAAGCATGAACTGCAAAATTCAAGAAATGGGTCAAAATAAATTATCTTAAATAAGTTAAATTCACCTGCAAATATAAAAATTAAAACAACTGCATACCTTCAACTGATTGAACAGCCTCATAAGCAGGTAAAATAAACCCTAAACCAAAACATAAAACTTGAAACAAAATCAACAGCTTCATCATCATCCCTGCAAATTTCTACTCAATTCAACTCTAAGAACTCATCTCAATGAATTTGCAGGAAACCCTTTAAATGATGAATCAAGAACTTGAAGGAAACCCCATAAAAATTGAATCTTTGTATTAAAAAAATCAAGAACAAGAAACCCAATAACCCAAATGGGTCAAGAAACAAAACCCTGAAATGTTTTGGTGTAATTGAAAAGGTGAAAGCAAGACTGAGTGATTTGACAACAAGTTTGTTGCAGAACTGCAAAAGGGATTCAAGATTGTTTTTGTTACAGAGAATGTTCTGCACAAAATGTGATGGTATAGTGGGAGGTGTGGGGTGTAGTGAAGTGGGGTTGGGGGCAAATCACTAGCTAATCATTGAAGATTAACATGGATTGAATGGTGATTTGAATTTAGGTAGTGGATGGGTTGGTTTTCGGGTTTGACCCGGAATTTCATTTATTTTATTTTTTTATAAAAATAGATGACTTTATAGAATAGTTATAGTTAAATAATAATAGAAAGTTGACATGCTTTATAAAAAGAAGCTAATCTTGGTAAAATATGAGACCATTAATTTGTATTTATACTCTATACAAAATTGTTTACATGTGTGGTATCATTTTTGTAAAGGTTAATTCAGTGGAAATTCTTGTATAGCTCTAACCTAGCGGTCTTAAGTTTGAATCCTTACTCACACACCGGTGTCCTCCTTGCCAAAGCCCAAACCATCACAGGAAATTTTTTGTGATATGCATGGATCGAACCTGTGACCTACCTCAGGATGGGGACCTCTAAGGGAAAACTCATCCTACCTCAAATTAGCCGGGCTGGAGATCATTGGCGTGTGGTATCATTTTAGGGTCAAAATTATCTCCCACCTTTTTATTATTTGTTTGTCTTTGAATGAGAGTTAATTTATGTTAGCAGACAATCGTCAGTTTCATATTCGATTTACAAAATAAGTAATTCATTCGTGAACCGTTTTATATTATTTGCAATACAAATGATTTTGAAGGGTATACTTGTCCAAATATGATTTGTGTTAGTTTTTAGTTTTTGATTTTGAGATACTTAAAAGTTAAAACTTTCTAGTTATTATTTTTTTTGAAAGTTGAACTTCATTAAAACACAAGCTAACGGTCCTCAAAGCGAGGATCGCATCAAACAACTACAACATATACAAAGGGAATAAAGACCTATCCTTCCAAACCACGTCTCTAAACGTGGATCTAGCTCTAACCCAATCGAAGGTTTGGGCCAAACAATGTCTAGGGTTGAATACATGGCGATTCTTAAATATCGTTTGGTGATCCCCATGTACCACGAAGATGAGGTCTGTCCGATTTGCCGTAAAGCATGCTTGGACGAATACGGGGAACACGCGGTTCACTGTAAGGAGTTGCCTGGCTTCAAATATAGGCATGACTGGGTCCAGGACGTTCTTTGGGACATTTTAAGAAGGGCTGGGATCTCAGCCAAGAAAGAGGCTCCTGTGAATTTCCTCTCGGACCCCACAGAAGGGAGATCCACCCTACGTCCAGCAGACTTGCTTATCTTTGGGTGGGCCGGGGGGAAACACGCTTGTGTCGACTTAACAGGCGTATCTCCGCTGGTTGGTTTGAGGGATACTGGTTTTGTAGCTGGGCAAGCGGTGCGGAAAGCGGAGGCGAAGAAAGTTGAGAAGCATACTAAAGCCTGTGAGGAGAACCAACACGTTTTCGTACCCCTAACATTTGATACCTTTGGCGCTTTGGCACCGGAAGCCATCCGTTTCCTGACCAGAGTCCAACGGGTTATTCATAGCAGTGTCACGACTCCGGGGGGCAGGGGTTCGTTTTTAGTAGGCTAGGGTTTGCTGTCCAGAAAGGGGTGGCGGCGCAGCTTGTTGCCCGTCTGCCCGCTATCTTGATGTAATTTTTACGATTTTCTATGAATAAAGATTGAAATCTTAAAAAAAAAAAAAAAAAAAGTCAAAGCCTTAACTTTGGCTACTAGTTGATGCAAATATGTAGCAAATTCCATGATACATTTTATGAAAAATATTTCATCACTTCATTGGTTAATGATGTAAAATTAATTAAGAAGATTCCTAAAGAATTAATAACTGCAACGAGAGAACTGTTAAGCACTTTAGAAGCAGATTTTATATTAATTACTATGAACAAGAGATTGCAACCTTAGACCATTGGGTGTGGAGAGGGGAGGCATTTTCATGATGGGCCGCTACGTAGGAGTGGGAGGAGAGGCATCTTGATGATGGGCCTCCAAGGGGGTGGTGTGCACTATGATGACGGGCCTCCTCATTGGTCAGAATTATTAAAAATAATAAAAAAAACAATTAAAAACCAATAAATAGCCCCGGCATCAACGGCATCTCAATGCCTCTCTTGCCCATGCCGCCCCTAGGGGGTGGTGTAGCGAGGCCCGGCATGGTGATGTTGCCCCTATGCCGCCCCCCACACCTAATGGTCTTATGGAATAATTATAGGTATACCTACTTGCCTTATTCAACTCTAAAACAAACCGTTCTTATTATTCAACCCGTATAACCAATGTTTTTAAAACCGGATTTTTAATTATACCGGATTTAGCTAAAAAAAATTGTTTAACTGGTTGAATCGCGTTGTACTGGGCGGTTCAACCGGGTTGATTAGTTAGCTATATAATTTCATAAATTACAATATTAACACAAAAAATAATCAAAAAGTACATAACAACATACTAAAATACTATCAAAAAGTTAATCATTAATGAAAAAATAATCCAAAAGATAATCTAAAGTTTTTTTAAAGTTATTCCTTAATAAAAAATAATCTAAAAATAACCCAAAAAACTAACCTATGTCGGTACCGGTATACCGGATTTTACCAACGGTATAAAATCGATATTGTTTTCCATATTTACCGGAATATTTCGTGTTGGATTTTCATCTGAAAACGGTAATACCAGTATAACTAGATCGTATTTACCGGTTTTTAAATATTCTGTATAATCTATATGAGTGTAACCTACTTAGAGCACTCACAACTCGTTCCCTATTTTTTTGTGAGGGTGTCTCTCAAATTATATGGGTGGGTATAAGGGGTTGCGAGTAAAGAAAAATGATAATCTACTGTTGATCGGTATAATTAGGATAATTTGGGAATCTTTTGGGGAAAACAGGAAACTATATTTATTTTTTAATATTTGTTAAAAGTGGTTGTGAGTGAAGGAGAGAGAAACTATAATAATTTTTAATGTAATATATGGTTGTGATTGGTTGTGAGGAAATAGAGAACGAGGAACGGGCTGTGAATGCTCTTACTATATAATAAAATAAAAGGGTGACCCTAAAATGATTTTTTTTTGAAAGGTATGACCCTAAAATGATAGCACACATGTAATTTGTAAACAATTTTGTATAGGGGTATAAATACAAATTAATGGTCTCATATTTTACCAATATTAGCTTCTTTTTATAAAATGTCAACTTTCTATTATTATTATTTAACTATTAAGGGGGTGTTTGGGATTGATTATTCAAAAGAGATTATGCCCCGTGATTCCAGCCCAGCTGGTTGAGGATGTGAGGGTTTACTCCCTAGGGAGGTTCCCGCACGGGGTCCCGAGTTCGAATCTCACTGGTGGCATAAATTGCCCCATGTGGGTGTGGCCTATGGATGTGTTATTCTAGCTCTGCTTCGGTGGGGTGCCGATTCGAACCCGGGTGGCTTGACTTCCACAAAAAAGGGTTGAAGCAAGCTAATGGGTTTCCAACTGATCTACACCTTCCAAAAAAAAAATTTCAAAACAGATTATGCGTTTTGGAAAAGCAGGGGTGGAGCTGCTTATAGATTATTGTGTTTTGGTAGCCTAAAAAACTGATTATCCGCGTTTTCAAAACGCAATCCCAAACACTAAAAACTGATTATCTGCGTTTTGTGGCAATAATCTAAAAATCAGATCCAAAACGCAATCCCAAACACCCTCTAACTATTCTATAAAGTCACTAGGTTAGAGACCCGTGAACTTCACGGGTAAAGAAATTTTTAAATAAAACATATTATCGACTAAATAAAATTAAACAATTTTTATAAGGGCAGTGTTAAACTAAAAGTTTAAAACATAACATGAAAGAAAATATAACATGACAAATTAATATTCTGTCAAAGTTTTTTATTTTAATTTTGTTGTGCTCGTGAATTATGTAAGTTGAAAAAAAAATCGATGCAAATAAATCTCGTAATAAAAAAATTCTTCCACCAAACAAAATAATAGGATAATTTCCAAAAGAAAACATAAGTCAAAATATAATGTTCACAAAACTTAATAATAGTGCATGACAAAAGGAATTAAATCAAGTACGGAAAAAAATGAATTATGAATACGTTCATAACATCCATTGCAACATGGTAATTTCCTAGCATTTTGACATCGAACGTTGCAAACAAAACACATATCGACATCATCTTCTTCAAAGTATTTACCCTTCACCATGCTTACGTGATGCTATCATTTATTATGCATGCCAAAGGTTTTTGGAACTCGTACAAAATACGTCGCACAATCCACAATAAAATATTGTTTCACCCCTTGCTGCAACAACCTGAAAACAATAAATTGTATGCATAAACCTAAAAAAAATAATAGTAAAGAAGTTAGATATATAAACAAATATTTATAATGTAACATTGGCAAATTACTAAAACTTTAAGGAGCATAAATGAATAGAAAATAACAAAAAAAGTTAAAATGAGACTTACAAAAATTTGTCATAGTTGTCCAAAAATCTCTTTCGATGCAACTTTTACAACACGGTACTCTAAAAGTTTGAAAATTTCTAAGGTTTGTTGGGTGATTAAGAGCATTCACATCAGCTCCCCCATAATTTTGTGAGAGAAAACTCCATATTTTAGGATGAGGTTATGAGTGAAGGATATGAGAATCTAGTATATTTAGGGGAACACTGTTCCCCTTAATTTATTTTTAATATATGTTTAAAGTGGTTGTGAGTAGAGAGGAGAGAAAGGTAATGTTAAAAGTATGTAAAAGTATTGTTTAATTGAAATGTAGAGAGAAATGCGATTATTTTTAGTGTAATATATGATTGTGAGTGGATGGGGAAGCTGATGTGAATGCTCTAAGAATATCAAACAATTTACTTATACGATTCACATTTCTATCATTTTAGATTCCTTCTAAAATTTCATTACTAAACCCATAAAAGTTGCTCTTGAAAAGGATTGTAAATGATTATCATCTATCACAAATTATGAGTACCAGGATAATTTTAAGTCAAATTATAACTTATAAATAAATGACACGATATATTTAGTAAGAGAATAATTGTGTAAGAGAATAATTTAATTCGGTCAAATTATGAGTAATTCAATTTAATTCGGTCAAATTATGAGTAATATCAATTTAATTCGGTCAAATTATGTGACATAAAAATTACAATATTTACAAATTATGAGTAAGAGAATAATTTTCAGTCAAATTATGAGTTATAAATAAATGACACGGTAAATTTAGCAAGAGAATAATTGTGTAAGTCCATAATTTAATTCGGTCAAATTATGAGTTTATGAGTAATTCAATTTAATTCGGTCAAATTATGAGTAATATCAATTTAATTCGGTCAAATTATGTGTAAGCAAACTCATAATATTTACAAATTATGAGTAAGAGAATATTTTTATTCAAATTATGAGTTATAAATAAATTACACTGTAAATTGACGTGTAAGTTACAATATTTATCACAAATATTGTAAATATTGTAATTTAATGGTTGGAACAGATTTAGGATTTAGGACAAAACCTCACAAATTCTGGATTTGATATATGCTCGGTTGGTACTTACAGAATTTGACGACACTTCTTTAAACAATGACTAAATCGGATTCAAACAATAACAAAATCCATTAGATATATATGTTTTTTATGTTGCTTTACATTTTGTTTTGGTTTTCAAATAGTAAATCCGATTGAATGTTTAAGAAGTCGGTTTCATGTTTCAAATACAGAGTCCGAACATTGAAACCACCTCTTCAACAAATAATCAAAATTAACATAAGAGGATCAAATCCGGTTTCTTGTGTCATATTTTGAATCTGAAGATTCAAACGAATGGATACAGAATCGATATTTTGAATCCAAAGAAATAAACAGAATTGATAGACTCTTGAAAATGATTTAGACAAATGAATGAGCGAAACAACAAACGAATACAACTCCGAAGATTCAAACGAATACATTTCAAAAAATAAGTTTCATTTAAATGAATAAAACGAATTAAACACACGATTTACTTAAATCTTTTACAATAACTGTATAAATCAGAAATCAAACAAAAAAATATGATGATATAAATGCATAAATCAGAAATCAAACAAATCAGAAATCAAACTAAAAAATAGGATGATACAACTATATAATTCAGAAATAAAACAAAAAAAAATGGATGATTTGCAAAAATCAAACGTTTGATGTTTTCTTATAATGTTAAGAATAGAAAATGAGTAAAACTAATGCAAGATTACCTCGAAGAAAATGAAAAAGAAGAATGAAGAATGAAGATTGGAAGAATTGTTAAGGAAGATTGAAGATTGAAGGAAGAATGAAGAAAAAAACATAACGACTTTTATAGATACAAAGCTGGAGCTCCATATACCTACTTGGATCCTAGAAAACGGGAAGAAAACGGGCGGGTCCGCTTTTTTAATTGATTGTAAGGTTGACACGTGGATGGTGATTTGAAGCCTATGTGAAGGCCCTAGTAAAAGGACAAATGGAGCCCTAGTTACTCTTTTATTAGTGTAGGTAGAAGATTCGTTGTTTTTGCTTGTGTAGCACCTGACCCGATGGTATGTACAACTATTGGTACATATACTACTCTAATATAGCTATCTCAAATTTGATTGTTAAATTTTAAAGATGAGGACTGATGACAAGAATGGAATGTATGAGGAATTTAAATTGTTTTTTAAGTTTACCTCAAAATATAAAAATGAGGGAAATTTTACCATATCTAATGTGTATCATGAACTTTTTGAGCAGCTTTGCATAACAAAGTTTATCCACTAAACTTTTCATTCTTCTGAGTTAATTTTTTTACAGCAATTCACTGTTCTATTAGTCAAAACTAATCACCAAGGAAGTAACCTCTTGGCACAAAATTAGAAAAACTATATAGCTCTCTTATGGCAGAGTACAATCACAAGCAAAAACAACAATGTTCTTTTTATATAAAAAAAATTAGTTGTTAAAAGCAAAAAGCCAAAACTTGTGAAGTGTAGGTGGCTTATGACGACCTTAATTTATTATTACGCCCCAAATTTTTTTTCTTCCTATTTTAAATGTATAAATAAGGAACACAAAGGGCCTGTTTGGTAGCCTCTTAATGACCATTCAGAGGCTACCTCTTAATTGTTCATAACCTCTGAATGATTAAGAGGTAACCTTAAGTCTGAATGGTTAAGAGGCAACCATTAGGATGTACCTCTTAACCATTCATACTTAAGATTACATCTTAACCATTAAAAGACTATGAACCATTCAGATGTAGCCTCTTAATGACCATTCAGAGGCTACCAAACAGCCCCAAAGGCTATTCAACATTAAATATTTATATGAAGACCATCCCCAAACACAATTATAAGTTTTAGTTTACCCATTTACTTTTAACATCCATTCTTATATATTGTGCTCTATATTTCAACACTAAAGATAATTACCTGCAAATCTTTATGAAGAATCCATGAACCATGGGAAAGGTGTAAGTGGCGCACCGTATATCAATGGTGCAGGTGATGTGTTACGCAGGCAATGTTGGAATGATCTGAATAGATGGCATGGTCGCAAGAATTAGTGGTAAAAAACATTAATATCACAAATCGATTTCTAATGATGGCAATAATAATTGATCGGAAAAAGAGATACATGGAATGGATATATTGTACCTCTTGCGCTTGTGAGGGCATGGAAATATCCTCAGGTTTTCCTAATTTTAAAGACACATGTTAAACCTGCAGAATACAATCATAATACGCTACATTCCAATAGTAAATTGTCAAATAAAGACACTATGAGTACCATGAGAAACATGATCCGCTAAGAACTGTAAACGTTTATGTTGTTGAGACAAACTCGGTAAGTAAGGCCCATAAGTATCAAATGGTCTGATTTCATATCATGAACATAAAGCTACAATTAACCTCAACAAAAAAGTTCGAAACTAAAAAGAAACCAACATAACATTCAATAATAAAATTAAGTGAAGGGAAAATATACATAAAACTGAAACATGGCTGGAAAAAACATTACAGGTCAACCCGACATGTACCAAGCTTACCCAACTGACCCGTTACCTGACCTGACCCATTTAGCCATGTATATTTCTAGCCTTAACAACACATATAATCATTAAGATGCTAATTACAACTCAACATTTCAGGCATGTATGATACAAACTTGAATTCACAAACCGTGATCCAAGAATAACCCTTCTCTCAGCAGCGCATCCAAAACATGTGCTAACCAAAGACCAAAACGATTGTCAGTTATAAAAAATGTGTCGAACAAAGACAACAAAACTAACATAACTTATGAGACAAAGCAACCTGACAGAAAAAAAATCAACCAATATTAGACAATCAAAAAGAAGGCACCAATGTTAATAACATTCTAAACCAATGCGTTAGAAGCAAATAATTAGTAACCCCTTCACATACAACTTACATACCAGACCAAATGAAGAGAAATCAGGTCTTCAGTAAACAAAATCACCAAAGTCGATGCATAATGTCCAAAGCAATAAAATGATCAGCCATAAGAACACCATAAGAAAACAATAATGTTGCTATGTAAACGAAACAACAAAAATCCATCCAACTGAGGTCGAAACCAACACACTTAATGAAAGCAATTAAACCTTACTTTATCAAGCCTCAATGGTTGTTATCCCTTTTGGTGTACAGGTCTTAAATAATCTCCTACCTATATGGTTGTGCAGATACCAAAGCTTTGTATTTGATAACTTGGGGCCAATCCATTGAAGCAACCATCTGTAAGAAAAACCCGAAAAACTAACAACTAAAACCATTCTTAAAAACATGAATGCACAAATAAGTAAAAGAGGCTAAATGGCGTGAACATGTAACAGTCAAGCCATGTCAACTAAATACAAATCCAAACATTGAAAGCCAACCAACTTTTATCTTTCATTTTCCTGAATTATATATATGACTAATAACTAATTTTCCTATTTATTTACTTAATGTTTCATGTGGAAAAGCCAAAACATTATTTAAGTTTGATTGGGTAATGAAACATAGCTCGTGTTGACAAGGACTGCATATTGAAGCAATGTGAGTGTGATTGGGTAATGAAACATAGCTCAAGAATATAAAATAAATTAAGTCAATAGACCGAGAACACAATTTTCAGGAACATTGCACTTACTTTCTAATTCAACAAAAGTCCACTCTTTTCTACTCTTATCATGTACTCCTTTGCAAAGAGATCAAAACCATTTGATACAACTCTTTGTGACTGACAATTCATTATACATGTAGACCATTTTAATAAACAAAAGGAATAAACTTGTACTTCATTATTTTCATACCCATCTTCAAATGTGTTCACCATTAAATCCTCATCTCTTATTTCGCCTTTTGATCGTAGTTCATCAAGCAAACTACACCAACAAAACTCGACATGAGTGGTGGATGGAGTGCAGTGAAAAGCCACACCTTCGTGCTAATATATACCAAAAAAAATCTGTAAGCAAAAACACACCAACATAAATTTAAAATTGAAACAAAAATCATCTAATTCGTGTAATCAAGAAAACAAAAATGTCTAGGAAATGGTCGTTTCGAAGAAATGAAGGAACATCTATCTATATAATAATTGAATACATCTCGGGTCGAATGGAGCCTTTTGAGAGTGTCTACCTATGCTCCAATTGAAAATGGAGCTCCAAATCTACCATATATAAACCAACTTTTCTTTTTTCCTTTCTCCAAAACCACAAACCCTTCCATTCTCAATTCTTCCTGATTAAGATTCCTCTTATCCTCCTTCATTCTCCTCTTCTTTTCTTTCTCCATAACACATCCACACTTCCGTCTTCATCAACCTTGAAGATGCAGCTTCATCAACATTGTGAAGGTATCCCACTCATATTGTTTCTCTATTATTATTGTGTTTTTCTATCGGCTTCGTCGACAATTAATCAGTCAGCCGACAATGTCGATGAATATAAAAATCGATACTCTACCTTTAAGCTAATATTATTGAGTGAGTTCACTGATTTACATAAAATAAGACCGAACTAATATTGTATCTCTATTAAGAATATTATGTTTTTGTATCGGTTCCATCTACAATGAATCGATTAAATATAAAAATTGATAATCTACCTTTAAGCTAATGTTATTGAGGGAGTTCACTAATTTACATAAAATATCTATAATCTATAATCTATAATCTATAATCTATAATACATTATAAAGGGGGAGTGATGTACCATATTTGAATTTTGACATGAGTACAATTTTTAAAGCAACAAGTATAAGAAAATAAAGCTTTTTTCTTAAGGGTATTATAGGGATATTGGGGACAATTAAGACACTTAGAAGGGTAATATAGAAATTTTACCCACCTCATCCTTTACAATATCAAAACACTTTTACAATTATACCCTCTTCTTCCATCACTACCCCCACTTATTGATATCGATATGGTATTTTGAGCGACTGAAAAAACATTTCTGTAATCAGTTTCTTTAACGCAAGAATGTGAACAGACCCTTGCCAATTAAAGCGCGCGATCCCAACACCCTACAAACCTTTAATAATTGATACCAATTCAACTGTTCAATCCCATGATATCAATTCAACCATTTAATCATAATTGCACATGAACCGTTCATCATCATCATCAATTCATCAGTTAAACGCCAGGTTTCGCTAATTCAATGCTAGGATAGTTTCTAATGACGTCCATTTATAGTCACCAATGCTTATTCACGAGTATCGAGACCTAATTTCAGGGGAAGCCATAGCTCTAACGAGAAGGTTAAATGCTTGTAGCCTTGTACGTCGGATTACAGTTCCAAGTAATTGACGTAAGTTTATGATTCTGTGATTTATAGTGGTTATGATTTGGTTGAAGTTACATTCTTTGAGATTTGTGTGAATTTATTTGGTATAAACTGGATTTAGTTTTGTGTGAATTTATTTGGTATAAATTGGATTTTTCATTTTGTTTAATGCATTGTTTACTGATTATGGCGTAAGAGCAACAAAAAATAAATATGTTAAATAATCAGGTCATATGGGTTACGCATGAATTAGCATAGTAAGTTGTATAAGTGGTTTCTAAATGTATGTAGACTAAAATTGTCAGCAATAAAATGTTGTTTAAAAATTTATACCTCATATGATACAAAGGTAACAAAGCTTATGATGAAAATTGAAAATATCGAATAGCTACTTAAAATTCAGATGTTTTCTTATGTTCTTCACTCTTTGTTTTGCAATTGGTGTTTTTTAATGTCAGTTCTTATAATCTTCTTACATGTTTCTTAACTTTTTGATTCGTAATTGTTGTTTCTGAATGTCTCCTCTTATAATTTTTCAAAATTGTCCAAGAAGACTATGGCCTCTGGGTAATTCGATGAATTGAAGGTTAAGGTATAACACTTTTCATGTTGTGATTCAACGTTCTTCTTTGTTGCATGTGTTCATGAGTTGAATTTATTGTTTAGGTTGTTCATGAGTTGAATGAAGCATATGCTCCGAGTTTTCTGGGTATATAAGGTGTTCGATGAAATGCCAATAGTTTGTTTTCATTAATTTTTTTTAGTTATAGACAAGAAAGATCATCTTTACAGTTGAGGTTACTTTTTAAACAACTATATAACTAACTAAAAGAAATTGATTTCAAAATATGTATGGGATAGGTGGGGCGGCACTACACACTATCGCAAATCACCATTTAGAAGTAAAAGCTAATGTTGAAAATATCAATAGCTACTTAAAAGCATCAAATATGGTGACAAATATAAGTTGGATTTCTGATTTTGTTTGATGCATTGTTTGATAATTGTTATTTCAAATGTGTTTTTATTAGCGGTAATGGTTTAGTTATTGTTTTGGAGTTGTGAGGGATTTGGTTTTCTGTATTTGAATTTGATGTTTTTTTTGGTAAAACACTTCCCTGCCATACTTTAGCAACACATTCTTAGGATTTAGCATGAATACATACATGTATAATAAAACAATAAAATACGTTATCTTGTCCAACACTATGTTATGTAGTTGTTCCTTTTTTTGGACATGCTTTGTTATTTGAATTTCATGTTGTTTTGTTGTATAACAAAGAAATGCAACCTTCACACAGTAAATCACCTCACCCCAAATAAATTTCGTTATATTACTACTTATCGTACTTGTTGCTTCTCTTCAATCGCTTAAACACTTTTTACATAGCGTATTTCACCAATTATTTTTTCCTGTCGCATACCTACTGTTCACCTAATAGGAAGAACTCATGTATTACATTTTGTTACCTATATTTTGTATCATCTCCAGTATCATAGGTTATTCGCAAAGTTCCTTTTCCTTTTCCTTTTCCGCAATTAAGGGGTTGTACCCAGCAATGGGTGAACTAAATGCTGAATGTAAGAGTGTATGGAAGAAGTGGGCACATTACTAATAACACATGGGTTGGAAAAAAACCATTGCAATCACTCCTCATCTCCCAGCTGTCAAAAAACATTATTGACACGCGACCTTAGCTGTACAAATTGGATTTTTTATTTTGTTTGATGCATTGTTTAATAATTGATGTTTGATATGTGCTTTTATAACCCTTGTTGAACATGTTTTATATGTCATGCTACCTTTTTAATACTACACTCATAACTTTTTATTATTATCTAATTTTCCTAAATGATTCAAGCAGCATAATCCACTGAAGGTGAAGAGAAAGAAGATGAAGATAAACAAAAAACCAAGACGTCAAAGAAACGACTTGTGAATTGGAACGCCTAAACGATGTTATAGCTATATGGTTGAGAAGTCCAAAGGAAGTGACAGAGAAGAATACACAAAGGTCTCCCACTCTCTTGCAAAGGTGAATCCATATCCCATAAATTTGATTTTGAACCTCATGGTCTGTCATTTAACGTCGTAATTTGTTTTTGTTTAACACGATTTTGGTGATGATAAGCCAATGGCATGGAGTCACTTCAATGCTGAAGGTGATGTCGAGTTCAAGGCAGTTCTATTTTTCCCACCAAAGGGCCAATGCTCCTCTTGATTTATATGAGAGTTACTACAATACCAATAAATCAACCCTCAAGCTTTACGTTAGAATGAGCTTTTGTCTAAATATATATCGTTCTTGCTGGTAATATGTTTTACTGATAATTTTATCTAAGCAATACATGATTTGTTTATTATTGCTTATAGTATATGCTTGCTAACAACCATTGGATGTTTGTATCATCAGTGTCTTTTTTATTCTTACACATTTCCACTTAATGTATCTCGAGATATGCTTCAACAACACAGCAGCTTAAAGGCACTTAACATGATTCGCAAGCTTGCTGAAGAGGATCCTGATGAGCTTCATGACAGAGAAAAGAAAGTTAAATAGAAGCTTACTTTCTTATATCATATTTTTATTTCAGTATGTTAATTAGTTCTTGATTTTAATATCATATTTTTATTTCAGGAAGGCAAAGATTATTTCAGTATGTAAACAATCATATAAATCATCATAGTTTTGAGCTACTTTTGCATTCTAAGTTACTTTTTTCATCTTTAATCAGTGATATTTCTGAAATATGTAGTATATTTTCTTTTTTAAAATATAAGCTACTTTTTCTATAGCTACTGTGCAAGGCTAAAATCAGCTCCATCACCATTACTACTTTGGTAAATAACAAAACCTTGTAATTTTGCATGCAAACAAAAAACATAGGTATATGAATAATCAAAGATGCTTGGGAACTCCTTTATTCCATGAGAACGCAACATTTTACTAGACACATAAACCTATAAAAGAAATGTTAAACCATCAACTAAATGTCTAAATAGTTAATTACCTTAAACGACAGACGAGTTTAGTAGACCGAACGCCGTTATGAGTATCATCCATTCTTCGTAACAATAAAATAATAAGCAAGTTATTTCAAAATAAAAACTTATCCGAAAACAAAATATTTGTTTCTTTTTCAAATTCGGTCTTTTGCCGATATGTGAAACGCGACACACCACGCGAGGCACACCTACAATAATTACAAAAATCACTTTTTCCATGTGCCAAAAACCATTACAACTATGTATCTTATTGTTATTACTCAGATACTATATGATCAATTTCAAAACGCACTTCCAAACACTACTTAGCCTTAAAATAGTAAAATATGATCCCAATACCGACAACACAGACGACCCGCAGCAACGCACGGGCATTCACACTAGTATTAACAACAGAAGGGTCGTTGATCTACACAGACTTTTTATGCCTAATTTTTATAAGATTATTTATGTGAAATACTATTATTTTATTATAATAAATATTATTTAGATCTAGCGTTTTGTAAGCTTAATTATGTGAAATCTTACTATTATTATTATTATTATAAATATTATTTAGATCTAGCGTTTATATGGATGTGTTATTATGTTTTGTATGAAAGTCTGTTTTTGTTGTTTGCGATTTGTATATACAATTTTTTCTATTGTAAATGTTTTTTATAACCCCTTTTCCAGGTTTTGCATATACAAGATTTGACTCGATAACACAAACGATATCCTGTCTTATCACAATGGTCCTCAGTTCTTCAAAGTTTTGCATGACCCTTCGTCAACAGTGTTGGTACGTTTGATATTGTTATCTTCATATGCCTATTTATTTTAAACAATCATTCCTTCATTTTTACTATTGTTTTTTTACATATCTTTCCAGATTGTGCCATTGGTTATGAACAATTTTTTTTTGTCTAAAAACATACACAACAATGATGTTACAGTAGCAACATCCAAAGGTAAATCTTGGTTGGTTCGATTAGAGTTTGTTTCTAAGCTTGCACCCCCAAAGGTCATTGATTTGAATTTTAAATAAAAGTTCTAAGTAGAATGTCATTCGCTTTCATGCATATTTTGCTTATAAAAGTTGTAAATTTAAAACTTATCCAAACAAGTTTTAAATTTATAACTTTTATATATATATATATATATATATATATATATATATCGTGTGCTTTAAATTCTTATTCTCGAATTGAATTTTGATTATATTACGATCAAGTAAATTTAGTTTGTTTTTATTTACTTAATGCATCAGTAATAATTTTAATATTAGTAACATATTTTTTTTGTACACACTTAAATGTCCTACCTAATTTATATAACAGAATACACCCTTAAATTGCTTATACAAATTTTACATAAGGTTTAGTTCGCGTAACAAATGTTCTACGTTGTTGAACATTCTTCTTTAGTTTAAATTTTTTATATAAGTCGACAGATAGTTTTTAAATTCAAATTTAAAAAAAAAATTATATGGAAATATAATTAATCACATTAAATTGTTTCCCTTATATATTTACCAAATTAATAACTGATTTAGTTATTCTATCAATTTGAATGTGTTTTATTACGTTTTTTAAAAGAAAATTTTTATATGGAAACATTGTAATTGATACATAATTATTGTCTTAATAACATTTCCGAAAATAAATCTTAATCAATCATACTCAAAATCGATGTAAATATAATTATTGACATTAAATTGTTTCCATTTTTAAATTTATAAAATTAGTAGCTGATTAAATTTTTTAGTTGAAGTTTGGTCAACAATTTTCTAAGATAAACACGATATTTAAATTCATAATAAATATAATTTATATTTTATCAACAAGTTCCTAAAATATATACGATATTTAAATTAATAATAATATTACTGTTTTTATTTAAATATCTTTAATAAACATTAAGACATTTTTATACAATCTTTATATAAATAAATTAATAACAAATCAAAAACATAATACAATTTAACCCATCCTTGAGCCTAAAAGAAAATCCTTATCTATTTTTAATGTTTGATACTTTGATGGAAACAAATTGTTTGACTTTATTTATTTTGCATTGTCTTACACTATATGTGACACCCGGCAAATTCTGGTTAACAACATTGTCTAGATGAAAGTCTACCTTAGCGAGTCACGCGTATATTATACGTAACGAGGGTTAGCTAGATAGCGAGAAAGGACATACGTGCATTGTCTCGAGTTTGAGACAACTTACAAAACGTTTTCTAGTCCGGTTTGGACATCTAGGGACTAATTAACCTGCGGGTTATGAGATGCTTTGACTCCTTGTGTGGGTCGGGTTTTGACTCCTTGTGTGAGTTAACGTGTGATTGCATGATTAGTGAACCTCGGACGTTGGTGAATAATAAACTTAGGTGTCTCGGTGATATCTGACAACTTATGTGAAAACCATACGTGATTATGTGAACCTAACCCGAACACGTTAATAAAAATTATTAAAAGTGGAGCGTGAGGTTGATTAGGGTCTTAACGCATGGGGTTACACTTGTTACGGTCCGCGATAACGAAAACGTCGAAGGATAACGCGTCGGGAGGCGAAACGAGGCAAAAGCGCGCCACCCGGAGCTGTGAGCGGCCGCTCACAGGCTCCGAGCGGCCGCGCGAAGGGGACTGACGGGTTTAAACCGCCTCAAACTCATATTTAAACATCTTTAACTCCCATGCAGCCCTCATACTCAACCCTAATCGCCCCCTTACTGCCCCACACGAATATTTCACTCCAAAAACACCTGCTAAGGCTTAAGATCATCAATTGGGAGGCTCCAAGGCGCGCGATTGACTGATTTGAAGAGCTAAGGGTATAACTCATGATTTCTTACGCTTTTTACTTTATGTTTTATTGTAAAAATCCTATAACAAGTTTGTCCAGGTCTGATTGGATTTAATAAACATTAAAACATGAGTCTTTTTGAAGATTAAACGGATTAAACCTATTAATAAACGCGTAGTAACATCATAGGAGGCTTGTTGCGCAAGTTATTGGTGTTTTGATCTTAAAAGCTTTGATCTTGACATGTTTGATAATAGGATCTGATGGGAATAGGTATTAGGAAAGTTGTATGATGATTAGGTATTATTGATTGATAATATGCAACTAGGGTTTGATATAATTGATGATATTGTACGATCAGAATCTGGACAGATTCTGAAAGTCGACTTGTAGGGTCTGTTTCGTGGCTTGAAAACAATTGATTTGATCAATTCTTTGCATGATTGTAACGTACATGGTCTTAGCTTTTCATAATGGGCAAAACCATCGAATTTGGACGTCGTTTGAGTCGTTTTTGGAATTTTAATTGATTAGGGGTCATATCAGATTTTCGGATTTGTAAATTGGGTTAACTTTAAATGGTCATAACTTGAGATTTACAAGGAATTAGATTATGAAATTTTTACAGTAGGTCAATACTGGAAAAATAGAGCTTTTCCAAGTGGATTCATCTCGTTTGGATGAATACACAATTTTTAAGAATTTTCCTACTAAACTGACCTGTTGAGGAGATTTTCTGGACCTAGCTGTGTTGTACGAATTTTCATAATTTTTGTGTTTGGAATTGAGACAAAACAAAAATAGGTATTGTCGAGTGAATCCCAAAGTAAATTCAGTAAAAATTTGGGAGGTTAACTCACTGGTTTGCTATTTTAAATAAATTCGTTTTGATGGCGCACAATCTGTCCTGAAAACACAGATTGTGTATTATGTGCTTATGTGCTTAATTGAGGTCTTAGGTGGTATGGAATGGACATGTAACTGAATTACACTTGTCTGAGACACATACGGAATGTAGAACAAATTGTAACCAACGTATTCACCAACGGGTCCGTAGGGTTTACTATTGCATGTAGAATCACTAGGCGTCGTATACACACTTTTGAACATTTAAAACGCCTTGGACAAACGAGTTATATGGGTAATGATATTACGCCTATACTCACTGAGCGACACTGTTATTAGGGTGTCGGTAGCATATATTGCTTGCTGTTCGGATTCTTTGCTTGCACGTTAAGGTGAGTTTACGGCCCCTCTTTTAAACTGGTTTCATACTTTCGGGGGAGAAAACATGTGTTAAAACTATTATTTGGTAACTACTGTCATACTATGGGTTTCTATTGTGTACTACACGATCTTTGGAAGTCCCGGGGGGAACCATGAATGTGCGGGTTTGCACAACGGGGAAATGTGAATAGCGCTATTGGGAGTGACCAACCCCGCTCGTCGACTTGGAGGGTCGGCGGGTGCATATTGTCTCAAACAGGAACAACAGGAACATACATCGGGCATACTTTTGGTATTCGCGTTAGTAATGGTTTTCCAATCGTGGTAGTAACAAAACGTACGCCTAGCTAGCGTATACTGGTTTTCGATTGTTATAGTATGGACAGGTGGACTTGGTACTTGGATACAAAACCTGTAAACTCACCAGCATTTTTGTGCTGACGTAAACTTTTACATGTTTTCTCAGGTCGCTAAGGTAGCACAATGGAACTAGGGCGCACGCGTATGCACGGCGTCTAGATAGAGTCGCATGGTTTTCATATGTTGAACAATTGGTTTACTTTTGAGATACTGTTTTGAATAAGCTTCCGCTGTAAACGGGATTTTAAACTATGTTTTGAAATTGCATTTATATTCATTTAGACTTGTTTATTGTGATCGTTGGTTTGGATCCTGGTTTGTCATGCGCCTCGCGGTAAAACTCCGCAAGTGGATTTTGAGGGTGTGACAGATTGGTATCAGAGCCAATGGTTATAGTGAACTAGGACTGCATGTAGGGTCTAGTCTATAGCCGAGTCGCACACACTAGACGATCACATGGTACTAAACGTTATAGTGGTTTACGTATGGTCTTGTCGGGGTGTCTCTAAATCATTTGGTCTCTCTATGTTACATCATCCGTTCTATCTTAGGTCGGGTTACTTGCTTTCTAGGCAGTGTAGTATATTGGAGTAACTCGTATACTCTTGAGATTTGTTCAAGGCTCGGACATCTCCCTTTCCTACTCTAATAGAAACACTTGCCATAAACTACCGTAGTATTACGGTGTGTAGCTAAGAGTCTATGTTCGGTGATTTGATCTTTGAACTAGGAGAACACTTGGAGGACCATGTAGAGCGTTTTATCATTTTGGGTGCACACAAAATCATAAAACGAAATGCATGGAAGCCCTAGTGAGCTCTGGGTTTGAATGGATAGTCCTGGATTGGATCTAGCTTTGATCTTGCGAACGCTAGTGGTTACCATTAGCTGTGAAACTAAATTATCTCGTCCTTTTTGTCGGAATCATGTCTGGAGTGCGAGGAGGACGTGGAGGTGGCCGCGCTGGTGGGCGTGGTGGTGGCGGTCGTGGTGGTGGCGGTCGTGGAGGTGTGGAACCTCAAGATGACTGGGTCTGAGATTGAGAAGTATACGGTAAGGCGTAATGAGTTGGCATTGCTGTGTCCTGATCTGCATGTGCCAGAGTTCAGGAGGATTGAACACTATGCCTCGGGGTTAGTACCGGAAATCGCAGGGTTAGTGGCTGCGGGAAATCATCCTACATACGCAGAGGTGGTTCGATCGGCTCATAGGATGACCAACTTAAAGGTGAATGAGGGTATTTTGCCTGCGAAGGGTTCGACTGTTAAGGCCCCGGAGAACAACAAGCGCAAGTGGGAAAATGACGGGAAAGGATCTGGGCCAACACAGCAGGGTAAGAGGTTTGATAATGAGGGTTCATCTTCTTCGGGTAACAAGCAGGGTGGTTATGCGGGAAAACTGCCCAAATGCAACAAGTGTGGACGTCATCATCAAGGGAACTGCGACAGTAACCGTTGTCACCGCTGCCAGCGAACAGGGCATTATGCTAAAGATTGTCGGGTTACACTTCCATCGACCCAGGCTCCGACTACTAACTCAGCTCCGACTACTCAAGGGACTACGGGAAGACAAGGATGCTACAACTGTGGTGACACTGGGCATTACAAGAAGGATTGCCCAAAACTGAAGTAGGGTGGAAACAACGGTAATGGGAACAACGGGGGCGGCGACAGAAATGCACGTGCCTTCGTCATTGGAGCCGCTGAGGCTAGACAGGATCCTGACACAGTCACCGGTACGTTCCTTCTCAATAATCGTTCTGTTAGTGTGTTATTTGATTCCGGTGCCGACAAGAGTTTTGTATCCATGGATGTTAGTCGACTGCTAGATGTAGTACCCGTACCATTAGAGACCAAGTATATTATTGAGTTGGCTGACGGTAAAAAGATTGAAGCTACTAGTGTCCTTCGGGAGTGCCAATTAGAGTTGTCGGGTTTATCGTTCCCCATCGATCTTATGCCTGTACCTTTGGGTAGTTTCGACGTGGTGGTAGGTATGGATTGGTTGTCTTTGTATCGCGCGGAGATTGTCTGTTATGACAAGGTTATTCGGATCCCTCTCCCTGATGGAGAATTTCTTTCTGTGTACGGTATCAAGGGTGGTGTTCCGCTAAACATCATCTCTAGCATGAAAGCCCTTAAGTGTCTTCGAAAGGGTTATCCAGCCGTTTTGGCATTGTTATCTGTTTCCTCTGGTGATGAGAAGAAGATTGACGATATTCCAGTTGTACGCGAGTTTCCTGATGTTTTTCCCGAGGATTTATCTGGTCTTCCTCCCCATCGTCAAGTCGAGTTCGGTATTGATCTTGTACCAGGGGCTGCTCCTATTGCTCGGGCCCCCTATCGTCTTGCACCTCCCGAGATGCAGGAATTGTCCAGTCAGTTACAGGAACTCTTGGACAAGGGTTTCATCCGGCCAAGTTCTTCCCCTTGGGGAGCCCCGATTTTATTTGTTAAGAAGAAGGATGGGAGTTTCCGATTGTGTGTGGACTACAGAGAACTGAACAAATTGACCGTCAAGAACCGTTACCCTCTTCCACGTATTGATGATCTATTCGACCAGCTTCAGGGTTCTAGTTATTATTCCAAGATTGATTTAAGGTCCGGTTATCACCAGCTGCGCGTCAGGGAGGCTGACGTTGCAAAGACTGCTTTTCGAACACGTTATGGCCATTTCGAATTCTTGGTCATGCCTTTCGGTCTCACGAATGCACCGGCGGTTTTCATGGACTTGATGAACCGCGCCTGTAAACCATATCTGGATAAATTCGTCATTGTATTTATTGATGACATTCTGATCTACTCGAAGAACGAGACCGAACACGGGGAACATCTGCGGTTAGTTTTGGAACTCTTGCGACGGGAACAACTTTACGCCAAGTTCTCAAAGTGTGACTTTTGGTTACGCGAAGTTCAATTCCTAGGACATGTGGTCAATGAACTAGGGATTCATGTCGATCCAGCTAAGATCGAAGCGATCAAGGACTGGGGAGCACCAAAGACGCCAACTGAGGTGCGACAATTCCTAGGCCTTGCGGGCTATTATCGTCGTTTTATTCAGGGGTTCTCGAAGATTGCTCAACCCCTCACCACTCTCACGTAGAAGGATAGAAAATTTGACTGGGGTGAACCACAAGAGTCAGCATTTGAAGAACTGAAGTCTAAACTGTGTTCTGCTCCTATTTTGTCTTTACCTGAGGGTCCTGATGATTTCGTTGTCTACTGTGATGCCTCTATTCATGGTCTCGGTTGTGTGTTGATGCAACGCGAGAAGGTGATTGCGTATGCTTCTCGTCAACTCAAGGTGCACGAGAAGAACTACACCACTCATGATTTGGAGTTGGGTGCCGTGGTATTCGCGTTGAAAATTTGGAGACATTACTTGTACGGTACCAAATGCACCATCTACACCGATCACAAGAGTCTCCAACACATTTTCGACCAACAACACTTGAACATACGGCAACGCCGTTGGATCGAACTGTTGAACGACTATGATTGTGCTATTAAGTACCATCCTGGCAAGGCGAATGTTGTAGCAGACGCCTTGAGCAGGAAGGAATCTACTAAACCTCGTCGCGTTCGGGCGTTGCAGCTCACTATCCATTCGTCGTTACCTGATCAACTCCTTTCTGCCCAGTTGGAAGCTTTGAAGGAGGAAAACCTTAAAGCTGAAACCATGCACGGTGCCGACAAGCACCTAGAGCGAAGGCCTGATGGCCTGCACTATTTCGCAGAACGTATATGGGTTCCTTTATTCGGGGGACTACGGGAGCTTGTCCTTGATGAGGCTCATAAGTCCCGGTATTCTATTCATCCTGGTTCGGATAAGATGTACCAAGATCTGAAGGTGCTTTACTGGTGGCCAAACATGAGGTCGGACATAGCCTCATACGTGAGCAAATGCTTGACCTGTGCTAAGGTCAAGGTGGAGTACCAGAAACCGTCGGGTCTCTTGCAACAACCTGAAATTCCGGAATGGAAATGGGAACGGATTACTATGGATTTTGTCACACAACTTCCTAAATCACCAAGCGGGAACGACAAGATATGGGTGATTGTCGATCGGTTGACGAAATCAGCTCATTTTCTTGCTATTAAGGAGACCGACACCATGGATCGTTTGGCTCGTCTTTACTTGAAAGAAGTTGTTTCTAAGCACGGGGTACCAGTTTCTATTATCTCGGATCGTGACTCCCATTTTACTTCTCACTTTTGGAAGTCTTTGCGCAAGGCTTTGGGTACCCAACTAGACATGAGTACGGCTTACCATCCACAGACTGACGGTCAGAGTGAGCGTACGATTCAAACTTTAGAAGACATGCTGCGGGCATGTGTGATCGATTTTGGAAAGGGTTGGGAAGCTCATCTACCGTTGGTAGAATTCTCGTATAATAATAGTTATCACACGAGCGTCAAGGCGGCTCCGTTCGAGGCACTGTACGGACGGAAATGTCGTTCTCCTCTTTGTTGTGCTGAAGTGGGTGAGAGTCAACTCACTGGGCCTGAACTAGTGTACGAAACTTCGGAAAAGATCGTACAGATTCGTAACCGGTTGGCAGCGGCACGGGACCGGCAAAAGAGTTATGCCGATCAGCGTCGCAAACCATTGGAATTCCAAGTCAATGACAAGGTACTTCTAAAAGTCTCACCGTGGAAGGGCGTCATACGCTTTGGGAAGCGTGGCAAACTCAATCCACGGTATGTCGGACCATTTACGATCCTGGAACGGATTGGACCGGTGGCATATCGTCTTGATTTACCGACGGAGCTCGGTAACGTACATAACGTCTTCCACGTGTCAAACTTGAAGAAGTGTATGGCTGACGAGTCTCTCATCGTTCCACTGGAAGAGATCAAGGTTGATGATCGTCTTCGGATTGTGGAAGAACCTGTGGAGATTCTGGATTACAAGATTCGTAGCCTACGTCACAGCAAGATTCGTATCGTTAAGGTTCGATGGAACTCGAACCGGGGACCTGAGTACACGTGGGAACGGGAGGATCAGATGAAGTCTAAGTATCCTCATCTCTTTCTTAAGGAAGCGTTCGAGTCTAGATATGTCTCCACTGCAGTTGAATGAATCTCGGGGCGAGATTCCTTTTTAACGTGGGGATGATGTGACAACTCGGGTGAATCTCTCTCTCTCTTGGTTTCTATCTTTTGGTACTTGTGCAATTTTCGGGACGAAAATTCTTTTAACGTGGGGATGATGTGACACCCGGCAAATTCTGGTTAACAACATTGTCTAGATGAAAGTCTACCTTAGCGAGTCACGCGTATATTATACGTAACGAGGGTTAGCTAGATAGCGAGAAAGGACATACGTGCATTGTCTCGAGTTTGAGACAACTTACAAAACGTTTTCTAGTCCGGTTTGGACATCTAGGGACTAATTAACCTGCGGGTTATGAGATGCTTTGACTCCTTGTGTGGGTCGGGTTTTGACTCCTTGTGTGAGTTAACGTGTGATTGCATGATTAGTGAACCTCGGACGTTGGTGAATAATAAACTTAGGTGTCTCGGTGATATCTGACAACTTATGTGAAAACCATACGTGATTATGTGAACCTAACCCGAACACGTTAATAAAAATTATTAAAAGTGGAGCGTGAGGTTGATTAGGGTCTTAACGCATGGGGTTACACTTGTTACGGTCCGCGATAACGAAAACGTCGAAGGATAACGCGTCGGGAGGCGAAACGAGGCAAAAGCGCGCCACCCGGAGCTGTGAGCGGCCGCTCACAGGCTCCGAGCGGCCGCGCGAAGGGGACTGACGGGTTTAAACCGCCTCAAACTCATATTTAAACATCTTTAACTCCCATGCAGCCCTCATACTCAACCCTAATCGCCCCCTTACTGCCCCACACGAATATTTCACTCCAAAAACACCTGCTAAGGCTTAAGATCATCAATTGGGAGGCTCCAAGGCGCGCGATTGACTGATTTGAAGAGCTAAGGGTATAACTCATGATTTCTTACGCTTTTTACTTTATGTTTTATTGTAAAAATCCTATAACAAGTTTGTCCAGGTCTGATTGGATTTAATAAACATTAAAACATGAGTCTTTTTGAAGATTAAACGGATTAAACCTATTAATAAACGCGTAGTAACATCATAGGAGGCTTGTTGCGCAAGTTATTGGTGTTTTGATCTTAAAAGCTTTGATCTTGACATGTTTGATAATAGGATCTGATGGGAATAGGTATTAGGAAAGTTGTATGATGATTAGGTATTATTGATTGATAATATGCAACTAGGGTTTGATATAATTGATGATATTGTACGATCAGAATCTGGACAGATTCTGAAAGTCGACTTGTAGGGTCTGTTTCGTGGCTTGAAAACAATTGATTTGATCAATTCTTTGCATGATTGTAACGTACATGGTCTTAGCTTTTCATAATGGGCAAAACCATCGAATTTGGACGTCGTTTGAGTCGTTTTTGGAATTTTAATTGATTAGGGGTCATATCAGATTTTCGGATTTGTAAATTGGGTTAACTTTAAATGGTCATAACTTGAGATTTACAAGGAATTAGATTATGAAATTTTTACAGTAGGTCAATACTGGAAAAATAGAGCTTTTCCAAGTGGATTCATCTCGTTTGGATGAATACACAATTTTTAAGAATTTTCCTACTAAACTGACCTGTTGAGGAGATTTTCTGGACCTAGCTGTGTTGTACGAATTTTCATAATTTTTGTGTTTGGAATTGAGACAAAACAAAAATAGGTATTGTCGAGTGAATCCCAAAGTAAATTCAGTAAAAATTTGGGAGGTTAACTCACTGGTTTGCTATTTTAAATAAATTCGTTTTGATGGCGCACAATCTGTCCTGAAAACACAGATTGTGTATTATGTGCTTATGTGCTTAATTGAGGTCTTAGGTGGTATGGAATGGACATGTAACTGAATTACACTTGTCTGAGACACATACGGAATGTAGAACAAATTGTAACCAACGTATTCACCAACGGGTCCGTAGGGTTTACTATTGCATGTAGAATCACTAGGCGTCGTATACACACTTTTGAACATTTAAAACGCCTTGGACAAACGAGTTATATGGGTAATGATATTACGCCTATACTCACTGAGCGACACTGTTATTAGGGTGTCGGTAGCATATATTGCTTGCTGTTCGGATTCTTTGCTTGCACGTTAAGGTGAGTTTACGGCCCCTCTTTTAAACTGGTTTCATACTTTCGGGGGAGAAAACATGTGTTAAAACTATTATTTGGTAACTACTGTCATACTATGGGTTTCTATTGTGTACTACACGATCTTTGGAAGTCCCGGGGGGAACCATGAATGTGCGGGTTTGCACAACGGGGAAATGTGAATAGCGCTATTGGGAGTGACCAACCCCGCTCGTCGACTTGGAGGGTCGGCGGGTGCATATTGTCTCAAACAGGAACAACAGGAACATACATCGGGCATACTTTTGGTATTCGCGTTAGTAATGGTTTTCCAATCGTGGTAGTAACAAAACGTACGCCTAGCTAGCGTATACTGGTTTTCGATTGTTATAGTATGGACAGGTGGACTTGGTACTTGGATACAAAACCTGTAAACTCACCAGCATTTTTGTGCTGACGTAAACTTTTACATGTTTTCTCAGGTCGCTAAGGTAGCACAATGGAACTAGGGCGCACGCGTATGCACGGCGTCTAGATAGAGTCGCATGGTTTTCATATGTTGAACAATTGGTTTACTTTTGAGATACTGTTTTGAATAAGCTTCCGCTGTAAACGGGATTTTAAACTATGTTTTGAAATTGCATTTATATTCATTTAGACTTGTTTATTGTGATCGTTGGTTTGGATCCTGGTTTGTCATGCGCCTCGCGGTAAAACTCCGCAAGTGGATTTTGAGGGTGTGACACTATACTTATTAGTAATGAAATATCATTTTATCTTATTTTATTTATATGTTAATGTCTTATTATAATATACTATTACAGTTTATTAAGTAACAACATGAACTAAAAACTAATTCATTACAATAAATGTTTTTCATTTTAAAATTAACATTATCATAATTATGTTTACTTTTATTATTATAGAGAAAACAAAATTGTTATTCAGTATTTAGAAAAAATAAGATATTATACAACCTAAAATATAACTTTGGGATAACAAATTTAAACCTCCCCATGTATTAGGGCTTTATAAGACTTTGGAAAGATACAAATGCAAATAGTAATAAGTATATCGCTAAAAATTTATGTAAAGGATATTGTATCTATATAGAATTTGTAATCGAAATCAACATCAACAACATCATCATCAACCTCAACATCAACATCAACATCAACATGAATAATCTAATTATAAAAAAGTTTAACTGTGATTAATCTTAATCATGGCGAAACTAACATTTAAATATAAAAAGAATAAACATGTCTAAATATAGTACATGCGTTTTTTTAATGAATTATCTCAAATATTTTGAATTCAAAATATTTAAAAGATTTGAACTTTGTAATCTGAAAACCTATTTTTTATAATTTATAATAAAATAATAATAATAATAATAATAATAATAATAACATAGCAATAGAAATAATCTTTTCCCGTTTTGAGAATATTAATGTATTCATTCACATTGACCCTCATATAATTGTCAATAAATACTAACGAAATCAATCATGCAATAATTGTGCTAATTTTAAGCGTTGTTGACCAATCTACGTCAAAGACTAATCCTTACATTTTTGTACTTCGACTATATAATCTGAAAACTTATTTTTAAAACAGATTTAATTGATAGTTGGTCAATTATTTCCCGGAATATACTCATTTATAATTTATAATAAAATAATAATAATAACATAACAATAGAAATATTTTTTTCCTGCTTTGAAAAGATTAATGTATTCATTCACATTGACCCTCATTCAATTGTCAATAAATACTAACGAAATCAATCATGCAATAATTGTGCTAATTTTAAGCGTTGTCGACCAATCTACGTCAATGACCAATCTTTCCATTTTTGTACTTTGACTATATAATCTGAAAACCTATTTTTAAAATCGATTTAATTGATGATTGGTCAATTATATCCCAAAATATACTCATTTATAATTTATAATAAAATGATGAGAAAGAGAAAAAGGTTATCGCTAATAAAAAGAGAGTGACAATGTTTAAATCAATTAAAATAATTAATGTAATTTAGGTTAACCATAATAGGTGGAGTAATTTTAGGACAATATTTAAATTTCAAATACTAATTTGCACTACATAATTAATGCTTTATCATAATTTACGCTTTCTATATTCATACTAAAATTTAAACTTTCCATAATACAAATATATAAGGAAAAAAAAAACACTTATATTATAACTGTGAAATACCATGTTTGATATATAACATCAATCCATATATATTTTTTAGATGTAAAGGACGTATGAATAATATGTAAACATCTAACAAACCAATCATTTTTATAATATCGTTTGAATTTCGTTAGGCATAATTATTAGTTGTAAAAATGTTTAAACAAAAAAAGCCACATTTCGTTTATCTTATTTTTGAATTTCAAAACTTATAAATCTTTTACACCAAAATACTAAACACATAATGGAAACTTACCAATTTTACTATACGACTTTAATAATCAATCAATACTAATTTATCTGTTAATTTTGTATATTATACTATTCTTATTAGTCATAAATGCTATTTAAAATATCCGGACAATAACTTCGCTAATTTCAATCAATTAGCATTGATTGACGTCTTAATACATGCCTTCCATTTTTTCACTTTATCTATATAGATAGTTTTATCAAATCCATCTCAGTTGCTCTACACAGAATTACTATACTGTGCAACAACATTCCATTTTGTAAGTATTCCTATCCGATGTTTTTATTTTTTTTTGTTATTTTATGTTTTGTTATTCTACTGTTATGATATGGATATAGTCTTTTTAGAAATCTTATTAGAAAAATTCAACTTACGATAGATGATGTTTAATTTTGGTTATTTATTTTGTGAGGTCGTTTGATTATTATTGATTGACTTTGAAATACCAAAAAACATTCAAACAATAACAAATAAAAAACGAATGTAAAACACCTTAAAAACATTTACTAACTAGGATTTTATTATTTTAATTGATACTGTTTGAATTTGATTTTGTCATGCTTAGGTTAACTGTGTTCAAATTTGATAAGTACCATTTTGTTGACAATAAACAGTTTAATTTGCTGAATAGTAGTTACTTCGAGTTTAGATAAATGAATAACCCAATTATGTGTTTTGTTTTTTAGATAGATTAGTACTCAATGGACTTTTTGTTATTTTGTAGTTTGTCATATATATATAGACAATGTATGAATTCATCAGTAGAATAAATTCCTAATTTTAGTCTAACTTTTTTACAACATTCGACGATAACAATGGCTGGATTACAACCACAAGAGTTTACCATGGTTAATGAAATTGATGTCAACCGAAATGATGTTGCTTTAAAGCTAAAGATTATTCAGGTGTGGCGTCAACATGATCGTCGAAACCCTAAAGATGTTTACTCAATTGAGATGATCCTCATTGACGAGAATGTAAGTTTATGTTCTTATATTATTCATTGGATTCTTAACTCGTAACAATATTCGCCCAACAATATTGATATTCCTTTTTTTTTTCAGGGTGACAAAATTCAGGCGAATGTATTTAAACGTTTGTTTTTCAAATTTGAGAGGTTTTTGTTGGAAAATGCTTCTCTTATTATAAGAAATCCAGGAATTGGTGTCAATTCAACAAAATACAAGTATGCACCAAACCTAAACAAACTGTGTTTGAATATGAACACTCAGGTTTCAAATTATGACGATTTTCAAGGTCCAGATTTTGGGTTCTCTTTTGTCCCATATCAAAGAATTCTGGACAAGAAGGTTGATGAAAATGTCACAATAGGTATGTGTCCTCCCTATATCCTTTTTTTATTATATAAAAACCATAATATTCAAAAGTAATGTTTAATAGAACGTTTGTTTATAATTCTATATAGATGTTATCGGACATGTTATCAAGTTTTTCAATAATGATGATAAAGATAAAAAGGTTATCGCTGACAAAAGGAGGTTAACAATGGAAATGCAGGATAGCGGGTATGTATTATTGTTTTTGATTTTTATTTTATAAGAAATGCAAATCATCAAATATAAAATTGTTTTTTATACTAAACTAAAATTCATTACTTTTTGAAGGGGTTTGAGCATTTATGTAACCTTGTGGGATACGTATGCCATGGAGATGTCTAAATATGTTGCAACTCATCAGAAGGAGAAACAATAAGTATGCGATCATAATTTGCATAAATCGTTTTTTCAATAATTTTTTGGTTGTATGATTTGTTAAACTACATTTATTTACTTTGAATTTAATCTTCATTTGCATGCCGTTACAATAAATATATGTTTATTCATTTCATTATTTGTTTTTAAATCACGTCTTATCAAACATTTGTTGTTTCATATATCTGTTATTGAGTAACATTAAACTTTTTTTATGATAATTTACAATCAAACAAAATTCATACGAATTGTATTACGTAACTTTCAATAAATAAAATTTGCATACTATGATCTTTATAGAATTTTTTTCATTTGACATGGACATGTTCCGCGTGTACACGCGGGGCTCTAACCTAGTTATTAATGATTTGAAGGAGAATGTAGAAATTAAGAGATGCATAACGTATTAACCATGTTCATTATCTTTCGACACGAAATGCACATCAAAAGTTTACTCACTCATACAATGAGATCAGACCACAAGATCTTGAGTCTCCCTATGTGTTTCAGCCTAATCTAAGCTTCTATACATGGACAAATCAGGTCTGTATCTCTGGATGCGTATGATGTTCACCTCCTCTTCAATCGACCGACTCCATACGAAGTTACCAACTCAAAACATCGGTCAACAATCTAAAAAAATCATTTCAATTTGTCAATTGGGAAAAATACAAACAACCAATGTCGATTAGAGCATATTGAGTAAAACATGATTAGAAACTCCCGAAGTGAAATGCTCAAACGGGTCGAAAAGTATTCTAATGCTTTGTTATTCAAAAAAAATATGTGTTCGAAGCACATGAGGAAAAGAGTGTATATTTACAAAAGAGAGTGTATTCTATTTGGATGGATATTGGCACATTGCTAATAACACATTTCATTCCCTTATGAAGTGAAAATAAGAACATATAAAAGCTCACTCGAGTAGTGCTAAGTGCTTAATGTTCCAGATTTGCATAATGAGCATTTTGATTATGGAACAATCATTTAAAGTTTATAAACTATTCAAGAAACATGGAAACCTAAAGAATCTTACCAATAGCATTATAGCAATCACCAGTTAAATGACTTAAGCTAAGTGTTGTAGCATTTATTTACAAATCAAGAAACAAAGAAACACAAAAAACAACTTCATAATTGTTGCTTCTTTTGTGTACGAAAAGCATGCATACAAAGTTAGTTGAAGCAAACATTTTTAGCCGCCTATGAAAAGCACTTTTGTTAGATTCCTCACCATAAATTTCATATCGTCAAGTTATCATTGGCAAAGAAACATAACATACCTATACACACTCGATAAGCAAACGGGCCGACATTGCAATATATGACTAATAATAACAGTTTCAGAATATGTTACTCGGCTCTCATAATCATATGTTGTTCTTGGTGGTTTCGTTCATGCATAAATGGGAACGAGCCTCAAAGAAAGAAGGGAGTGGTTTGGTGTTGTGTAGAATGGTACCCACGGTTTCGTATTGCTCGGTCAAGCCCGCTATTGTTTGTAAGACAAGATCTTGTTCATCGACAGGAGCATCAACACCGGCAAGTTGATCAGACAGGACTTTGAGTTCTTGACAGTAGGCATTCATGGACTGAAAATTTTCAAGACGTGTATGGGAGAATTTTTGTTTAAGATATAAAGCACGTGTGGCTTTGTTATCTTGAAAGATAGCCTCAATGGCTTTCCACGCATCATAGGCAGTGGATTCTTTAACAATTACAGTTTTAAGGAGACCGGGAGTAATGGTGCCATAGATCCATTGAAGGACTACGGCGTCCAAACGCTCCCAGGATTCAGAGCGTGGAGGGGTAGCGGGTGTTTTATCAGTGGAGATGGTGGCGGCGGGAGGAGGAGGACGGGGTGATAGGTGATCAGAGACAAGAAAAGCAGTACAATGAATGCGAAACAGTTCGGACCAAAGGTTGTAATCCGATGTTTCACTGTCAAGGGAAATAGGGATAAAGGTTTTAATATTGGACACTGTCACAGCAGGGTGGAACTTAGAGTCAGCCAATGAGGAAAAAAGAAGAGGTGCGGCCGCTTGATGTGTTGCGACGGCAAGAAGGAAGACGTAGGGAAGGATAGGAGGATCTAGGGTTTACAAGGATGATACCATGTAGAATAATAGGGCTTATCCCTTTCTCTATTAACATTAAACATTATATAATGATACAAGTCAACTCCTAATTATGGAGAGTATAACTACAATAAATACAATTGCCAAATTAGTGGCATAATGTGCAGTCCATTAATTATCATATAAGGGGTATGTCTGGTAAGGAGTTTTCAAGAGCTTCTAGCTTCAAGCTTTTAAGAAAAAACTTCTACTCAATAATAAGCCTTGTTTGGTTAAAAGAGCTTGAAACTTTTAGGTTAAAGAAAAGCTTCATATTAAAACGCTACTAGTACTAGCGTTTAGAAAAAACTCTTAATAGCTACAAGCTTTTAACGAGTAAAATGACACAAATACACATTCTACCATAAAAAAATGCTACCAACACACGGTAATTGTTGTCCCACGATTGTGCTGGCAGCAGGGGGGACAAGTACAGTACCAACAAGGGTCAGCCAATCGTGATGAGCCACGTCACCAGAGATCTCTACTAAAGGTTAGCGCATGATCATCATCATCATACTCAGTTAATCCCACCAATAGCAAAGCTAAGGTAGGGTCTGAGGAGGGTAAGATGTAGACAACCTTACCACTACCCCGTGGGAATAGAGAGACTGCTTCCAGTGAGACCCCCCGACTCGATAGTGGTTTTGAATCAAGCCTTGGACATGAGGCACATAACACTTAGCAATCGGGACAAGCACGATTAGTGCATGTACCCCCTTGTCTTTTGGTTATCAGCGCCACCACATGATGCATGATTAACCGCACGACATTTTTAACGTTGTTTTCACTAAATTAGTAAAATAACGTTAAAATTAGTGCAATTTTACTTTTGCCCCCGAGAGGCCACACATATATACATTATATGTGCGCACTGCAAACGGAGCTTAAAGGTCAGCGCCTGATAACCAGTCAAAATCCTCAGGCATGTGCCCATTCACAAAGGAACACCTGTCCAACCCATGATGTGCACCAACGAGACTAAGACACGTGGTACAAGTTGAGGCGGTACATATTCTTCTCTTTTCATTCATCGATACTTATTTTGTCTCATACTAACTTTGGGCCGGTAGTGGAGGTAACCCGTCAACTGGGCCTAGGCCCAATGAGTAAGTTAAAGGTTAATGATGGAGGCTCGTGAGGAACCTATTTAAGGAGGACTTCACCTTCTTGAATAAGTCATTCAGAAATCCATGAAGAACACACATAAAGCCCATACCATTTTTGTGTCTGTACGTTGAAATTGTTCTCAATTCCTATCAGTCACCTCCCTCCGGTTTTACCTTGAATAGGTTATTTCAGGTCATCACTCACATCTCATCCAGCCATTGTTCTAGCAAATGATTAATCATATAGTAACTGTCGTTTATCATCCTTAAACAGAGGTTATACTATTGTTTCTTCACTGAAGCTACCAACCACCAGCTAGTTTTACAAAACATACCGAAGGTTGCAATATCTTGTTCATAGTAATTAATAGACAACCTGCTTCTAAAGTGCTTAACAGTTCTCTTCGTAGTTATTAATTCTTTAATAATCTTTTTATTATTTTTACATCATTAACCAATGAAGCAATGTTTTCAGATTTGGATCGGACGTTGAACCGGTCTCCTTCCGACCGATTCAACCGGTCGGACTGGATATAAGAACCGGATAGTGTCGTAAAATTAATATGGTAAAATTTTAAAAAATAAAAAAAATTGGTCCAACCAGTCCGGTTCCCGGTCTGACCACCGGTTCACCGGTCCAACCCCCGGTCCGATACACCCCCGGTTCAATACCTCGACCCGGACCGGTTCGACCCCCGAATCCTGGTCCAACCGGTTCGACTGGCTTGTCCGGTCCAGGTTTCAAAACAATGCAATGAAGTGATGAAATAATTTTCATCAAATGGATCATGGATTTTGCTGCATATTTGCATCAACTAGAAAGTTTTTAAGTATCTGAAAACCAAAAACTAAACTAACACAAACCATATTTGTACAGGCATACCCTTCAAAATCATTTGTATTGCAAATAATATAAAACGGTTCACGAATGAATTATTTGTTTTGTAAATCGAATCTGAAAGTGAGGACTCTCTTCTGACATAAATTCACTCTCTCCTTCAAAGACGAACCTATTTTTTTTTTCCTCCACCTTAGTGTTCTTAATTTGAAAAACCTCCCATTACATGCATTAGATAAAACATATCTAGAATTATATAATATGTAGATGTATATATGTATGTGAGTTAATAGACTATATAATCATCGGCAAAGCTTATTAATGCACCCCCGACCCTTACCGTTTTTTTACTCAGTAGTATAAATTTACTCTTCTTTCGCCCGAAAAATTTATATGTATATATTGAGTTTGATCCCTCTCGTTTTAAGGGTCTCGTGACTTTCGACATCCAATTTTCTTTTCAAGCTATATTTGTATATAATAATGTTATTGTTTGAACTTTTATTATTATACTTATATAAATTCATGTGGAGTTACGATATAAATCCAGTATATAATTGTTTGTCAACAAAACAAATTAGTGAATCAAAATCCTTTCACGTCTTTCTTTTATATTTTAGTTTCTCACGCTATTCTAATTTTATATATCTGTGTGGTTGTCTTCCACTCACGGTTTGTCACTTCATGTCCTATCGAATGATGAGATCACATAAATATTCATTATATCGCTTTCACAAATTACGTAGTAATATTATGTCTTTATTTATTGTGTAAATTACTTTTTTTTAATCTTTTATCCTTCTATCAACTTGAACTCAGTGGCGGATCCACAGCAAATGTAGGGTGGGCATGTGTCCACCGTCCAGCCGAACCCGACAAGTTACCGGTAAGATGCTTTGATTGTTAAAACTGTTTGGGCTGCCCATGATGAAGCAAAAAAAACAAGGAGAAAGTTAAAAAAGTGTTTACTAGTTTTTTTTTTCCGGTTACGGAGCCATTTGCAGCGGCGACTTGGCGAGAACCATTTAGGAAACATATAAGTGTGTAACTAGTTCAAACAGTATTTAGATAAACTCATTTTATCATAATTGCTAAAAAGCCCCTGAGAACTTTGACTTTTCCTACCGTTCAAACTTGGTTTTTTTCTTTAAATTAATAGTATAAACTATTAAATAATGACAAAAAATTATAATTTACTTATTGTTTATTTGAAATTTTGTTAGGGAATATATAAGTAGTGTAACTAGTATTTAGATAAACTCATTTTATCATCATTTAAATTAGCATGTATGTAATAGAAGAAAAAATAAATAAATAAATAAATGTTTTTAAGTAGTGCTAACTGCCATCATAGATTTTTTTTTCTAACTTTTTAAGTATGGCATTGTATTTCATCTAGAAAAAAAAACATCTTTAAGTAAAATTTCGTCGTAACAGTATGATATCTATTTCTACTCATTTTTAGCTGATCCGTATTGTGCCCACCCTATAAAAAAAGTCTGTATCCGCCACTGCTTGAACTAGTGGTCTACAAATTGCATTACATTACAAGAATCAATCCTTTATGTTTCTATGTTATCACATTTGTTTTTTGTTTTTAAATAGACGCTAGATTTTAACATTAAGTTCAGTCACATGTCTTGCATATGTGGGTAATTAACTTATGTCTTTGATGAAAGGACAAAATTATGTTCATATGCAAGACACATAACTAAACTATACCGTCTTAACCCCAAAATCTAATATTCACTAGAGAAAAATGACGAAAAGCGTGATAGTAACATAAATAAATGAATTTTGCAATTTCTGAAATTCAAGGACTAATCGACTAGTCGTGTAAGTTGATATATAAACATAAATAAACTCCCCTTGGCCTTTGATACCTTTGGCTCCTTATAGTTTATTTCCCAGGAGGCAAGGATTTGTCTTTGGTAGACTAGGGTTCGCTATTCAGAAAGGGGTGGCGGCGCAACTTGTTGCCCGTCTACCTTCTATTGTGATGTAACTTTCGTATTTAAGGTATTTTGAAATTCATTTTTCATAATGATAATTCATAACTTGTTACTAAAAAAAAAAATAATAATAATTAGAATCTCATAGACAATTCCCACAATAGCATATCAACATGGAGGGGTCTAATGAGAATGCATCCAAACAAAACAAGACATCACAAGAATAAAGGGCTTATTATGTTTCAAAATAATTTAATAAATGCATTGTTTTTTATTTATAAAATAATGATAAGATACTTTAATATATTATTTACATCCATAGCGATTTCGATATGTCATTTTCGATGTTTTCTTTCTTTCTTTTTTAAAATATATTACACATCAAACCTTATGAATTACTGGATCTTTACCCAAAATATGTATGTGGACAGCGGGAAATCACGTCGTGGATAAGGATTTCAACAATGGATCATTGATGGTCGACCGTCACCAATGGCAACCTACACCGAAAAATTAGGCTAGTGGGTATGGGGACAACCTAAATGGGATATCCTTTATGTCACAAGGACCACGTAAGCAATGGTGGAATGTCCTCCTTTTAAGGACTAACCGGTGTGGGGACAACCCACCCTCATTTATTATTAATCATTTATTTCTTTTTACTTTATTTTTTTATTCTACTTCAAATTAATAAATGATTAATAGAAAATTAAATTAAATACGAATATTAATAACTAATAAAGTTACGATAAAAAACAAACATAAACTTAACAAAAAATACAAACTAGACATATTTGTTACGTATGTTTTATTGTAATTTTGCCAAAGCTTCACGATTTTCTTCGGGCAAAGTCGAAATGTCGATCGACAAAATATTGAATTCCTCGAGTAGGGATGGCAATGGGTCGGGTTTGGGACGGGTTTAGGTAATCCCAACCCCATACCCGATTAAGTATGTTTGTCCCAAACCCGGCCCAAAACCCGTCGGGTTTGTGTCGGGTAAATACCCATCGGGTATCGGGTATACCCGCGGGTTTCGGGTAAACCCATTAATTTTTAAACTTACTCATTGAGTATATCCGACCAAACACTCGACGGGCATTTATTAGGTAACTATTAACCAATTACATTTACCATTATTAAATATACATGTAAATGATTATAGTTTATAAATATAAAATACTTAAATCATATAAAAACAATCAAAGACATAGATAACAAATAGTATATACACTAATTTTTGGTAATTTTAGCACAAGATGACAATGTAGATGGACAATTAGATATATTATGCAAACATATTTAAAAAGATATATTAGAAATTATATTGGGTATCTAATCGGGTAAACGGGTATACTTTATCGGGTAATCGGGTCGGGTAAATGGGTATATCATCAAATCCCAAACCCGCGAAAAAATTAAAAACTAATCCCATACCCGGACCCATACCCGATTACCCGACCCCAAACCCGTCCCAAATGTGTCGGGTTTCGGGTTTACCCATCGGGTTCGGGTTTGATTGCCATCCCTATCCTCGAGTGCTTTGTTTTGTTTTATCAGCTTGATCTTCTCGGTCTTCACCCGTATCTTTTCGGCTTGTGCTTTGTTAAACGCTTCCGTTTGGGCTTGTATACCGTCTAGCATCGAACCGCCCCCGCTACTGCTACTTGATGCGGCTTTTTTTGAAGCCGCCACTAGTTTTTTTGCTTGGTCGCGACCTATGTTAGCAACAAAATAATTAGTAAGAAACAATTTAAAAAATAATTAATAAGTAACAATTTAAAAAAATAAATAATAACTGCTTATGGGACGTGGCTCCTCTTCAACCGGTATGTCATCAAACTCGGCCTCCTTGTTTATATCAATGTGAACCGTACGGCTCGGCCCGCTCGCGCCTCTCGTGCTATAACTTCCTTCCTCGGAAGTTTTAGCACGCTTCGCTCTTTAAACTTCGTTTGGCACCGTCGCCCACGTTCATTTTTTTTTTCAAAATTGACCAAGCCCTCACGTGCGGGAAAGCCTTTTTATGCACGGCTCTATACTTTCGCATCGCCTCCTTAAAAATATTTTGTTCGTTCCACCCGCTAGGTGGGCTCGATTTTATTTGGTTATAATAACCATTGAAACGGGTACAAACGCCATTCATTTTTCTCCATTTCGAGCTAACCGAATCGATATTTCGATACGGCGCTTGTTACATGAAGTTGTGGAATTGATCGATCGCTTTCAACCAAAAACCGTCGTCGGATTGGTTTGTACCTACATTTAATAAAAAATTATATATTAGTAACATTATATAAATATGTTAGAAAAATATATAAGTAACACGTATTTGTAAAAAAGAAAATTAGTACCACCAATGAGACATTTTGACGTAACGAGTCACGCCTTAGCCAACGCCTCCTCTTCGACTTCACTCCAATTCTTTGGCGCTCCATCTAGTGGCTTACCTCGTCCTTGACCTTTACTCTTACTTGGACGTTTACCTTTAGCTTTCGCTTGTGGTGGCGTAACTTGAGTTTCAGGAACGGTCTCTTCGTCATCAGTATCCTCGTCGACGAGGCCATGAGAAGGACCGATCGGTTGGCTTTGTTGGGTAGGTTGAGTAGGAGTAGGAGGAGTGGGAGAAAATGGGTGTGGGGGAAATTGTGGCATTTGCACAAATTGTTGCATTTGCATATATTGAATGAGATTGAGTTGGGCGAAAGCATTCCAGGCTTGTTGATAATTCCCGAAAGGTGGTACTTGTTGCGAAAGAGGCGGTTCTACTACCGGGGTGTAGTAACCCGTCATTGGAAGTTGGTTGAAATTGTTGAAAGGGTCCGCCATTTTTGTAAATGAGTGTGTGGTTTTTATAAAAATATTGGATAATATGATGAGATAATATGGTGAAAATGGTATAAAATGGTTAAAGTTTGGTTTGGTTTTATAGTTTGTAAATTGTTTTTTTAATTCAAACGACTACATTGCAACGGTAAAAAATTAAAGAAGAGAGAAGTTTTCGGCCCGTTACAAACGTGTGGGTGAGAACGTTTAGGACGATGATGTCCCATGGGGGCGGTGTACTCGTCCGGAACAATCCAAAACGGGCATGGGGACGGCCCCCATACCAAGCAGTCTTACAGTAACGACTCTACCAACGGATTGTTTTCAACAGATCACATCACATTCGACAAATACAAACGTCCCTTTTAGACGTAAACAATCAACAAATTCTATAAAATTATACGAAACACATGCAAATATTAACATGCATGTGATACTACTTGGCTTGACACACTCTTTTATAGCTAAACATTTGAGTTTGTGAAATATGGATGGATCGTTTTTTGAAAAATACAAATGTCCAAAAGCTTTCATTGATTTTACATGTATAACACGTTGTATAAGTTTTAACAACCCGATATGCCCAACGAACGTATGAGATCCCAAGACCACATGCCGCCCGGAGCTTGGGATGTATTCGAGCCAGAATCGAGTCGGTCCCATTCGGGTTTTCAATTTTTCATTTATTTTGAATATTTTTATCATCCATGTTTGAACAGTCGAGCCTAATGTCTACACTTTTTTTTTAACGGCTAATGTCATCCCTATTTTTTACACCAATTTTACACCTTTTAATTACACCCTTTTTTTGCACTCTATTCAATTTGAACTCCCAATCTCGCTTAAAGAGGATTTCGTTTCTACCACTCCACCGCAAGAGTGGGGGCAACCTAATTTCTACAGTCTACACTCTAATCAGGATTCTTTTGACCCCCTGCTTTCACGCTTCGAGACACTAGTGGACCAAGCCCACTAACTCTCCTAGCCCAAACTATTTAAGTGCTAAAGTTGTATATTTTTTGTTATAACATAGAACTTTTATCTGATTTCATTATATAAGTTAAACCATTGATTGTAAGTGTTTAATTATAGAATATAATTTTGTGTAAATAATTTTATTAGTTAAATATATTAGTATATTCTTTTCATCTATCTATATATATAAAAGAAAACGTATATGCTGACGTGGCGTGCAATGGAGGCCTCAACCTTCCCTTGAGAGCGCCACGTGGCATCATAATGGAGAGTTTTTGGTGTTTTTAAATTGTTTCATTTTTTAATTAAATTGAATTATTTTAGGAAAAAAGAATTTAAAAATAAATTTAAAATTTTCTCTCTCATATTTCCTCCCATAATTTTTAAACGTTTATATCTTTTATATACAGGATTTTTTAAAGAAAAAAATTACACCAAATTAACGAGCGTTTTATTATCTTTCCAACGAGTACCATAGTGCTATATAAAAACGGAGAAAAAATCGACTATTTTTTGTGGGGTTTCGTTCATACAGGAAAAAAACACACAAAGTGTTCATGTTATCACGTAAAATTAGATTTTGTGGGGAATATGAGTTATTACTGATTAGAATACTATGAACATACAATGATTGAGAGATTTTGTGGTTAGTTAACTTGAGCCACTTGCAATAGGTTATCACGTAAAATTAGATTTTTCAACCCCGGGACCCTCCCGGGGTAATCAACTAGTTTATTTATAAGGGAACTGATTTATTTATAAAACTAAATTTTTGTATACATTTAGGAGAGAAGACGGTCAAGGGCGAAGCTTGGTCCACGAATCGAGGGGAGAGGGCAGATTCAATTTTTTTCGATCGGTAGTGGCAAATCGGCGGGAGCCGAACTCAATCTGGACTCAATTTACCAACAAAAATTGCAAATTCCATTACTGTGCTAAAAACAAGGAGGCCATGGGTCCTATATATCCTTCGCCCATGAAGACGGTGGATCTATTTCAAAATATAGACTCATGTCGAACTATCATTACGATTACGATGTTTACTAATATAACCAACGTCTACATGTTTGAAGAAAATACTAATAACATGATAACTTGAGTACATATTTTTTTACAAGTTTACACAAAGATGTAATATAGTTGTAATTTTTTTGAGGCAGTTGTTCTAATTGATTCAAGATCTTCACATATATAAACAAAATAAGGTTTTGTGGAAGACCCAAATTAACTTGGGATGAGCGGATTAGGCAGGATTTAATAAAGATGTACCTCTCTGAGGACATGGTCGAGGATAGGGGTTTGTAGAGGCACAAGATTAAGGTTAAGGATTATAAGAGAATGTTTGGTTGTATCATAGCGTGGTATAGGAGCCCCGACTTTTTCTTAAGTTGGTCGGAGGTTGGTTAGGGTGACTTGTATTTGGGTGTTTTATTTAGTTGTTTTTTGATAACATATATACTTTTGTTTTACTACGTGACTCTTCCAATGTTTTTCTAAATTTAGCTCTTTATTAATTTTTTAGTGTTGTTTGCTTTTCGATTATGTGTTGTCGACCCGGGGATCTCTCTGAAAGCAGTCTCTCTATCTGCAAGGATAGGGGTAAGGATTGACTACATCTCACTCTTCACAGACCCTACTTTTAGCTTTGCTAATTATAAGATTTAGATAGATAGATAGATTTGTGTTTTACGTACAAGAAAATTAGTATTAAACAAAGATGATCTCACGTCCTAAAAAGTAGAAAGTATATAGACACAAGGACTATTAAACAAAAGCTTCACAACAAATTTGGCATTTATTTCACTTTACAAACTAGTCAATTCTAGTGTACATTTTACAATATTTAAACTTATGAGTACGAGGCCAAATGAAAGTTAGGATTTTGTACGGAGCATTAGTAAAATAGATATGATGATCACTGCATTAAGTTAAAAGGGTGAGGGGGGAGATTAGGCATGACGGGACGCACCGTGAACCTCACGGTTATTTCACTATCCCACGAAAACAGGGCTGGTAGTACAGGTTAGGGGTGAGCATTTCGTGGTTCGGACTCACAAGGACTTTGGATCTGACCAGCGAGAACCTTGGACCCGGACCCTTTTAAATATATGGGTCGGTTTTCGGTTCTAGATTTATATGAATTATCGGTTCCGGTCGGGTCGGTTTCAAACCCACAGTTCTAATATAAGAACCACAAGAACCGTTTGTATTTTAATTAAAAAATAAAAAGTAATTTTTTTAGTCTTTTCACTAGTCGTTTTTACGTGTTATTGTAATCAATTTCATGTAATGTTAATACAATATTAATAATATTATTTATAAGAATAACAATGTATTTTTTTGAAATATTTTTTGGCTTGATGTATCTACATAGATGTGATATATATTATATAATATATATTAAATCCAAATTTATATTAAATATTTATGTATATCGCTTTGATGTGTGTGTATTTATGTTGTATACATAACAGATTCACATAATGTTTCGAGTGATGAGAATGAAAAAATTGTTACGAAAACATAAGTCGCGAAACGAAAAGTGACTTAAAAAAGAAACTCATGGGCTATTGTTAGAACCATATGGAAGAATTCTTTTACGAGCATCGTAAAAGATAGGAATATGTAATCCTCTAAAAGTTATTACATTAAAAAGTTATAGAGGTCAGATCCTTTACCCGACTCATCAGAACCTTTAGGACCCGGAACCACATAGCCTTGTAAGGTTCGGTTCGTGGTTCCTAATTTCAACAATAAAATGGTATACGGTTCTGGTATGTCTGGGTCAGGTCGGGTCGGTTCCGGACCCTTTGCATAACCCTAGTACGACAGACCGTTCACAAGTGTTTGATCACGGTTTATAACCGTTTATTTTTTAATTTCAAATTTATCCTCCCCTCCCCCCCCCCCCCCCCCCCCCCCCGCAAAATCCCCATGCTAATGGTTTAAATATTAAAATAGATAAACACACAATAAATATTAAACTAGAAATTAAACATTAATACTAAAGAAAATACAAATATTAAAGTACATTAACACACAATTAATATAAGAAAAACATAAATAAAATACAAAACATAATTATTTAACCTAAAGCAACAATTGTCATGCCGAGACATGATCGAAACTGCTGCGGTACCTAGCCTCATAGTCAACTTGTGTGAACTCGATTGCAATATCCTTGGAAGGATTAGGGTGCTGTGCCATGGCGGCTGTAAATAAGGTGTTCCATCAGTCACACTTGTTGTTGAGATCCATCCACTTTCGTGCAAGTGGATCAGGGTGCTGTCATTTTCATCGGTTAGTTGGTTGAATTCCACCAACATGCGGTTTCAAAACGAATTCGCACCTAAGCTATACATTAATAGTACAACCCCATGTGGACTTATAATTGATCATGGCATTCATCATGGTCTATGGGTTGATAAATAATCAAGTTTGCAGGAAATGAAAAGGTTAAAACCAGGCGTTTCATGCTTTTTGAGGGCCTAAAAACAGGTACTAATGTTAGGGCCATTTCGTCGGACCATTTTTTGGTTCTATTCCTATGACTATTGTATTCCAAGTTAATGGCCAAAATCGTCTCTGAGGTTTGGTAATTTTTGTCACATCCGTCCAAAATAGTTTTTTTTTTTTGATCCTTCAGGTTTATGTTTTCTTACCAAAATTGTCCCTGACACTAACCCAGTTGGGTATTTCTGACCTTTTGCCTTACCCCTTTTCTTTTTAAGTACATGCCCCCTTTTGTATATATTAGTGCGCGCTTATTAACCCAAGTAAAAAATAAACAAACTCACTCACCTTCTTCCTAATCCTTTTTTTCATCTCCGTCTATCCTCACTCACACACTTTCTTTCAGGAACTCTCTCGTTCTGTAAACCCTAGTTCTTCCATCCATAACTGCCATGACGTCATCAATTTTAATGATTGGAGGTGCTGGATTCATAGGCACACACACTATTGTGCAACTTCTGAGTGAAGGATTCAAGGTTACAATCATTGATAACCTTGATAATTTGGTGGAAGAAGCTGTTGTTAGGGTCAGGTTTTCTCCGGAACTGATGGCTTGATTGGTCTTACTACCCAAGGTTACCTGTAAGCGGATATCTAAGACATGTCTTCACCCAGAGGCGTATGCGGTGTTTTTGTAATTAATTGATGGTAACCTGGATGGTCGAGAATTTTTTGTTTGTTGTTTATTCAAAAAAAGAATTAATTAATTAATTAATTTGCTTTGATAACTGAAGTCGTCTTCTTGACCATGAGAAATCTAACGTTCGTACTATTTTTTATACTAAAAATGTATTGACAGGATTAAACAATATATTAGTTAGGCGATTCAGTCTATTTTGCAAGATTTCCAATATTATTTAGTCTATTTTCAGGATTTCCAATTAATAAATTAATTAACCAATCTTTATATTCAAACTCGAGCTAATTTCTTTTCCACTTTAACTAGAGGTACTAACCATATTCAACTTTTTGTATATCTAATTTTAAATTAGTCAACATGTTTAGTTTTAGCATAATGTTTACTAAGTTACAATGCGGAGCTAAGAATTTTCTTTAATTGAGGTCATTTTTTTGTTGCTCGTATTTCTATCAACTAGAAGCAGATTTTTTGGGGTCGGGTTGTTTTTATCCTAAAGTTTGAATCACGAGCAAGTAAAATATTAAAAGGCACAAATAGTATTCACACATATTAGAGTTCTCAAGAAAGTAACTTTAAACACCCATTAGTGACACACTACTACTTTAGATCATGTAGTGAACAACTATCCATTATCTCACACCCTCAAATATCATTTGCGGGGTTTACTGCTAGGCGCATGACATACCAGAATTCAAATCAACAGTCACAATAAATAGTGGTGGATCCAGGATTTTTTTACACTGGGTTCGCGGTTTTTTAAAAGCTCAAATTTTATAGAACTAGACATTTAATTTTTCGGGTCGGTTCAACGGTTTGGGTCAGTTTTACGATTTACGTCGAGATCACTAATTATAGAAGTACTTGAAGTCTAACATCACTAATTAAGTACCTCAAAAATCAAACTAATTCAACTACCTTTTTTAACATCCAAGGAAAATACATTTATTAATAAAACACACAGAATCTACCCAACAACGAGTTAGAGAGAAACCACAACACCTAGAATACATCACAGAACAACAAACAAGCAAAAAGACTAGCAATTGTAAAAGGAACTATTTGCATCCTAGCCCTGTTTAAAAAAAAAAAAAGATAAAAACAATTTGAAACTAAAAAGCAATTGTAAAATCTAAATATGCAAACATATTATTGAATAAAACAATCTATAGACCCACATACCTCAATAATTATATTTCAATCTTTAAGGATTGAAAATGGTTTAAAACTTAGAACGCAACATTTTATGAACCATCGTAATGAAATCTGAAGTATCGTTCAAAATTTGTGCCTCAAAACCCACTGCAACAATGTATCAAAACTGAATAAAACTTGCAAAGTTTGGTGCACGTCAAGTTTGATGTACCTTGTATCAAATTAAATAGCAATTGTGAGTGTCAAGTGGGGGTGTATAATTTGAAAAAAAAAATGCCGTGAGTTAAAATTAAAAAAAGCAACTAAAAACTGATCTGAACAAGGCTAGAACCTGGTACTCTTGGCTTGGAAACTACGGACTGAGACACTGAGCTACTTCAATTTAATGTTAATGGGTTCATCTAAATATATATGAATGGGTTCATTCCAGTTTTTTTATATATAGTTTATATTAAAAACTCGAAACACAATGGGTTCGCGTGAACCCGTACCTCACATACTAGTTCCGACCCTGACAATAAACGACAACTATATGATATAAAAATAGCGTAATAAAACCAACTAAACAGTTTAAAAGTTAAACAACCATAGAACAACAGAAGCAGTTATCAAGGTTTACAAACCAAAACATAATAGTTTAAACATTTGAGAGAGTTTATTAAATGATGCATGAGATAGACAGATGCGGTGAACTCCAGTGCAGCTACGTTAGCGACCTGAGAAAACATGCAATGTTAATTAACAACACATACAGTGCCGGTGAGTCATAGAGATAAAGTTTGAAAAGTGTGTAAACGTTTGTAAACCAGACCCAACAATCCTTACATCTATACCTAATGCTAGCTAGACATCGTTACATGATACTAAATTGTCGTGAACCACTGCTGAACGTTAGAAATGCCTCAATACCCGTCATCGGACATCACCCGGTGCCGTAAGTTAGATAGGACAAATATGCACCCGCCCAACTCCCAGTCGACCCGAGTGGGGCTTGCCGGGCCCAATAGATCTATTTACACCTATGTATCCACATATTAATGGTTCACAAGTTAGAAGGACTTTAAATGATGTAATGTCACTTAGTACCCATGTGATATAATGTAATATGTTGGTCTAAAGGTTTGTACCGCATGTTTCTCCCCCAAATATGAAAACAGTAAAATGTGGGGCTGTGACACTCACCTTACATTGCGTTCTTCATGTAAAATAGAATACCGTCTTGTTATGGTAGTCCGACTACTGGAAACCTACCATAGATAGCCTATTAATGTTTGACCGATGATAAGTTTGTAAGATAACCCTCAGTGCCCAAGACCTTGACTTTAAATGTTTGTAAAAGTTTTTAATGTTTGACACGACAGTACCAGACAAGACTCGACATCTCGTTGGTGACCCGACATCCCCGTGTTATCCAAATACAAGTTAACAAGCAAGCATGTGTAGGTATGCGCCTTATACGAATAACAGTTTACAAGCTCATGCATATAGTTCACATTACGCACGTACACATCATAACACGTGTTACGGGGTTTCCTAGACATGCCACGAGGCTTACAGTATGTTCCTAGGTGTTAAAACATGTTTCGGGGTTGGGACAAGTTAGGGTTGCACAAATGATGTTTAACAAGTCAAATATGGTATTTTTAACTGTTGCTAGTCACCTGACACTCAGGGGGCGACTAGCTTTCATAAGGGGTGACTAGCATGGGTTAGTTGCCTCCTGATGCAAACAACTAGCAAAGCTAGTTGCCTCCATAGAGTCGTTTGCTATGATATCATATAATTTCACGTATTCATGTATCAGCACGTTATATAATGGTTGTAACATGTTTATTACTCGATAACTAACACAATCACATTAATTCACCAATTCCCGAGACTCGAGACTTGCGTGTGTGCATTTAACCCGGCGATTCTCCGAATCACCAACCCTTGGACACATGGTTTTAGACTGGCTCCCGATGATTCCCCGAACCATCGTAACGACTCCCGATGACTCCTCGAATCATCGTAATGACCCAACTAACCCAGCTAAATATGTTTTATGAATGTTTTGCTAAAGTAGACTTATATGTTTGACCAAAGTTACTAACTTGAGTTTGCCGGGTGTCACACATTACCTTCAAAACTTCAAATTATGACGAAAATGAGAGCCGATTGGGTACAATCGTTTTTAAACAAGAAAAGTAGCAAACCCACCCGAAAAACCTGATGGTTACAAGTACCTTATAAGAATGTTCTAAAGTCTAAACTGCAAATTAACATCAAATGCGTCGGATATCAATTGGACATCGCAATTATCATGTACAACACAATATAAATTATTATCACGTTAAACTAAATACTAAATGCAACAATTTGAGTACCCCATTAATCTAAAGAAGAGAGAGGCTCAAAGTGTTTTTATTTAGCTTGATTCCCAATATTTGCACTTACATATATTAGGAAAACTAGATTATACCCCGGGAACATCTCAGGGTTGAGAAATCTAATATGACATATCAATTTTACATATGAAATAGAATGATGCGCTTTACAGTTACATGTAGGAAAGATTCGGGTAGTACCTAACCTAAAACAATTAACAATGTATCTCCAATGTTAACGCCCGACCTTAAACAATGTATAACTCTAATATTAATACCTAACCTAAAACAATTTATAACTCCAATGCTAACACATGTTGAAAATAGAATTCATATGTACTAATTTGAACATAATTAGTGACTTGTCTATATATGATTAATGAATTACCTTAACACTTTTGTGTTTTTTTCCTGTATGAACCAAACCCCACAAAAAATAGTCGTTTTTTTCTCCGTTTCTTATATAGCGCTATGGTACTCGTTGGAAAGATAATAAAACGCTCGTTAATTTGGTGTAATTTTTTTTAAACAACCTCGTATATAAAAGATATTAACGTTTAAAAATTATGGGAGGAAATACGAGAGAAAAAAATCAAATTTTGTTTTTAAATTTTTTTTCTTCTTAAAATCAATTAATGACACATGGCACACTCAATGGGGAGGATGCCCTCTTTGAATGCCATGTAGGATTTATTGTTTTCAATTATATAATAGACTAGGTGAAATCCCGTGTGAAAACACGGGAACACTAAATCCAACTAAAGTTGAAAATTTATTCATTGGTGGTTGTGCTTCTGCCTTTAGTAACCACTGATAAATGAAATAGCTGATTGGAAACCACTGATGAATCGGTAACAACTGATGAATGAATCAGCTGATGATTATCCACGGATGAAGCAAGCAAAAGAGGATGAAACAAACTTCTGATGACAGCAGTGGTTTGCATTCAACAGATGTTGTCATCAGAAGTTTGTTTCAGAGTAGACCCATTGAACAGAGTAGACCCATTAGTAATAAAACACTCGTTTTTTTTTCGTTCTTTGTATAGAACTATAGTACTCGTTGTAAAGATAATAAAACGCTTGTTAATTTGGTGTAATTTTTTTTTTCAAAAAAAGTGTCGTTTAAAAGAGTTATTAACATTTAAAAATCATGGGGGAAAGTGCATGTGCCATGCATATGATAGAGAAAAAATAATTTAATATTAGATGGAGTATCTATAACCCATTTAAATGACCCAGTAAAATGAGCGGGAAAAAAATTAAAGGAAGCTCCCATAAGATGCCATGTGTCCCTCATTAGCTTTTATTTATATATTATAGAAGATACTATGTTGTGTTTCTAAATCTTAAATTCTATGCGCGTTGTCAAACATGATTAGTACCCAACTACAAAATGCATTCGGGCCTTTTTTTAAGAGTAGAAACACTTGAGGGTGTACATGAGCCGAGTATTCACGAGCTACTTAAAATTGACTCGTTAAACTTACATCATGTACCATCTAAAAAATTTTGGGCCTTAAGTTAAACCTTTTAACTTAAACACATTAGATCAACCTTAATTCCAATTATTTAATTTATTGGGCTTTAATGGTTTCTTTAAATCAAACTTATTGTCAATACCATTGCAGTGGTAGAGATATTGGTGGACAATGATAGAAGATCCGAGGGATCCTGGGTTCTATTTGTCACACCCTCAAATTCTACTTGCGGGGTTTTACCGCGAGGCACGTGACATATCAGGATCCAAGTCAACGGTCACAATAAACGACAACTATATGATATGAAAATAACGTAATTAACCAACCACGAGGGTTTAAAAGTTTCATAAACCAAGACAACGACAGCGGAAGCAACATAAGTTACAAAACCCAAGTCATGAAAGTAAATAGTTTAACCAAAACGGTTTCAATTTATGCAAGACCAGAATTAGACGCAGTGAGACCCGGTGCGCCTAACAACTCCCTGCTACCTTAGCGACCTGAGAAAACGTGCAAAGTTAGTCAACACATACAGTTCCAGTGAGTCACAGAGATAAAGTTTGCAAAAGTTTGTAACGTTTATAATCCAGACCCAACAATCCTTACATCTATACCTGATGCTAGCTAGACATCGTTGCATGATACTATAGTGTCGTGAACCACTGCTGAACGTTAGAATGCCTCTATACCCGTCACCGGTTTATCACCTGGTGCCATAAGTTTGGTCGGACAAATATGCACCCGCCACCGACCTCTAGTCGGCCCGAGTGGGGCTTGTAAGTTCGTACAAATATCACACTTTCCCCGCTATGTATCCACATATTAATGGTTCACTAAAGTTTGAGAGGTCTTTACTGATGAATAAATGTCACTAAGTATCCATGTGATATAATGTAATATGTTGCTCTAAACGTTTGTAAGTTCGTACCGCATGTTTCTCCCCTAAAAGTATGAAAACAGTAACGAAAGGGGTTGTAACACTCGCCTTAGTTCGCTTCCTTTAACAAAGACAAAATCCTGATAGTCTCAAATACCGGTGATCTATCATAAAAGTTTGCATAAGTGTTTTGACTAATAACCCTTAGGTTAACTAGTCCTCGATTGTCCAGATCATGACTAAGTATGTTTAAAAACATGTTTGACTATTGAACCGACATAATCGACAGACCTGACATCCCATTGGTGACCCATTACATAAACTAATCAAGTATATATAAATTACACATAAGGTTCATGCATAAAACACTTAGTTTGCGTCAAAAATCGCACACATTAGGAAGTAGGGTCGAATCAGTGTAAAGTGGAAGTTCATTTGACCCATATGATGTTCATTCGACCCATACACAAGTTCATTTGACCTAACACATGTTAATTCGACCTAAAAACATGTTCATTCGACCTAACACATGTTCATTCGACCTAACACATGTTCATTCGACCTTAACACATGTTAGTTCGACCAAAACAAAGTTTATTCGACTAAACTGAAGTAGGTTTGACCTTCTTGAAGTCCATTCTAACCCACGAAGGGTCAAATGAGTTTCTCGGTTCGACCCTATGCTGCACATTTCTCATAAAACGCACCAAATCGCATCTAAACAGTCCGAAAACATCACGAAACGCCACAAATCACAGCAGTCAAACATCATTAACCTATCCCCACAAAACCCTACTAATTTTACTCCAAAATCAGTCCGTTTTACAACTTACCCAAAATGGCAAATTATAGAAATGTCACATCAATGCATGTTAACTTTACCCAAAATGGAAACTTGTCGAAATCACTTAACAATTAGCTCAACATGCTTAGATTATCATGTATATGAAAACCCCTAATCGTTTCATTAATAATAACATCATGAACAAACCCTAGATCTAACACAAAATCCCCAAAATGGGCAAAACATCATCATCCAACAACTTGTAACCAAAGATAATCATAAACCATCATTCATAACAGTACTAGATCATTGTTATAACATCTAAACAACATTCAATCAACAAACAACACATAATACATCATTAAACACCATTAACACATGTTATTTTGTATAAAAACTCATTATAGAAAATGAGGCGTTGTTTAGAAAGATGTTAGAAAGGTTTTTATTCATGAAAACCATCTTAGAATAGATCTGGACCTTTGGGGTTTAATAAAAACGAATGAAAATGCTTGGAAAGGATTTTAGATCAAGAACACACCTTAGATCTTCTCTTGTTTATGATATAGAAGGTGTTTGTAGGTTAGATTCTGAAAAACAAGGTCAAAAACTCCTCCCTAGGTGTTTAAGGTCGAGAGAGAGAGCACTTAGAGGCATTTAGGGTTTGTGAAATGATGAAAAATTGCAAAGTATGGTATTTATACCCCATCTTCATTCACACCCTGCAGGGGTCGAATGAAGATGAATAGAGGTTGAATGAATAGGTATGATACTGGTTCGAACCCCCTACAGGTCGAACCCGTTTCCCTGTTTTCCCAAATTTCCAGTTTTGTCGTTTAAACGCGTTTTAGAACATCCTAACACATGAACATGCAATCCTAACATATGTTAAGCATATATAATCATGTATAATCATATAAACACCGTTAAAACATGTATTTGCACATTATATAACATATATGGATCAATCTATGTTTGCCACTTAATTCAATTCATGTAATTCACCAACAACGAGACTCAAGACTCGTGTGTACATAAAATAACCCCAATGATCCTCCGAATCATTGAACCCTGGATACGTAATGTAACCCGACTCAACTGACCCAGTTAAGTACGTTAATAAATGTTTTTCGCTAAGGTAGACTTATATGTTTGAAAAAGTATTAACCTGAATATGCCGGGTGTCAAACTAGTTTTGAGCGAGACGGGTTTTACCGGTAATTTCATCGTCGTGCCCACGGGCGGGTGGGTTACCGGGTTTTTCCCGGAATTGGTGTTTGACAACTCGGGTACTCTCGGAGTACTTGAATCTGTTGAAAGGGTGCCTTGAGAGTATTCGGATTTGATTTGTTGACCGTTAAAAAAAATCAAATTTATTGATCATGTTTGTTATTCTGTGTGACCCTAAGGGCCGGATCAACTTCGCTAGTAGGCATATGCTGATAGACTATCCAATAAAAGACAACCCTCACAAATTTGATTATCTGTTTTGATGTAAGGCATTCCTCATTCCATGCTACCATTTAGTGTACCTGAAGTTTAGATAGACATAAATTTGTCATTGGTAGAAACCGTAAAGAAGCCAAGATGTCTTTGTTGAATTCTAGTGTAAACATTTTGCTTGAGGTCATGACTACTCTACCAAGCTTCATGGCATAATTAAGCTAAATTTTACATACACAAACCTTGAATGTTATAATTATTCAACACATGATGTTTAATGCTAAGAAGGTTGTGCTTTAGCAGATAATATACACCAATTATTTTTTAAACCTTAAAGTGTTTTTACATGAATGATATCTCTTCCTTGAATAGAATGTTTCCTCTCATCTCATGTTCTGCTAGATATTTTAGTGTAATCGGGATTAACTTATTGACCAAAATAAATTGTAATACACATCAAACAAGTTAGGAGGTGCGGAAGTGCACACTTATTTGAGTTTATCACAATTCTAACTATGTAAGACCCAAAACCAGTTATTTCACCGTTGGATCGTCACTATCTAAATTGTCAAAAAAACACTTAAATAAAGTTCAAGGTATACGCGGTAGAATCATTTAAATCAAATCCTAAAACACCTGATCAAACATCCAGTTTGAAAAATAGATACTTTAAGTCGAAAAATAAATACCAAACATCATCCTCAAATTGAAATGACAAATTCAAGCCGGGTAGCTCTATATGATAGCTAAGAGGTCTTTTATCAATTTTCCTTACCTGAAATTAGTGTTACATGCATATAAAAGTCAGCCAGGCCGAATGAATTCAAGTTAAAGGTAATATAATAAAGGGGAAATATCATAAAAAACCCTAAACTTTTTTTTTCTCACTAAAGTCACTCAACAATTTTTTACACATAAAAAGCACTACATTTTAAGTTTTTTCTTACAAAAGTCACTCAACAATTTTTTGCACATAAAAAGAACAATACTTTTCAGTTTTTTCTTACAAAAGTCACTTAAGATTTATTTGTACCTAAAAACATTATACTTTATGTTTTTTTCTCATAAAAGTCACCAAACAATTTTTTTTTTTTTTTGTATAAAACCCCTTAAAATACCAATTTCAAACAAAATTTTGATGTTTTTGTTTTAAATAACCTGGAACTGGACTTCTAGTTGTGTTTGCTTACGTATTGCATAGGTGGTCTATATATTTTTATCCTTAAAAATGTCAAAATGATGAAGTTGATTAAGAAAGTTATGTACTTCATGCGTCTTATATCGATTAAAAACAATGCTTATTTATTATATAATTTTATTCTTGGTACTTAAGAATTATATGACTATTTAAATTAGCGAAACTAATATTACTTTGACTGCAACAAGAGATTCTTTTGTCATATAATTTGTTACAAAAATATATATAATTACAAAATATCTTAAAAACTATAAAAAAACACATGACAAAAAAATAAATGTTGGGTGACTTTTATGACAAAAAAACAGAAAGTATAGTGTTTAAGTAAAAAAGAAATGTTTAGTGACTTTTGTAAGGAAAAATTGAAAGTATAGTGCTTTATATGTGCAAAAAATTGTTAAGTGATTTTAGTGAGAAAAAAAAGAAAGTTTAGTGTTTTTTATGATATTTCCTCTATTATAAAATAAGAAACATTTGTAATAAAAAATCGATCATATATTTTAAAACAAAATATGGTGTTCTCTTTTCCTCGATCAATCACACAATTGATCTCCACACCTTGTATCATCAAAAACTAAGTAAAGGATAAAAAAATTGCTTTCATTCTCATTACTCTATATACTAATTTCAAACATCCTTCGTAATAGGATTCTTTTCCGTTTTCACAATTAGCCATACAAGTTTTGATTTTCATAACATCACTCCATCACATGAGCTTTTGTAACACCCCAACCAATGGCGGAAACATCGAGGTGTCACGTAGTGACGATTGCTCAATAGCTCATGGTACTAAAGTGCAAATTTGAATACATTGATTAAATAATTTATTACATTGAAATGAAATTACAGGATACAATAATTCTAAAGTGACAAGTCTAGCTAAAATACAATGTAGTCAAGACTGAAATATAAAATCCAAAAGCCTAAAAGAAGCGTCTCAAAACAACCTGAAACATGTACGAAAATGATTTGGTCAATACAAAATGTATTGGTGAGAATACCCTGTTTGATTAAATATAATAGAAAAAGTGTTTAGCAATTCATGTCACACCCTCAAATTTCCACTGCGGGGCTTATACCGCGAGGCGCATGACATACTAGGATCCCATAGCCATAAGTCATATGGCCGAACTCTAAATGCCCAAACCATTTAGTTCATTTTCAAAAACCAAGTTTAGTTAAGCTGCAGAAGCGTAAACCAAATTTAAACCTTTTAAAACCGTGTGCAAAACAACGCGCCCAATTTAAAACCATATGAAAGAAAATGTAAAAGCATAATATGTAATTTAGGTGTATGCCCAAGACCCCAAATGCAGTGAAGTGTGCAGTGCTTTCTAATCTTGGCACCGGAAGCTAACTACCTGCAAAAGCATGTAAATCGTGGGTCAACAAACAATGTTGGTGAGTTCACTAAGTAAAGTAAATGAGTATGTAACTGCGCTGGTTTCCAAAACCACGTAAACAAGTAATTAAGTTGGTTCCAAGAACCGTGTAAACACTAGTTCATCGCATGTCAAGGGTAGCTAACCCATTCATGATAACTAACACCGATATACCGAACTGCTGATGTACGTGTAGCCACAAATGTGAGCCGCATGCCTTACATCATTGCCTATCAACAATGATAAAATCTGTTAAGTTATAGTTCACTCCCGCACTCCCCGAGCCGGTGGGAGGTTTGTCAGACCTAATAGCGCTATCAACTAATAACCCGCTTGCCATAACCCGGCAACTCATTCGGTATGTGAAGGACTTACAGATGATAGAGTTGGTTTAGTTCATCAAGGACACAGTTTGCGAACTAGCAAAAACTCGACTCACACAAGGAGTCAAAAACCGACCCATACAAGGATCCATAGCATCCCAACCCGGGATGTGTAAGTAGTCCCAAACCGGACTAGAAAATAGTAGTCCCAACCCGGACTAGAAAAAGTTAAGTACTTTGTCTCAACCCGAGACGCATTGTGACACCCGACATGTTCGGCTTAAACATATTAGTAACATCTAAGTCTACCTTAGCGAGAAACGTTATAAACAAACTTAACTGGGTTAGTTGAGTCGGGTCAAGTTAGGATTGTCCAGGGTACAATGATCTGGAGGATCATTGGGAGTCGTTTTGGTAATACACTAGTACCGGGTTCCGTTGTTGGTGACATTACATGAACTAATTAAGTATATGTGTAGATTATGGGTCGGGTGGTGGATTATATACATAGATGTGTTTAAATGATGTGTAAATGATTATCTGTGCTTTAATATGTTAAATATAGACTAAGGATGCATGCTTATGTGTTAAGATGTGTTAGAATGCGTTAAACACGACAAACTGGAAAACTAGTTAAAAAGGGATTCTGGTTCGACCACTTCGAGTGGTCGAAGGAGAAGAAAAGTGTCTGGTTCGACCCATGCAAGTGGGCGAACCAGGGAAGTGGAATTTGAGGAATTCCCTTCGACCAAACAGGGCTCATTCGACCCTGTGAAAGGGGCGAAGGAGACCACATTCGACCAATGAGTTGGTGCGAAGGAAGATTAGTATAAATACCAACCTTTGTCATTTTTCACCATTTCACAAACCCTAACCGTCCCAAAACGCTCTCAAACGATCTTAAACACTAAGGAAGGAGTTTTTGCTCTTCTTTTTCATAATCTAACCCATCTACAACCTCTAAACAAGAATCCAAGGTGTGTTCATAATCCTAAACCTTTTTAAAAGCATTTTAATTCGTTTTCATCTAACCCTAATTGTCCGGATCTGTTCTAAGGGTACTTTCATGATTAAAAACCTTTTAAACATCTTTCTAAATCAAAACATGATCATTTAACATAGGTTTTCAAGATGAATAACATGTGTAAATTGTGTATTATGTGGTGTTATGTATTGTTCAATGATTTGCTGCTATATCTAAGATAGAAACATGATATAGGATTGTTATTAATGTTGGAATATTATTGTCTAGGGTTAGGATTGGATATATTGATATTTGGGGGTTTTATTGGATTAATACTTGATGTATGAATATTTATGATTAATAGAATGAATAAGAAAGATCGAATAATCGACAAACTGAGTATTTTAAGCTAAACATGAATCGATTTCAAAAGTTTCCAAATTGGGTAAATAATTCATGCATGAAAGTGATGTTTCCATAATCTTTACCATTTTGGGAAAGGGCTGAAACGGACGTATTATCGGGGGAAATCGATGGGGTTTTGTAGGGATAAGTTATCCATGCTTGACTGCTGTGTTTGATGATGTTTCGGGTCGTTTTGAATGTGTTTGAAGCGTTTTTAGGAAAAATTATACAACAGGGGCGAACCTGGCCTCCTTCGACCAGTCGATGGTGCGAAGGAGGGATCCAGGGTCGAACCTGGGTTTTTATTGGACGAATATGATAAAACGGGCGAAGGAAGCATCAAACGGTCGAACGAGACATAAAAGGGTGCGAAGGAGACAAAAAGGTGCGAAGGAGACTTAAAACTGACTGGTTCGACCGTTCTGATGCAGAAATGAGATTTTTGATACAAACTAAGTGTTTTATGCTTGAACCTTGTGTGTAATCTATGTGTACTTGATTAGTTAGGGTAATGGGTCACCAACGGGATGTCGGGTCGGTCTAGTGTGTCGGTTAAACATTTAAACACATTTTAAAACATACTTGGTTACGATCTGGACAATCGGGGACTAGATAACCTTATGATTATTAGTCAGAACACTTATGTGAACATTTTGATAGATCTCCGGTAGAGGGATTATCACGGGCTAAACATCTTTACTTATATCCGAAGAACGCTACTTAAGGTGAGTTCACGGCCCCACTTTTACTGCTTTAACTTTTGGGGGAGAAAACATGCGCTTAACGGTTTTGGTAACATGTGTCATACTATGGTTTTAACTTTATATTGCTATACGATCTTTTGGAAAGTCCCGGGGGAAACCATGAATGTGCGGGGTTGCACAACGGGGGAAATGTGGATAGATCTATTGGGCGTGACCTGCCCCACTCGTCGGCTTGGAGGGCCGGGCGGGTGCATATTGTCTCGAACAGGTACATTGGTATCATGCTGAACATACGGGCTGCTTAAACATGCCGAACATTGCTAAACGTGTCTAGTAATGGTTTCCAATCGTAGTAGTAATGAAACATACGCCTAGCTAGCGTACTTGGTAACATTGATATAGTATGGACATGGTAACGTTTTGGTAACATTTTGACCAAACCTGTGAACTCACCAGCATTATATGTTGACATCTTTTTGGCATGTTTTTCTCAGGTCGCTAAGGTAGCAATGAACGGAACTAGGCGCACGGGTCTGCATTGGCGTCTAGACTTAGTGCATGTTTTGTAATAAAAGTATTTTGAACAACTTTTGAGATGATAGCATAGTTGATTAAATGCTACTGAAACGCTTCCGCTTGTTAAACTAATGGTTATGTCTGTTTACGTTTCATATAGAGTTGTTTTAAGAAAAGGGTAGTGATACTCACCTTAGGTTGCACGTGAATAATCCAAATTCCTCAGACAGAAATGAGCTACCGACTCCCTATTACAAATGTCACTAGGTGAGTATATGTGCATAACCAACACACCATACAACTCGTTTGTCCAAGACTTTTAAAGTTCAAACCGTGTAGTGACACCTAATGACTCTACATGCACAAGTAAGTCCTACGTATCCCGTTGGTGATCATATTTATTATCAGTTTTATACCTCATACACATCTAATATAAGTATTCATGCAAGTTCATGTCAAATACATACCATATAAGACTCCAAATAGTCACGTAAACATCCCTTACACAATCTGTGTTTTCAGGGCAGATTGTACGCTGTGAAAAACGAATTATTTAAAATACTTAACGAACAAATTAAACTCCCAAATTTTTACAGAATATTCATTGGGATTTATTTGATAACCCATATTTTTTTTTGTCTCACAACCGAAGAAAAAAATTATTAAAATTCGTAAAACACAGCTATGTCCAGAAAATTTCCAGAACAGGTCAGTTTAGTAGAAAATTTCCCAAAACTTGTGTATTCACCCAAACGAGGTGAATCTACTTGGAAAACTCAAGTTATTCCAATGTTAATCTTCTGTAAAAATTTCATAACTTAATTCTTTATAAAACTCGAGTTATACCCTTTTAAAGTTGACCCAATTTTTAACTCTGAAAATCTGATATGACCTTTAAACAAATAAAATTCCAAAAACATATCAAACGACATCCAAATCAGATGATTTTGCCCATTTTAAAAAGCTAGGACTATGTACAATCCATTCATGCAAAGAAACCGTCAAAAAAATCAATTTAACATCAAGATACAGCCCCTACAAAACACCCTAATGAATCTGCCAGAAACTGAAACTTGCTCCCCAAGTTATTCACAAACCCTAATCATGCATAAAAATCTCTAATACATGCATAACTCATATTATTCTGATTAAACACCTATATTATCATACAAAAACCTTAATTATGATTACTAGCAACACCTATCATCATCAAATCACAATGAACATTCAAGAACTCTCATTAACTCATGTTATGCGATTATATATATGCATGCCCTATGATTTTTTTTAAACTTTTCAACATTATTAATCATCATAAAGCATGTAAAGATTATACCTTTCAAAGCAAGAGTCCTCAAAGCCTAGAGATTACACCACAACTAGCTTGGAGGAATGAATAGGATTGATGTTTGTTGAAAATCAAGAGGATGGGGTGGGGGTTGGTTCACGACACACATAAGGGGTGGGTTAGGGTTTTTTTTTTTTTTTTTTTTTTTTTTTGTCTCCTAACCATAAAAGGGCTTGGCTTGTTGCCCAAGCAATTGGGTATTAGGGCCCCTTTTAGTCCATTAACCGGACCCGTTAGTCATGTTCTAGTCCAATATCGGGCCCGATGATATTAATCACCCTAAATTGAATAAAAACTATTGTTTTTATTATCTCATAACATATCAATCATAAGGTGCACGTAATTTGCATGGTTTACATATTAATTTTCAGTCAAGCGATAATTCACATAAGCTTGTACTCCACACAAACATGTAACACTACGTTCATGATAATTCAATTGTGCTTATTATTATGTTAGCCAGACAAATTACCAACGTTCGGGATACAGGACTCGTGTGTGCATTGTGATGATAACTTTACTTATTATAATGTAACATATGTTATTATCACATAACATATGTTATTACCCTATAACATATAGGAAGTCCTTCCTAACTAACCCTAGTCAAGTGTTTAGTCACGTATGCACATGCAAGTTAACTAGAGTTCAGTTAAAGTAGGAACCTGAAAATGCGGGGTGTCACAATTCATGTGCGGTACCATTTGCAATTATGTAATAAGTAATATCCGTTCAAAACCAAGCCTATGAATAATGACTAACACATGACTAACCAAATGAATAATGAATTAACAAGACAATGACCAAGATTCTCTCAACAGAGTCTCAAGGGGGTATACCATAGTACTATTCATTGAAATGCTAGGCCGCAGAACGGTTAATGATTTTGACAAGTCATAGACACACCAATTAACATAAAGCAAACACACATGAGAATTGCATTTTGTAAAAGAAATAGAAACTTGATAGTAAGTACATGAGTCACCCCAGAATAGTAAAACAGTAAAAAAGGGGAAAGATATACTCACAGTTTGCGAAATCGATCAAAATCCACTTAAGCGGCCGTGAGCTAAGTAATGGGAATTCCGAGGAATTCAACCTATAATGTATATAAATACTAATAAGGAAATGTCTAAAAGTCTAAAGTATCTAGGGTCTAAGGCATTAGGGTTTGCTAAGTCGATTTGGGGAATTAGAGTTTTTTTTAGGATAAATCGCGTTAATGTAAAAGTTGTATAATAACATCCCAAATTTGTAAATATGATTTAGGTAATATAAATATTACCAATTGAATATTTAGATACAAATTATGCTTGAATAATTAAAATAATTTAATGTAGTTTATTACTTTAACTATTTATTGTAAATAAATACAATAATTATAAATGTATAAATAAATGGTTATGAGTTACACCATGATCCATCAAATGGTAATTAAGATTTTCAAACATATAAATATTTCTATTTTATAAGAAAAGCATTTATAAAACAGATGTTTAAATAGTGTAAATAAATAAATGTTTAACTATGTCTAATTAAACATAATAAGACTAATAATTAAAGACATGACCCAAAAATGCCATTTTTATAGAAAATGGATGATTTCTGATGTAAATTAATGAATATAATTTTCTCATAATTTTTATAAACTTATTCATTTTTAAAACTGATTTAATAAGATTAAATCATGTTTAAATGATCAAAAATAGGAAAATTAATAAAAATAAATGTTTTCTGAACCAAATATTTTTATTTCAAATCATAATGATTAGAAATAATTTATCAAAAATTTTGAGATTAAAATCATTAAAAATGAATTTTTAATCAATTAAATATGATTAAAAAAATTTAATTCAATAAATATATAAAAATAAAACATTTTTCAGAAAATAAAAGTGTAGCAATTTTCTTTATGGTGTCAAGATGCTACACCTAAATTTTTATAATTTTTGGAGCAAAAATGAATTTATTATGAATATTCTAAGTTTATATATGTTATAATTGTGTTTTTAAATAACAAATAAGGATAATTAGATAAATAAATAAATAAAATCTGAAAAAAAAATAGTGGAGGTGCCTGGGTTCGAACCCGGGTCCCTATTCCCACTAAACACATCACAACCACTACACCAAAAGATATATTTGTTGATTTCTTTGCAAACTATTAATATTTAACAAAATAATCAAACTCATCTTCTTCTTCTTCCCCAAATCCTAAGAACCGTAATCCTAACCCCAAAATCAATTACCCGATTTAGGCAAGATTAATGCCCTGTAATAAGGGGCTTTTAATCTTAGGACAATACTAAGTGAAATGGTATGATAAACATGAACTTACATCGACGATTTGATGCTCGAAAACAAGGGTATAGGTCCGCAGCTCCTAAGGGCCGATTAGAACAATTATGAACTCGATTTTTTGCGTTTTCTTGTGGGTTTATGTCGTGTGAATGATGGGTCACGTTTTGCAATGATCAATTTATAGTTTAACCACAAAATTTTGTAATGATTGCTTGATTATTGATGAATGTCGACGGTTACATAATAAAGAAATTTAGTAGGCGGTTTTAACAAGATTAAAAGAGGTAATTATTATTTTAACGGCTCGGAAATGATGAGGCATAGCGAAACACGCATTAAAACAATTGAAATAAGCATTAAATCTGGGTTTCAAGCTTCGCCGGAGTGACGCCGGTTCCGGCCAACCCTTCACCGGAAAGAAACGAACAGAGACAGGGAAGGAGGAATCATATTTTGAACTTTCATGAGTTGGCAAATTTGGTCCCTCTAGTTTAACCTTGTTAGTTTCTTACATAACTAGGTTAATATTTCCTTTATAAACTTAACATCACTAACTAAGTTTAATTTAAAACTTTTATAAAACTTAATTTTTTTAATAGAATCTTTTACGATTACGCTTAAACATTCGCATTTGATTAAAACTTATACCCGATCTATAATAACTGATAAAAATTTTAATTCGCTTTAAAATTATATTTTAAAAACGGCGAAACTTATCGGGATTATAATGGAAATATTTGAAGGGCTATTAATGTCAATTAGGTGAAAGACGAGGGTGACGGATGTCACAGTCTCCCCTACTTTAGAAAATTTCGTCTCGAAATTTCTTTCAAGTGGAGGCTACTATGAAACAAAAGGCGTTGTATAAATCAAGTAGGTTGAAAAATTTCATCATTTATGATTTGACAAGTTTTAAAATAGTTGTCTAATATCCTAGGTAAAAGTTTCAAAATCTTTAACAGATGACCCGAGGTTAGAAAGTTGAGAGTTTAAATAAGAAAAATTTTGGGAATGTGTAACGGGTGAGGGGCAGAGGTACTAATGAAGCAGTCTCCCCTACTTTAGAAAAATTTCTGACTATATGTTATTAGAGTATGTAGCAAGTATCCAAATAATCGAGTGTGTAAGAGTATACAAGGTTCGTGCTTTCTGTGTGGATGGTCAAGGGAAAGACTCTAGGAAGACGAATTAAAGCTCGTGCAAGAACGTTCTTATTGACAATGTCACACCCTCAAATTCCACGTGCGGGGTTTTACCGCGAGGCGCATGACAAACCAGGATCTAAGTCAACGGTCACAATAAACAACACTATATGATACGTAAAATGAAATAAACAACCATCAAGTTTTCATAAATCCATTCGCTGCGGAAGCGTAGCTTTTATTACAACCCAAAATGTAAAAGTACGTGAGTCTGAAAAAGATATGATAATGCATATGAAACCTAGACGCCGTGTGACTCTGTGCGCCTATGATAAGCTGCTACCTCAACGACCTGAGACAAACATGCTAAAAACGTCAGCAAATAATGCCGGTGAGTTCACAGGTTTTAAAATAAATGTTAAAGTAATAAAAGCCATCATGTTATCACTGTATCAGAAGTAATAGCGTTAGCTAGACGCATGAGTTATACTACTACGACCGGAAACCATTACAGACAACGATATATGATTTTTGCCCGAAATGATTTAGCGTACGACCGAGACAATATGCACCCGCCCGGCTCCCAGCCGACGGGTGGGGTCTGTCAATCCCAATAGATCTATCCACATTTCCCCCGTTATGCTATCCAGCATATTCATGGTTTCCCCGGGACTTTACGTATCGTATAGTATGTAAATGAATCAACCACTAGCATAACATGATAATTTACGTAATAAGTATAAGCATGTGTCTCCCCCAAAATGTAAAGCGTAAGACGGGGCCGTGAAACTCACCTGATGCTGCTCTTCGCACTACGACAAGTAAACCTGCTCAATAGACGGCCCCTAATACCGGTGACCTATCATGACGAGCATATAAGGTGTTAGACTAACAACCCGTAGGTTGATTAGTCCCTAGTAGTCCAGACCACAACCGTGTACATATGAAATGATGTTTTAACGTTTAACCGACCGTACCAGACAAGGCCCGACATCCCATTGGTGACCCAACATCTCATGTGTTAGACAATACAAGACATCATGCCACATATGCATTTAAACACTTAATACGCGTGATAGTTCGCCTAGACTAGCATAATGTCCGATTAACGCATAAACATGTCCGAATACGGGTTACTAAGTCATTGGGTGAATCCCGGGGTTCCTATCATGTTCCTAGGCGTCAAATCATGTTTCGGGATGTTAAAATATACATACAGCAGCATTACACGCGATTAGGAATCAAACTAGCATTTAGGAAAAGTCAACATGTGATTAGGGTTGGTCAACAGGCGATTACAAGGCTAATCGCCTATATATACACACGATTAGGCTTCCCTTCAGGCGATTACACCCCTAATCGCCTATAGCATCATGCGATTAGGGTGCTACTCGCCTGCTGTAGCTGTACAATGCAATTTCGCGCGTTTAACGCTCCAAATCAGATCCGAAACATGTAAAAACATCCAATAATCATCCTAACACATTAACAAACATATTTCAAGCAAAACCCCTAAGTTTTCATCATTCTAACAGTCCCGAATGCGAGCGTTTTCCCAAAATGGCAACTTAGCATGTAAACATCACATCAACATGCAAGAACTTGCCCTAAATGGCAAATATCCAGATTAAATCACATAACCACGTTGTCCGATAGCATCCTACTGTTCTAGCATCATCCTATAACAAACCCTAATATCATACAATCAACAACATGCCTCATATCATCCTTAATCATCAAAAATCCTTCAAATGGGTCAAAACATCAAGTAACAACAATACACCACCAAAACCATTCAAACTCCTAGGATATCATCATACTAACTTATATCAGCAATAAACATCATAATAACATAAGAACAACCATGATTTAATCCTAAAAATCCTATCTTTAAACATATATAACACATATAACACATGTAAAGGTGTGGGTTTGTTTAAAAAGGGTTTTAAATGGATTTTCAAAGATAAAAACATTTATAAGTCAGGTCTGGACGTTTAGGGAGTAAAACATAATCATTTAAAGGTTTGGGTTTGAAGAACACACCTTGTAATCAAGAGGTGATGATGGAATAAGCTTGAAAATGGTGGTTTTGATGCAAAAACGAGTTCCAGAGGGTGTTTGTGTGTTGGGTTATGTTATGGGACGGCTAGGGTTGCACAAATGATGTTTTGGAGGTCAAGGGTGGTATTTATAGGCGTTTTTGGTCGTCCAGCACGTATCATGCGAGTATGCAGACTTATATGCGATTAGGGAGCCTAATCGCATGACTGTTCATGCGATTGGGGCCTAATCGCATGAACAGTTGTGTGATTAGCCCCCTACTCGCTAGTAACTCCCTCCTACTCGCCCCTATACAGGCGATTAGGCAAGCCTACTCGCCTGTAACCTTTGTGTTTGTGTGTTTTGCGCGTCAAACCCCGTTTTATCACATGTTAGCACATATTCACATACCGACAAGTCACATAATGATTGTAAACATATAATGCATGATAAATAACACGTTCCCGCCCGATCACCAATTCCCGAGACTCGAGACTTGCATGGGTGCGTTAAACCCGGCGATTCCACGAATCACCGATTCTTGTACACATGGTTATGGACCGACACCCAATGGTTTCTCGAACCATTGTAACGACTCCCGATGATTCCCGAATCATCAGTACGACTTAATTGACCCCAGTTAAGTATGATATTAAGTAGTTATTTGAAATGTTTTCGTTGAGATAGACTTGTATGCATGTAAAGTACGAAACGCATGTATGTAAGGTATAAAAGTATTGACCTGAATATGCCGGGTGTCACATCATCCCCCAGTTGAAAGAATTTTCGTCCCGAAAATTAAATGAAGTCCGTAGATGAAGAGACGAAAGGAAGAAAGAAAAGAAAAATTTCCCCGTTGTTACATCATCCCCCAGTTGAAAGGAATCTCGACCCGAGATTCATTTTTCTTTGGAGGCCACATAGTTCGATTCAAATGCACGCTTAGGAAATAGATGAGGGTACTTAGCCTTCATCTGATCTTCTCGTTCCCACGTGAACTCCGGTCCACGATTAGAATTCCAACGAACCTTAACGATACGGATTTTACTCCGACGAAGGCTACGAATCTTATAATCTAAGATTTCAACGGGTTCCTCCACAATACGTAAACGATCATCAACCCTGATTTCTTCGAGAGGAACTACGAGAGATTCGTCTGCCAAACACTTCTTAAGATTCGAGACATGGAAGACGTTATGTACGCCACTAAGCTCGGCTGGTAAGTCAAGTCTGTATGCCACCGGCCCAAAGCGTATAACGCCCTTCCATGGAGATACCTTCAATAAAACCCTGTCGCCAACCTGGAACTCCAAAGGTTTGCGACGACGATCAGCGTAGCTCTTCTGACGATCACGAGCTGCCGCCATACGATTACGAATTTGTACGATCTTTTCGGAAGTTTCGTACACCAATTCTGGGCCGGTGAGTTGGCTTTCGCCCACTTCGGCCCAACAAAGAGGGGATCGGCACTTCCGTCCATACAGAGCCTCGAACGGTGCCGCCTTAATGCTGGAGTGGTAACTATTGTTGTAAGAGAACTCCACCAACGGTAAGTGAATCTCCCAACTCTTACCGAAATCGACGACGCATGCTCGAAGCATGTCTTCAAGCTTCTGAATCGTCCGCTCACTCTGGCCGTCAGTTTGCGGATGATATGCGGTGCTCATGTCCAGTTGAGTACCCAACGCTTTATGTAATTGTTTCCAGAAACGGGAAGCGAAACGAGGGTCACGGTCGGAGATGATAGAGACGGGCACCCCGTGCCTGGAAACCACTTCCTTAAGGTAGATACGAGACAACCGCTCCAGACTGTCGGTTTCCTTAAAAGCGAGGAAATGTGCGGACTTTGTCAACCGGTCGACAATCACCCAGATCATGTCACAACCACTGGGCGACTTCGGAAGTTTGGTCACAAAATCCATGGTAATCCGTTCCCATTTCCATTCAGGAATTTCAGGTTGCTGTAGAAGACCAGACGGCTTCTGGTACTCCACCTTGACCTTAGCACAGGTCAGACACTTGCTGACATACGAAGCTATGTCAGCCTTCATATTGGGCCACCAATAGAGTATCTTTAAGTCCTGATACATCTTATCGGAACCCGGATGAATAGAATACCGGGATTTGTGAGCTTCGTCCAAGACAAGCCCCCGCAAACCCCCAAATAAAGGAACCCAAACGCGCTCGGCAAAGTAATGCAGGCCATCAGACCCAAGCTCGAGGTGTTTATTAGCACCGTGCATGGTTTCAGCTTTAAGGTTTTCCTCCTTCAAAGCTTCCAATTGAGCCGAACGAATTTGGTCAGGCAACCAAGAATGAATAGTGAGCTGTAAGGCTCGAACACGACGAGGTTTGACAGACTCCTTTCTGCTCAAGGCGTCTGCCACAACATTCGCCTTACCAGGATGGTACTTAATGGCGCAGTCATAGTCGTTCAGGAGTTCGACCCAACGTCGTTGCCGCATGTTCAATACTTTCTGGTCGAAGATATGCTGAAGACTCTTGTGATCGGTGTATACGTCGCACTTGGTACCGTACAAGTAATGTCTCCAGATCTTTAACGCAAAGATCACCGCACCCAACTCTAAATCATGAGTGGTGTAGTTCTTTTCATGGACCTTAAGCTGGCGAGAGGCGTAGGCAATAACTTTCCCGCGTTGCATTAACACACAACCGAGACCACGAATGGAAGCGTCACAGTACACAACAAAATCATCTGTGCCCTCAGGTAAGGATAAGATGGGCGCAGAGCAAAGTTTAAGTTTCAGCATCTGAAATGCTGATTCCTGCGGTTCACCCCAGTCAAACTTTCGGTCTTTATGGGTAAGAGTGGTGAGGGGTTGAGCGATCTTCGAAAATCCCTCAATGAAACGACGATAGTAACCCGCAAGGCCTAGGAACTGCCGCACCTCAGATGGCGTCTTTGGTGCTTCCCATTCCTTAATGGCTTCAATCTTTGCCGGATCGACATGAATTCCCAGTTCATTAACCACATGCCCTAGGAATTGTACTTCACGTAACCAGAAATCACACTTTGAGAACTTAGCGTACAACTGCTCCCGTCTCAAAAGTTCCAAAACCAATCGTAAGTGTTCTTCATGATCCGTCTCGTTCTTGGAATAAACCAAAATGTCGTCGATAAACACGATGACGAATTTATCGAGGTAGGGCTTGCAAACGCGGTTCATCAAGTCCATGAAAACGGCAGGTGCATTCGTAAGACCGAAGGGCATGACCAAAAACTCGAAGTGGCCGTAACGTGTACGAAAAGCGGTCTTTGGAATGTCAGCTTCTTGTACCCGCAGTTGATGATACCCAGACCTCAGATCTATCTTGGAATAAAAACTGGAGCCTTGGAGCTGATCAAATAAATCATCAATTCGAGGAAGCGGGTAACGATTCTTGATGGTTACCTTGTTCAGTTCCCGATAGTCAATACACATACGAAGGCTCCCATCTTTCTTTTTGACAAATAGGATAGGAGCTCCCCACGGGGATGAACTAGGTCTAATGAACCCTTTTTCTAGCAACTCCTGCAGTTGGTTAGATAATTCTTGCATCTCGGGAGGTGCAAGGCGGTAAGGAGCTCGAGCAATAGGCGCCGCGCCGGGCGCAAGATCAATGCTAAATTCAACCTGACGGTGAGGTGGAAGAACAGGCAAATCATCGGGAAACACGTCGGGAAAATCACGAACGACAGGAATGTCCTCGATCTTCTTCTCATCGTTGGATGAAACCGAAACAAGAGCTAAGATCGCGGAATACCCCTTACGTAAATACTTATACGCCTTCATACATGAAATGATGCTCAAGGGAACTCCACTTTTCTCGCCATGAACCAAAAGAGTCTCTCCATCCGGGAGAGGGAGGCGAATGATTTTATCGAAGCAAACGATCTCTGCGCGATATAAGGACAACCAATCCATACCCACTACAACGTCGAAACTACCCAATGACACCGGCATGAGGTCGATAGGAAAAGATAACCCTGATAGTTCCAACTGGCATCCTTTAAGAATATGAGTCGCCTCAATATTCTTACCATCAGCCAATTCTATAATATACTTGACCTCTAAGGGAGTCGGTACAATGTCTAACAGTCGGCTAAACTCAACAGATATAAAACTCTTGTCGGCACCCGAATCAAATAAAACGGAGGCATAACGATCACAAAGAAGAAACGTACCAGTAACAGTATCCGGATCCTGACGGGCCTCGCCCGACCCAATGACGAAGGCGCGCGCGTTCCTGCCGCCACCCCCGTTGCCCCTGTCATTCCTCCCAGCATTCCCTTGCTTCAGTTTGGGGCAGTCCTTCTTAAAGTGCCCTGTCTCCCCACAATTAAAACATCCCTGGTTACCCCTAGGTGCAGCAGTGGTAGTAGTAGTAGGGGCAACCACCTGTTGCTGAGTCTGAAGATTCACCCTACACGTCTGGGCCAGATGCCCGTTCTTCTTGCAACGGGTACAAAAACTATAATTCCCCACATGATGATACCCACAACGATCACACCTAGGCAGCCTACCAGTATAACCACCCTGTTTTTGCCCAGAAGACGAACCCGTAGTCTCAAACTTCTTATGCTGCTGCTGCTGCTGAGGCTGCGCTGTACCCTTACCCGTGTTATCCCATTTCCTCTTGTTGCTGTCAGAGGTCTTCACCACAGTACCCTTAGGAGGCAAAAGACCCTCCTGAACCTTCTGTTTAGTCAACCTGTGAGCCAATCGAATGGTATCCCGAAGTGTAGTAGCATCATTAGCGGTCACCAACCCGCGAATCTCAGGCACCAACCCACTGATGTAGAACTCAATAGCCTTATATTCAGGCGTCACAGAATCCGGGCACAAAAGTGCCAGCTCATGGTAGCGAGTGGTATACTCCTCTATCTCAGATCCCACCATCTGATGATTCCACAGCTCATGTTCCAAACTCTTGATCTCATCCCTGGGACAATACTCCATCTTCAAACGAAACACAAATTCGGTCCATGGCAACGCATGGGCCTCCAACAAACCAATAGTCTGAACAGTCGAATTCCACCAAGTCAAAGCACGTCCCTCAAACGTCCCCGAAGCATACTTCACACGAAACTCCTCAGGGCAGTTGCACATGGAGAAAGCAGACTCAACCTTCTCCAACCAACGGAGTAGTCCCACAGCCCCCTCAGTCCCACTGAAATTATGGGGCTTGCAGTCCTGGAACATCTTATAAGTACAGTGGACTGGAGGAGGTGGAGGTGGTGGAGGAGGAAAAGCATCCCCTAATACCAACAAAAACAACACGGTCAGAAAACGATCATCACACGTCAAAAGATAAGGAATGAGGGTAGGAGTAATTAAATTACCACCATGGCCCTGGTGGGCGGCCTACTGCGCAGCAATAGCAGCTGCCACATGCTCCTGGATCAGATTATTCAGCTCCGCCTGGGTCATGCTGATGTTGCCACGACCCCCATTACGTCCCCCGCCATTCCGGCCACCAACGCGACCACCAACGCGACCACCACGACGTCCTGCCATCTTCTGTCAAGATCAAAGACAAGACATCAGATTCCAGAACAGATAACAAAGAATCATGAAGAAACCGTAAATAATAAGGTGAATCAACGGATTGGATTCCATCATAGTCATTAGATCAAACGCAGAGTCCACCAGGATTTCCATGCATCTCAACTTATTATTTCGTGTGCACCCGAAATGATAAGTCGCTCTACATGGTCCCCGAGGCGTGCTCCTAGCCTGACCTTCAAACCACCAGGCACCCATGTTCAAAATATAAACAGCAAGTACAAGTGTGTGATAATGTGTGCAAGCAAGTGTGTCCGTTGGAGTATAGGAATGGGAGATGTCCGAATCTTGGACGAATCTCCACAGGATGCCGAAGCCACTCCAACGTACGCCACCGCCTGTGCAAAGGTAGTAAGGATCCTCGTTTCCAACACGAAGTTGAAGTACAAGATAGGAGATAAGAGTAATAGATAGGTGATGTAAGCATAAATAATAATAATGAATGTAATACGAACACCCCGGCAAATTCCCGTATGACTTGACTTATATGAATGTGACCGTCTAGTGTGTGCGACTCGGCTATAGACTTGACTCAACATGCAGTCCTAGTTCACTATAACCATTGGCTCTGATACCAATCTGTCACACCCTCAAATTCCACGTGCGGGGTTTTACCGCGAGGCGCATGACAAACCAGGATCTAAGTCAACGGTCACAATAAACAACACTATATGATACGTAAAATGAAATAAACAACCATCAAGTTTTCATAAATCCATTCGCTGCGGAAGCGTAGCTTTTATTACAACCCAAAATGTAAAAGTACGTGAGTCTGAAAAAGATATGATAATGCATATGAAACCTAGACGCCGTGTGACTCTGTGCGCCTATGATAAGCTGCTACCTCAACGACCTGAGACAAACATGCTAAAAACGTCAGCAAATAATGCCGGTGAGTTCACAGGTTTTAAAATAAATGTTAAAGTAATAAAAGCCATCATGTTATCACTGTATCAGAAGTAATAGCGTTAGCTAGACGCATGAGTTATACTACTACGACCGGAAACCATTACAGACAACGATATATGATTTTTGCCCGAAATGATTTAGCGTACGACCGAGACAATATGCACCCGCCCGGCTCCCAGCCGACGGGTGGGGTCTGTCAATCCCAATAGATCTATCCACATTTCCCCCGTTATGCTATCCAGCATATTCATGGTTTCCCCGGGACTTTACGTATCGTATAGTATGTAAATGAATCAACCACTAGCATAACATGATAATTTACGTAATAAGTATAAGCATGTGTCTCCCCCAAAATGTAAAGCGTAAGACGGGGCCGTGAAACTCACCTGATGCTGCTCTTCGCACTACGACAAGTAAACCTGCTCAATAGACGGCCCCTAATACCGGTGACCTATCATGACGAGCATATAAGGTGTTAGACTAACAACCCGTAGGTTGATTAGTCCCTAGTAGTCCAGACCACAACCGTGTACATATGAAATGATGTTTTAACGTTTAACCGACCGTACCAGACAAGGCCCGACATCCCATTGGTGACCCAACATCTCATGTGTTAGACAATACAAGACATCATGCCACATATGCATTTAAACACTTAATACGCGTGATAGTTCGCCTAGACTAGCATAATGTCCGATTAACGCATAAACAGGTCCGAATACGGGTTACTAAGTCATTGGGTGAATCCCGGGGTTCCTATCATGTTCCTAGGCGTCAAATCATGTTTCGGGATGTTAAAATATACATACAGCAGCATTACACGCGATTAGGAATCAAACTAGCATTTAGGAAAAGTCAACATGTGATTAGGGTTGGTCAACAGGCGATTACAAGGCTAATCGCCTATATATACACACGATTAGGCTTCCCTTCAGGCGATTACACCCCTAATCGCCTATAGCATCATGCGATTAGGGTGCTACTCGCCTGCTGTAGCTGTACAATGCAATTTCGCGCGTTTAACGCTCCAAATCAGATCCGAAACATGTAAAAACATCCAATAATCATCCTAACACATTAACAAACATATTTCAAGCAAAACCCCTAAGTTTTCATCATTCTAACAGTCCCGAATGCGAGCGTTTTCCCAAAATGGCAACTTAGCATGTAAACATCACATCAACATGCAAGAACTTGCCCTAAATGGCAAATATCCAGATTAAATCACATAACCACGTTGTCCGATAGCATCCTACTGTTCTAGCATCATCCTATAACAAACCCTAATATCATACAATCAACAACATGCCTCATATCATCCTTAATCATCAAAAATCCTTCAAATGGGTCAAAACATCAAGTAACAACAATACACCACCAAAACCATTCAAACTCCTAGGATATCATCATACTAACTTATATCAGCAATAAACATCATAATAACATAAGAACAACCATGATTCAATCCTAAAAATCCTATCTTTAAACATATATAACACATATAACACATGTAAAGGTGTGGGTTTGTTTAAAAACGGTTTTAAATGGATTTTCAAAGATAAAAACATTTATAAGTCAGGTCTGGACGTTTAGGGAGTAAAACATAATCATTTAAAGGTTTGGGTTTGAAGAACACACCTTGTAATCAAGAGGTGATGATGGAATAAGCTTGAAAATGGTGGTTTTGATGCAAAAACGAGTTCCAGAGGGTGTTTGTGTGTTGGGTTATGTTATGGGACGGCTAGGGTTGCACAAATGATGTTTTGGAGGTCAAGGGTGGTATTTATAGGCGTTTTTGGTCGTCCAGCACGTATCATGCGAGTATGCAGACTTATATGCGATTAGGGAGCCTAATCGCATGACTGTTCATGCGATTGGGGCCTAATCGCATGAACAGTTGTGTGATTAGCCCCCTACTCGCTAGTAACTCCCTCCTACTCGCCCCTATACAGGCGATTAGGCAAGCCTACTCGCCTGTAACCTTTGTGTTTGTGTGTTTTGCGCGTCAAACCCCGTTTTATCACATGTTAGCACATATTCACATACCGACAAGTCACATAATGATTGTAAACATATAATGCATGATAAATAACACGTTCCCGCCCGATCACCAATTCCCGAGACTCGAGACTTGCATGGGTGCGTTAAACCCGGCGATTCCACGAATCACCGATTCTTGTACACATGGTTATGGACCGACACCCAATGGTTTCTCGAACCATTGTAACGACTCCCGATGATTCCCGAATCATCAGTACGACTTAATTGACCCCAGTTAAGTATGATATTAAGTAGTTATTTGAAATGTTTTCGTTGAGATAGACTTGTATGCATGTAAAGTACGAAACGCATGTATGTAAGGTATAAAAGTATTGACCTGAATATGCCGGGTGTCACATCATCCCCCAGTTGAAAGAATTTTCGTCCCGAAAATTAAATGAAGTCCGTAGATGAAGAGACGAAAGGAAGAAAGAAAAGAAAAATTTCCCCGTTGTTACAGACAATGCTAGCTACTAGTCAACGATCTAATGAAGAGGTCGTAATGGGTAGGTTCTTGGTTAGACTCCCAGTCCGTTCCCGCAGTATCGTTTATGCTTATATATAGGGTGTACCGCAGCTGACCCACCACACTCCCGATACTTTGGATTCGTACTGATTGTCTACCAACAGCCTGATTAGAATTACACACCACCCTCATGTACCTGTAAGCCCATGATAGCGTTCCGGACCGTAATCATCGATTTACCTTACACTAGGGTGTTATGCTTTTCTATAACCCTAACATGAAATAAATGTGTGCAATCAATATGTAATAGCCACTGTAATGAAATAATGTTTAATCATGACATGGTTAGAGGTCCTTCCCTTTCGGGTTTTCCCTTTAACCGTAATGAGAATAACATGTAAGTATAAGACATGGCTAGAGGTTCTCCCCTTTCGGGTTCACCCTTAACCGGTAACTTTTGTTCACACCGTTGGCTCTAAACACTCATATTGATAGACCTTGAGGTTTACACCGTTCCCCTCGGATTGAAGAAATACTCTAATCCGAGTCGTACGTGGGTACTGGCTTATATCTCATACGAGTTATCAACTTGTATGTTCATTGGCCATGACGATGAACAGAATAATGTAAGGTATAACAGGGTTTTGCTCAAAACAGAAAAGAAAATATGCATATCAAATATGAGTTCATGTAAGTATACAAGTATAACATAAAATTTCGAATGAATGAATAGTATAATATAAATCGAGTAATTCGCACAGTTGCGCAAAATGAAAGTAAACGAATTCAACTCTTGCAAATAAACAGTGTGAAAAATAATCAGAAATAACGTGTTAGAAATAACTATGAATAAAGTGGTGCAAAAATAATAAAGTTTACGGCAAATGGGAGTACGCAAAACAGACGTATAATCTACTAACATAAGGGTTTAAATTTAGTTAGTTTTACATATATGCATTATATGATAAAAGACATTTAGCAACATTTCGATAAGGATATGTCCAATGTTTAGACCAAAAGTTTTGCGACTGAAAGAGTGTAAGTGAAAAAGATAAATTATTGTTTATAAAACAAAATGTAGTTTTACTCGAACTTTGTGATATAGTTGAAAGTATAGTAGTGATGTATGAGAATAACTTTTTAGATTTAAAACAGCTTCACATGAAAAGACTTCCTAAGTACATACTTTCATGTGTTTACAAGAAGTTGAGTTGAAAATTATCATAATGCATATTATCAGTCGCAAGTTTCTTTTCTCGAAAACCATATAAATCAAATGTGTTTTCAAAAGACTAAGATTTAGAAATGACGTGAATGATAAAAGTCAATGCGACAATAGTGTAAAAGTCACAAATCATAAATGAAAATAGTGTAAGTTTTAATGCGATAATATAGCGGATAATAGTTTAAATAATGATGAAAAAAGAAAATAAATCCAAAAGCGAATAATCAATGAGTATATAAAACATCAAGAGATGGAACTTAAAATCCAAATGTTAAACAAAACTTAAGAGTCATTGATAATAAACGGAAAAATGCACAAATAGCAATAGCTATTAATAGAGAAAACTCAAAAGACATAATAACTTCATTATAGAAAATTATGATAAGAGTTTCAAACAACAAATGAAAAATATATCAAAAATGTGATACTGAAAAAAAAAATTCTAATGAAACTGGTGACTAGCCAAAGAGATTGAAATATTATTAGTGACTTGTGGGGAGCGTACTTGAACCTATGAGTGAATGGTCATTTTTCCCGATTGCACATACCCCGTCACTGGTAAATTTCAAAACCTTTAGCGAGACTTTAAAACGAGATGTGGAAACAGATCCCTGAGATGTGGATTTCACTCCTAACTCAAAGATGTATTTCAAAATTGAAAACAATTGAGGAATAAAACCAATCACTAAGTTAAGGATATCACTCCCAGCTTAGTGGTTAAGTTTCTTTTTGAAGGAAATACTCTTTGAGGTGTGGATGTCACTCCTATCTCAAAGATATATTCCTAAGATAAATAATATATAGAGGAGTGAAACTAATCATCAAGGTATGGATACCATTCCTAACTTGATGATATCGTTTCGTTTGTGAAATACGAGTGTCTTCTTTGCCAACAGGATATCGAAAGAATATTATAACAACAATATCTTGAAAGAAAATAATAGGAAATAAGAGAAATATAAACGAGAGGACTCGTGAAAGTAAGCTTAGTTATAGACTAGGCTAAAAGACATTCTAATAACCTGATTCCCTATAACCATGGCTCTGATACCAATCTGTAACACCCCAACCGATGGCGGAAACATCGAGGTGTCACGTAGTGACGATTGCTCAATAGCTCATGGTACTAAAGTGTAAATTTGAATACATTGATTAAATAATTTATTACATTGAAATGAAATTACAGGATACAATAATTCTAAAGTGACAAGTCTAGCTAAAATACAATGTAGTCAAGACTGAAATATAAAATCCAAAAGCCTAAAAGAAGCGTCTCAAAACAACCTGAAACATGTACGAAAATGATTTGGTCAATACAAAATGTATTGGTGAGCATACCCTGTTTGATTAAATATAATAGGAAAAGTGTTTAGCAATTCATGTGCGGTACCATTTGCAATTATGTAATAAGTAATATCCGTTCAAAACCAAGCCTATGAATAATGACTAACACATGACTAACCAAATGAATAATGAATTAACAAGACAATGACCAAGATTCTCTCAACAGAGTCTCAAGGGGGTATACCATAGTACTATTCATTGAAATGCTAGGCCGCAGAACGGTTAATGATTTTGACAAGTCATGGACACACCAATTAACATAAAGCAAACACACATGAGAATTGCATTTTGTAAAAGAAATAGAAACTTGATAGTAAGTACACGAGTCACCCCAGAATAGTAAAACAGTAAAAAGGGAAAGATATACTCACAGTTTGCGAAAGCGATCAAAATCCACTTAAGCGGTCGTGAGCTAAGTAATGGGAATTCCGAGGAATTCAACCTATAATGTATATAAATACTAATAAGGAAATGTCTAAAAGTCTAAAGTATCTAGGGTCTAAGGCATTAGGGTTTGCTAAGTCGATTTGGGGAATTGGAGTTTTTTTAAAATAAATCGCGTTAATGTAAAAGTTGTATAATAACATCCCAAATTTGTAAATATGATTTAGGTAATATAAATATTACCAATTGAATATTTAGATACAAATTATGCTTGAATAATTAAAATAATATAATGTAGTTAATTACTTTAACTATTTATTGTAAATAAATACAATAATTATAAATGTATAAATAAATGGTTATGAGTTACACCATGATCCATCAAATGGTAATTAAGATTTTCAAACATATAAATATTTCTATGTTATAAGAAAAGCATTTATAAAATAGATGTTTAAATAGTGTAAATAAATAAATGTTTAATTATGTCTAATTAAACATAATAAGACTAATAATTCAAGACATGACCCAAAAATGCTATTTTTATAGAAAATGGATGATTTCTGATGTAAATTAATGAATATAATTTTCTCATAATTTTTATAAACTTATTCATTTTTAAAACTGATTTAATAAGATTAAATCATGTTTAAATGATCAAAAATAGGAAAATTAATAAAAATAAATGTTTTCTGAACCAAATATTTTTATTTCAAATCAAAATGATTAGAAATAATTTATCTAAAATTTTGAGATTAAAATCATTAAAAATGAATTTTTAATCAATTAAATATGATTAAAAAAATTTTAATTCAATAAAAATATAAAAATAAAACATTTACCAGAAAATAAAAGTGTAGCAATTATCTTTACGGTGTCAAGATGCTACACCTAAAGTTTTATAATTTTTGGAACAAAATTGAATTTATTATGAATATTCTAAGTTTATATATGTTATAATTGTGTTTTTAAATAACAAATAAGAATAATTAGATAAATAAATAAATAAAATCTGAAAAAAAAATAGTGGAGGTGCCTGGGTTCGAACCCGGGTCCCTATTCCCACTAAACACATCACAACCACTACACCAAAAGATATATTTGTTGATTTCTTTGCAAACTATTAATATTTAACAAAATAATCATACTCATCTTCTTCTTCCCCAAATCCTAAGAACCCTAATCCTAACCCCAAAATCAATTACCCGATTTAGGCAAGATTAATGCCCTGTAATAAGGGGCTTTTAATCCTAGGACAATACTAAGTGAAATGGTATGATAAACATGAACTTACATCGACGATTTGATGCTCGAAAACAAGGGTATAGGTCCGCAGCTCCTAAGGGTCGATTAGAACAATTATGAACTCGATTTGTTGCGTTTTCTTGTGGGTTTATGTCGTGTGAATGATGGGTCACGTTTTGCAATGATCAATTTATAGTTTAACCACGGATTTTTGTAACGATTGCTTGATTATTCATGAATGTCGACGGTTACATAATAAAGAAATTTAGTAGGCGGTTTTAATAAGATTAAAAGAGGTAATTATTATTTTAACGGCCCGGAAATGATGAGGCATAGCGAAACACGCATTAAAACAATTGAAATAAGCATTAAATCTGGGTTTCAAGCTTCGCCGGAGTGACGCCGGTTCCGGCCAACCCTTCGCCGGAAAGAAACGAACAGAGACAGGGAAGGAGGAATCATATTTTGAACTTTCATGAGTTGGCAAATTTGGTCCCTCTAGTTTAACCTTGTTAGTTTCTTACATAACTAGGTTAATATTTCCTTTATAAACTTAACATCACTAACTAAGTTTAATTTAAAACTTTTATAAAACTTAATTTTTTTTAATAGAATCTTTTACGATTACGCTTAAACATTCGCATTTGATTAAAACTTATACCCGATCTATAATAACTGATAAAAATTTAATTCGCTTTAAAATTAAATTTTAAAAACGGCGAAACTTATCGGGATTATAATGTTAATATTTAAAGGGCTATTAATGTCAATTAGGTGAAAGACGAGGGTGACGGATGTCACACTCTTCTCGACATATTATTTTGAAACATTAGTCTTATATGCTTCTCTTCTTATGAGGGAACCGCCCAGAAACCTATGAGGAAACCACCCAGAAACCTTTGCCAAATCGCCCAATGTCGGCGCAACAACCGTTTTTCCGGGCAAAAGTTTTTGGCTTTCGATTCGGCCACAGTTTTTGAAACAACGTTAACAGTCGGCGGAACAGTAAAAAAACCAAGCTGCGACACCATGAAGACGTTTTTTTTTTTTTTTTACGGTTTGGAGCCGGTTGTAACAAATCGGTTTAGCGGTGGTGATTTCCGGATTAAAAAAGAAGAAGAAAATATACATCCACTTGGTTCAAAACAAATTTTGGGGGTTTGATATGCGACAATAATAGGGGAGCTAACGGCAGTGATTTTCATCGATTGGCTATTTATAGGAGGTGCTTAAGCGGCGCTGGTTTTGTGAAAAGCTCCGGCTTCATAATCAGGTAAGACAACTACCATTATAAATATTTAGGTTGATGGTGATGGTTTTTAATTGTCACAGTCAACAACGTGGCACTGTATGCTTTGTGTGATCATATATGGTAATCTAATGAGAAGGTATAACTCATTTGACATATTAATGGTGATACGTTGATTATCTTGAAATTTGTAATCAACAGCTTGCTAATAAAATCAACAATTTAGGCGCCATAGATGGTAGCGATGTAGGAGACCAAGTGTAGCGCAGGGAATTCTCGGCGTCACACGCCGGCTGTAAACTTTAACGAAACAAATTGATACAGACCGAATGCCCGCGCGAAGCGCGGGTAACCCACTAGTTATGCCTAAAGGACAACAAGACTTGTTAGGGACTTCCTTCAATTATGACCCGATCATGGCAAGACGATAAAACATTCACATAAACATCAAATACTTACACATAACAAGTACATAAGGGGGGACGGGGCACTACCAGATTTGATTACGGGTACCTCACTACTAGCACGATAACATTGTTGCCGGTAGTACTGGTAGGGGTCCCGTAGACCTTTGCTTGGTTATAGTTCACGGGATCTTTCACTTAAGAGAGAGAGAGAGAGAGAGAGAGAGAGAGAGAGAGAGAGAGAGAGAGGGGGGGGGGGAGAGAGAGAGAGAGAGAGAGAGAGAGTGAGTGAGTGGGAAAGGGTAGTATATTATTATTTTTATGTGTGAAAATAATTAATTGTTGGGTAAATAATCAGTGAAATGTTGCCTCTAAAAACTGTTTCAGTGAAGTGATGTTGCAGTGCAAGATTAGTAGAAATTAATGAAACTTGTATAGAATTTATCGAGTATTTTGTTTGTGGTAAACCAGGGAGTGACTTAAAACAAGGTTTAATTTTACAATGACGAGTAAAGATGAAAGTGAATTTGTTTTAAGCTAAATCACGCACTACTCATCTTTTTATTTTTTTAAAACCTTATACATGCACAACTTGCGACTTAGCGCCTAGAATATGTTAGTTCAATAATGTTCTAAATCCCTACAAGAGTACAAGTAGAGACAAACAAAATATATTTTAAAGCGTGTGAATTATAAATATAAATATATATAGTTTGCTTATGTCGTCTTCGTCTATAAATTAATCAATAGAATGTAGTAGTTGATGTGAAAACCAGCCGTATAATTGTCGGATTTAGACCTTAGTACTGAAGAAAAGTAGTAAAAAAAATGGCCAAAAAGTTATAGCCTTGTGTTTAAAAAGCCTATTTGTAATTGTTATGACTTAATTTTTGGGTATTTTTAAAGGTTTGATTATAAGTAACGTGTTCTAACTATAATAAGATTATTAAAAAAGATAACTACAAAGTAAATTTGTTACTTTTTAAAGTAATCATATTAGTCTCTTAAGAGTTTTCGGATATATGTGAAGAGACGTGCAGTACATTTCATCCATTTTATTTTTATAAGATATCGATACTTGTTGATAATCCAATCAATAGCAAAAGCTAAGGTAGAGTCTGAAAAGGGTAAGATGTAGACAGTCTTACCTCTATCATCACCATCTCAGTTATTAGTTAATCCCACCAATAGCAGAAGCTAAAGTAGGGTCTGAGAAGGGTAAGATGTAGACAGTCTTACCTCTACCCCGTGGGAATAGAGACTGCTTCCAGTGAGACCCCGACTCAATAGTGGTTTTGTATCAAGCCTTAGACATAAGGCATATAACACTTAGCAATCGGGACAAACCCGACTGGTGAATGTACCCCATTGTTTTGTGGCTATCAACGCCACCACCTGATGCATGATTAACCGTCTATCATTTCTAACATTATTTTCATGAAATTAGTAAAAGAGAAAATTGCTCGAATAGTCCTTGTGATTTGCACAATTTTCACCTATAGTCCCCAAGTTTTTAAAATTACAGGTATAGTTCTCAATTTTTGGTGTTTCTTAACTCGGATAGTCCTTGGAGTGGCTGTAAAATTACTAAATTACCCTTTTGATGGATGGAGGTTAAATAATCCAGTTAAGTAGATGTAAAATTACTAAATTACCCTTAACTCAATAAAAATAAAAAAAAAATCCATTAATTAATAAAAATTAAAGAGGGTCCACTTAACCTCTTAGCCAATTATTTTTCTCCACATATTTTAGTAGGACCCACCAACTTCATCTTCCTCACCCTATCAACACCACCACCCACCACCAACCCTCTCTCTTACACATCACAACTAGCACCTCCTCTCCATCTCTCTCTCTCTCTCATTCTCTCTCTCTTACTAATTTCCTGTCAACACTCCACCCTCAAACCCTAGTCCAGACTCATCGCCTTCTCCATCTGTTGCCAGTAAATCCTCTCCTGCTGCCACTAAGTTGAAGTCACCTCTTCCACCACGCCCTCCTCCCTCATCCTCTCTCAAGCGAAAGCTCAGTAACAATTTGTGCTATTCTTATTATGATGACGTGGCTCAACTTTTAGGTAATTGTGCGTGTGAGACCAACTAGTAAGAATGAGGAAGAAGGGGAAGTGATAGTGCAGAAGACGTCTGGTGATTCGTTGACCATTCTTGGCCAACCGTTTTCTTTCGATTTTGTTGCAGACGCTACATCTTCTCAGGCGAGTTGCTTGTAGTTTATTTGTCTGTATAAAATCCATTTAGATCTTAACCTGGATGAAGTAACTTGTCTGTTCAGATGGATATATTCAATCTTGTATGTTTATTGGATGGATAATAGTGGATTCTTGGGCGTTCTCAACGATAGGATTAGTTATTGGATGGATATGTTTATTGGATAGGATTCTTGTATGTTTGTTGATGGATAATTTGTCTGTATAAAATCCAATTGATTTATTTTTATTTTTATTGGGGTAAGGGTAATTTAGTAATTTTACATCTACTTAACTGGATTATTTAACCTCCATCTATCAAAAGGGTAATTTAGTAATTTCACAGCCACTCCAAGGACTATCCGAGTTAAGAAACACCAAAAGTTAAGGACTATACCTGTAATTTTAAAAACTTGAGGACTATAGGTGAAAATTGTGCAAACCACAGGGACTATTCGAGCAATTTTCTCTTAGTAAAATAATGTTAAAATTAGTGCAATCTTACTTTTGCCCCCCAAAGGCTACACATATCGAAAAAAATACGATATTTAAACAATAAATCATTTATTTTATTTTTTTTACTCCACCATCTTAACGAATCTTTAAACAAGACAAAATAGAAAAGGGTAATAGAAAAATCTGTTAATTCAAGATACCACTTGTACTTTGTGTAGTTTAACTAATTTTCAAATATATATTTTTAAAAGAAACATATTACACTAAAGATTGGTTTTTTTTTTTTTTTTTTTTTTTTTTTTTTTTTTTTTTTTTGAAAATTAGTACTTCATTAACAAACATGGCTCTCCAAGACGGAGAAACCACTAACAAACACTAAAGATTGGTGACACACATAACAATGTTCTATATACCACAGTTGACAGTAGTTAAGTATCTATTTTTGCTAAATAGATGTATAAAACATATAATATTTAAGTTTTACTTGTGTGTTTCAAGAAAATAAAGCTATTAAGAAAATAAAATAAAATAAAATCGTGATTATTTTAGTGACGGGTTTCAAGTTAATTACATATTTCTTTTCTTATCCATTTAATTTCTACATATCTAACATTTATCTGTCCTTTTTTATGTGTAAGTTAAAATATATGTGATTGTTTGAAGCTAATTAAGCCACTTTTGTGTTTAACTAAATGGCAATTTTCTAAGCAATTATTTTAATAGGTTAAGATCAAATACACAGTGAAAGAAAAATAGGAAGTCGTAGAAAAAATATTAAACAGGGTTCGATTGAACCCATTCAAGCGGCATTGGAACCGTTTCATCAAACCTTACGATCTTAGTTTTTAGGTTTTTGATTTTTTGGATTTTTAGCTTGTAGTTTTTAGAATTTGTGTTATATCATTGTGTCTTTTATGTTGTATTGTGTCTTTTCTTAATTTATTTTCGTCATCATGTCATTTTTGCGATTATTGTTTCATTTTTCCTCAGCATTGTTTTATATTTATTGACATTGTGTTATATTTTTCTGACCCATTGTGTTAAATTCCGTGTTTTAATATGTTTTTTTGTATTCTTCTCACCCTTCTCATTTTTATTACACTGTGTTGAATAACTTGACCCTTATTTTAATTATTTCCCTGGTTGGTTAATTTATAATAGTAACAATCATATAAAATAAAATTTTAAATCTATTTATATTGTTAAGTACTTTTAAGACTATAATTAGTGTGTGTTTTTTTTTAATAATCAATCCTAGCATTTATTTTATAATTTGTAGGGCTCTAGATATAGGTCACTGTCACTTGGACAAACTTGAATATGATCTTCCAAGAAGCTCATGACCAACATGCAAATATGTCTATATATACATCCTTCAACATCTTCTAACAAGACTTGCTTCATTTACTCTTTCAATGTCTAGGGTTTTTCCTCAAACATCTTGTCTTTCTCATCCTTCTTCTTACTTAACTTCAAAGGCTGAATCTTTCACAATATGGATGAAATCTTTAGTTTTCAACACACGCGGATGCACGGTGTATAATTCAAAAGGCGAAATCATTTACCGTGTAGATAATTACGACAATAAATATGGTCAAGAAGTTTATCTTATGGATATTCGCGGAAAAATTCTATTTTCCTTCCTACAAAAGGTACTTACTATTGTTACTATTGGTGTTATTGTTGTTGTTATACCCTGAGTGAGATATTACTAGATACGTTTATTCATTTTTTTGTTATTATGTCGTTGCAGAAATTACGGCTATTTGGGTGTTGGGACGGATATAAATGGGACGCATCTAGCTCAAAGAAACAACTATGGTTTCGTGTAAGAAAACAACGAAGCATTTGTGTAAGTTTGTGTGATGATATAGCAAGATCACGATGTACATACAAGATTGTTAGAATAGATGACAAATTAGGGTTCAAGATTGTAGATGAAGAACAAGATGGTGCACTTGTTGCAGAGATCAAACGAAAGAAAACAAGCACAGGAATTAACTTTGGAAATGATGTATTTACATTAACTGTACAACCCTATGTCGACCAGTCATTGATCATGGCAATCGTCATGGTATATGGTCTTATAAATAATCAAATTTGAAGGGTGTACACCATCCACAAAATTTTCTCCGAGATGTAATATATGTTTTTTGTTTCATAGGGTTTATATTATATGCAATTGATTTGTTGCGCTCAAAGGTTTTATGGAAATAATTAACTAATTATTAAGATTTGAAAAATGAAGTCGTGGTTATTGACAATTAATAAGAAACCAATGATAAAGAAAGTATTGCCGTTTACCGTTTAATAACTAAATTAATAATATATTATGTAGTCTGATTTCTCAATTTCAAATCAATACATAAACAATTGTTGTTGCTTGCTTACCCATTATCCAGATGTAACTTGGTTTATTTCGTAATTATGAATGATTACATTAAAAAAAAGACAATGAAACGAAGTATTGTTGTTACACTAAATTACCTCACGACATCTTCTTTTTGTTAACCAAAAGTGGTAACCATAATATCAGCTTAACATTTTTCAAGTTAAAATTAATAACAAAAACACTACACATATTTGTAAAAGACATTATTTGTGGGACTTCTTGGGTTAGGTTGTTGTTGTATTAAGCTGCCTAACACGTACACACTTTATAATTGTGTAACCTAAATACAATCCATGTAACACATTTATCTAAAAGATGACTGAAGAGATATGTACCTGTGTGCGTATAGGCCCACATCACAAGCGTCATAATGAGAATTCTAAAGGCCCCACACGCCATCTAGGACGTGCCAGCTAATAGTAGACAAGGAAAATGACGTCTAGCCAATCAAAGGAGAGAATTCCCTGCTCCATGATCTCCTGGCATGTAGAAAGGACGACAATGACACTCGAAAATGACACTCAGCCAATAACAGGAAAACAACGCAATATTCCCTAACGGTTGTCAACCGTTCAACCCACGCGAGACAACTGTCATTCCTCAATCAACCTATCAGAAGGAGGCTCCTAGTACTATAAATACCCTTCTGCACTAGAGAGAAGGAGTCGGTCGTTTCCCTAGTAAAAATCCTAGAATAGCCACCCTAAACTGTGTGAGAAAGATTATAGCTGAAATACTTGTAATCTATGCATATTCGAGTTCGTTGTAACTGTCCAATCCATTATCAATAATGTATCTCGTTATTCAGCTCGCATCTTGTATCTTTATACCAATGTTTCTTCAATCACATATGTTATAGGTTGAAATCAAGATATAAATTGATAGTAATTAAAATGGGTGATCGACAATGTGGGTTCCATTTATAAATTATAACTTTTTATTAAAACTTTAACTTTTAGGCTAGCCAGTGTGTAACTTTAGTATTATCAGAACATGAAATAATTAACTAGTTGTATAAAATCACGCGCGTTGCGCGTTTTACAATCAAGATTTAGATGAGGTGTTGATCAATCAATGAATTATACAATCAAGATTCTATTTTGGTTGTAAGGTAACACATGAAATTTGTAACGAAATTACATAATATTATGTTATTTATATTAATAGTATATAATATAATAAAGTGTTTGAATAAAATAATATGAATAAAATAATAATGAAATTATATGTTATTTATATTAATAGTATATAATCATAGTTGCAAAAGTCGTCCGAGTTGACCGATTACTCACCGAGTACTCGCTACAGGGTGGGTCACCGAGTATAGCCGAGTTGGCCGAATATTCCGAGTACTCCACGCATAGACCGATTCGACCCCCGAGTACTCGCCCTAATAGGCCGAGTACTCGTAACTCCCCAGTTGACCGAGTTGATAACGCCTAGCGAGTTCTGCAACCATGTATATAATATAATAAAGTTTTTGAATAAAATAATAATATAGTTAAAAAAAAGTTTTTAAATAAAATAATATAAATAAAATAATATATAGTTACTATTCATTTTAAGTTACTATTCATTAAATTTGTTTATTAATATTATATAATAATATAATTAAACATGTTAAAATACGAATTTAATATTTAGGGAGGAAGGGGCATATTTTGGTATCTCAAATCGGGTAGGTACCCAAATGGATAACAACGCCCCTACTTTTTCGGGTACCCCAAATCGGTAATGGTGGTTGGGTGGTTGTTGCCTAGTTGGGTAGTGGGTGAGTAGGAGAGGGATAGAGAGACATAGAGAGTATACAAGGAGTAGTGTAAAAGGTAGGGTGCATGGTTTATAGTATGGGTGTTCAAAGTCGGATTATCCAATTTTTTGATATTCGAAAATCGGATAATCCGAAATTTTGGATAGTCAATATTGAGATCCGAATCCGGATCTGAAATTTCGGATATCCAAAAATCAGATATCTGAAATTTCAGATTCGGATAATCCAACGGATAATCTGGAACTTAAAAATAAATCTTCCTCTTATGCTAAAAGTAATTTAAAATCGAATCTGCTTAAAACAAACATTCAATATATATTATATTTTTTTAATATTTCGGATTCGAGAAAGACGTATTATGTTATTTTAAGGTTAGGGTTAACTTGGAATAGATTAAATATATAGTATATATGTAAATAATATTATATATATAATATAGATATTTTTTTAATATTTCGGATTCGGATAATCTGATTATCCAAGAAGTTTTAAAAATAGGATCCGAATCCGAAATTTCGGATAATACGGATATGGATTTTCGGATTCGAATCTGGATTCGGATTTTTTTGAACACCCCTAGTTATAGACTTATAGTACTGTTGTCACCTATGAAGGTGTTTTAGAATTTTTTTTTTTTTTAAGGGTAAAATGAGTTGACAATGCATATCTAGAGCATGTTTGGCTCTCCTTCTCCTTTTCTCCTTATGACTTTTCCCACCTTAAAAACTCCTTAATCTCATAAGTCACAAATTGTGACTTATGACTTTTCCCCTCTTTTCTCATTTTCATAGCACAAAATCTTCCATAAGTTCTTTTTCAAACAATTACACAAACACTTTTGTTTTAACTTTTGACTTATTGAATAAGTCATAAGTTAAAAGGAGGGGGAAAATGGATAACCAAACACTCTCCTAGTGAAATCCAGGGTAGTTTGGAGTTAGAGCATTCACGTTAGGTTACCTGTATTTTTGTGAGTGAATCCTCTATATTTTAAGATGAGTTATGAGTGATTGTGAGTAAAGGAGATGGATAATGTATTGTTTATCGGTATATTTAGGGGAACACCGTTTTTCAACATTTATTTATTTTTTTATATTTTTAAAAGTGGTTGTGAGTAAGATAAAGAGAAAAAATAATGATAAAAGGTAAATATTATGTACTTGAAAAATAAAGAAAAAATATGATGATTTTTAGTGTAACATGTGAATGAAGATCGAAAACCTAACTACTATGAATGCTCTCACACCCCTTTCCTCTTTAAGTTTAATTGAACAGTTTTTGAAAATATTTTTGACAATATTATATCGTACCTTTTGTAAGGCACTAAGGTTATCGTACTGGTATTTTATTCCCTATAATTAGAAATGAATGAATACAACTTTAAAATTAAGGAATAATTTGAGAGTATTCAAATTGGAGAACCTTACCTACTACACTTAAAGACATATCACCAACGTCATAAGCAGTACATACCATCGCAATCACCTCACGTCCCATAGAATTTCAAGATCATCAATAGTCAGTGTTTTTCTATTATTAATCATCAACTAGATATGAGCATCACATTGCCAATAGAGAACGGCTTTTTATTCTATTATATTATCTTTTATTAGGTATTAGGTATATATGTAATCCGTATACCTTTAATAACTACTTATAGTACGTCCTATATATCTTTTAACTACCTAAAATATTTGCTTCTAACTCTTTAACTTTTTTTTTTCTTGTTTATTAGTGTTCTCGTGAGTGGACCGGACGATCATATATGTAATCGTCTACTATACACATTTTGGTAGAGTATTTCGTTTTTATTTTTGCTAACTTGTTATGGTTCTAACCGATTGAACAACAAACTGAATCGATGGTTGGACTACTACTACTACTACTATTATTATTATTATTATTATTATTATTATTATTATTATTATTATTATTATTATTATTATTATTATTATTATTATTATTATTATTATTATTATTATTATTATTATTATTATTATTATTCGTTCCAATATTTTAATTACTAATTCATTAATACTTTAGGCTCCATAAATTGTTTATTTTGGTTTTGGTATTTTTTTGTTAATATTATAAACACTACGAGAAAAATGTGTCTGATCGATGATAATACACCAAAGGCAAGATCAAGTTGGTGATCAGGATCCCATTAACACTACAAGATACGTCTTAGGTGAAAGTGCAATGTTGGAATAATTGTCGATAATCCGTCTGCCAAAACTATCATCGGTGCTGATCTTCGATAAATTTTGTTGACAATCCGCCGTAAAATGTATTTCCCACACCCTATTTTATGGTAATTAAACCATCATCAATGAAATTACATTAACCGACGGATTATGTGTGTACATAATATGTTATTTATGATGTTTCTTTTTTTGAACGACAATTGGAATCACCCACGGATCACTGGAGTATCATCGTGCCACCAGTGTTACCACGCGATCATATTCTACCACCAAGTCGCCAATTCAGGAGAAAACTCATAATTATGAGAAAACCTCCTTGTGAGATTTGAACACAGGACCTTATAGTCTTTAAGTCTTATCCCACCATCAATATGTCGTTAGGCTGTAAGCCCTGTAATGCCTTTAGCTTATTTATGATGTAATCTGAGTTTTTATTATTGATCATATCAGTATACCGGTAAAATGGCAAGTTAAATTAAATTATAAATCCGATTTAAAGAAAAATATTGGTTTTCATATGGATTAAAATTTGTGGTTGCTTACAATTTGGTTGCATAAATATGGTTTCCAGGTGCTCTCACAATGTTCTTAAAAGTGGTATAGGAAACATGAGTCCCTTTATGTGTGGCCCATTACAAAAAGATGAGTTTGATGCTAAGTGTATCAATTCCTTTATTGACTTTAACGAGGACAATCAAATTAAAAGGGACAATCACTACGTTGCAAACTTAAATGTTGGTGATGAAGATTTTATGTCAAAAACTCTTGATGGTGACAATTGACAAATGTAGGGTTATGCCTTACAAAATCAATATGAAGATAGCAAAAAATCTAAAGAATAATGTTTTCTATGTTATGTATTGATTATGGGTATGTTTGGCAAAACTAGCTGGTAGCTAGAAGCTTTTTAAATATATTTTGGTGTTTGACAGAGTAACTATATCTTTTAATAAAATGTATAAAATAACCAAAATAAGCATAATTAAAAGCTTGTAAAGAAGGTTTTTATTTATTTTTAAAATATTTGTGTCATTTACTAATTAAAAGCTTGTAGCTAGTAAAACTTTTTCTTAAAAGCTAGTACTAGTAGCTTTTCATTATAGAGTTTTTTCTCTTAACCTAAAAGCTTCCAGCTCCTTTAACCAAACAAGACTTTTTATTGAGTAGGAGCTTTTTCTTAAAAGCTTGAAGCTTGAAGCTCCTAAAAGCTCTTAAAAGCTCCTTGCCAAACATACCCTAAAGCTTGAAACTCATAAAAGCTCTTAAAAGCTTCTTGATAAATATACCCTATATTAGAAGTAGTCATGACATCTCTATATATGTATAGACATGTACAAAATTATGAAAAGGTATATATATATACACACTAAATTTTATATTAATACAATGTAAATAAAAGATAATAAGGCCAACTAAACCATATGGTAAAGTTAATGTGTCTCTCAAGCTGAATGTTGGCACCAACATGTAGCTTGGATCGAAAGGTCAGGGTATCGGCAATTTGGACTATAGTGGAAACATATTGAATAATGAGACACTGTATTATATCTCGAATAAAATGGAGATCAATATAAGGTGTTTCGTTCCTTGATGAAACACTTATTGGATGTTATTCTTAAGTTTGTAGCATCAACTTTATCAAACCATGCATAGTGTAAGTGGACTAACTCATGAAGCCAAAATAATCACGCAAAGCTCGGAAGCAGTATTAACTTTTTTTTAACGGCCAACAAACGGATGTCCTAACTATCTGGGGTACTCACCAATTGGTTACAAAAGCACCATATGCGTCCCTGGGTGAAGACAAGTCTTAGGTGTCTGTCCACAGATAGCACTGGTAGTCAGAACCCACCACCCACCCGAAAGCATAACGGTGGAGAATCAGTAAAACCCAGTGGGATCAAGGATTGAGCCTTGCACTTCAAGAAGGCTAGGCTCTACCCATTATTTCCTATACCACTCCATGGGGCCGTATCCGAAAAAAAAAAAAAAAAAAAAAAAATTGGGCTTGGGACCACAATAATTAAATCGGGCCCATATAGTTTAAACTCAATCATGATATATAAAAACTCACTATAAAAAATCCGTGCTTACGGCTGGAAGTCCGTAATGTTTAGCGTCGGTTGTGTAAACGGTAAACCCTTTTGTCTTTTGAACCCTCGTTTTGGGATGGGTTTTCTTTGATAGGTTTAAAATTTTAGTGATTTTTTGTCTTATTAGATGAATAAATGTTAAAAAAATGATCACAATAGTCCAAAACCCAAAAATATATATAAAAAATAAAAAAAAACTTCGAGCCCTTGGGATTTTCGGGCCTGAGGCCGTCGCTCGCGCCACCCCTATTAAGAGTTGGTCATGCCAGGCGGAATTATACCATTTTTTGTCCACTAGTATACAATTAATGAATATAATAAGCTTGATTAAACAAGAGCCATTGATCTTAGAGATCAATGGCTAGGATGTGGTTTTCATGGGTTTCTTCAAATTTTTGAGGTTTTCATATATATATAGGGGATGGTTCTGTAGTAAACCCTAAAAATTCGAGAAAACTCTAGTAAACCCTTAAAAAATCCTACTTCCCGAGCTTTTTTTTTAAAAAAAAAATTAGGGCATGTAATATACATGTTTTTAAGTGTTTTGAGCCAAAAAAATCAAAAAAGCGCCGAAGGGTTTTTTTTTAAAAAAAAATAAGTTTTCCATCATAACATATGTTACCAGTGCAAAAAAAAGCTAGCATATGTTATGGTGCATAACTTATTTTATTTTTTTTTTTAAAAACCGCTCGGCGCTTTTTTGATTTTTTTGGCTTAAAAAACTTAAAAACATGTATATTACATGCCCTAATTTTTTCAAAAAAAAAAAAAGCTCGGGAAGTAGGTTTTTTTAAGGGTTTACTAGAGTTTTCTTAAATTTTTAGGGTTTACTATGGATACTTAGCCTATATATATATATATATATATATATATTCAATTTATTCCCATAACTCCTTTACAGATTCAATGTTTTGACAGTTGATATGCATCTCCTGTCATGTGCATATGGTCAAACAATCGTCCATTTGTTGAATTGTTATTATGCCTTATTGACTTTAGGAGTCCATCTTCCATGAACTATGGATTGGGGCACTTGGCATACATCATTTTCAATGTGATGAGAAGGAAATGCATCTTATTGTTAAAGTCTTGTCCGAACACAGTTAGACTATAGGGTGTGGAACCCTTCACCCTTCCCTCCACCTTGTCCACGTCAGCGCCACGTCATTTCCCCTCTTCCCCTCCTCCAAAGCAGGGAAATGGTTCCCCCCTTCTTCCCCTTTCCCCTTTCCTTTTTATAATACTTTTTTAAATAGAAAAAGACAAAATACAAGTGTTGGAAAATGGGATTCAAGGAACGGGGAGGGCGACACATTATCACCGATTGCACCGATTTCCAATGGGGGGACGGTGTTTGGCTTCGGCAGATGGGTCCACGTCAAGCCCCCGATGCCTTTTGCCGAGCCACACCCCATAGCCTTATAAACCGTGGTTATCACAAAATTACTAATTCTGATTGTTGGTTAACACGAGTTTTGAGGTTTTTGATAATTATCTAAACTTGGATAATATATGTTACATTTCCTATTTCCTATTTCCTATTTCCTAAAAGTATTTCAACCTTACGTACACTGTGTTTTAAATATTAGAAAAAATGTTTTATATTTTTTTAGCATTGTGTTGTATAGAAAAACAATAAAAGTAATAATTTAAAACACAATTAAATATATTATGGGCATAATAAAGCAAACCATAGAGTTGTAAGAGTATTTGTATGTAAATTTGTTGTGATTCTTATGTACTAACTCATGTTGCACGTTTTCATGAAATGTATGTTACAAGTATATTTAGATCCTCTAACAAGAACTTGACAACTTTTGATATTTAGCAAGAAAAACATGCAATGATTAATGCATACTATGTCATGAAAAGTCATATAAGGTTGTGTGTAGTGGTGCTCGTTGTGGGGCGTTTTGAATATTTTATTCCCCTATAGTGCCCCGAACACCGCCCCCTTGGGCGTTATGGGGCGTTTTAGATGGGGGGCGTTTTGTGGATAACGAGCGCTATGCTTTGATTAATGATTTTATTATTATTTTTTTAATTAATTTCCACACCCTCTTCCCACTACACCCACTACAATAATTACCCAATCATTTATAACCCCTCATAACCCCCATTCTCACTACATCCTCTTTTTCCATAACCCTCATAACCCCCCTTCTATTATTTTTTAATATTTTAATACCCATAACCCCCCACCACTACACATACACTAATTGAAGTTTTATCGGTTTATTATGCCTCTTATCGTCGGTGCCCGATCATCACAATAGATGATTAGCCTTTGTAAGGCTCGCTTTGGAAGATCAACCTTTGTTATGCACTACACTAGCCATTCCAAAAGTTGTGCTTGTACGAATACCTAATTTAAAGCTAACCAACACTTAGATTGACTTACGCAAAGTGACTAAGATATGGTCAACTTGCATGAAAGGCTGAAAGCTATAATTTTATCATATATCTATGCTAGCTTGGTAGAAAACCTTAAGTCAATAAAGAAGGTTAACTTTTATCAAAGTTGGCTTAGTGTAAAGAGCCAAGCTACCTTAGATTCAATTAACTTCAATAATTATCTTTTTGTGTCTAAGGTCATATTAGCTTTTACCAGCATCTATTTTACACCCGCTAATCCGTTTTAATCTTTAATCGTTTAATCTTATATGAATCTCCATTATATATAATATCTAATAACACTGCAATCCACCAACACTCGTTAAAAGCTTTCTATCCATGATCATAAGCGAGGATGATGTTACTGAAGCAAATATCGGATCAAATGCCATTAACTGTTAGGTTTATTTTTTCCGTGAATAGCTCCAACATGGTTATTTAGAAAATAATCAAGTTGAAACACCTATAAAATGAGCTAGCCACTATCTCCAATTTTGTATCTTTTTGTATCCGTGATCAGTATTATGAGAATTTATCAACGATTCACACAATGTGGCACCATGTTATTCCATTAAAATACATACTCGTGAAGCATCATTTGTAAGAAATATGAGAAAAAGACAAAAATAGCCCTGCTTCATGGTCATCAACTTACACATTTGGGATCAAAATGTCAATACTTTTAATTTAATTTACTTAATAAAAAACTAGAACAATAATTAAGTTTAGGCCAACTAAAAGCCATAATATATATTATTTTAACATCAAAAGTGGTCTAGAATAAACCAAACACAACACAATTATAACAGAGAAAACAATATTTAAACTATGTATTGGAGCAAATGGGAAACTATGTGCATTCAGCGAGTAGTTTAGCCACAACTTGGAATGCTAAATCATCATTTAGTGAGATTATGAATCATTAGGCAATTAACATTCATGTGAAAAAGTGAAATATATATACACACATATATATGAGTGCGTGATCCAGTTCAATTACATAAAGCATGCAAAGTGAAGGAAATTAAAAAGGACGTGCTATACTTGCATTATTTAAACATATTACCCTACAATAAATTATACTATAGTAATAAATTTATCTAAAAGTGTAGCGTAATTTTATTACTCCGTTTTATTTTGTTATAGTGTAATAATCTATATCTATATCTATATCTATATCTATATCTATATCTATATCTATATCTATTGCAAAGGGGTTAATCCTACATGTCATACTTTTATGCAATCTCTCCTTTGAGAGATGCCACATAGGATGTGATGTGGCAAGTGTAAACCAATTAAAAAAAGGAATAAATATGATTTAACCTAATCTATTATAATCTTTAACCTAATCTATTAAATACCTAATCTACTAAATCTAAATATTAAAACTTTACTATTTTTTCTCTCATTTTCCACCCATAACTTTTAAACGTTAATATCTTTTATATACGAGATTTTTTAAAGAAAAAAATTACACCAAATTAACGAGCGTTTTATTATCTTTCCAACGAGTACCATAGTGCTATATAAAAACGGAGAAAAAAATGATTATTTTTTGTAAGCCGACGGGTATTGTGTCGGGTTTGGGATTAGTTTAAAAAAAATTGTGGGTTTGGGTTGGGTCTGGGATTAGGTGATACCCGACCCGATTACCCGAAACAACATACCCAAATACCCGAACTATATACCCAATCATATACCCATGAATTTTTTAACGCATCACATAACCCTTAGACTAATGCATTCGATATTTCAAGAATTAACTTTTTTTTCTTATTTCATGTTAGTTCTTTTTGGAATGATCGATTACAAACTTCCGAATTCATTTGTAATGGCACTAGATTTATACCCCGACGCAAAGATTCGTTTTTTTATATTTGAATATGATAACTTATGGCAGAGATTTGTTTAAAATAATAATAATAATATATTTTATTATGTCATATTAGATATTTCAACCCGGGACGCTCCCGGGATAAAAACTAGTAATTAATATACAGCAAATTGTAATAGAATAATAAAGACAAAATAACAGAAAACGTACTTTACGCTTACCTAAAATTGCAGGTTTCATCCTTAATGTTTAAAACTTGCAGGAAACATCCTTTAATGAAGGTTTGGTTGCAGGAACATCCTTTAACGAAGGTTTTATTGCAGGAAACATCCTTTCTCACTAACGGGGTTAGTTTTTCTGGTTAACTTCTCCTCTAGGGACCATTCTTGCAAAATCTAAAATTTTCAACCAACCCCTTCTCTATTTATTATTTTCAACCAACCCCTTCTGACTCTTCCTCTTCATCGGTATTCTATTGCTGGTTCTAGCTCCGGCATGTTCCTGACAGCATGATCGAGCCGCCGAATACCATAATCCAGCTCCTGAAACGACGACGTTTTATCCACAGCTTCAAACACAGGCAAGTAACATTATTATTGTTGTTTTTGTAACTCATATAACATAAAACGACATCACCTTAGGGTTGAACTTCTGACAAAACGACGTCGTTGTGACCAAGGGTGATAGGGGAGAGGAAGATTCGGGAGAATGACGGGATGGAGGCGGCGGCGGTGGTGGTGGTGGTAGAGATGGTGGGGGAATAAGGGACAGTGAAGAGGAATTAAGGTGGCCGGACTTAAGGAGATTAGAGACGTGGGTATGGTTACCCGTGGAAAGGTCGAATTTGTAAATAATAGGCAAGCCGAGGCCTGAGGCCCCAGGATAAGCAACGGTCAGCGTTGGTGGCGTCGGAGCACCAAAACTCGACGTGGTTGAACGATTTGATGGTGAATTTTTCGGACATGGGGTTGAAGTCGACCAGCTTGAAGACAGAGATGGGATGGTTGGAGTGGTCGGAGTTGTCTACGGCGACGAAGATGTCAACAAGGGTGGTTTCAGTTCCCATTTTATTTTTTATTTTATTTTTTTATTTGAGTTTTGTTTGTGAGGTAGTGGAGCGTAAATAATAAATAGAGAAGGGGTTGGTTGAAAATTTTAGATTTTGCAAGAATGGTCCCTAGAGGAGAAGTTAACCAGAAAAAACTAACCCCGTTAGTCAGAAAGGATGTTTCCTGCAACAAAAACTTCGTTAAAGGATATTCCTGCAACCAAACCTTCGTTAAAGGATGTTTTCTGCAAGTTTTAAACATTAAGTATGAAACCTGCAATTTTGAGTAAACGTAAAGGACGTTTTCTGTAATTTTGTCAATAATAAAATTACGCTACTCATAAGCTGTAGCGTAATTATTCATCAGAAGTTTGTTATAGCATAACTACTCTATTTAAAGTAATTACAAAAATGTTATAGCGTGGATTTTCCTTCACTTTTGTATAGTTTGCACGCTAAAACTTATTTGTATGTTATTTAAACTATATATATACATATATATAGAGAGAAAGTTTATTGTAAAAAGTATGTTAACGTAAAAAGTATAAGAAGGATTTTGGGCTTTTGATCAAAATAAATCAATGGATGAGATTAAAATGAGAAAAGTATACGTTGAGTTTTCAAAAGAGAAGGGGAATGGCAAAATAGGTATAATCTATAATTGTTGAGTTTCACCCTCATTTTTTAAACGTACATAACTTTTTCATACGACATTATTTTAAAAAAAATGCACCATAGAAACAAGCATTTTATCCTCTTTCATTTGCATACCCTATTGCTATAATTTTTTTTAATAAAAAAAAATTTGCTGTGTTGATAACTTGCATGTAATCATGTATAACTTGTGTTTTTTATCAGATATAACTTGCATCTTTTTATCAGGGATACGTTGCGTTTTATCTAGTATAACTTGCGTTTAATCATATATAACTTGCGTTTTATTATGTATAACTTGCGTTTTTTGTCAGATATAACTTGCATCTTTTTATCAGGTATAACTAGCGTTGTATCTAGTAGAACTTGCGTTTAATCGTATATAACTTGTGTTTTATCATGTATAACTTGCGTTTTTTGTCAGATATAACTTGCATCTTTTTATCAGGTATAACTTGTGTTTTATCTAGTATAACTTGCATTTAATCTTTGAGTTGTTAAACGATGATATCTACTTATTTTTTTCATTTATTATTTGCTTAAATCACATGAAATCAACACTTTCTGTATATCACCTGCTTATTTAGATAATAATCCTCAGTTGTTTAGGTAAAAAAATTTGAGAACTACTAGTATTCAGATGTGTTTACGTTCTGCAACAAGGTTGTTGACCTGACGAGATTTATTATTTCTGCATTTTCATTGATTCACAAAGACACTACCCATCTGAACTTCTTTTTATTACTTTCATTCCTTTTTGACAGATTACAATGACAAATAGTTCTCAGTTAATGTATAGAACAAGCTAGTCATGAACAATGGAAAAAGTGAAGAACAGAGCACGATCAAGCTATCAACCCAGCGAATTTTTTTTAAAGTATAGCAATAGAGTATGCAAATAAAAGAGGATAAAAAACTTGTTTTATGGTGTATTTTTTCTTTAAAAAATAATGTCGTATGAAAAAATTATTGGCATTTTAAAAATGGAGGTGAAACTTGAAAAAAAGTCAACAATTAGGGTGATGGACAATAATACCCTTTTTTTGCTAGGGACATGTGTCAGCCTCTTGTTCCTTCTTACACTTTTTACGCTAACACCCTTTTTACGTTAGCCTCTCCATATATATATATAAAAGATGGGAAGAGCTATTTTGAAAACCCAATTAAGTTATGAGGACCCTGGTAACAACCTTGAAAAAACCCATGTAACGTTCTATGTAACTATGCAAACACCTATTGCTGACTATACAGTATATATAGGGTATATTTGGCAAAACTAGCTGGTGCCTGTTAGCTGGAAGTTGGTAGCTGAAAGCTTTTTAAATTTATTTTGATGTTTGACAGAGTAGCTGGTGCTTTTAATAAAATGTATAAAATGACCAAAATTGGCATAATTAAAAGCTTGTAAAGAAGGTTTTTATTTTATTTTTTAAATAGAATGGATATTTGTGTCATTTACTAGTTAAAAGCTTGTAGCTAGTAGAGCTTTTTCTCCTATCCTAAAAGCTTTCAGCTCCTTCAACCAAACAATATTTTTTATTAAGTATGAGTTTTTTCTTAAAAGTTTGAAGCTTCTAAAAGCTCTTAAAAGTTTTTTGCCAAACATACCCATAGTATTCCCCTTTAAAAGATTTCTTAAAGATGGAAATAATTAACCTAAGGACTTGAGAGTCATTCTTCATATCTCGGACAAAATGACCTAATTTATAAGATTTATATCGCTTTAAATCGATATTAATATGTCTTATTTCATAAAAACCCAAGATTCTCTCAAACTTAATATCTTTGTACATCAAAGGATCTAAATTTGTTTAAGTTGCATGTATATGTAGCTCATTATTTATGCGGATGCTAATATGATATACGTGTGATTAAATATGGTCTCGTGTATATATATCACAATTATACTACCTCTATATTTTTTTATTGTTTTATATACAAAACTAGATTATACCCCGGGAGCGTCCCGGGTTGATAAATTTAATATGATACATCAATTTTACATATGAAATAGACTGATGTATAACTCTAATATTAATATCTAACCTAAAACAAATTAACAATGTACAACTCCAATGCTAACACCTAACCTAAAAGAATGTATAACTTTAATGTTACTCTAATATTAACACCTATCATAAAGACTAAACAAATGTACAACTCTAACATACTAATATTGATACCTAACTTAAAACAACGTATAACTCTATTAACCTATTTGGCTCTAGTTGAATTTTTTTTTCATATTTACTGATTTAAACATAATTAGTGACTTGTCTATACATGATTAATGATTTACCTGAACACTTTGTGTTTTTTTTCCTGTATGAACAAAACCCCACAAAAAAATTTCTCCGTTTTTTATATAGCACTATTGAAGAAACAATAAGTATACCGGAGATTAAGACTAATCTCAGGGGGGTTAATACTTACGTAACTACAGGTTTAATCCTTTACCCAAACCGTTATGACAACCCGAGAGTTTGTTAAGGTGAGTGTGGTATGTGTTGTGTGTGATATGAACAAGAGATTTAAGTGGTTCGGTCGTTAATGACCTACGTCCACTGTGAAGGCACCGGAATATTATTGCTAATAAGAGAGAATTACAAGTGGTGAGTATAGTGATGACGGTTGTATTTGTGAATGAATACATGAGTTGCATCTGATGCTATTTATAGGCTTAATAGTGGACCGCATGGAGAGGCCCACAAGTGACACCATCGGCTTGGGCCCAACCGGGGCCCAAGCCCATGGTCTTTCTGGAAATGGCGGGAAAGGACGAGGCACTGTAGATGACGTCAGCCCACAGTGCGGTCGTTGTTGCAGTTGGACACGTGTCCGCCTTCTGGTGGTGCACAGTAACGTCGTACTTGCTACAGTATCCAGGCTATCTCTGCTGTCTGATTTGACGCCTGACAGTGGAGAAAGTAATGCCTGCTGGTCACTGTTCACGACAGCGTGTACAGTGCAGCCGTCCCCCTTTTGTACTATCTGCCACATGTCCTTCTTCTGTTGGTGTATGCTCTGACACAGATCCTTATGAATCTTCCTTTTGTCGTCCCTTGTACCTCCTTCAACGTGCTAAGGGAATCTTCCGCGTGTGACGGCACGCGCGTATCAGGTATTAATTGTTGCTTATCATCTGTGCTGGCGCGCGAGGGTGTTGATTGGCTGTCCTCGCGCGAGTGTGATCCTGCGCCGTGACGTGGCGCAGGGTTGTTACTTAGTGGGGATAGGGACGCCTTTCATATTAGGCTCCCTATCCCTTCAAGTCCCCCTAGTCTAGGGCTTCTCCTGCTCGCTGATGAGGAGGTGGAGTGCTAGACTCGAAAGGTAGAAGTCGCGGATGAAAGCTCATCTGCTTGCGTTGTAGCCTTTGGGGGTGTTATTCTGATTTGAGAAAATATAGGCGGGAAACGTATTTCTCCGCTTTTCGTCAAATTTGCGCCGTGGAGGACGTCCTCCGTCCCAACGTTGCAGTGGTTGAGCGGGGAACGTCTTTTGAAGATTTACGTCAACTTTCCGCTGGGAAGGACGTTCTCCGCCCCAACGTTGCAGTGGTTGGGCGGGGAACGTCTTTTGAAAGTTTACGTCAACTTTCCGCTGGGAAGGATGTTCTCCGCCCTAGCGTTGCAGTGGTTGGGCGGGGAACGTCTTTTGAAACTTTACGTCAACTTTCCGCTGGGAAGGACGTTCTCTGCCCCAACGTTGCAGTGGTTGGGCGGGGAACGTCTTTTGAAAGTTTACGTCAACTTTCCGCTTAGACATTTACTGCTGCTGGGGTACTTTAATGCGGGTCTGGAGTTGTGATAAATTCTAAATCATTAGCATTGAATTTGTCTCTCATAAATTGGAATAAATGCGCCTGGAATTCGAATGATCAATTGCTTCTGAGGGAAGTTTGGTGGCTGCTGATGTGTCAGCGACTGTCTGGTTGTACAGACTGATACATGTCCCATCGTGGTTGCAATTATCAATATCTCGTCTGTGTCAGGAGCGTGGGGTTTCACGCGTCTGACATTTTTTCTGCATGGTTGAGATTGTGCCACGTGTCGAAGGGCACGAGTTGTCTGTCAGGCGCGTGGGTTGCCACGCGCTTGAATGGTTGATGTTGTGAGATCTGTCGACACGTGTCGACCATCCAGCGTCTGTGTAGTGTACAACTGTCATGCACTTCCATCTAGGCCGTTCGTTTTTATTGCGGACACGTGTCATCATCCTGTGAACGGAATTTGAAAAGTTGTGACGGTTTACACTCCCCCGGTGGGTCCCCCTGCCATAAATGCGATGAGTATATAAGGCCTGTTGTGGTTCATTTGAACGGTTATGCTCTCTAATCTTCTTCCACTTTTCTTTCTCTCTTCATTCTCCGATCAATCTCCGTTTGAAGTTTCCGGTTAATCTTTGAAGATCTTGATCTTGAAGATTTATTTGAAACTTCATATTTCTTTTACGTTGGTGTCTTCCATTCATCCTTGTGTTATTTTCTGGTCGGTTAACTTCTTATTTTCCACTTTCGTTGAAGATTTCGTTTGATCTTCAAACTTTCCGGTCAGTTTTCCAGATTCTTCATTATCATGTCTGAAAGTGCTAGTGTTTCTGAGGAGGTTGTGGGGGAGCAGCCGGAGGAGGTGGTGCAGGAGACCACCGTGGAGGGTGGAAAAATCAAAGAGAGGAAACTGATGTCCAACACTTGCTGTGTTTGGAGTCAAGAAGCCTTCAACCGGTTTCTTGTTATGTATGGTATCTCGCCGGAGTGGGAGCCTACCCTTCCAACTCCGACCAGCACTGTCCTCTCGGCCGGTACCGGCCGGTTGGCGCTGTACGAGGCCCACTTTGCTAAGTGTGGGTTTCGCCTGCCGTGTACTCGGTTCCAGATCGACACCATGGTGGCTTATGGTGTTGGTCCTACGCAACTAACCGCTTTTGGGATGCTGCGGCTGGTGCATTTCGAGGCTTCTTGCCGCGCCCTAGACATTGAACCCACTGTCGAGCGGTTCAATGTTTTCTACTTTATGGCGCGGGATGAGATGTGGTTCTCTTTCAAGCCGCGTCCCAAGGTGCCGCCCATGGCCACCCATACTCCTAAGTCCTTGCATTGGGCTAAGGAGAAGTTTTTCTTCGTGAAGAGGGGTGTGATACCCATTAGTCTCCCCTGGAAGGTGATAGGGGATGGGCAGCGGGTGGCGGACATACCTGTGCCCAAGGACTTCAAGAAGCAGGCGTGGTTCCTCACCCTTACCGCTAATGCCACTAAATTGGAATTCCAGAACTTGACGGAGGGTATTTTCTTTCTTCTGGGGATGAGTCGGAATGGCATCCGGGCGGGTAAAGAGCCATATATTGCGCAGGAGGGTAAGTATAGTGTCATCATTATTATCATTATTGGTGTTTCTTGTGCTCTCTTCCTTATTGTTTGTTGATATTGCAGGTGTAAGTAAATTTGAGTTTTATGCCGCCCGTCAGGATAAAGGTATCAAGTGGAGGCCCTTGGCGGAGGGTCAAACTTCTTGTTTGGACGCGCTCGCTGACCGGTTCTACTACCCGGATCTAACTTCTGCGCCCAAGCCTTATTACACAACTGGTGAGTCTCCCAGCCCTTTATTTGATAATATTTTCGGAGATGATACTGTAGGGGAGACTCCGCCGATAGGTTCGTCCGCGAGGCGTGGTCGTTGGAAGCACGCTCCGCGGAGGCACAGGTACCGAGCCATGATTACCCTTTCTGACTCGGGTTCTTCCGTTTCAGCAGGAGAAGCTGTAAAAGGGCGTCGACGGAGGAAGGATGGGCCCCCCTCTGAGGATGACGAGGAAGCGGAATCTTCTCAGCTGGAGAAGAGGAAGAGGTCGCGGACCGCTGGGCCGGTGAAGGAAACTCCAGTCGCGTCTGGTGCTGGAGGTGGTGAGGGGTCGGTGCCTGGCCCGGACCCAGTTAATATTTCCAAGGGTCCTGTTGGAAGTGGTGGCGATGGCGGGCCCGTTTTCAGCATGGGCATTGGTGCCGCCCCTGCGCGCCAGCCACTCTTCCAAAAGTTATTGAGGAAGAAGACTCCTGGTAAGTTCTGTTTTCCTCCCTTCTCTTCTTTTCTATTTTCATTAATTTATTACTAATGTTGTTGTTTACTTGCAGTGGCGCCGAAGATTGTGCCCTCTGCACCTTTGTCTTCTTCCGCCGAAGCGGGTGGAGGGGAGGAGGATGCTTTGTGGAGAGAGCAGGAGCTTGCACAGGAGCAGGCGCGAGCCGATGAAGCCTTGCAAAAGGCTGAGGCTGAGAAGGCCGCTGCTGCCAAGCAAGCGGCAGCCGATGAAGCCCGCCGCCGGGCTGAGGCGGAGAAGAAGGCTGCTGCCGATGAAGCCGCAAGGAAGGCTGAGGCAGACAAGGCTGAGGCGGACCGCCTTCGCCTCCAAGAGCAGAAGTTCTTGGAGGAAAAAGCCAAGCTTGCTGAGGAGCGCGCTGCAAGGGAGCGTGCCGAGGTTGAGAGCCAGGAGATGGCTCCCGATGGAGGGGATGCCTTTGAAAAGGCTTTGCTCCAGCAGGGCGCCGCTGGAGCTGGTGGGAGTGGCTCGCGCCGTGATCGGCGCGAGGCCTCCAGGGTTGGGGGGTCAGCAGGAGTCTATGACGGCTCTTGCTGGTCTGGTGGTGACGCCATCTGGCGCCCTCGCTGGGCGATAAGGGAAAACACATTGTTTTCCAACTCCTTGGCTGCCGAGGAGTTTGTCAGCGAGGTGGTGCCTCCCTATGAGCGCACTCACCAGGATACGTTGAGTCGTGAAGACCTGATAGCCGCCTTGTGCGTTAACCAGGCGACTCAACTATCCATGATGGACTCGTTACGGCGCCGTGACTCGGCGTTGTGGCGAGACATGGAGCAGGTGGAGGCGGAGAAGGCCAGTCTTGCTGAGAAAGAGGCTGCCTTCAAAGCCGAGATTGCCAAATACCGCCGCCGTGCCCATGACGCGGAGGCTAAGGTTGGCAAACTTGAAGAAGACGCGGTTGTTGAAAGGCGCCGTTGGTCTGAATCTTGGAAGAAAGCCAACACTGACATTTCTGACTTGAAGGAGCTTTTGTCAGTGGCGCGTGAGGAGCGGCGGACGGCGGTGAAGAGCCTTGAGGAGAAGAGCAGGGCCCTCACGGAGAGGACGGCGAAATTTGTAGAGATGCGCAAGGAGCTCGAATCTAAGGACGAGGCTCTTGTTGCGGCTACTGAGCGCGTCTCTTCGCTGGAGCGGGAGAGGGCCCAGGTCCTTAGTGCGAAGGAGGACCTTGAGCGGGACCTGGATTCTTGTGACCAGGCTCGCCTTGCTGCTGTGAAGGAAGGGGAGGCGGCCAAGTTATTGCTGGATGAAGCTGTCACCGCCCAGTCTCAGATGCAAGACTCCATCAACTGGCTGATGACAGACGGGATGGCTGGGGTAAGTCTTCGCGCTTTCTTTGCTTTTGAGACTTGTCTTCCATATGCTAACTTTGTTTCTATGCGCAGGTTTTCAAGAGATTCTGGCAGGAGCCTTTGCTCGGAGACCAGATTGCCGCCATTGCTGCCAGTGCCCAAGCCTATGGTTATGGCGAGGGCTATGAAGACGGTTTCTTGCATGCGCAAAATGATGGGCGCATTGTGGACGCGGAACATTATGGCAAGCCATTGAAGGATGAATATGAGGCGGAACTCCAAAAGTTCGAGAAGATAGAGTTCCCCATCCTCCAAGTGCTTGCGGACTGCAACAAGAACGCGGATCCACCTGCGGCCCTTAAATATTTCATTGAAACGTCTGATGCGCTGGCGAAAGCTTCTGGCGAGGGGCCTTCCGGCGCAACTGACCAGTGATTAGGCTTTTTAATACTTGTAATTTTTCTTTTCCTTGTAAATATAGAAGGGTTTTTAATTCCCTTTGTTAATGAAATTTTTGTTTGTTATATCGTGTTGTCTCGTCTCTAATTTACTTATTTAACCAAGTCGTCACCCGGTGTGTAAGTAAGAGTTAGAGCGCGCGCTCGGCTAGACAATCCGACGTCTAAGTGTCAAACACTTTCTCGCCTTGAAGATTGTAGCGGAGGCGACTTGTGCCATTGAGTCCGACTTAAGCGCGTGATCGCCTCGCCTTGGAGACCTGTTTACCGTGTTTTTGTGGCGCGCTACTCCGTCCGAGTTGCAATGACTCTAGAAGACAAGAGTTGAGGCGCATGTCGCGGTGTGGTGGGTCCGGCGAGTAAATCCGTCTTGAAGACTACGCTGCTTGAGTAGGTGCCCGACGCGCGCGTGGCGCGTCTTGAAGGCGTGCCTTGCTAGCGTGTCCGACGTGATTTTGCCCAAGTCTTGAAGACCTTGGCGCGGAAAGTACAAGTAGAAACACAGATATAGGAAACATTTTCATTAATGATATGGCATGTGTAGCCATTTTGATTACAAGTAACAACGCCGTAACTGAGCGGCGTTCCATGATCTTGGAATAGGGGTGCCATCGAGCCTTTCCAATGCGTAGGCACCTTTCCCGAGCACTTCTTGAATTTTGTAAGGGCCTTCCCAAGTTGGGGCGAGCTTCCCAGGCTTTTCGGCGTTGGAAGCTTCATTGTTGCGGAAGACATAGTCCCCAATCTTGAAGGCTTGCTCCTTTACATGTTTGTTGTAATATTGCTCGAGTTGGGTCTTGTAACTTGCTTCTTTTATTGCCGCGAGGTTGCGGCGTTCTTCTAACAGATCGAGGTTCATGCGGAGTTCTTTATCATTGTCGGTTGTGTTTGCCATCAGTACCCTTGCCGTGGGGCAAGCTATTTCTGCAGGGATTACCGCCTCGGAGCCGTATGTCAGGCTGAACGGGGTTTCGCCATTGCTTGTTTTCGTGAGGGTACGGTAGGCCCATAAGACGTGCGGCAACTCGTCTACCCACCCCGTTCGCCTGGTTCCGAGTCTTGTCTTGATGCCTTCAACGATTGTGCGGTTGGCTCTTTCTACCTGGCCGTTGCCTTGCGGGTGCGCAACGGATGTGAAAATTTGCGTGACTCCCATTTGAGCCAGCCATTGTTGGAGGGCCTGGTCTTCAAATTGTGTTCCATTGTCACTGACCAGTTGCATCGGCAATCCAAACCGACAGATAATGAACTCCCAGATGAACTTCTTGACATGTGCGCCATCGATCTTTGCAAGAGGTTTCGCTTCGACCCACTTAGTGAAGTAGTCGATAGCGACGACCAAGTATCTGACATTGCCCGGCGCCGCCGGGAATGGTCCGACTAGATCAATAGCCCACTTTTGGAAGGGCCAAGCCGCGGTGACTGGTACGAGATTATTCTTTGGGCGCAAGGTGTTTGGAGCGTGGCGCTGGCAGCTGTCACATTTGCGTATCTCGTTGACTGCGTCGACGTGCATGCCAGGCCAGTAATATCCTGCATTCATCAGCTTTGCCACTACCACTCTTGGGCCCGCGTGTAGCCCGCATGTTCCTTCATGTATATCTTTGAGGAGGAAGGAGGCCTCGGCCGGGTCAACACATCGCAAGAGTGGCCCCAAGTAAGAGCGGCGGTACAGGATGTCATCGGTCAGTTGATATTGCAGGGCCTTGGTTTTTATCTTCCGTGCTTCGAGTTTGTCATTGGGCAAAACTCCCGATGATAAAAAGGCTTTGATCGGTGTCATCCATGACCCGTTGCCTGTTTGAGTAACGTTGACCTGGCGCATGGGGACCGATGGTTTGTCTCGTACTTCGACGCGGACCTCTTTTGCCATGTGCTCAAAAACCGTGGACGCCATTTTACTGAGTGCGTCGGCGGGTTTGTTCTCGCTGCGCCGGATGTGTTCGACTGTGCATGTGTCGAACTTGCGCATGAGTATCTTGGCTTGTTCCAGGTATAGAGCCATGGTTTCGTCTTTTGCATCGTATACCCCGTTGATCTGCCGTGCTACCAACAAAGAGTCTACATGCGCCTCTACGTGCCTGGCCCCCATTTTTTCCGCTATGCGGAGGCCTGCCAGCAACGCTTCGTATTCCGCCTCGTTGTTTGTGCTTTTGAACTCGAGGCGGATGGCGTATGTGAACTCATGTTTATCTGGGCTGATGAGGCGCAAGCCGGCGCCAGCGCCGTCTCCGTTGGAGGCCCCATCGGTGTATAAGGACCATTTTTGCGATGGGTCGTGTGCTGGCGCAGGTGATTCTTCTTCTCGGCACTCTTGAACTTTGTCGGCTGGGATCTCGGTTGCGAAGTCTGCTAGTACTTGGCCTTTGATTGCGGGTCGGGGTTTGTAGTTGATTGTATGCTCTCCGAGCTCAATGGCCCATTTCGCTAACCTTCCCGACAACTCGGGTTTTGCTAAGATGTCATTTATCCGATAATCTGTAAGTACGTTTATCGGGTGGCCTTGGAAGTATCTGCGCAGCCTTCGAGAAGCATGAATCAGAGCTAGGACCAGCTTTTCCATTATGGTGTACCGGGTCTCCGCATCTAACAGTGTGCGGCTGATGTAGTAGATCGGCGTTTGCACACCCTTACGATCAACCATCAGAACTGCGCCTATTGCCCGCTCCGTGACCGAGAGATAGAGCGTTAGTGGCTCTTTGGGGAGCGGGGCTGTCAGTGTAGGAAGATTCATCAAGCATTGCTTCATTTGTTGAAAAGCTGACTCTGCTTCAGGGGTCCAGCGGAAATTGCTCTTTTTTAGGCAGTTTTTCAAAGTATCCACAAATGGAAAAGATTTTGAAGCGTAATTGGATAGGAAGCGGTTTAGGGCAACCAAGCGGCCCATTAATGTTTGCACTTCTTTGACAGAGGCTGGTGACGGCATCCGCTCGATTGCCTGAACTTTTTCTGGGTTGGCGCGGAACCCATCCCGCGTAACGATAACGCCCAGAAATTTCCCTTCTTCCATCCCGAACGAGCATTTGCTTGGATTCAGCTTCATGCGGACTTTTCGCAGTTGTTTGAATGTCTGCTGGATGTCTCGCAACATATCACTTTCTTCCTTGCTTTTGATCACCAAATCATCGACGTATACTTCGAGCCTTACGCCGATTTCTTCTACGAAAGCCGTGTCCATCAGACGCTGATACGTTGCGCCCGCATTTTTCAGGCCGAAAGGCATCTTTGTGTAGCAGAAGATGCCTGCGTCTGTGCGGAACGCTGTTTTGTCTTCATCCTCTTTGGCCATCTGTATTTGGTGGTATCCCTTGTAAGCATCCAAAAAACACTTGTATCGGTATGGGGCGAGGGAATCCACTTTCAGGTCGATCTCTGGTAGAGGGTAGCAGTCCTTTGGACACGCTTTGTTGATGTCTTTGTAGTCTACACACATGCGCCATCCTCCATTTGCTTTGGCGACCATGACGGGGTTGGCCACCCACGTCTGGTATCTAATGGGGCGGAGGATGCCCGCGTTGAGCAGCTCGGTGACTTGTTCATTCATGGCCTTTGTTTTCTCCGGGCCCATACTTCTTTTCTTTTGTACAATTGGCTCTGCGGAGCGATAAACATTAAGCCTGTGTTCCGCTATTTCCCGTGGAACACCCACCATGTCTGCCGGTTGCCATGCAAAAATGTCCATGTTACTGATCAGCAGTTGCTTTAAATGGTTTCGTATGGACTCGGAGATTTCATGGCCGATGATCACCATGCAAAAATGTCCCACGGATGGCGCCAATGAAGAAACAATAAGTATACCGGAGATTAAGACTAATCTCAGGGGGGTTAATACTTACGTAACTACAGGTTTAATCCTTTACCCAAACCGTTATGACAACCCGAGAGTTTGTTAAGGTGAGTGTGGTATGTGTTGTGTGTGATATGAACAAGAGATTTAAGTGGTTCGGTCGTTAATGACCTACGTCCACTGTGAAGGCACCGGAATATTATTGCTAATAAGAGAGAATTACAAGTGGTGAGTATAGTGATGACGGTTGTATTTGTGAATGAATACATGAGTTGCATCTGATGCTATTTATAGGCTTAATAGTGGACCGCATGGAGAGGCCCACAAGTGACACCATCGGCTTGGGCCCAACCGGGGCCCAAGCCCATGGTCTTTCTGGAAATGGCGGGAAAGGACGAGGCACTGTAGATGACGTCAGCCCACAGTGCGGTCGTTGTTGCAGTTGGACACGTGTCCGCCTTCTGGTGGTGCACAGTAACGTCGTACTTGCTACAATATCCAGGCTATCTCTGCTGTCTGATTTGACGCCTGACAGTGGAGAAAGTAATGCCTGCTGGTCACTGTTCACGACAGCGTGTACAGTGCAGCCGTCCCCCTTTTGTACTATCTGCCACATATCCTTCTTCTGTTGGTGTATGCTCTGACACAGATCCTTATGAATCTTCCTTTTGTCGTCCCTTGTACCTCCTTCAACGTGCTAAGGGAATCTTCCGCGTGTGATGGCACGCGCGTATCAGGTATTAATTGTTGCTTATCATCTGTGCTGGCGCGCGAGGGTGTTGATTGGCTGTCCTCGCGCGAGTGTGATCCTGCGCCGTGACGTGGCGCAGGGTTGTTACTTAGTGGGGATAGGGACGCCTTTCAGATTAGGCTCCCTATCCCTTCAACTATGGTATTCGTTGGAAAGATAATAAAACGCTCGTTAATTTGGTATAATTTTTTTGTTTAAAAAATTTCGTATATTAAAGATATTAACGTTTAAAAATTATGAGAGGAAACATGAGGGTGAAAAATCCAATTTTGTTTTTAAATTATTTTTTTCCTAAAATATCTCAATGCCACATGGGATTACACATGGCACACTCAAGGAAGAGAATGCCTCTTGGAGTGCCATGTCATTAAAATGACTTTGGTTTATTATATGTATAGATATAGATTATAGCATCTTATTTTATGATTGAACAAACTATTAATTATCACTGTGTGAAACTTTTCCTGAATGAAATTATCTGTATCTATTCCATACTATATCGTAAAGTATCAAAGATAGCTAAAAACAATAATTATACATGCATTTTAAGATGGCATTTGAAAGGTCTTATGCTTTAAATCCTATATGTCATATAAATCTTTCTCAAATTACCCCTATTGCATTACCCACTTGTACCATTTAACCTAAAGAAATTAGTTACAAATGTTTACTTATATTTATGTTATCTACAAGTAAACTGTATCTCATTGTTACACGACATCCTCTGAACCGTTTATTCTTCAATTCCTCTTTCGTAGTTGAAACAAACTATTTAATGGTAGAGGCAATTGCACTCACATTGAAGACCCGAACTCAATCGTCCATCCATTTCAGTCTTTGATACCAATCGCTCATAAATTATGGGTGTCCGGCTTTATAGGTTCAGAATTCTTCGGTAACGTTTTTCGCCCATTTCATAGGTAACTATGGTAATATGGTTTTTTGTTTCTTTTTTTGCCTATTTACTAATGTCAACGCTAAGTGGCGATGTGGATTTGAACCTATTTTTTTAATTTTTTGATATAACTAACATGATATTTTCCTTTTTAATATAATCAGATATATTAAAACCTCGACCCCAACATCTTCTCCATTTTATTCTTGACACATATATAATTTTGCATTACTCGATTTGAATATTAAGTGACCTAATTGGGATTTTAAAAAAAGTACGAGTGGCCTAATTAGAACACTTTTAAAATTTGGTTACTATTCTAATAAGCATCGGTAGTAGAAATAATATTTTTAATTAAAGGTAAGTATTCATAATTAAGTAGAAGAAAAAAGAGGGAAAACTAAAAAACAGATGGCTCAAGTGAACGACGCGTGTCCAAACTTATATTGGTTTATTATAGATAATAATAGATTTTATTATTTAAACATGTTTTGTTTTTCTTTTATAACTTTCAAAATATGATGCTTTATAAAATATCAAATATGCCATTACAATGTGCGCATTTTTATCTCTCTCTCGATATAAATTTTACTCTAACTGAGTTCAAGTCATCAAAGCACAAACTTATATGTCATTAAAGATGTCTAACGCTCTAGATTTATTATATTCAAAAACTTCGTTTACCATTTTCGTTATTAATACGATATAAGATTTGAAAAAATTTTAAATATACCGTGTGATTTTCTTATTCTTATCAATGTTTCGATCAAAGTTTTATCAAAAGAGATTTGCTTTAGTTTCAAAATGCGATGTTTTATAAAATTTCGAATGTGTTGTTGTAACGTGCTTATTTTTATCTATGTCTCAATATGAATTTTACTAAACACTGAGTTGAAGTTATCAAATTAGAAACATATATGTCATTAAAGATGCCTCACGCTTTGGTTTTATTATATATAAAATAACGCCATCAGGGCCGTCTCCGAGAATGCTAAACAAAATTTGGGCCTCGGGCGAAAAAAAAAATTGGGCCCAAAATTTTGTAAAGAGGAATGAATTAAAAAAAAAAAAAAAAAAAAAAACTAAATATGGTGTTAGAGACAAGGCTTGAACTTGAGACCTCTACATTAAATTTGCATGGTTTTTCCAACTCCACTAACAAGACTTTTGTTTATAAAGCACAAATATATATCCTAAATATAGAATTTAATATATATATATATATGTATTTTTTTTTAAAAAGTTCGGGCCCATTTGTGGGTCGGGCCCTGAGCCGGTGACCACCCGGCCCATGCTCAGGGCCGGCCCTGAACGCCATTTACCATTTTTGTTCTTAATATGATATAACGATTTGTAAAACTTCAAATGTACCGGTGCAAAGTTCTTATTCTTATTATCTCTATCTCTACTACCTTATTAAGGAGGAGTGATAGATAAGAAAGTAATTTTACACAATTTTTAAGATGGGAGTTGAAGAGTCCCTTCACAAATTTCCAATATTTGGTCATTTTGTTCCCTTTATGCCCTTATGTATAACCTATAATGCTCATTGTATATATGTGTAATGCATACTTCATATCCATTTCAACATGTAACCCCAACACCTAATTAAACTCCAATTCAATTTCAATAAAACCCAAGCTTTTCATTAAATCCTTCTACACATCTATTTAATAATAACAAGCAATGTTTGTGATGGTTCTATTAGGCTTTGTTGGAGCTTATAAACATCGTAGTAATTGGACATCTTTATCTTTTTTTTTTTTGTTGAATTATGTCTAACCTCATATAATATATGTATTTTTTGCCAATAATTCTATCTCCTTCTCTCTGTATATTACAACTAACTAAAAGAAAACTTAATATCCTGATTTATATATATCAAATACTTTTAATTTAAAATTACCATTTTGGTAAAAAAAAAATTATTTTTTAACTTGGGTTACCTTTACGTACTTAGTCAGGTTTAAAAACCGCCGCAACGCGCGGGGTAATTTACTTTCTTATTAATGTTTCGATCAAAGTTTTATCAATTGATATTTTTTGTTCTTTTCCATGATGAGTCGTACGAATTCTGATCGAAAAACATTGATACAAGTATTGGCTTGTTTTTTGGTTTTTGATTAATGTAAAATAAACATAAATATTCTCTTGGTCATATCTCTTTCAGTTGCTCTATCGAGTGTCTGTATCGTATAGATATTGTAACGAACCGGACTGATGCCACCAAATATCCGCCACAACACGTGTAGAATTCTACTAGTTGATTTTAGTTTTGATTAGTAATATTGTTATTATTAATAAACACCTATATTATATTTTAGATTAGATAAGTTGTAGACTCAACATAAACATATCAAAAATGGATTAGATTATTTTAGAAACAAAGTATATTATTTTATTTACGTACGTCAGGAACAATAGCTCTTAAAATATAGATTGTTAAAATTCTTTTCATGTATCAGATAACAATGCCACTTGGGCATTTTTGTAAGCTAATCTGAAGAATAAGAATATTTTGTTGCCGTTAAAAATATATTAATATGTAATGTCGGCGTGTTTTATTAAATTCTAGGGAAAATGACCAATATAGCCCGTTGACCGGACATTTTGCACAAATAGCCCCCTCCACCGTCTTTGGAGAGACGGGACACGGCTCCCAACCCGCCTGAACCGTCTCCCGAGAGGCTTCCCATTTCAGCCAACAGAGGACCGCCACGTGGCGTCTCTGATCCCGAGATGTACCGTCTCTCTCCAGACGGGTCAGAACCCTCTCCCAGACGGTTCACGTTTCCCAAGACGGCTGACCCTTTGGTTCAACCGTCTCCCAGACGGTTCACGTCTATCAATGCCGGCTGACACTTCGGGTCAACCGTCTCAAAAAGACGGGTCACCTTTCCCAAGACGGCTGACCCTTCGGTTCAACCGTCTTGAGAGACGGTACACATTTACCGACGCGGTGGTTCCCGATGAGCGGCGACGCTTCGGTTGTCCGGCTCAGCCCTATAAATACCCGTCTCCCGTCCATTCCCCGTCATCCAACCCGTCTGAACATAATCAACCACCGTACAACTCCGTCCAAACACCATCTACTACCCGACGACCACCGTCCAACACCGTCCAACACCGTCCAAACCACTGTCCAACACCGTCCAACACCGTCCAACACCGTCCAAACCACCGTCCAACACCGTCCAAACCACCGTCCAAACCACCATCCAACACCAATGGCACCCCAAAGATGGACGGAAGAACAAGAGATTGCGTTGATTGCGGCATGGTTGCATGTTGAAGAGAGTACACACCTCAACAACAAATGGTTCCGGATCCTGAACGAATACAACCGGCTCGTTGGGGGCTTACAACGTACCACCGAGTCGCTTAGCCGCAAGTTGAATGATTTGACGACAAAGTGTCAAATATTCAACGGCCACCACAACCGGACCCTTTACGACGTACCCGCAAACTTTCCTGAAGACGTGGCCATTAGACACAGTCTAAGGCAGTATAAAAACAGGGAGGGTAAAGAGTTTAAACATGTGTCCGTGTGGCAAATGATTAAACATCGTTTTATGTAATTTGTAATTATATTTTTATTTATTTGTAATGGTTTTATTTTTAATGCAATAGTTGGTTATATTTTTAATTTGTCGTTTTGTTTTTATATTTAAACGTACTATACTATTACAATCACAAATAAACAATAAATATTATTACAATAACAATTAAAAAACTACACTATTACAACAAACTTTCCAAATTTACTTCCCGAGAATAAAGAAGCAACAAGAGAAAATTAAGAAGCAACAAGTAAAAAACTACACTATTACAACAAACTTTCCAAATTTACTTCCAGAACTAGGAACTTTGTTTGAAGTAATAGTAATGTCTAACCAACTATTGAGGACTACATCTTAGTGTTAGATGTTTTGTCCTCCACAGCGGCGGTAGTAGCAGTGGTCTACATAGACGTTGTTTCGAATGGTGTATGTGCTCTACACAGACAAGTCCGAAACATTTCCTCGTTTTATGTAACAATAGTTCTCAGTGAGCACACGTCGAACATCGAGACATAAATTCGGAAAGCGAACGAACTTGCCTAAAATGTAGACCACCACATCATCGATCCATTACACGGGTTGCAAACCACGCGCAGATGGAACAACAATCCAAGTAGCCGTACGCAGATGAAACAACAATCCAAGTAAAAAAACGTCATTGGATAGACGTGAACCGTAGGCTTCGGCTGGGAAAGTCAAAAAGGCTTCGGCTGGGAAAGTAAAAAAACGTCATTGGATTGGAAGATGAAAGCTTAGAGGAGACGGTTGGGTGGTGCATGGAAGATGAAAGCTTAGAGGAGAGCGGTGGGTGCAAATTTCGTTAAGTTAATTAGGGTATTTATATACACTCGTGAGACGGTTCAGACGGTTCAGACGGTTCAAAAATTTCGTTAAGACGTATTGGGAAAGGTGACCCGTCTGTTTGAGACGGTTGACCCGAAGGGACAGCCGGCATTGATAGACGTGAACCGTCTTTGGAGACGGTTGAACCGAAGGGTCAGCCGTCTTGGTAAACGTGAACCGTCTGGGAGAGATCTCTGACCCGTCCGGAGAGAGACGGTACAGCCTCGGGATCAGAGACGCCACGTGGCGGTTGGGGGGGTCACAACGTGTCCCGTCTATCCAAAGACGGTTCAGGCGGGTTGGAAGCCGTGTCCCGTCTCTCCAAAGACGGTGGAGGGGGCTATTTGTGCAAAATGCCCGGTCAACGGGCTATATTGGTCATTTTCCCAAAAATTATATTACTCTAGCGTTTGAGTTAGGGTGGGTTTTCTCTTAGTGGTTTTCGTCTTGTACAAAAATTTTCATTGAACTAAGCCTTTTAAAAAAACAAAGAAAATAACAAGGAATAGTGTTTTTAACGGTAACGGCGTTGCCACTTTACTTTTTGGTAATCAAATTACAGTATTGTCCCTTGTATGGAACACAAAATTACAAAATTGCTATTTCAAAAAGATGTTACATGCAAGAAAGCACATCGTACCACCACTACAGCCACAACCGCCCTTGTTACATGCAAGAAAGCACATCGTCCCTTGCCTATGATATAAAGCTGAAAAGATCTGAAACACAGAGGATGAATCAAAATTACTGTTGGTGTTACAGTAGCACCGTCGATAGATCTATGACGAAGACGATATAACAGAAAAGAGCGAAATTAAATCTGCAAAAATGTTTAAGAATATATAAACTCATTCAGTTATGAATATTCGTGACTTCGTGTTTAAAATGGTTTTAGTAAATTCCAACATACCTCAAGCCCGTCTCGTCTTTTTTAACAACAAACTAAGATACTCCTAGATACTTTTATATTTGTACCTTGTGGGATTTATGTTTTGAACATTCCACCTCTATATGATAGAGGGGAAACATGTCGCTTTGGACAACCCATTTCGTTCTAGTCGGTCCCTCTATTATCGCCTTCTAGTTTGTGTTTATCTTCTATACGAACTAAAATGCTCGTTGCTCTTAGACGGTTAAAATTTAACGACGCCAACTTTCTTTAGCACGAAGTCTAAAGCAAATCTAAAACAAACTAACAAATATCTAAAGTGAAGAGAATAAGAATTATTTCGGATTTAATTTCTTACAGTTCAATGTTACTAATAACTAAGTTAACTTAAAATATCATATATACAATTACAACTTCCACATTAAAAAAAGCACATTGATAACAGTCTAAAAATATTACTAGAGTAAAAGTTTACAGAATTTTAAGGTTTAAATTTTTAATATTGTTTTTGAACGGCTAATTTTATCCCTATATTTTACATCCAAATTAATTTAAACTACCATTATGTAAATAGTCCTACTAGAAATGAAAGCCATTAAAAAATTTACACAGGTGTGTTTGATGACGATATTATATTATGTGAATTTTTATAGTTGACAATAACATGACAACTTCTTGTATTATTAACTAGCTTATACCTCGGGAGCGTTTCGGGTTGAGAAATCTAAGTAAAGTGAATAAAATTAGAAGTGTCTAAACTATAAAAATGGCATCTATATAGCAATTACCTGTTGGAGAGCGTCTCGGTTTGAAATATATAATATGACATAATAAAATATCTAATATGACAACATAATTAATGACTTGCCAATATATGATTAATGAATATTATTATTATTATTATTATTATTATTATTATTATTATTATTATTATTATTATTATAAACAAATCTCTGTCATAAGTTATCATATTCTAATATAAAAAACGGGTAATTGGGTCGGGTATCACCTAATCTCAGGCCCGACCCAAACCCACAATTTTTTTTAAACTAATTCCAAACCTAACACAATACCTGTCGGGTTACAAAAAATAGTCGTTTTTTTTCTCCGTTTTTTATATAGCACTATGGTATTCGTTGGAAAGATAATAAAACGCTCGTTAATTTGGTGTAATTTGTTTCTTTAAAAAATCTCGTATATAAAAGATATTAACGTTTAAAAGTTATGAGAGGAAACATGAGAGAGAAAATAATAAAGTTTTAATATTTACATTTAGTAGATTAGGTATTTAATATATTATGTTAAATCATATTTAAACCATATTTATTTCTTTTTTTAATTAATCTAGAGTTGCCACATGACATCCTATGTGACATCTCTTAAAAGAGAGATTGCATAATAATATAACATGTCATAAAAAATGTTTTGGTTTATTATATATATAGATATAGATATAGATGAGTATACTAAATATAGACATATATCGTATGGGTTGGGTTATTCTACAAAGCCTACAAAAAATGAGAAGGGTGAGAAGCCACTAGAAAATGACATGTGTCCAAAGGATTAAACAAGTGGGGGGTAATTTTGTCAAAAACATATGCATATGCAAGTCACATGCTATTTCCACCTTCATTTTTAAATGTTCATAACTTTTTATACGCCATCTTTTTTTAAAAAAATTATACCATAAAATTGAGCGTATTTTTATCTTTAATATGAGTACCATATTGTTATACTTTTGAAAAAAAATTCAAAAACCCACTTACGTAAGACACAATGTAGTGTAAAACACAATGAGCACCAATTAAATATAAGGCATAAAACATAATCAAGAGTATAGTAAAACACAATGGACGACATTCTAAAGACACAATGAATACTTTTGAAAAAAAAAGTTGAAAACCCAGTTGCGTAAGACACAATGGATGACATATTAAATACACAATGAACAGAAGACTAAAACACAATGAATACTTTTGAAAAAAAAAAGTCAAAAACCCAATTGTGTAAAACACAATGGACGACATAATAAAGACACAATGAACATAAGATTAAAACACAATCAATACTTTTGAAAAAAAAAATTGAAAACCCAGTTGCGTAAGACACAATGGAAATAACGTAAAACACAATGAGTACTAATTAAATATGCAATGAACAATAGGGTATAAACACAATGAACAGTCTAATAAAACACAATGGACAACATATTAAAGACACAATGAAAAGAAGACTAAAACACAATGAATAATAAACTTAAACACAATGAACGACATAATAAAACACAATGTACACCTAAATACAAAACTCATTAGCTTAAAACACAATGAAAAGCATACTAAAAACACAATGGACAAAGTTAAATCATGTGTAGACTAAAAAAAACATAAACAACATATTTATAAAGCACACGTGCATACTATAACACAATGAACGAGCAGAAGACACAACGGAGAAGAAAATCCATTCAGCACGATTTTTTTTTTCAATTTTAATGTAGCAATGTGGTACTCATATTAAAGATAAAAAACGCTCGTTAATATGGTGAAATTTTTTTGAAAAAAAATATCGTATGAAAAATTATAGACGTTTTAAAATGATGGGGGGAATTGACATGTGCATTGCATGTGGAGAGAGAAAGTCAACAAATGTGGTTTTTCTTTTATGCCTTCCTCTAATTTATTATTTATTTTTTTCAAACAAACTAATCTCAACCCTTCAAATATATGATCAATGGATCACAATCTTTCTCACCTTTCCTAGAAAAAGTGTCTTGTCTATTTGATCCTAACCCTATATCGTATTTTATCACTGAATATAAATTATACATTTTTTTATGAATGTAGTGTCATTTTAGTAATTAACGTAATAAGATTTTATTTCGTATGTATATATGATTGCCCGGTATTTTTTTTTAACGGTCGACGATACACACCCATAACGAAACCCCACACCCTTCAGGTCCGGTCCCCGGGCCCCCCTAAGGTCCAGCCCCTCATTTCAGAATAACCAGGGGCGAAGCTTGGTTCTCAAATCGGAGGGTGTCGGACTCAAAATTTTTCAATCGGTAGTGGCAAATCGGCGGGGGCCGGACTCAACCCGGACTCAATTTACCTATGAATATCGCAAATTTTCACTACTGCGCCAAAAAACAGGGGGGGCAGGGCCACCCCTGGCCCTTTAAATCCTTCGTCCCTAACTCTTAGTGGGATTCGAACCTGTGACCTCCCAGGGCATAAACCCCACAAAATGGATAAACCCTCTTACTTCAAGTTCGAATTTTTCAGTGGTAGAGGTGTCTTTCCCAAAGGGTTAAAGCACATGCCAACCCTCTTACTTCAAATTAGATTTTTTTTTGGGCCCTCCATATTTACAATTTGCACATAGTAGAGATCGAATCGAAAACCTCCATAGGAGGAACGCCCTTAGAGGGGAAACATGTTGCTGTGGATAACCCATTTCGTTCTAGTCGGGACCTCTAGTATCGCTTTCTAGTTTGTGGTTACCTTCTATACGAACTAAAATGCCCGTTGCTATGCGCATATATATATAGGAGATGGGTAAATTGAAAACCCACTCGAGTTAAGAAAACCTTGAAAACCCGTCAAAAAACCATCTAAAAAAGGTTTTTTTTTTTTTTAAATACACAAGGTAACATACATGTTTTTAAGCGTTTTGGGCCAAAAAAAAAAATAAAAAAAGCGCCGAACAAATATTTTTAAAAAAAATAAACAACGTTGTTACAAAGTTTGCGTTGTTACAGCACTGTTAATATATGTTTTCTGCTTTTTAACATATGTTAACAGCGCTGTTACAAAGTTTGCGTTGTTTATTTTTTTTAAAAATATTCGTTCAGCGTTTTTTTTTATTTTTTTGGCCCAAAACGTTTAAAAACATGTATATTACCTTGTGTATTTTTTTCAAAAACACCAAAATGATTATCTAGTATTAATATTTCGAGAAAAAAAATAAATAAAAAAATAAATAAATAAATAAAATGGCTGATATTACGTCATATGACGTCATTCCTGATGCACATGTGCATTTCGCTATTATATATATTCAGACAAATACCGTATGCACATGTGTATTTCACTATTAGATCACACTTTTAATTAAATTATCAATTATCATAATTAAATGATCATTAAATGGACGCGATATGAGATGGCAAAAATTTTATTCAATTATCATTAAATTGACGGAAAGTGAGAGATAAAATACACTCGAACTCGTCAATAGCGTAGTCATGCATATTATAACATAAATTGAAAATAAGACAAGTGTAGGACAACAAACATGAATAAACTTAAAACAACTCTATATAAGAACTATAAAACAAGAAACGTATATTGCATGCACATGTGCATTTAACTAATATAGTTAGGGTTTTTTTTATGGGTTTAGCTTAGGGTTTGGTTTTTAGGTGTGGTGGGAGGGGGTTAAGTTTTGAAGGGGATGGGGTGGGGGGCTTAGGTCTTTGGGGTTGGGGGTGAATAGATTAAAAAAAAAACTATATAAAAACTATAAATAAGACAAGCGTACTACGTGCACATGTGCATTTCGCTATTATAGTTAGGCTTTTTGATGTGTTTAGCTTTAGGGTTTAGATTTTAGGTGTGGTGGGAAGGAGGGGTTTAGGTTTTGGGGACGATGGGGTTGGGGGTTTAGGTTTTTTGAAGTGGGATGTTTAGGTTTTTACGAGTGGGGGATCTGGGTTTAGGTTTTTTGGGGGATGGTAGTGGGTGGGTTTAGGTTTTTTTTTTTTGGGGGGGGGGGGGTAGGGGTAGTGGGTTTAGGTTTTTAGGGGGTGGCCATTTAGGTTTTTTTGGGTGGTGGTAATGGGTGGGTTTAGGTTGAAATGCACATGTGCATACGGTATATGTCTGTATTTTCATAACAGCGAAATGCACATGTGCATCAGGCATGACGTCATATGACGTATATGTCTGTATTTTCATAACAACGAAATGCACATGGGATAATTTGAGAACTACCTTGAGTTGTGAGAACCATATAAACTCTTTTGAGCCATTGATCTTGACGAACCAATGGTTGAGATTAGATGATGAGACTTTTTTTGTCTTGATATTTTAACTAATTTTTTATTGGTATTTTTTTTACAAAATAAAGTACATGAGAGGTATTTAGGTTAAAAAACCATGAGAGAGAAGAAAGTAATATAATATCATATTATTTTTTTATTCAATTATTAAAGTATCTTGTTTTTTAACTTTATTTTATTTTTTAATTCATTTACTTTTTTTTAAAAAATAACACATATTCAAAAATCATCTGTGCACCCATTATTTAAGAAACCCATATATGAAATTTATTTACACTAGTGTAAAAACCCAAAAGATATTTATAAATTTGAAATTAATATTAAAAAACAAAGGAAATAATCAGTTATTAGCTGCATATGCACAAATGGAATTTCATCGATTGCGTCTATCGCGAAAAAAAAAACACTCTATAACCAAGTCGTTCTTCGTTTTCTTGATCTCCATCGTTAGCTTTGAACACATAGCCAACTATCAACCACAAAAAAACACACAACAACTTTTATATATTATGCAAAAAAAAATATTTTTTTTTACAGAAATCTAGTTTACATCTATGAAAATATTGTGTAAAAATTACAAAATATCTAAAACATATATGTAAAATCTAATTTACACCTATGAAAATATTGTATAAAAATTACAATTACATCGGGACAAAACAATTTACATCAGTGTAAAACAGTTTATATATTGAAATCTAATTTAGACCAGTGAAAAATATTGTGTGAAATTTACAATTACATCAGTGTAAAATAACCAAAGCTGGCACTAGTAGACTCCAAAGCAAAATAAATGATTTCCCAAAAAAACATTCCCCTTCTCTCTCTCTCCATCCCTCTCTCTCTCTCTCTCACCCTCTCTCTCTCTCTGTTCTTCTTAGTTTTTACTTCTCAAAAAGCATAAGCAGATATCAAAAACAAAAGCATAAAAAACAAATCCATTGATCTTCAAACGTCATCCAACATGGATCTGGGTTTTTTCATCACCATCGTTCTGCTTTATACCTATGTAAAATGAGACACACGAATGTAGTATCAAGTTTGATGTCTCCAAAGTCATAATTAACTGCTTTACATCCGACCAATGCACCACATACCTCCCACTGTCATCATCATCTAGCCAACTTTGATATCAAGTTTAATGTCTCCAAAGGCATAGTTAACTGCTTTACATCCCACCAAATGCACCACACACCTCCCACTGTCTTCATCATCATCATTGTAAGATATTGAGGTTAATCCTTGCCCTCTTTCATTAACAATCATCCCTATAAATAATTACATGGAATCACCTATTTTTGAAGAGTTGACAATTACAATTAAATTACAATAATTACATAAGTAATGCGGGCATGATTGGCGCCTATTACACCGCCGCAGTCGAAGCGGGAGGAGAACGGATACTGAGACTGGATTTGAAATCGTCAAATAGAACCCGAGGCAGCTCTTTGGTAAAGAATTCCGCGATTTGGAAGCGAGATGGCATGTGCAGCATGCGAACTAATCTCTTTTGAACATGTTCCCTGACGAAGTGTATGTCTAGCTCAATGTGTTTTGTTCTTTGATGTTGAACCAGGTTCCCCGATAAATATATGGCACTCACGTTATCAAAGTAGACCAGGGATGCTTCGGAGAGGGGCCGGTGTAGTTCAAGAAGTAAATTACGAAGCCAACATATTTCTGCTACAACGTTGGCCACTCCGCGATACTCGGCTTCAGCACTGGATCGAGCAATAGTGGACTGACGTTTAGAGGACCAGGAAACAAGATTATCCCCAAGATGGAAACAGTAGCCAGACGTGGAGCGTCTCGTGTCAGGGCAACCGGCCCAATCTGCATCTGTGTAGGCGCGTATAGTAAGGGCAGACGAGGATGACAAGTGCAGTCCATAATCTATAGTACCCTGTAAGTAGCGGATGATACGTTTGAGAGCATTCCAGTGAGCCAGGCAGGGGGAGTGCATGTGCATACAAATTTGTTGTACTGCATAAGTGATGTCAGGCCGGGTAAAAGTAAGGTACTGTAAGGCACGAGCTAGACTCTTGTAAGTGGTAGGATCATCATATGGGGAGTTCGGGTCACTGGATAAATTCCTTTGGGTGTCCACAGGAGTGGCAGCTGGTTTGCAAGAGTCCATCCCTTCGCGGTGAATGATGTCCTTAGTGTAGGACGGTTGAGAAAGAAATAGGGTGTTACCCATCCTGACTACTGAGATGCCCAAAAAATAAGAGAGAGGCCCCAAATCTTTCATCGCAAACTCGCCGGGCAAGATGGTCATAAGCTTCTGACGCAACTGATCAGAGGAGGTGGTGAGGATGATGTCAACATAAATGAGGAGGTAGGCGACATCCTTCCCATGATGATAGATGAACAATGAATTATCTGACTTGCATTGTGTGAACCCATGTTGAACCACAAAATCGGTAAACCGTTGATACCAGGCCCTTGGAGCTTGTTTGGGGTCGTAGAGAGACTTTTTGAGGCGGCAAACATGGTCAGGGTAGTCACGGTGTCGAAATCCCATGGGTTGGTGCATATAGACGGTTTCTTGTAAGTGACCGTGCAGAAAAGCATTGGTTACATCCAATTGATGGATGGGCCATGATTGAGAGAGAGCCAATGTAAGCACAGTCTGAATAGTAGTGGGTTTGACCACTGGACTGAATGTTTCACCACAATCAATGCCAACTTGTTGGCTACGACCATCACACACCAACCTTGCTTTGTATCGTTCTAAAGTGCCATCATAGCGAAATTTGTGTTTAAAGAGCCACATGCAACGTATGATATTCATGTTGGGGTGACGTGGTACTAGCTCCCAAGTTTCATTTTTTAATAAGTGCACTAAACTCGTTTTGCATGGCATTGGACCATTCGGGTGTGGACAAGGAAAGGTGTGGAGTTTTGGGGATTGGGACAATGGAAGTTGTGTTAAGGTTAAAGATTTGTTTGGGTTTGTGAATGCCGTCCATCGCTCTAGTGCGCATGGTGCAGGCTTGGGTGGGATCGGGTGGTGGTGGAGGAGGATTTGGTGGCGGATAGGGGTTGGGAGGTGACAAGTGAGTGTTGGGCTGAAGGTGCGTGGGGGGCTGTGTGTAGGTGGTGGGCTGGGGTGAGTTGAAGGGCCTGTAGGTGGGTTAGTTGGTTGGGTGTTGGGCCAGGATAGAGGCGGTTCGTGTATTGGGCCGGGGTTAGGTAGTAGGCCGGAGGGAGTGTTGGTGTGAGGGTGTTCTGTTGGGTTATGTGGTTGAGGTGGAGTGGGTGTTGAGGAAGGCCCGACATTATTCCACAGTAGAGGGTGGAACGGGTGGTCGAGGAAGGTATAAGAATGGGTGGTGGTTGGGTGTTGAATGGCGAAAGGATAGATAGACTCTTCAAATTCAACATGGCGGGATATAAACATTTGACTTGTGGATAGATCAAAACATTTATACCCGCGATGGTTGGTTGCGTAACCAAGAAAGACACAAGGTTTGGATCGGTTTGTTAGTTTATGAATGGTGGTGGAAGGAGTGATTGGGTAGCAAAGACAGCCAAACACACGAAGGTGTGTGTATACGGGAAGGACACTGTAGACGAGAGTGGTGGGAGAAAGAAATTTATGAGTTTTCTTGGGAAGTATGTTGAGAAGATAGGTGGCGGTTTCAAGGGCATGATGTCAATATGAGGGAGGTAGGGAGGCTTGAGATAGAAGTGTGCGAATCATGTTGTTTATGGTTCGGATTTTTCTTTCGGCTTTGCCATTTTGGGAAGAGGTGTGTGGGCAAGAAAAACGAAATTGCATTCCATTGACATGACAGAAGTGTTTAAAATTATTGTTCGTGTACTCCGTGCCATTGTCACATTGGAATTGCTTTATTTTTCGTTCAAATTGAGTGTGAATGTGATTATAAAATTGGGTGAATGTGGTGTATACATTAGATTTATTTGTCAGTGGAAAAGTCCAAAGAAAGTCGGTTTTATCATCAAGAAACAGGATGTAATAACGGTGACCACCGGTACTTAGGACCGGTGAGGTCCATAAGTCACTGTGAATGATATCAAATGGAAAAGCAGTTTTATTCATAGAATCATAAAAGGGAAGGCGCACACTTTTGCCAAAAACACATGATTGACACAGTACATTGTTCGATTTATTGAAATTAATAAAAGAACTAGATTTTAGCGAATGCAATAAAGAAGTGCCCGGGTGCCCAAGTCATTGATGCCAACGGTCCTGAGAAACAATAGCTAAAGCAGTGGGTTTGGAAGGAGACTTGATGAAGTTGGTGGTGAGGGGGTAGAGGTCTCCTGAGCTATTGCATCGTAGGATAGGTTCCTTGGTCTTGAGATCCTTCACAAGAAAACCAAAATGGTCAAATTCAATGGATAGAAGGTTGTCTGTCGTCAGACGACGGACAGAAATGAGGTTTTTGATTAGGTTAGGGGCATAAAGTATATTGTTTAATTTAAAGGGTGGAAAGGGCGGTGGTAAAGTTTTGTTGCCTTGTCCAACAACAGGAATAGCGGTGCCATTGCCAACAAGTACTTGTTTATTAGTGAAAGAATTAAAAACAGACGGAGAGGTTATACCTGGTTGCTCCATATGTCCTAATGCGCCAGTATCCATGTAACCAATCGGATTTGTGGGTTGACTCATAGAGAGTGTGTAGAGCGCCTGTGCAATATCCATTGGTGTTGGACTGTAGGTAGCCACGTGGGCCTGAGCAGGGTGGGGGCGAGTATTCCTTGTGATGTGTTGGACTGTGGGGTGGAGGGGTAGGGGCATGGTGGGTTGGCTTGTTGTGGCTGAAGCAGTTTTGATTATTGAGGAGGGCGGTCCATTGGGTGGAAGCCCAATTATTTGGGAAGATGATGTAAGGATGAGTGGGTTGTGATGGTTTGTTTGATTGTGATCTGGGCCTGTTGGACTGGGTAGAAGAGCCGCGGCTTCGTCCGCGACCACGCCTGTTAGACTGAGGCGGTCGGCTACGCATGGGGTCCGAGGTGGCGGGTGAGGATGCATTTGGAGAGGATTGGGTTTGAACATGGAGGGCGGTAGCGGCCTTGTTAGCGGAGTGAAGGGCTTGGTTTGCTTTGGTTGTTTCGTTCATACAAAGCTGAGAACGAACTTCAAAGAAGGATGGTATTGGCTTAGTATTTTGGAGAATGGTACCCACGGTCTCATATTGCTGCAGTAAGCCCAGTGATAGTTTGTAGGACCAGATCTTGTTCATCAACAGGGGCATCAACATTGTTGAGTTGGTCAGCTAAAACTTTGATGGTTTGACAGTATTCATGCATGGCTGAGAAGTTTTCAAGACGAGTGTTTGCGAACTTTTGTTTCAGGTAGAGGGCATGGGTAGCTTTGTTGTCTTGGAAGAGGTTTTCTATTGCTACCCAGGCGTCATAGGCGGTGGTGCCCTTTTTGATTACGGTCTTCAGAAGGCCCGGGGAGATGGTGCCATAGATCCATTGCAGAACTATGGCATCAAGGCGTTCCCATGAGTCGGTTCGGGGAGGAGGAGCGGTTTGGTTTTCTGTGGAGGAGGTGGCAACCGCGGGTGGACGGCGGGGCTCCAGGTGATCGGCTACTAGGAAAGCCGTACAATGAATGCGGAAGAGTTCTGACCACATGTTGTAGTCAGCGGCTTCATTGTCAAGGGTAATGGGAATGAAGTTTTTGATGTTTGACATCGTGACGGCTGGGTGGATTTTGGTATCGGCCATTGGGAAAGAAGGGAGATGAGGGATGGTTGAAAAGGACAATCGATGAAAGAGGGGCGGCAGCCGTAGGTAAAGGAAAGAGGTTTAGGATCTTAGGGTTGATACCATGTAAGATATTGAGGTTAATCCTTGCCCTCTTTCATTAACAATCATCTCTATAATCATGCCTATAAATAATTACATGGAATCTCCTATTTTTGGAGAGCAGACAATTACAATTAAATTACAATAATTACATAAGTAATGCGGGCATGATTGGCGCCTATTAATCTTCATGATTCATGATCATAACACACTAACTAATAATAATAAACACAAAAACAACAAAAATCCCCTAAAAATCAAAACCAACTAAAATAAAACACAATAAAAAAACACATATATGTAAAAATTTCAAAGATCTATATTATTATAAAAATTTGAGTTTTGAAACACCCAATAATTATTAAAGTGGTTGGATCATAATGCCTTCATCGGACCTTCGTCTTCATCATCATAGTTCTTCATCACCTTCATCATGGTTGATGTGTGTGTTTATAAAATGATACGTGTTTAAAATAAAACCAATAAAAAAACACATACATGTAAAAATTTCAAGATCTATATTATTATAAAAATAAAAAATAAAAACCTTTTTCAACAAAAGAAAATTATAAAAATTTGAGTTTTGAAACACCCAATAAAAATTTGACTCAAAATCTACTACCTGAAGACATTGGGGTGGGCTAAACATACCCCTCCTTGTTACTTGTCATACCCCCTTCCTGAAAAACCACTTTAAAATTTGTCAATTTCCCCCCTATAATTTTTCACATTTATCAAATCGTTTAGCACACACATGAATATCAATTTAACGAACTTATCAATTCAAATCTTGTGTTCTCATGATCCATCAAAACAATTCTAATATTTATATTGATGAACATATAATAATTTCAATAGATAGTCATCGAAAAATATAATAATTCCATTGATTGTAAACTACGATGTGAAAATGTAACATATAAACTACTTCCCTAAGCAAATTACCTTTCAAGGTTTTCTTCTGTTCTCTACATGTATTAATATTAATTATATATCACACATGCAGGTCTTTGAATTGATTTTGTAAATTTATATAATATATTAATATTATATCAAAAGATAAATATTATAAATCACACGTACACGTACAGATCTCGGTTGACTTTGTAAATTTGTACAGTAATATATATATATATAAATTTAGATTATATATCTGAAATAATATATATAAATTTAGATTATATATCTGAAATTATGAAAAAGGATCTTGATAATCTTTATAAAATTATATAAATATAAATTCAAAAGATTATGTAATAAAGTTTAGCAAAAAAGAAAGTAAGGGAAAGATCCGGTACAAATAGTTTTTTTGGTAAGAACTGTGAGAATCAAAGGAGGGTATATTTTTTTTATTTTTTTTTTCAAAAATTTTTTTCCCATATTATTAAACATGTATTATAGTATTGAAAACTAAAAAAAATAATAATAATTTGGTGTAGAGTAATTACGTGTAGAGTAATTACATAATTACTCTAGTGTAAACTAATGTATTTACCTTAATGACATAATTACACTAAAAAAAATTTTTATTTTTTTTTTGTATTATTCATCTAGAAAGAATGCTTAAGCACATGAGAAAAAAAATTCTAAAAAAAATAAATAATTTTTTTTACCCCCTTTGATTCTCACGGTTCTTACAAAAAAACTATATGTATTTGATCTTTACTCAAAGAAAGTAAAAGATTAAATTTGTATTACACAAAAACTTAAAGGGGGGTATATTTAGTAAAAATAATATAAAAGGGGATACATTTAGCAGCCCCCGAAGACATTTTACATCTTTCATTTTGTTTTTCACATTTGGATAATCAAATCTTACTAAAAAGTTACCAAACCACTTATAGAAAATCCTTAAACTTAGTTTTAGGCTAAAAAATCGGTCAGTTTGATTTAGTTTTAGTTTGAGTTATAACTCTCTAAAGTCGGTATCATGTTTCTTATCAAATTCTAATCTTCTAGATTTGCTGTCAAAAACGTGCTTTTATCAATTTTACGCTATTTTCCAGAGTTTACTAATGGAAAGAAAAGAAGAGAAAGAGAATTTAGGAGAGAAAAGAAATGGAGGAAAATAAAATATATGACTTCATTTCGTGTTCCTGAGTTTGAAGAAAAGAAAAATAAATTAAATACTTTATGTGTTTCTAAGTTAAAAGGAAGAGAAAAAAAGGTTTAATTACAGTTATACCTCCATTGTATATTATAATAATTTAAGTATGGGTAAAATAGTAAATGATAAACATTTTATTTCCCTTCCTTCTGTTTCCTTCCATTTTGGGAGGAAAGTTATATTAAGCCATCAGGGGTGCTACTAGAAATTTTTTCTCCTTTCACTGATTTTAACCAATCCTGCTTTCCCACATCACTTCACTGATTTACTTCACTGAAACATCTTTTTGTAGGCAACACTCCACTGATTCTTTTATTTTATTTTTTATAATTTCATTAAACATTTTATTTATTATTATTTCACACGGTTTAAAATTAATTACCATACTATTTCAACCGTCTCAACCTCACGGTCAGAATTAAGTATGGAAACCGTTCAATCGAATTGAATGGCATTGATACCGTTCCACCAAACCGTTCGAAATTTTTTATATATAAACTTAGCATACGGTTGGGTTAAAACACACTTTTATCACCGTTTATACAAAGAAACACACACGAAGATGACTCGTTGGACCACCGAAGAAGAGATTGCATTGGTGATATGCTACCAAGACGCCTCGAATGACCCGGCACTTCAACAACGTCGTTCGCAGGTTTTTTGGGTACGTGTACTGGCCGATTTCAACCGCCAAGTTGGCACCGATGACCGCACAACCGTTAGCCTGCAGCGGAAGTGGACCGATCTCACCAATAAGTGTGATCGGTGGACCAGCATGTACCAGAACACGTTGAGGGAGGAGCCGGGCATTGACCCGGAGTTGGCTATCGAGCTCACGCATGTGGAGTATGCGTGTCGATACGACAGCAGCTTTGACCATGTCGAGGCATGGCAACTGTTGCGCCAACTCTAGGTTTTTTTATTTCTTTTAATGTATTTTATTTTTAGTTTTTTATGTTTAATAGTTATGAATTTTAGTTTTTTATGTTTATTTATCTTTAATGTTCCTATTAAACAAACCGTTTAAAAAAGGTATAGATATACATAAAACAAATGGTAAAAATAAAAGAAATCACAAAAAAAGGTATATAAAAAATCAAAAATAAAATAAATCAACAGTACCAGCACAGTAAACAGCACCAGCAAAACGGTCCACGGGACCACTACCAGCGTGTATGGCGGGGGTGATACCGTGCTGGTTGTTGGTACCCGTGGCCAATTCGGGTGGCGCCCCGTCCCCCGTAAAAAATTTTCCTTTTGCTTCCTTTCTCTTCCTTCCTTTAATGAAACTTTGGAACACACATATTTTTTACTCTCTCCACTTCCTTCGAGTTCTTTCCACTTCTTTTCTTTAATGAAACTCGGGAACACAGTGTTAGGGTTCATTCATATCAGTTAAAGTATGTAGATCATTAGTAACATGTTTAATCTATTCCGAAAAAGTAAACTCTTAATTTATGTGTTCTTAGCTCAAGACCTGGTGTCGAATCCTGCAGATTTATGCGTTCTTAGCTCAAGATCTAGGTTTGCCTTCGCAATTCATGGAAAATGGATAGGTGAAAGGAAAAGATAATTTATTGAATCACATACACGGCTTGTTGTGGCAAGGCAAGAAATGAGTCTATTTTCTTAATGCCCAAACTTCTATTCCAAAAATCATTGAGAATATCAAGGTTTGGGCTTCGTTTAGATCAATAATTGGTCTCCTTTCAAAATTTTATTGTTGACAGATTGGTTTTCGCTTTCATTGTAATTTTGAAGGTGTTTCTTTTGTTGTGGCGTTTGTAGCTTCCTGTTAGCTTTGTTACTGAAATTTGTCGTTCAAAAAAAAAAACAAGCCACATGCTGATAGGACCAAGAAGAAGTTACATAGCTAAACTTGGGCACTTCTACAATTTGTAACAAGCTAGGTGTTGATGTCACTCTTCAAAGAGTCTAATTTCACTACAATCACATTGATCTCTAATTTGGTTTTTCATCGTTTAAAAACGTTCTAACATCTCATATCTTACATCTCTATTCAATTAAATAATATTCGTTATTCTTTTTATACCCTTTTCTCTTTCTTCCCCTCAATATAAAGTCTAAAGATGAGAAATGAATAATGAGTCTTTAAATACAAAACATCAGAAGAACCCCAAATTTGATGACTATTTTGAGAAACAGGATAGAGTAGAAGTATAAATGAGAACCCTTAATGTTTTTCCCCCAAAAAGTACAGGTATTCCAATATGAATGCTCACGTGGGTTAAGTTCGGTTTTGCAAGAATTATTCAAGTGGAACTTAGGTTATAGTCATATGAGAGGAAATCCAGTGAAAAGTTTAACTCGCTATGACCGCTGAGATCTCCAAGTGAAAAGTTTAGGAGTACTATTTTTATTGAATTGTACAAGGAGCGCACTTGTGTTTATATGGTCATAGTAATATCTCCATGCTATGATGTGAATATGTTGCAAGGTCTCCTTCAAATTGCCTTTTCACACCCCCGCTCGCGCGCATATATATAACTGTGTAATCAGAACAGTAAGACACTGAAATTGACAACGCAAAACAAAGAGAGAAGATGAAGAACAAGATGGCCGACATTTATAATAAAATTGAGCCGTCATTTTAACCAAAACTAGGCAAGATATCAAGATGTTTAAATGCTTCAGCCGCTAATCAAGTCCAGGGTTTGAAGTATAACTTGCAACATATACAGATCAATAGCGTAGTATATAATGTACTTCAGCTGTGTGTTCAAACTTAACTTCAAAACATACATATGGCCCAATAGCGAACACGGAGCAAATATCAGCGTTATGCAAATATGATAACTCAAACACGGGAGAAAAGAAAACTTCAAATTGATATCCAACATGAATGTAAAAAAATGCTCAGGAAGAGGTCTTTCTGTTTTCTAGTTCTATTTTTTTTTTTTTTGGTCTTTTTTTTTTTTTTTTTTGGTTTTTTTCTTTTTCGGATATGCAGAACAAACTACATGCTATTCACCACAATTAGTTAAATACACAGCTAGCATATGACATATCCTAAACTAAAAGGAAAGTTGAACGGAAAATAGTAAAAATCCTAACATTTGTCTGGCAGTTGTCTCGGATCACTGTTATCATTCTATCTCACCAGCTCAATAAACTCCTAGCTTCATCACGTCATTTTTAAAGTTCAGAATGTGTTAAATCTGCAGAGAACACTGAGAATATAAATTGTCAAATCAACCATAAAAAAACACCACGATACAAAGTAGCATTTATAGAATCAAGCACAGCATTTAAATTAAAAAAAAAAAAAAAAAAAACAGCAGCAACTCAATTCTAAGACCACTTTTGTTCAAATCAGGCATCCCTGAGATTCACTTCCAGTTCTTATTTCTTAAAAAAAAAATAGTTGAACTATTAAATAAGGTTCCTCTCAGTAGCAAAACTACACTGCAGAGGTGTGCCAGATGGCAGATTTTTCCAGTAAACAGATGGGTCGATTCTTGTTGAAAGTTACCTCAAAATAGGTCAAACAAAATTTAATGGGAATCAGTTTAACAGAATGGAAGCCCCCTCATATGTTCAGTTTTCATTTCATTTCATTCCAATTTTCACCCAAACATATACCAAATGGAGATACCAGGACCAATTATCAAACCCTTGGCTGTCGGCCCTTGCAGGTCTACTACCAACCAACCCCATGACCTCACCCTTGAGTGTAACACCCCAAATCTTAATCTGTATGAAAGGATTATTATCTTTGACCAAATTCTGTAATTGGAATTTTATTATGTTGAATGTGATATTTTCTTGAAGTAATGCATATATGAGTATCATTCATTGATGTAGACAAAGTAACAGCATTGTGGTCATTTCCTCAAAGGTAAGTGTAGGGCTGTTCATGATCTGGTTCGGTGGTTTTTATGAAAAAAAAAAAAAACTAGGCTGAATCGCTAACTATGTTTTTGTAAAACAGCAAACCAGCCAGGCTGAGTTGGCTGGACCAACCAAACCGTTCAGTTTACATAATGACAAAGATGGTTCATGAATACTAATAATGAGGTGAGTTTTACAGTTTAAATATATTAACTTAGTTTACACAAGTATTTTGGTTGTTGTCTTGTAGATTTGTAATTGTAGAGTATTAATGGGCAAAAAAAGAAAGAAAACCCTCATGTCATGTCCGGGTTCATATCTTGTTCAGGGTCGTGTCAAATTTCTACGTTCGTGTCATGCTCAACCTGACAACACAACCCATTTAACACTTGTGAAATGATTTAGGCCTTTAACCCCTCTCATAAATGATCTTCATTAGCCTATGAATAACCCTCATTTTGTTTTTGTTCAGATGATGAACACGCCTCACCGTCATGATTAAATGTTCTATTGAATCGTCAATCTAATCTCTAGACGCAATCCTCATCCCCCACAAGGCCATCGATGAAAATGAGAACCTCAAGGAATCAAGATGCCTCCCTAAAATTAGCTCAATTATTAGCCTATTTTCATGTCCCACTGTATGCTAGTGTTGGTCATACTGATTTCCTATATTATCAGCCCTGTGTGTTCCCACCTACGCTTTCTAGTCTCTCCAAATACCTCCATTAGTCCATTGTTCTACACACACCTCACCAATCCACCATTAGTAATTTAGAATCAAAGTTCAGTATGACAATGGCATAAGAAGCAGGCAAGCAGCGATAACCCAACGACTAAACATGGTTCCCCTCCCCCCGTTTCCATCCCTATCATGTTGTGTCATTGATTTATTCGTCCTTGGTCTCTCCCCCGACATTCTACACCATTGGATTAAAACATAGAGCCCCGGACGCGCTTTAAGCTCTTGAGGCGCGAGGCTCCAAAAAAAATCTTTTTTTTTTGTCGAAAAGCCCTGGGATACATGAAGCTCTTGGGGCGGCGCTTTAAGCATGGCGCTTGAGGCGGCGCTTCAGTAGCGCCTCAGCCCAAAAACCATTTTTTTGCCTATTCTATTTAGCCCAACAAGTGAAGTTTTATGTTTGATTCGTATTATGGATTGTTCTATGTTTATTATCGATTGTTACACCAAATTTTCCAACCCCAAATTACTTGCCAATTTATCGATTGTTGATTCGTATCAGCTCGACCCCAACCAGAGGCTCTGCCCCTTGGACCCCGCCAGGGGCTGCCGCCCTTTGGACCTTGCTCAGTTAAAACTCGTTTCTATATTCTAATGTTCTTTTTTTTTTTTCCTTCTTCTTCTTTAATGTCAAGTTACTTAATGTTGTCTTCATCTTTAAGGGTGTTTTGAATTTAGATGACTATGTGCTTGGTCATTCTTATGTTTTGAATGCTCTTTTAAGTGTTTAAGGGTGTTTATGTTTGATTAGAAGGTAGAATATGTCATATTGACATATATAAATATTTTTTTATATTTTTTTGAATAACTGGTTTGGTCAAATTGGTTTGGTAAATTCTCAAACTGAAATTACAAGCTTGGCCAAGATTTTTATGCTAAACTTACCTTAGACCCAACAAACTCATCTTGACACCTCTACTAAACCATGGCATGTGCATTTTAGGAGCTTCAAAGTCAACTTACTACATATTACAAGAAACCCTTACCATAAGTGGCGCTTGCAAACCATATGCCATGGATCACCGGCAATAGATAGCTTGATCGATATGGGGAGGAATTTGTTTTATTTCAGTTCCAAGCTCCTGCTCAATCCTATACCTGTAGGATAGCACAAACACATAAGCTTGGGTAAAGTGGAAAATGTATAAAACAAGGCGCTTGGAAAAATGAACCACATACAAGTTGAAGCGATCTTCATAAGTTATCAAATTCACAGCCAAACCCAGATGTCCAAACCTTCCAGAACGACCCACCTGAAAACACAGCACAATTATTTCACTTCAGAACATTACTACAAATAAGTACATGCTTCCGAGGGAGAGGGGGTTACCCTGTGCAAGTATGTCTCAGCATTCCTAGGAAAGTCAAAGTTGATAACAACATTGACTGCTTGAATATCTATACCCCTCGTGAATAGATCTGTTATGGGAAGAACAAAATTGACCATTAGAATCCTTTGATCAGGTAGCTCAATCAGCTATTTCAAAATTTTAAAATACGTTTTCAGTAACATTTAAATGTTGCGAAGTGAAGTATGTGTATACCGGTACAAACAAGATTTCTGCATGCACCATTACGGAAGTCATGGAACACTCTGTTACGGTGATCTTGCAACATTTTAGCATGAATATAGAAGCAAGAATAACCTAGCTCTGTGATCTTCTTGGCTAATAGCTCTACACGGTTCACAGAGTTGCAGAAAATAATGGATTGGTTGATTTGCAACTATACATAAGCCATCAAATTAGTACAAAGTTGTACTTAAAGAAAAAAAAAGAAAGAAAGAAAGAAAGATGTTTTGGTTGAGTCATGACAAACCTTTGAGAAAAGAGTATTCAGACAGTGAACCTTTTGCCTTTCTTCTACAAAAGCATAATATTGTGTGATACCTTTAAGAGTAAGCTCATCCATTAAGTTAACAACATACGGTTTTCTCAGGTATCTCTCTTTAAAATCTTTGACGGTAACGGGGAATGTGGCTGAAAACATTAAAATTTGCCGGTTCTCAGAAAGAAAACTGATTAGTTGCTCAACAGAAGGTTGAAACTCGGGAGACAGTAACTTATCAGCCTGGAGCATAAAGCAATTAAACTCAGAATCATGCAACAATTATTGAAGTAATTAATGAAAAAACATATAGAAGGGGAAAATGTAACTGGAGTATAAAGCAATTAACTCGGGATCAAAAAATAATTATTGAAGTATTGATACCTCATCCATAACCAGCATTGTACAATTATCAAGTTTGCAAATTCCTTTTTTTGTTAAATCCAAAATTCTTCCAGGAGTACCAACAAGTAAATGAACGGGTTGGTATAAGCGCATAATATCATCCTTTAAACTTGTTCCTCCCGTGGTGACCATTACTTGAATTTTTAAGTGCTTTCCAAGTTCCTTGCAAACTTGTGATGTCTGAAGAGCTAATTCTCTAGTTGGAACCAGAATCACAACTGTATATATTATTGACACCAAAAGTTAGCATAACAGGATCAAAATGTTATAGAAACCTATTCTCAAAAGAGTTAAAAGCTAAAACTTCATGTATTACTGAACAGATAATATCCATATCAATTGCAAGTATCAAATACATGTAGATACTAGATAGTAACCTTGGATGACATTGTTATCCGTATCAATTTTTTCAAGAGCTGGAATGCAAAAGGCTGCTGTTTTCCCAGTTCCATTTTTGGCTCTAGCAAGAATATCACTGCCAGTTAAAGCAATAGGGATGCTCTCTTCTTGAATGGGAGAAGGCCTTTCAAAACCCTTCTCATAAATTCCCATAAGTAGCTCTCTTTTCAAGAAGTAATCCTCAAATTCATTTCCTTTTGTAGCTGTGACATCCTGTATAGTAGCATTCATGAAAAAAAAAGTACAAAAACTAAGAAGCTAAAGGTATCAATATATAGCAATCTGATTTTCATTATTTTAATTATTGAATCTTCATGATTTGCTCTTATGATCATCTACCTTCATTAATTCATGATATAAAGTAACAAGCTAGAGTTGTAAAATTGTAAAATATCTGTCAATAGATAGTAAATACTGCATCTCATAAGATGAATCAACTTCCAATTTTGAAATATCCCACTCAATTTTAAGTCACAGTTACATATGTGCCCACAATCATTATCGAAATTGTAAAGGGATTGTTTTATGTTGACAAGATTCCTTTATCACTAAATTTATCTGAGAGCACAAAAAAGAGCTAGAGCAAGAAACTTACATTCCTCCAGAGTACTCAGCTACTCTTATGGCCTAAAGATATTATTTTTAGATTTCCATAAGTTAAATTTAATGTGAATAAGATAGACAGTGCTACTGCAAGATTCAGTTACAATTCCCTTAATAGTAAAAATGAACTCCTATTCTGCTTTTTACGTAACACTATATATGGAAACTCGGCTATACATTGTGTAGGTTTGTGAGGTTGCATTACCCTTTTTTACGGAGCACTTGCTATAACAAGATGGTTGGTATGATAAGTCACAAATGACAGAAAAAAGGTAAGAAACCCACAATCTAAAAAAAATTAAATTAATAAAAAAAAAGTAAAAAGAACAGTTGTTTAAAGGTTTATCATTATCACCAGCATATCACATAATGTCAAATGTTGCATGCATACCTCAGTCTTGTAACGGCTATCTGCTGCCGGTAAGTTTAACTGTGCCTTCCAGTCTTGAGAACTAAACCCACAGAATGAATAAAAAGATAAGTTAATGGCCACTTACAAATAGTAATTAAGAACACACGACGTAGAGATGTGTGCAAACATTATTCAATTATTAGCCTAATAAGTCAAAGAGAAAAACTCACACCAAGAGGATGCAGAGTATTAGTCAAATTATTACTTGAAAACAAATAAATACCGGGTAGAAACGAAAGGAAGACTTGACTTGTTTAGTGACAAACCAAAAATATTAATATCATATACTTGATAATGCTTGTAGGGGTGTCATTATCTAAATAAAATAAAATTTATCTGGTGATAGAACACAAATAAGGAATCATAGAAACATTGATAGCAGACTCAGAACATGTAAGGCCATGGTTCGAACCACAAATCTATTGTCACTTTGGACAAAAAATAGAGAAGTTTCACTTGGTTGGCCGCTGACGACAGAACACTCATAAAAGAGGGTGGAAGAAAACATCATTAGGCATGAAAAAAAATGAGCCATTTGGGTTTTGATTCTTTTGAATTCATAGACATGCATTCTCTTTGTCCAATAAAACATATATACATCTTACTTCAGATCAGAACTCTTAATTATAAGCATCACAAAAAAGTTCATAAATCAAGTTTTGTTGACTACACAATCTATCGGACATCCACATGCCCAATGAAAAAAATAATCCATCTGCAGATTTGTTTTCTATATATAGAAGGGTGGGTGCTTGCTTGCATGTCTGTTGCACTTTGCATATCTTTGTGGGAACACAACATGTGCAAGTTGTAGTACTTGGCAGCCATAAATTTTGGTACAAGTCATTTAACTTTATCCAAGGTTGGCATCAGAAAGAGAGAATGAGAGATAGATAGTAGCTAATAGCCTAACCATATAAAATTCAAGGACTGAACGGCTGAACCATGCCAACTTTGAGAATAAATCTTGGAAGAACTATTGCATCTGGAAGCTACTAACCCCCATAGTATCTCTTAAAAAAATACCTAAGTGTCAGCAGCTACAAGGACTAATATCCTAAAAATCCTTGGTAGTTATTAAAGATTATCTAGGACTAATGACTACATAAATTTTCTTTAATCAAATTAAGAAATAACAAAGAAAAAATATGCATCCACAAGAAGTTGTTACATCACTGTCTGTCATATAATACCAAAACTGTATCAAATATTTCACACTACCAATGCCAATTGAACACAGAGACAAATTCTAATTATAAACCTAACAAAGAAAATATATGCCAACTTTGAGGATACTCCCATGCAGATAGGACCTAAAACTAAAGAATTGTCGCAGCCAAAAACTACTAACTGCCATAGTATCACTTAAAAACCCTAAGGTAGCGTTCGTTTCACGGCAAAGAATGGAATGGAATCCGGATGGAATTGGAATTGGAATATATATTAATTTTCTTATGTTGTTCGTTTTAACAAAAGAAGGAATTCTAATTGAACAACATACGGACAGGAATCTACATCCCAATTCCATCCAGATTTCATTCCATTCTGTGAAACGAACACACCTAAATTCCAAATCAAATTACAGTTACCGCGTGAATTGCAATTCCAATTCCATTACATTCCACAAGACAAATGCTGAAATGCTACCTAAGTGTCAACAGCTACAAGGACTAATATCCTATGTGTTCTTAGTAGTTATTAAAGATAATTAGGTTAGATCACTGTCTGACACAGATACCTAACATTAGAAACCTAAGTATACACACATATAAAGCCACCAATACGAAAACCGACGAGTAACACAACAATCGGCTAGCAAAACATTTTCACAAGGTCAATTAACTCATAGGCATTGCAGTTTTAACAACAAAAAATAAAAACAAACAAATGCAAACGGTTATACATAAGAAATGTAAAATTTGACCTTGAATCTACGCTTCCTTCCGACTGCACGGCCTTTTCAACCTCATAGTTATTATTATTAACAGTAGTAGAACCAGAGACATTATTAGGGTTGTTGAGTTTAAGCCACTGTTGCTTCTGATTGTACTGTTGTTGTCTCTGCACGTACTGTGACTGATTTTGTTGCATTTGGTTTGGATTACGAGGTTGATGCTGGTAGTTAGGGTTTGTTTGAATATTATTATTATTATTACCGCCGCCGCCGTACCATCCGCCGCCGCCGCCGCGGTTGTTGCCGATGCCGGGAGGATACCGGCGATTGTTTCCGTCGTTGACGCTGCTGTTGTTGTTGTTGTTCATCGGAAGATGATTGTTTGATCGATGATTGATGAGTGTCTTGTGGTGCTAGGGTTTGATGTGTTTGATCGTGTGTGCGTAGACGACAAGAGGAGGAGTTGATCCAAAATAATATAGGTTTTGTTATTTTATTTAAAATTAACTTTTTTACGCAAAATTAACTTTTTTAGGCTTGTGGTCGCAGACAGTGCGGGTAATCCGACTGGCTCAAAGGTTCACTGTGGTAAACACCTAGCTCGCTTATTGTAATAACTAAATTTTATCAAGTGTGTAACGACACTATCATAGAATGGTTATAGCACCTTTAAGAACTTTACCGTGGTGTGGTGTGTGAAGGGGGAAGAAGCTACAAACGTCGTATTGTATATGTTTGTGATTGTTTTTTATGGGCGTGTTAGATTATAAATTAGTTTATGTGTGTCTACATTATGTTTGACAATGAGGGTGTTATTCCCTAGCAAGATTAGCATACCCGGGGGGGGTTAAACTCCTTGTAGGGGCGGTTAGTCGGGATGTCCAGTTTCTTCAGTCTTTGGCAGCTAAAAGAGCTCTGCAGGCGGTTGAACTTATGAAACGCCTGCTGGACTTGCGGGACCCCCAAAGTGAGCTCCTCCTGTTGCGCTCATGCATGGGGGTTGTTAAATTAGTGTTTTGGCTCCGGACTTGTAACCCTGAACATGTAAAATAGGTTGTGTCTACCTTTGATTCAGGCCTGGGAGGAGAGGAGCGGTTAAAGACATTGTTGTCTGCGGGGGACCGCATTTTGGGGACCTCTAGTGGAGGTTGGCTTTCATTCTCTATGCGTTGTGGGGGCTTAGGGCTTTTATCGGCGGAGGACGTCTCCACATATACCTTTAGGCGTCCAGGGCCAGTCGTGAAAATTGCAAGACCACATCTTTGCGAAGCGCTGGTGTTATGTGGGAGGATCCTGACTACTCCCTTGCGCTTGGTAATATTGGAATGACTCTCCCGGACCTTGATCTAGGCGGTTTTACTGATAAGGATACCGCCCCCAAGAAACCTCAACAAACTTTGGCAAGTGCTCTTTATGGTAAACACGTACAGTATATGGAGGAGCAGTTGGATATGACCCCGTGTCAAAAGGCAGTTTTTGCTTGTCTCAAGGGGGCTCACGCCTAGGATTTTTTTATTGTTGTGCCCATTGAAGGTCTTGGGCAACGGATGTCAGCAGTTGAATACATAGTCATCCTCAAATACCGGCTCATGATTCCTCTTTTCCCTCCAGACGATTCATGCCTCATTTATAAAAAGTATGTTTGGATGGATTTGGTGAGCATGCCCTCCACTATAAGGAATTTTCGGGGTTCAAGTATCGTCATGACTGGGTTAGAGATGTTCTATGGGATGTGCTTAGGCGTGCTGAAATCTGAGCCAAGAAAGAAGCCCCTGTTAACTTTTTGACTGATCCGCGATAGGGAAGATATACCCTGCGTCCTGCGTACGTCCTTGTGTTTAGCTGGGCGGGGGGTAAGCATGCGTGTGTCGACCTCACTGGGGTCACATGATAATGGTGCACACACAAAAACGAAGCATATAGTAACACTCAACCGTAAGCTAATGTCAGGAGCAAAACCGTACCTTCGAAGAAGACATAACGCTCATCGACACAAAAGCAAACAACCTAACAAAAAAATAAATGATTGTGAGAATGCATATAATAAGCAATGTTGTAAAACTCGGCTAACTCGGTCGAGTACTCGGCGAGGAATCGCTCCTCGGAGGTGAGGCGCACCGAGTTTTCCCTACTCGGCCATCCCAACCCGAAATCGGTCCAACTCGGCTTGGAATCGGTCAGAATCGGTCAACTCGGGATGGAATCGGTCAAAATCTGTCAACTCGGGATGGAATCGGTCAAGTCGGAATCGGTCAACTCGGGATGGAATCGGTCAAATTCGTCCTTGGAATCGGCCAACTCGGCCTGAATCAATCAAATTAGGTGTCTAGTTGCCATTTTTGAGATAGTTTTAGTATTTGGCATACTTTTATGAATTTATGACATATATATAATCATTAAATTATTAAATTTCTATATAAATCACCATGTCCGAGTACTCCCCGCCTAGGCCGAGTACTCGTAACTCCCCGTCGACCGAGTTGAGAGCGCCACATAGTAAAACACAGGTGTATATATGCCATCAAAAACAACATAAACCATAAACACCAAAAAAAAAAAAAAAAGTCACTTATACCTACCTCCTACCAGTGTAAGAAAAAGTCTAAGCTCTTAGAACCACGCTATGATACAACCCAACCTATCCTAATAATCCTTAACCTTAATCTTGTGCCTCCACGAACTCCTATCCTCGACCATGTCCTCAGAGAGATGCATCTCTATTAAATCATGCTTAATCCGCTCATCCCAAGTCAATTTGGGTCTTCCTCTACACCTCTTTCCCTTTATAGTGAGGGTTTCCACTACTCTAACTGAGGCCGTCATTTGCCTCCTCTTCACATGCCCATACCATCTTAATCTTCCCTCCTTTATTTTGTCAGATATACTAGCTAGCCCTAACCTTTCCCTGATAACCTCATTTCTTATTCGGTCTACCCTAGTGTGCCCGCACATCCACCTTAGCATTCTCATTTCTGCTACCTCCATCTTGCGAGCTTGTGACTTTTTGATGGCCCAGCAATATGTCCCATATAACATAGCAGGTCTCACTACAACCCTATAGAATTTCCCCTTTAATTGAGTTGGGAACCTTTTGTCACATAAAACCCCACTGGCGGCCCTCCACCTACACCAACTAGCTTGTATGCGGTGGGTGACATCACTATCAAGCTCCCCATCCTCTTGAACAAATGATCCTAAGTACTTGAACTTAGTTACATGCGGGACAACTTGACCTTCAATCGAAACTTGAGTATTTTCATTGTGACTTGCACCACTGAAACCACAATACATGTACTCAGTTTTAGAACGACTTATCCTTAAACCCTTGTCCTCTAAAGCTGCACGCCAACTCTCAAGCTTCTCACACAGACTATGTTTGGACTTTGCGACTAACACAATATCATCTGCAAAAAGCATGCACCACGGCACTGGCTCCTGAATCAGCTTGGACAACTCATCCAAGACAACTGCAAAAAAGAACGGACTGAACGCAGATCCTTGGTGGAGTCCTACATCCATAGGGAAGGAATCGGTATCTCCTACAGGAGCGTGAACACTAGTTTCAGTCCTACTATACATATCCTTAATTAGGTCTATATACCTCTCAGGGACCCCTCTACCCTCTAGACTATTCCAAATAAGTTTACCCGGCACACTGTCATATGCCTTTTCAAGATCTATAAAATGCCATATGAAGGTCCCGCTTTTTCTCCCTATACTTTTTCATCAACCTCCTTAAAATGTGTATTGCCTCCGTAGTTGACCGCTCTGGCATGAAACCAAATTGATTTACCGTAACCCGAGTTACTCTTCTAATTCTAGTCTCAATAATCCTTTCCCATAATTTCATAGTATGACTTAACAACTTAATACATCTGTAATTTAAGAATGACAAATACCCGAAAATAAAAAAGGGACAAAAACCACTGGATTTAGAACAATAATAAACACCACTTAAAGAAAACGGAAACACTTATGCAAGTAACGGGTCTAGTTTCGGAAATGGAAATCAATCAGAGCCGAGCTCGAGCTCTTGTAAGTTAAATGGGATCGAGCTCACGCTCGGCTAATTTACTCCTGCTTACCTAAAGTTGAGTATTGCAAATCTTGACCTTCGCCCAGTTTTGTAACATACCAGCCCAATTCAATAGGGATGAGCATGGTACCAGTCCGGTACCAAAAATATCGGTACCGAAAACAACCGGTACAGTATGGTACTGTACCGAACCAGTACCGGTAAAACTAAAAATGTGGATACCGGTAGTGATACTGAAATTAATTTAGTACCGAGAATTCAATACAGTACCCGATACCATTTACTCATCTATACAATTCAATACCAAAGTAAAACCAAAAGAAGCTTCAAGTGTTTGTACAGTTTACAATAGTAATACACACAAACAAACAGAACTTACTAAATATAGTTCTAATAATAATTTCCAAATCTTGAATTAATTTCGTTTTTTTTTAAATAATTTCAATTTACATTAATAATTCCTCAGTAAAAAACGCTAGGCAGAAAGAAACACATGCACATGCAGATCTAGGGTTATTGAAATTGACCTAGATGAATGATCAGATTAAAGCTCTCCAAATTAATGACCTTCATAAATTTTGCTCTTCAGGTTCAATTTAATCGCATTTTTGTGTTTTCTGTACCTATTATTCATTTCTTGCATTATTAAATCAGTAAATTTGATTTGTTGTAAATGCCGTACCCAAATTATATAAAAATGTTTAGCCCTAATTCTAATTTTGTGTTTGCAACGCCACAAATTTCTGGATTTGGATGGTGTTTTGGTGTAGTATCACATCTTATTATGTTAAAATTTAATACCAAATCAATTGGAAACTCATGCTCAAAATGCTCGTGGCTCGCAACTCGCTCGTAAAAAGCTATTTCGAGTCGACTCATTGGTAGCTCGTCTAAATTAAAGCCTAAATTAATTTGTGTGTGTATAAAAAAATACACAAATCTTTAAAAATAAATGAGTCACGAGCTGGTTCGAGTTTTTGATGAGCCGAGCCAAAGCTCAGTATTTCATTTTGTTAAGAAAATGAGCTGAGATGGATTGGCTCGGTTGTAAATGAGCCGAGCTGAGCCCGAGCCCAACCTGGCTCGGCTAGGCTCGTTTACAACTCTATACTAAATCCAGATGAATGTATGCTTATCTTACTATCATCATGTTTTGGATATACAGATAATATTGAAGATTAGATAGTCTTGTATCAGTTTAGTTATCCTCGTTCGGGATACTTTCTCATGGCAGACCAACAATCTGATGAACATGAGACTAAAGATAATGTTTCTGTTAAGAGTTTGGAACCGGAATCTACTAGTGTGGAAAATCCTGATGAACATTTGGATGAACATTTGACTACAGATAATGTTTCTGTTAAGAGTTTGGAACCGGAATCGACGGCTGTGGAAAATCTACATTCTGATGAAAATGTAGGTATAGCTGATGTTGCTCTTGAAAGTTCAAAAGCGAAAGGTGTTGCTGATAAACAATCGAATGAAGGTGAGACGTCTGTGGCTGGAATTTCTGTTGTTGCAGATGAACATTCAGATAAAGGTGAGAGAATAGCTGAAGTTGCACTTGAAGGTTTGAAACCGGAAGGTGGTGCAGAGAAACAGTTAGATAAAGATGAAGTTATAGCTGAAGTTGATCGTGTTGTGGATGAACATACAGATAAAGGTGAGAGAATAGCTGAAGTTGCACTTGAAGGTTCGAAACCGGAAGGTGATGCAGAGAAACAGTTGGATAAAGATGAAATTATAGCCGAAGTTGCTCGTGTTGTGGATGAACATACGGATAAAGGTGACAGAATAGTTGAAGTTGCACTTGAAAGTTTGAAACCAAAAGGCGTTGAAGATAAACTTTCGGATGAAGGTGCTGAAGATAAACGTTCGGATGGAGGTGAAAGTATACCTGAAGTTGCTCTTGATTCTTTGAAATCAAAAGGCGTTGAAGATAAACGTTCGGATGGAGTTGAAAGTATACCTGAAGTTGCTCTTGATGCTTTGAAATCAAAGGGTGTTGAAGATAAACGTTCGGATGGAGGTGAAAGCATACCTGAAGTTTCTCTTGATTCTTTGAAATCAAAAAGTGCTGAAGATAAACGTTCGGATGAAGGTGAAAGTGTAGCTGAAGTCGCTCTTGATGCTTTGAAATCAAACGGTGTCGCAGATAAACGTTTGGACGAAGGTGAGCATATAGCTGAAGTTGCTCTTGACAATTTGAAATCTGAAAGTGTGTTAGATAAACACTTAGATGAAGGTGCAATAACAACTAACGCTATTGGTAAAAGTTCCAAATCTATGGCTTCTGGATCGACAGTGGAGATTAATATCAAGACACTGGATTCACAGTTACACAACTTTATTGTCGACAAAAATGTATCGATTCCATTCCCATTTTATATATACACACATATAACTCATCTTCTTCAATCCCTGCTTATCCTGTATTTTTGTAAATAACGAAAATCAGATGTTAGTTTCGACATTCAAGGAGACTATAGCTAGTGAAGTTGGCCTTCCAGTCGATCAGCAGCGGCTAATCTTTAGAGGCAAGGTGTTGAAAGATGATGACCCTCTTTCAGAATATTGTATCCTATTATTATGTTACATTATGTGTTTGTTATTAAATTTTAAGATTGTTAACATGTGCATAATGAATAACAGAAAAAATATTTTCAGTTTAATTAGTAAAAAAGTACTGTTTTACAGACGACGCAATTTTTAATAGAATGCAATCTTCTCCGGTTTATTTTCTGTGCCACTAGTTATCCATGTAGTTTGCGCTATTGTTTCATCCTTGATGGTTTATAGATGTTGAAAGTGGACACACACTGCATCTAGTGGCTAGACAACCATCTGAAGTTCAACCCTCATCTGGCTTCCCCGGTATGGAGACAACGGCAAGGAGCAGCAATGCAGGTGAATGTTGGCGATATCCTTATTTTATACTCACACATATGTAATGACGTATACACCGCACTTTTGAAATTTCCCGGAAGTTCAATTTGGTTGTGGTCCCAGGACAAGATAATAATGTTACTGGTACACATCCTCGCGTCGGGAATGTTTCACATAGTGTAGTTCTTGGGACATTTGGCGTTGGAGAACAAGATGAAGTCGGCAGTACAGATATAAATCAGGTTCTGGATTTTAAAAAAATGTTGTCTATAAAGCTAATTAGTGGACTTTTTTGGCGATTATAGTTTGATTTTTTTTTTTTTTTTCGTTCAAGGTGATTGGGGCAGTTCTTAATTTCTTTGGACAGGGCCTCATTGCTGGTACTGGCACAACACAACCACATATGCAGGTAACCTCTGTTCGCTCTTTGTATTCGTATTACTGTAAGCTATAAATGATCATTCATGATGATTTGTGTGCATCTAATTCAGAATACATCCAAAGTTTAAAAGAACGAAACGAGCCTCGAGGCGTTTTCCCTTCGCCTCATCAGGCGTAAGCCTCGAGGCGTAAGCCCGAGGCGCAGTCAAAAAATAAATATAAAAATTATGTATCTTACAAAAAGTAAAATACTTGACCTAGAAAAGTTTAAAACATCAAAAACACACATCAAAATAAACTAATTGACCCCAAAAGTCTACAACACCAAAAAAAACACCCTAAACCACCTGAGGCACACCTGAGGCGCGCATTTTCTTAGCGCCTCAGCCCTTTGAGGTGTACATACAATCTGAACCCCATAAGGCGCACCTCAGACTCGTTTTCTTAGCGTTTCGCCTTGAGGCGCGCCTCGAGGCGCACGCCTCACCCGTTTTTTTAAACCATGATTACATCTTGATATATGTTATTGTCTACTTGTTTACAGTTCAGCATGCCCATGCAAGTTGCCCATGGAAACGAAACGGGAAATCAGTCGCAGCCTAGAAGTCCTGGTCAATCGATACCTCAAGGGTATCCAATCCCTGTGGGATCAGTTCCAGCTGTGCCTACGCTTGCTACGGTAGTAAAATGTTTTGAACTACCTTATTTCTACACAGCCTTACTTGATATTTTTGCATCGTTTACTCACCTGCAGCCGATTCCTGAGTCGTTGCACACACTTTCCGAGTTTATGAACCACATGGACCGAGCATTATCTCATAATGGAAGTAAGAATTTTTATTTTCTTTTTAACTTAACTATACCTTCTTTGCATTGTTTTATTGACCTTTACTTTTGGATCTCTTGGCGGGTCATCAACCTTCAGATAGTACGGAAGGCTTCCCGTCTGTAGAATTACCCTCCAATGCTCATGGCTTGCCATCACTAGCAGCTTTGGCAGTTGTCATGCGACAAGCACAACGTCTTCTTAGTGGGCCCGCTGTTGATTCTTTATCTGTACTTACCTTTCTCTACATATAGATTTTTATAACTGGTTACCATATTTCTGATGATAATTAAACTAACATTTTACTATGTAATTTTGTAGCAAACCGCAAGAAGGCTAGAGGAAGCGGAGGGTTCAGGTGATGGCACAGTGAGAACCCAGATTCAAACAGAAGCAATGCAGTCCGGGCTTGCTATGCAACATTTAGGTGCTCTTTTACTAGAGCTAGGCCGTACAATGCTGACATTGCGTATTGGACAGTCACCCGTAATTTCTTTTTTCTATTTTCAAAAATATAATCTTATAGAAATTGCGGTTTAAAACTGATTATGGTAACCATTTCAGGCTGAATCTTCTGTAAACGCCGGGCCTGCTGTTTACATATCGTCTTCTGGTCCTAATCCAATTATGGTTCAGCCATTTCCTCTGCAAACTAATTCTCTCTTTGGTGGGTCTTTTGGTCCTGTTGGAATAGGTGCCGTTCCACGACACCTTAACATACATATCCATCCTGGTCAGTAACTAAAACCTAGCCGCACCACTATATATGTTATTATTGTCTTTTCTTATGTTATTCATATGAGTAGGTCCAAGGGCAACTAATGTCGACGCAAACCGAGGACAACATGCTAACATAAATGGTCAGTTTTTTTCTACTTATTTATTTTCACCATAAATCACTATTTCTTTGTTACAAAAGCTTTTGTTTACCATGGTAATAGCTGGAGTTAGCTCACAGACCAGAGACATTGGTGATAACATAATTGGAATCCAGAGTTCTGCTCGGACAGTACGTTTTATGCTTGTTTCTTGATGTGGCAGTTTTGGCCCATGGTCAATTTGGGTTATATATTTATCTCAAACCGGTTAAAATAAAAACAGAAGCTAAAAAGAAAAGTATAGTTTTGATTCAAAAGCTTAGATTATTATGTTTAAAATCATATCCAAATCATTCATTATTTATAAGAGTTCAGAAGATGAGGGTAGTGTCTTTGGGCCAACCAGACCCGAATAAACGGTTACAACCAGAACCCATGTTGACCTGCTACCCAACCTACCAATCCTGCCAAATTTAACATTTCGCCTAATTTCTTTTGCGATTTTTTTATGGATTTATGGAAATCATAATTAGCAGAATGCCACTTACTAGTATCTAACAGGAAGTAGAAGGCACAGGAAATGCCACTCTCAGTCGCACAAGAATGCAATCTTTAAGTGAAACGGAAGGTGGTTCGTCCCGAAGGAACATTCCCCTTGGACTTGGCCCGGGCGGTTTACAACCTAAAGTACTTTTATTTTTAAATATCATGATCACTTTTCCTGTTGTATTATTTATGTAAGTTTTTAGACAAGTGATATGTGCTAAAACTGTCTATAAAAATATGATATTAGAGACGACAGCGGCAGACAAGATTTGAGGCGGGTAGTAGTGGCGGTTCTACTTCATCTTCTGGAGGCCAAATGGATCCTGCCACAACCATGAATCAAATTATGCAAAATCCTGCTTTAAATAATCTTATGGCTGGTGTTTCCAATCAAAATGGGGCTGGATCTCCAGATTTATTTAGGAATTTAATGAGTCAAGTTACTCAGAACCCTGAAATGATGAACACAGTCAATCAGTTTGCTCAACATATGGATGGTAATCAAGATTTATCTAGCATGTTGGCAGGCATGGGCGGGTCCAGTAGCGGTGGCAACATTGATATGTCAAGTTTGGTTCAACAGATGATGCCATTTGTTTCTCAAGCTCTCAATAGTGGGAGTTCAAGTTCAAGTTCAAATAAGCTTCAGTCTGTACCATCTAGAAAAGGCACGCTTCATCGACGTTCCAGTAGTGTCAAGAGTTTTAACACTAATGAAAGATCCAGTGAATTTCAGGTTTGTTCTAACACAGTCAAGTTAGTTAAAAAAAAAAAACCACACACACACACACACTCAATTCTTGTTAGATGCATTAACTTAACTGTTTTAAAATGTTAAAAAAACTCATGAACAAAACTACATGGCTATCTAACAAATCGCTTTCTTGTAGTTCGACACTCTAAACTGTCGTTGGTGGAGTAGTTGAAGCGAATTTAAAAAAATGAAACCCATTAGTTGACAGCTTTTGGTTCGGTCACTCATGACGTTAATCAAGAATACTGTATAGTAAGAGGTGGTAATTTCAAATCAATTTACTTATGAATGGGTTGAGGCGAGTTATGTTTTATCTCTGTGGAGTCAAACAAGTAAACTCGAAAATCTTAGCTAAAACAAATCAGGTAAAATGGGTTAGAAGTCGTCTAAATGTGGTTGCAATGTATAAAACCTCATAAATCATTTTATTAGTTTAATTAGATTATTACTAAAATAATTTAATCTTTTTAATAAGAATTATCACATTAATCATATATAAAAAATGTAAAAGTTTTAGGCAAAAAGTCTTGACCCGTCCATTTTCCACCTCTACTTTGCATTCTATTAATTGGTGATTTGTGTAAATGTTATTTGACCGATACCTGATGTGGTGAAATGGTTCATATATGCAGATGAACCTTGAAAACGCGGCCCAGAAAATAGTGGAACATTACCCACCTCTAGAAATATTCTCATCAATAGTCCAAACTGTTGCTGCTTTACGCAACGACGTTTATGATACAAATGCTATTAATGCGTTATGTATGGAAGAGGAGCTTGCTCAGGTTAGCGTCTTCACTTCTCGTAAACAAGTTAGCAGTTTCAACCCTTTTACTTCTGAATGGGTTGATTTGGCATGTCCTGACTAAATCAGGCTAAATGGGTCAAATCATTAATCTATATAAAAGGGAACGGATCAGATGGGTTGAAATACGATTTAACTCTATTTATTAAGCATACAACCTCCTAAATTAGATTTAGGTTGTTTATGTAGTAATACTGTTTTTTATAACATAATTAACACAATAGTTATAAATTAAGAAGTGGACAGAAGTGTTCGTGAGTCAACCAAACCAGGGCTGACCCGATTCAATCTAGACTAATGTGAGGGAACGACTGCACGAAAGAGTGGATCCTTAGTGCATTAAGACTGTCCTTTTACTTTTAGCTCATGCAGGATATAAGAATATTTAGTTTGATTCAGTTATATTTGAATGTGCAGGAATTTAACGAAATGCTGAAGCGTGATATTTCTCGACGACTTCAGTAGATGATGATGATCGTTGCAACTCTTTTTTTCCCTCCATTTTTTAAACCACTTTTTTTTTTTTTTTGGTTGTTTTTGACAAGGTGATGTTAAATGAAGAATTATTGGCTTCTTGACAAATTTTGTTAGTGCATTTGTCAATCTTACTGTTTTGTGTTTGGTTTTATAACAAGTGTACAAAACATTTTTTTTGCTAAAGTAGAAATGGATGAGATTGGTACAAAGCTCTGTTGCACCGAAACGTGATGCAGCACACGATTCCCGTCCCCGAAACGTTCAGGGTACCGAAACGCTAACGGGTACGGCCTGAAACGTTTCCCAGGCGTTTCTTTGACCGATTCGATTAGTCAACTCCGTTTCTGAAAACGTTTCCTTCTTCGGGTACCGTTTCTGTCACGTTTCCAGAAGGTTAAGGGTAGTTTTTGTCGCCGGAGATCTGTCACGTTTCCAGAAGGCTAAGGGTAGTTTTTGTCGCCGGAGATCTGGAAGAGCCGAAGCTGGGGGCTTTTACGCGGAAACCGATGTAGACAAAAGTAAGGAGCAGGAATTCAGTTTAAAGTGATGGACGTTAGGGTTCGTTTTGGGCTTTTCATGGGCTTTTTTATGATTTCAGATAAGTGCACATATCTTTGTTGTGGGCTCTAGTTGGGCAGTCATGATTATTGGTGGTTGTCATGGGCTTTAAAGACCACAAAATGATTTGGGGACTTAGCGATGGGTTAAAAGCTCACTATTTGTAAACCTCCCAATTTAGTGCAGGTTTAGTGTAAGGATGAGATCGATACCCGTTTGTGGTACATTATCTATAATATATATATATATATATATATTTATTTATGTATTTATTTCCGTACCCGTGCCGTACCCGTTTCTTGATTTTTTGAGTTTTGCTGTTTCCCGTTCCCGTACCCGTACCCGTTTCTCGTTCCCGTACCAGTTCCCGTGCAACATAGGTACAAAGTTATCTAAAATGTATTTTTAGTACAAAAAAACTCTTAGAATCTTATTTACTCAAATAATTAAATTAGAAATGTAGTGATTAACATCTTCTCTAGTTATAAACAACTAGTACTCGTACCCACGCGTTGTTGGGGGGTTTGTTGAGATGGTAACGTGAAAAAGAGACAAAATTAGAAATAGTTACATAAAGTAGAGACAATTGTGCATAATATAAAAACAAAGTTACAAAACAACATATTGATAATACAAGAAATAAGTAGCATAGTTCAGCAAAAGGGATGCAAGTCCTACAAGTTGGTTCCTTAGTAAACCATGGGTGCTTCAAAAGCATGGTAGCAAAAATGATGTGCGTCGTCATACTTCTATCAAGATATCTGCGTAGAGATAATATTAATTAGTAGGTTATAGCCCGTGTAACAAACAAAATTTTTATAAAGCTTTAAAGTATATTTAGTAACGTAAATAACGGAAAAGTTATATATATATATATATATATATGTGTGTGTGTGTGTGTGTGTGTGTGAGAGAGAGAGACTTGTTTGTGTGTGTGAGAGAAGGAATTAAAGAAATTTTAGCATACTTTCACCATGTGCTTACATCTAAATGTTCATAAGAAGAAGCAACAACTTTGTAAGACATTCCCAAAAGGTGAAAAGAAACATACATGTATTGAACACATAAATTAACTTATTTATAAAATCATATGTCAAACAAAAATATAAACATACCCAACTCTTGTTGTACTCTATGAAAATTTAAACACGCTCATTTCTTGACAAATAAATTGTCTTTTTTCTTCACTATCATATGCAACACACAGTATGAAGATTGAGTAGAAAGTCGACTTTTCGCACAATGCTAAACAACTTTGGCCAGAATAGGAAAGATGTAATCATCAGTCTTAATAATTACTTTAGAGTTTACAAGATCATCTACCTCATCTAGGAAATACATGTATCATGTTTTGAATAGTTAGATACCACTCTAGTTATACGGCACATCTCATATAGAAAAGGGTAAAAATAGTAAAAAGTAAGTATACCTTGATTTATTAACCGTGATATATTTTTATATTTTATTGATTTTTTATAATAAAAAGTGAAAAAAATATTAACACCTTACATGTAATTGTCAATAATTGTAGGAAGTTTACATGAATATAAAACTAACCTTTTGATCGCTTAGGCATATCCTAATAAATCTAACAAAAATAGTTAAATAGCATAATAAATTCATAAATGGACTTTAGTGATTATGTGATGAAATCGTAAACATTCATTAGTAGTAATGAATGCAATTTTATTATGAAAAATAAAATGTGATGCTTAAATGGGGTAAAAATGTTTATGTCCCAACTCAAAGTAGTTGTTGAATTATTTCTAACAATAGGTATTTTACAAATTAAACTTTGACCTACTATATTGCATCATATAATTGCGATTCTAGTAATGTTTGATTATTAGTATATTAAATGTTTATTTTTCATCCTCTAAAGATATAATACATTAAAGTAATAATACACAATTTGAAAGATAACAGGCTATAAATACAGACTATGATTCCGTTGTATGTTGCACAAAGACAATAATACGTTAACATATAAAATATCAAAAATATTTATTCAAAAATATGAAATCAAAATATGAAGGTTTGAACAAAAATTATTATAAGATTATATTGTTTTATTCTAAAAAAATAAATAAATGATGTAAAGCAATTTGCTAAAACCAATAATGATAAATAAATTAAATAGTGGTATAAGGAAAAAACTATCCTAACATAGTTATTAACATAAATATAACTCGTAAAAAAGAATGAACAGTTAAATATTTATTTAGATGTAAAAAAACAAAATAAACTGCTAAAATGTTTGAATTTGATTGGAAGCAATAATATGTTGTCCTTATGTGAATGAATAAGATTATGACGGATTTGAAAGGTATATGCTCAAACGTTTGTTAGAAATCAAAATGCGGTTGTTTATAAAATAAAAATGTCAACATAAATTAGGAAAACAAATTGAACTTGTTTAAAAATGTCGTAACATACAATTAAGTGTTATGATATTTATTTGATTTTAAGGATTCAAATTCTAGATTAAGGTTCCCTGTTAAACTCAAAATTGACCCTTTTTATTTGAAATCAATCAATTTAAATTACATATATTGAATTTTAAAGGGGAAATGGATTTAAATACTCACAACTTTCATCTATTGGCAGATAATACTTTCAACTTTCACTTTGGTTATTAGCACTCCCAACTTGCAACTTATTTTGTTCCATCACCCCTAAACTAACGGAGGTCTAACCTGGTTAGTCTTCGTGGCAAAAATGTAAAAACCTAAATTTAAGGAATTTTTTTGAAACTTCTTCTTCTTATTATTATACTTTGTATGTGTGTTTCAAGATGTCATTAAACACATCTTCATGAAAACTTGAATGCATCAGCTTCCTTGACTTTCCAGTCAAAATAAATGTTGGGTTCATATCTTATAACTCCGATTATAAAAGATGCATCAGCTTCTTTGACTTCCCCACCACTTTCCTCCGACAACCACACCCACTATCAAGTACCCACCCTCCGACAACCACATTAACTCTGATTATAAAAGATGAAGGGGGGGGGGGGAGAAAGGGGAATCGAAGATAGAGAAGCAGAGGAGAGAGAAAGAGATCGGCGGAGAGGAAGGGAGAGAGAGAGAGTGAGAAGCAGAGGAGAAAGAAAGAGACTGGCAGTTGTTGATGTGGTAAAAACCCCTAAATTAACTCCGATTACAACTACCACCACCAACCCCAATCGAAACCCTAGCTAAAAATGGAGCCATGAACTCGTTGGGCAGCAATGGCAACAGATAAGGGTTTTTGTAGATGTTGGTCAATGGTTGTTGGCTGTTGAGGGTTTTTGTATATGGTGGTTGGATGTTAGTCGATCGGTGTTAAGGGTTGTTGTAGATGGTGGAACTTGGTGGGTGACAGGTGGTGGTCGGGTGGATAAGGTAGTTTTGGGTGTGTGGTGGTGGGGTGTGTGTCCCCAATTTTAAATTACCTAAATGCATGTAATGGTTATAAATTAATTGATCATTTAGGTTTTTGTTGACTTTGTTAGTGTGATCTTTTTTTTGACCGACAAATTTTTATTACACCTTTATTTCACCTCACCTTGCATTTGCAAGGATTTGAACCCCAAACCTTACATTTATAAGGGGAGACACCATACCCCTAGACCAAGAGGTCATGGGTTAGTGTGATCTATTTAAATAAGTTTAAATATGGAAACAAATATTTTAAATTATAATCCTAAACATTTACTTGATTTTAAATGTTTTTAATTATTCAAGTTTACAGTAAAGATCAAATACAAAGTGTTTTTTTTTTTTTTTTGTGAGAACTGTGAGAATCAAAGGGGGAAAAAATTTATTTTTTTTAGATTTTTTTCCCATGTGCTTAAACATACTTTCTAGATGAATAATACAAAAAAAAATTAATTTTTTAGTGTAATTACGTCATTAAAGTAAATACGTTAGTTTACATTAGAGTAATTATGTAATTACTCTACAACAAAATTTATTTATTTTTTGTTTTTTTAGATTTCAATACTATAATACATGTTTAACAATATGGGAAAAAGTTTCGAAAAAAAATAAAAAATACTCTCCTTTGATTCTCACGGTTCTCACAAAAAAAAAACACTGTGTACAGGATCTTTACTCTTCAAGTTTAAATCCATATAAAAACTTAAATGAGAGGGAAAATAAAGTAGCTGGAGCTTTTATTATAATGTATAAAATTGCCAAAATGGGCATAACAAAAAGTTTGTATTCATGTTAATTTTTATTTTTACTTGGTGGGTGACAGGTGGTGGTCGGGTGGATAAGGTAGTTTTGGGTGTGTGGTGGTGGGGTGTGTGTCCCCAATTTTAAATTACCTAAATGCATGTAATGGTTATAAATTAATTGATCATTTAGGTTTTTGTTGACTTTGTTAGTGTGATCTTTTTTTTGACCGACAAATTTTTATTACACCTTTATTTCACCTCACCTTGCATTTGCAAGGATTTGAACCTCCAACCTTACATTTATAAGGGGAGATACCATACCCCTAGACCAAGAGGTCATGGGTTAGTGTGATCTAATTAAATAAGTTTAAATATGGAAACAAATATTTTAAATTATAATCCTAAACATTTACTTGATTTTAAATGTTTTTAATTATTCAAGTTTAGAGTAAAGATCAAATACAAAGTGTTTTTTTTTTTTTTTTTTTTTGTGAGAACTGTGAGAATCAAAGGGGGAAAAAAATTATTTTTTTTAGATTTTTTCCCATGTGCTTAAACATACTTTCTAGATGAATAATATAAAAAAAAATTAATTTTTTTAGTGTAATTACGTCATTAAAGTAAATACGTTAGTTTACATTAGAGTAATTATGTAATTACTCTACAACAAAATTTATTTATTTTTTGTTTTTTTAGATTTCAATACTATAATACATGTTTAACAATATGGGAAAAAGTTTCGAAAAAAAATAAAAAATACTCTCCTTTGATTCTCACGGTTCTCACAAAAAAAACACTGTGTACAGGATCTTTACTCTTCAAGTTTAAATCCATATAAAAACTTAAATGAGAGGGAAAATGAGGAGAAAAAGTATGGATACCCTTATTGAGTGAACACCTATCACCCATTGAGTTCTACTAACTACAAGCTTTTAATGAGTAAATAACACAAATAAATAAAAATAAAAATTAACATGAATACAAACTTTTTGTTATGCCCATTTTGGCAATTTTATACATTATAATAAAAGCTCCAGCTACTTTGCTAAACACCAAGATATATTTAAAAAGCTACAGCTACCGGCTATCAGCTATCAGCTTCCAGCTAGTTTTGCTAGGCCTGTAAACGAACTGAACGTTCATGAACTGTTCGGCGGGAAGTTCGTTTATGTTCGATTATTTAAATAAATGAACGAACACGAGCACAATTTTTTGTTCGTTCATTTATGTTCATTTATGTTCGTTTATATTCGTTTATGTTCGTTCGTTTATATTTGTTCGTTTATGTTTGTTCGTTTATGTTTGTTTAATTAAACTTAACTTTATTTTTATTATTTATTTCCTTTTGTTAAGTATCTTAATTCATATGTTCTAAAAATTTAACCCTAACCATAACATTTTAACAATATCACTTATCAGATGCAATCCACACGTCACAGCCCCACCTCCCTTCTTCTTCACACTCCACACCCCTACCTTCTTCTACTTCTGGCCTACCACCAACACAACCCCGCCTCCAGCCTCCACAACCCCCACAACCCCGCCTCCAGCCTCCACAACCCCCACAACCCCGCCTCCAGCCGTCCACAGCCCCGTCTCCACTCTCCAACCTCCACAGCGTCACCGTCTCCCTCATCCCCGTCTCCACAGGCCATAGCGACGTTGTACATATCCATCATTTAATTTTGGTTGCATCGTGATGTATTACACTTGGTTGAATTGTGATCAATCATTATTAACTTGTTTGTGTTTGTTTATATTCATTCTTATTGATCATTTGTGTTCGTTTATGTTCATGAACTGTTCATTTAGGTTTTAAAGGAACGAACATAAACGAACACGAACACGTAAAATTTCTTAATGAACGAACACGAACACAAAAATGTGTTCGATTATGTGTTCGTGTTCGTGTTCGGTTAAAGTTAAATGAACAAACACGAACACGCCTATGTTCATGTTCGTTCGCTTCGTTTACAGGCCTAAGTTTTGCCAAACATACCGTAAATATGGGCTTATTATTAACAACTTGAAGTTAAAAGGTTCTTAAAAGCTCTTTTAACAATCATACCCAATATTAGTACTTCTCAACCATCTTAATCTAAATTTCTTTGTTTTCTTGTATTCTCAATTTCAATAATATTCTCTAAAACTTTCAACTAAATAGTAAATCGGAGGGATTAAAAGTTGCAACTAAATTATGGTTCCAAATTTAAACAATTATTTTATAACCCACAAAATTTACAAACCAACCCTTTAACTTTTCATTATTACCAATCCAACCCTTGTACTCTTTCCAAAATTCAAACTTGACCATCCCCATCACCACCACTAATAACCAACAAAACATCCATAACAAAGAAACAGGATAAACCTCACACACAAACACACACACTGATCTTCAACAACTTATCAGTTACATGTAATGAGTGTGTCACCATTTTCTTGAAAAATAATAATAATAATATAAAAATGGAGTCTTTATCTCTAAGCACCACTTCTGCCACCACAACCACTTCAAAGTTCAGATTCTCTATCCCATGTTATAAAAATCCAAGATTTTATAAAAACCTTCCTTTTAATCATAAAAGGCATAGGAAAGCTGCAGCCTTTGCTGCTAAAGATGAAGGTGGTGGTGGGTTTGATAGTTATGATCAAATGGAGATTAAGTTTGGGAGGTTGATTGGTGAAGACCCTAAACTTACCCTTGCTAAGGTTTCTTTCTTTCTTTCTTTCTTTGTTTGATAGATTAATAGATAATATGTTGAAAAGGTTAAGTCTTTTTGATAATTGCGTGTTTCTTGAAGGTGATTTTGATATGGGTATTGTTTAAAGATTGATTTTTTAGTATGGATTTGAAGTTTAAGTGATATTTTAGTTGAATTTTGAAAGAATAAGTAGAATTGTAAGGTTAGTTTGATTTGGGTGTTGTTGGAATTGTGATTAGGTATGACTGATTGTGATAAGATAAGATAAAAAGATAACATCTTGAATTATTAGTAGAATTTTAGGTGATTTTAATTTTTTTTTAGACTGTCTTTAAGTTGAAATCCTGAAAATAAAAGAAGTAGCAACTTAAGGTTAGTAGTTTGATTTAGGTATTGTTTGGAATGATAGTTGAGATAGTACAATAAGGTTATGTCGAACACTTGCTCGGAAGGTGCACGCGTGTCATGCAAATTTGATCTTGGAATTAAACCATTTTTCGCCCATTTCTTCGTTTTTTATGTTGAGGTAAAAGGACCATTTTAAATGATATATGCGATGATCTAGGCGCGGTATAATTTGTCAACCAAAATACCGAATGATAGAAAGGATGTATTGATGTTTCAACTTTCAAACCACCATACCTGTCTTTCTGTTATAAAACAAACCCTTCTTGCAAAACTGAGAAGAATAAAACTTTACACTCTCAACAGCCATGAAGAATGATATTTTCTTTCGGGTTCATTTCTGGTGCATTTCTGCAAGAATGATATTTTTTTTTCAGGAGCATTTGTCCCATAAATTGTAAATAAACTGTATTTAACGTTACTAGATGGACATTTGATGTTTTAACTGTATGTTGAAATGATAAGTTTCGCTTTCAGCGTTCATTTGATTTGCGTTTCTAACCAAATGTACATGTCTTGACAGAGTCAAATAGATAGTCTAAAAAGTTTACATATTTATAATTATAAATATATATTAACTGTGATTTGCATATTTTAATGCGTTTGCGCAGATACTAGGTAGAAAGATGCATCCAGAAATGTCTTACATGGAAATCGAGAAGTTATACAACAAAAAAGGTCTTAAAGCCTTTAATGACATAGAGGAGTTGCCATTTGATGTATCTGATGTTAGGAAAAAACCAAAAGATTCACTTGATGGACTGAATTTGACCCGACCCGTACCCAAGAACGGGGTCAAATTTGAAAAAAATGATTCATCTGATGGGCTAAATTTGACCCGACCCGTACCCAAAAAAGGAGTTAAATTTGAAACAAATGATAAACCGGTAGCACTTGAAGTAAAACGACCAAGTCAACCGTTAGCAAAGGCTCCTAGTAATGTTGTGCCAAGTGTTGTCCCAAATGTCGAATTACGGAAACCGACTACTTTTAATGATGATGATGGTTTGACATCAATGATGCCTAGAACAAATTTATCGTATAAAGTTAATAAAGAAGAGGAAGAAGACAGTCTTACTGATATGACAATGGTGAGGAAGCCTGCACCATTTGTGCAAAAGGAAGAAACAGAAGCTGTGGATGATGACGGTGAAAGTCAAAGTGAAGTCCAAACAGATGTTTCACTCCTACAAAAGCCTGGGATCGCACAATCCTTGCAAAAGGAAGAAACAGAAGTTGTGGATAATGAAAGTGAAAGCCAAAGTCAAAGTCAAAGTGAAACTCTAAAAGATGTTTCGCTCCTACAAAAGCCCGGGGTTGCGGTGAATCAAGATTTTAGAGATCAGAATGAATCAAGCTTTGAGATCGATGAAATGAAGAACAGTTCAAGAAGTGTTGAGTTAGCCTCCGAGATGGAAAAGGAGGATACTTTGAAGTTACAAGAGACTGGTCATGAGGATGATGATTTAACTGGTAATGCAATCATGTCAAAGATTGGGATTTACTTGTGGCGATTTGTTATAGGGTGGTAGTTCTGACCCATTTGCTGACAATTGGGTCGATTTGAGACGTGTTGTATCTCAAACGGGTCAAACAAGAAAACTAGCTAAAAGTCAAATGGTTTGAAAGCCACCCAAAGAGTATTTTTTTTTTAATGCATACATCTTCCTAAAGCTGCTTTTGCTAAAGAAATTTAGGTTATTAGTGTCTTGGTATTAACCCGTTAACCAAACCGATTTGACCCCTCATCTTATCATATCTAGTATTTATTATATTTTTTGGCACCGCATATTGTCCGAAGCAAGACTTTTCTTGTATGTTCAACAAACAAACATGAAACATGTTTGTGTTTTCTCAAGGATCTCAGCCTTCTGAATATATGATAATTTAAGTTATGTTTTAAATGCTGCTCTATTTTCATGAATGCACCATTAATTCTTTACATGTTTGTGTTTTCTCAAGGATCTCAGCCTTCTGAGCAAACCGAAACAGGGTTCGCCGAGGCAGATTCTGATCCTGATATAGCAGCCACCTTGAGAGGACCACCTAAAAGGTACTTTAAACTAGTTTTGTACTAATAAGTTGTGATATAAACGGGCGTCGATCACATTATGAACAAGTCAACGTTTCTTCCTTTTGACTTTTTGGTTTTATACCACACACATGTTTCTTACCGTTGATACGTTATAACAGATTAGACCAACCTGTCAAAGATGCATCAAAAATTGAGAAACCGGTTTTAAGTCCAACGAATCCAGTACCATCAAATCCAGTACCTGACAGTGAAAGTTTACCTACAACACCACTTTTGAAGGTATATGACTGATTTTCTGGTATGGTCAAATGACAACATTACCCTCTGTTATATGTTAGTTGTGACAAATATTTCGTTCTACAGGGTCGAGAAGATGCCGACTGGAAAAGAGCTCAAGATTTAATGAAGTCAGAAGGAAGGGAAGAAGTGGAACTCATAAACTCTAGCACTAGGGGGTTTGTTGTAAGTGCTAATATGAAAGTTTCTATATATATGTTATAGGATTACCCTTTTGGTGATTTTACCATTTTGCCCTTATTGTATAGGCGTCTTTTGGTTCTTTGATCGGCTTTTTGCCTTACCGAAATCTTGCCACCAAGTGGAAGTATTTAGCGTTTGAGTCTTGGTTGAGAAAGAAAGGGTTGGATCCTGCTATGTACAGACAAGGTCTTGGCGTTATTGGAGGCTATGATGCGACAAGCAAGTCAACTCCTAAGTCAACCGTAGATCCTAAGAAGATCGAGGGTGAACTATCACCGGATATGAAACTTGAGGATCTTCTTGCGATTTATGACCAAGAAAAACTCAAATACTTGTCGTCCTTTGTTGGTCAGGTTTGAGTTATTTATCGATACCTTAAATCATAAGAACACTTTTAAACCCACATCCAAACACCCCCTTAGTGACACAAAGGTGCCATTTGGCACTCGTCGTGCATGCGTTGATATGGAACTCACCAAGTCCACAACACTAGGCTCGTATTTACTATTTAAACAAAAATGTTTGCTTTTAGTTAATAACCAAGTAGTTATTATTAAATGTTTATAATAGCAAACATCGTTGTGGTGTTCCCGTTGCAGAAAGTAAAAGTGAACGTGGTGTTAGCAGATAAAGAGACGAATAAGTTAATATTTTCCGGGAAACCAAAAGAGAAGGATGAAACGATTGAGAGAAAGAAAAATCTCATGGTGAGATTGTTTTATATTTCTTGAATTCTTTCTTTAAAAGTACAATATATCGAATGATTTAAGCTTGTATATCCTACATGTGCAGGCAAAGCTTAATGTTGGAGATGTCGTTAAGTGTTGCATAAAAAAGATTACTTATTATGGTATTTTCGTCGAGGTATTACTGTTTTGCTTACTACTAATATTAATCGTTTTTCACCCAAAATTTTTAATTTCTAGACAAAAACATACGTTTTCAGACATTATTTTTCTTAGCAGCCTTTGCATAAAAAAGATTACTTATCCGGTAATGATGTAGGTTGAAGGAGTACCTGCATTGATTCACCAAACCGAGGTGTCGTGGGATGATACTTTGGACATCATATCTCACTTTAAAATCGGACAGGTACCTTGAGTGTTGTATCGTGAAATAACATTTTCATATTGAATTTATATTCTGAATGTCTTTACATGCTCTCTAACTATAATAATAATAATAATAATAATAATAATCTTTTGTTCGTAGGTTGTAGAAGCAAAGGTGCATCAATTAGACTTTTCGCTTGAACGTATATTCCTATCGTTGAAGGAAATTACGGTAATCTGTCATCTACATTTATTGGATCAATAAATATCTAATACTTAATAATCATAAAACTTTAGTAACCGTCATCTTGTGGCAGCCAGATCCGTTGATCGAGACCTTAGAGGCTGTTGTCGGTGATCAAGCTAACTTGGATGGTAGATTAGAAGCAGCCGAACCAAATGAGGAGGTTTTTAGCTTTACACTTCTTTCGATCTTTTAACCTTCACACACGCGCACAGCGCACACAAAGCACATTGATATTGAAATCATTTTTTGATGAATATTGCATATTGCATGTGGACTGTATACAGTGGGCCGAGGTTGAATCACTTGTGAAAGAACTACGACAGTACAAAGGAGTTGACCAAGTAAAGAAAGGCGGGTTTTTCTTGAGCCAGGGTTTGGCCCCGACATTTCAGGTAGTTTTCTTGCAAGAGAAGATCAGCTTCCTTATATTATGTTCTTCGTATTGTGGATGCACTTAGTGACCCTAAAATGTCGGTATTGTAAATGATAATACTGACATTTTATGAACTATGTGCAGGTATATATGGCATCTGTGGTTGACAACGAGTATAAATTGCTTGCTCGGGCTGGAAACAAAGTACAAGAGGTATAAATAAGTTGATTGTAACCATTAGGTCTTTAGTAGAGGTCTTATGTTTGAATCTAGCTTCTACCGGTTTATGTATGTAACCGCTAGGTAAAATTTGGTCCCATTGCTAATAGTAGGGCAATGGGTACGCCAAGAGTTTTCTGGTGAAGGGTTCTCATAGTTACAATCGTTTTTTTTTGTTGAAATATATAATTTTATACGTAAAAAGGTAGTAAACGACGTAAGTTTGTTGTTTTTGCAACAGGTGATCGTTGAGACATCAATGGGGAAAGAAGAGATGAAATCCGCGATCCTAACATGTGCTAATAGAGTTGAATGATTGTCGCGCATATTTCCATTCGGGTCATGTATAGTTTGTTTGATCATTCTTCTTGTAAAAGATGGGCTGATGCATGTAAGCCTTCTAACCAAGGTCAAGTGTGGTATTCATAATGTGTAGGTTGGGAGTGCTATGAAGAGAGGTTCTTGAGGTGGTCTACACAAGTATAAACTTGGTTATGTCAAGAAAGATGTAACACCCTAAATTAAAAAAAAAATGTTAATTGCTGTTAAATAAATGTATTCAACTATTCATTATTTAAGGCAGCTATGATAATTATTATGTGTATAACCATTGATTAAGAAGGGACTGTTAGGTATGAGAAGAAATGAATGCAAAAAGAAAGATTTTGTGTTCAAATTACATTGCTAAACATGCTATTATTATATGCTAATAACAACTAACTATTTGAATGTTAGTTTAGTTGTTTGCAAAATAGTCCCTTCAAGAGTTATGATTGACAACAACCACCCCCCACCCGAGTCATAGAAGTTCTTGCTAATGAACAAGTACCTTGACTAGCTTTATTACCATGTTGTGTAAGGTGAAACGTGTACCGTTGGCAGATAATACCCTTGAGAGCGAGATCCATATACTTTTAACAAAAAAAATGTGAAATGTGAAATGTATGATGTATTTGTGCGTCTAGTGGTAGGTCCAAATTATAAGCAACTTGGCTAATATTTTCTATCACCTGAAAGGACCATAATAACGAGGAGACAACTTGGTGTCGTTGTGCCTTTAATGAAGTTCGGACGTAAGGTTGAAGTTAACATAAATCCACGCTCCCACAACAAACGACCTTTCTAATGTTTTTAGCATCAACATATCGTTTCATTCGATTCCTTGCCATCCCTGAAGTTCTTTTAAGCAAAATTGCCGCCACTTTTGAATCACTAGGAATGTAAGGTAAATGAATTGGTGAATACCAAAACTTAAAGAGCGCTTTAAAAGAGGCAAGTCGTCGCATGCTTCCCTCTCCTTGCATCCAATAATTCTTTCGTCATATTTTCTATGACATCTTTGATCTTTCGGTACTTTTGATATACAAACTTTCTCCCTGTTGATATTATCTAACCTTTGCTATAGTGTATCTATCATTTTATATGTGTGTATATATATACACAATTATGAATTAGTGTCCTCTTGACATACAAGAGATCATGGAATGAATTTCAAATTATGCATCTTTATGGTATCATGAGAATGTATTATTAATTGCCCCCACAATATTTTATTTATTTATTTTTGAACATTAATTTTACATTTTTGCAACTCAATAAACGTTACAAGGCCCTGGAATTGACGATGTCAAGACTCATCTCACCAAAATCTGTTGCTTGGAGTTCCAATTGGATCCCTTCTAGCTCTCTCTTGAACGTCTCCTTCGAGCTCGCATATATCATCTTACTTCTCACCCGTGATGAATCCGGACACCTGAATAATTACAAACATAACATCTTATGTTATCTAATGTACAGTCACATGAACCTGAACATGACATAAACATTTAGAAACCATGATATAAACATTATGAGTTGTTTTAAAACCCGCTTAAGTTCTTTTATCATTAACTTGTTATGTTAGTGACTTAGTGTTAACGTGTTGTGTACTTACCATGCAAAAAAGAAAATCTTGCTTTTTTGGCAGTTCTCGACGGTGGTGAAATCCAAATCATAGACGGCGTAGCGACATTCATTGGCGGGCAAGCTATTCTGAAAATCCGCATAGTTGTCATTTGGTTGGCCTAACTTTTCGATGACAACTTGATGAGTCTTGTCTTCGATCTTGAAAACTATGAATCGGTAGTTTCTCTTTTCTTTCAGCTCCAAGAACTTCTTCTTGCACTCATTGTTCACAGCCATTCCAGATGCCGCGTTCGCCTTCACAATTTCAATAAATATGGTTAATATACATCACTTGATCCACTCAATGTGTTGTGTACGTATGAAAACACATCAAGCATCATGTATGATATAGTCATATAACACTACACACTTTGATATATATATATATATATATATATATATATATATATATATATATATAGGTAAAGTATATGGAGGAAACCCTCCTTATTTGGTAAACTCTGACTTCCCAACATTTTTTTTTTTTTGAAAAAAATAGGGTATGTAATATACATTTTTTTAAGCATTTCGAGCCAAAAAAATCGAAAAAGCGCCGAACGGTTTTTTTTAAAAAAATAAAAAACGTCTACTGTTTACATATAGTTAACACATTGTTAACACCTGTTATTAGCGCTTAACATGTGTTAGTCAAAATTTTATTTTTATTTTTTAAAAAAAAATACTCGGCGCTTTTTTAATTTTTTTGGCCCAAAATGCTTAAAATCATGTATATTACTTGCCCTATTTTTTTCAAAAAAAAAAAAATATTGGGAAGTCAGAGTTTCCATAGTTTACCAAATAAGGAGGGTTTTCTCTAGAACCATTCCCTATATATATATATATATATATATATATATATATATATATATATATATATATATGTAAAAGACTAATACACTACACACAAGCAAGGGCATATCTACATTGATAATACTGGCGCGTCATGTGATCAAAATAGTAATTTTTATGTGTTATGTAGTTTGTGATACTTGTTTTGTTATGTGTTACATACATATCTGATATTCAAATGACATCGATACTAAACATTTTAAAAAAGGTGACACCAATTAAAGGAAATATTGGATCCGTCATGACAAACGTGCATATGAGAGAGTGAAAAATTACCATATTGCCCGCCGAGAACCGAAAAGGATGTTGATTTATAGAATATGAAATATTAAAAGGTGACAAGAAGATGTGATTGTGGGGGCAATGAAAAAATAATGAAAAGGGGGGTGTTTAAATACCCAAATTGGTTACTAAATTTTGATCCTTTTTGTACGGGACTATACAAAGGTTATATTTTTATTTGGGAAAGCAACACCGGTTAATACTCATGGCCACTTAATATTAGCATGTATTATTGTTTTTAATAGAAAACTAAATTGATTAAAGAAAAAAAAACAAATGAACAAACAAAAGACGGATGATTAAACATGAAAACGTAACTAACTGAAAACGTTTATATTATATGTGTTGAAGTTTGGAAAGAAAAGGTCTCAGCTATGTGTTGGATCGCAACAAAGCCGAAAAACATCATAGCTTTGGAAGCTCTGACGATTGGAAGGGTTGGAGGGCTAGCACTCTTATATTGCTCGAGTGTGGACTAATTGGATAAAGGGCTACTTTAGCTCCTTGATGTATGAGGTTTCCATTGATTTGAGGTCCTTAACCTCATATAAAGTTGTTCTTAAATTTTCTCGAATGAACGCATACATATCCCTACTAGGAAGACTTTGAGAATGTTTTAAAGTTCTATTTTGCGCCTTCCTAAAACCTTTTGATGAACCTAACATCCACCATGCATTTGTTCCTTTGCGATCAATATCCAAACTTTTGACATGGTATCGGTAACAACAGTGGCGGATCTAGAAAATTTTTTTAGTAGCAACGTTCAAAAAAAAAAAAAAAAAAATCGCCATAGTTTCATACAATGTAAAGGACATAAAGATAACAACATGATAATAGATAATTTTAGACACATACCTAATAGATTTTGCCCCTTCGGTTCGTGAAAGCTTGAAATCGAGCCATTACGTCATCTTCTTTTACTTTATCAAAAGTGTCTCTTTCAACCGCGCAAATCAAAGCATTGTTCAAATAGTCCTCACCCATTCTATTGCGTAAATCCGTCATGATAAGCTTCATCTTAGAAAAACACCTCTCAACGGTTGCGGTTGCAACCGGCAAAACTAATGATAACTTCAACACCCGATAAACCAAAGGAAAAGTTTTATTTTTTCCGGTTTCCACCATTACACGAGCAAGATCACACATTCCATTTAGTTTTGCAAATTTATCATCTTCCTTTAATGTGTGATAAAATACCGAAAGATCACCCGAAAGACATCCTCTTTCCTCTTCACTAAAATCATTCGGATGCATCTCACAAAATGCTAGGATCTTAGGTATGTCAAACTTAAAATATGATAAAATACCTCTTGCATTAGATCGTCGTTGAATACTCTCTCCTTCTTCTTTAATAAAAGCAAGTACTTCAACAACTTCCGGAAATAATTTAAGCAAACTTATAATTGTTCTATGATGAGAACCCCATTGTGTATCTCCGGCTCGTGCAAGGGAAACCTCTTGGTTTAATCCTCTTCCGGTCTTAATCTCACCAAGAAGAATTTCTTTTTCCACTCTTTCTCTTTTTGCCTCCAACATGATTTTTTTTCGCTTACAAGAAGCAAAAACCATATTAACAACCATTGCAAGGTATTCATAAAATTCTTTAACACCTGTATGTTTTTTTGCAACAGCCACAATCACTAACTGAAGTTGATGAGCAAAGCAATGTATGTAATGCGCTGACGGGTTATCTCTCAATATCAAAGCTTTTAATCCATTAAACTATCCTCGCATGTTGTTCACACCATCATAACCCTGGCTCCTTACCTGTTTAAACAAAATAAACAATAAGCATATAAGCTTTATTAAATTAAAGTTTATTTAATGAAGTAGAAACGTATTACTTACTTGATCTATGCTCAACTGGTTATTTACTAATAAAGAAACAATAGCTTCTTTAAGAGTTGAAGAAGATGTATTTCTCACTTGAGCAATTCCAATTAAACTCTCTTTAACAACTCCAAGTTTGTCAACATATCTCACAACTACGGCCATTTGTTCCATTAAAGACACGTCACTAGATTCGTCTACCAACAAACCAAACATATCTTCTTTAATTTCTTCACAAATCATTTTGGTTACTTCTTTCGCAAAACAATCAATAATCTCTTTTTGTATTGATGGAGCGGTCAACTTATTATTCTTTTTTGCATTCTCTAATGTGTACTTACCAATATCTGGGTTGTTCTCACTAATCAACTTTAAAACCACAAGATAAAGACCTTTAGAAGTAGATGTTTCCGATTCATCGTGGCCACGAAATGGTAAAGAGTTTTGCAATAAAAATTACTTGAAGTAGATGTTTCCGATTCATCCGTTTGCATATCGTTATCATTATTACCAACATCATCATTCACGTCCTTATTTTCAATATTTGGAGAATTACTTGAACCAATTTCAGAATTTTCGGGGGCTTTTCTTTTAAACAAATTGCTAATAAGTGCTTATTTAGTATTAGAACGTGGTTTCATATTTATAATCGCAAACCTAATCAATTAATCAAGTATTCAAGTTAATTCCCAAAAACACATAATCAAGTAATCAACTAAATTCCTAAATCCTAAAACACATAATCAACTATATGTAAATAATGAAGCTAATTAACACAATAAGTCAATAACACATGTAAATATGTAATCTTTATTTTGAATTAAATAAAAAAAACTTACTGCAACAGCAGCTGCACTGCAGGACAGGGGCGGAGGGTCGGTGACAGGCGGCGGAGGGGCGGCAGCTGGCAGCGGAGGAGCTGGGTTACTTAGGGTTTGGTTGAAATGTTGAATATTCAGATTCTGCTTTGGTCGACATGTTGTTGCTGCTACTTTGTTTTATTTTATTTTATTTTTCACAAATCAAGTAACCAATAATGCAATTAATGGGCTTTGGACTTGGGTTAGGGAAAATGTGGGCTTTGGTAGTTGGGTTATTGGGTTAAGATTACATGTGTAATGTGTTATTGGGTTAAGCCATAAGAAATCTAAAATTTTAGTATTATAGGATAGGTATTAGATTAGTTAATTTTTTCGAGTTCGGTAAATATTTTTTCGAGTAACGTAACGTGGTAACGTATAATTTCATTTAGTAGTAACGTATATTAAATTTTAGTAGCAACGTAAACTTTATTTCAGTGGTAACGTTTTTGAAAAATCGTAAAAAAAAAAAAAAAAAAAAAAAAAAAAATTCACTACGCGTGCGTTTTTCAAAAGCAACGGGCGCGGCCCTTAATAAAGTATTAGGTCCGCCCCTAGGTAACAAGAAATACCAATAACGTTTTGTGGTACAAAAATGATAAAACTAATAAACGTGTGTGATTTCTTAAATGCGTGTGTTGAATGTGTAAATACATTTCTACTCTAAATCATTATGTTCATAATCATATGTAGTATTTTTAGAACATTTCATGTTTTGAATTGTCAAAACTATTTGGTTACCGACAACGATATGTATTTTCACTTGATTATGTTCATTTCATGCACTTTAAACATCAAGCACCAGTGGTCTAGTGGTAGAATAGTACCCTGCCACGGTACAGACCCGGGTTCGATTCCCGGCTGGTGCAGATTTGCGATGAAGAAACAGCGCTAAATGTGATGTTGGATCATCACAGTCTTTCGATTAATTCGAGTTACATAGCGCATCTGAGCTTCATTTTTTTTTTAATATTTTCACAAAAGATATAAACGATTATGAATTTTGATGCAATTTCTGAATATTCCATTTACTCCTTTACAATAATACGTTGAAGTTTATATTCATATTATTCCAGAATTTAATTTTTTTTTTTTTTAAATAAAATAATAATTCATTCCAGGACAAAGAAAATTACATTAAGATAGCGGGTAGGCGGGCAACAAGCTGCGCCGCCACCCCTTTCTGGATAGCAAATCCTAATCTACTAAAAACATAACCATGTCCACCCGGAGCCGAGACACTACTGTGAATAACCCGCTGGACCCTGGTCAGGAAACGGGTAGCCTCCGGTGCCAATGAGCCAAAGGTATCAAAAGCCAAAGGTACAAAAACGTGTTGGTTCTCCTCGCAGGCTTTAGAATTTAATTTGTTTATGATTTAAGTTCAACTCACTTATGAATACACGTTTGTATTTATTGCATTTTTATTTATAAAACTTTGTAAATGCAATGCTCTAGTGATTCATTGTGTGTTTTATGTTGTCTTAGTATGATTTGATCTCCGAATTTGGTTTGCCTCCTATCTTCTACCATCATTTTCTTCGTCTAAACGATTGAACCTATTTATAGGCAGGGCCGTCTTCAAAAACGCTTGGGTCCTCAAGGGCCTAGATCGATTAATAAAAATGGGCCCCAAATTAATAAGTTACAAATAAAATAAAAACGCTTTCAACTACATGAATTTTGGAGAAAAAGAAAATAACCTTTCATCTTTGGAAATAAAGCCTTCACAATCACGGTTGTACCTTGTTAGTTTAACTATTAAAAATGGGCCTAATGTTTAGAAATGGGCTTTATACATAGATTACCCTTTAAAAAAAGTCTATATATAATTTTTAACGAAAATAAGTTTAGGCCCCCTAGATTGCCTACCTTGCACCATGCCTAAGACGGGCCTGTTTATAGGGGTGGATTGTAGTGTTTCACATGATGTTAATATTCGTTTTATATCCTCTACATATCGACTCATTTTTCAAGTATTGATTACATGTCTAGCAATCAAGTGACATCGACTCACCACACATTTTCAGATAGCAACACTGATCAGGTCACACATGGCTTCATCGAACATTTTAATAACATGTCATACATGATCTTGCTTGTGAGAACCATAATGTAGATGTGACTTTTCAACTCTACGCATCACATATGAACACTCCATTTAACTTTGTATCGAGTCATGTTGTGTTAAAAAGTCATATCATAAATTGTCAACTCTAACTGAAATGGGTAGGGTTAGGTTATCGCGGGAAGACATTTTCCCCCAATATCTCAAATATTATGCATTGTTTTGGTAGCGATCTAGTTATGTTTTTCTTATGTGTGTTTTTTTAACATATTAAAACAATAAGTTGTTAAATAGTTTTCGAACGGATTATTGATGCTAAGAGTCTATGCAACAACTAGTGGATACAAGTTACACGTCTTAGGTTGAGAGTCGTCATCAAAATGACTCTTGATGCGTTGACGCATTAAATTTCATGACCTATATGCCAATTTGGTCCAAGAAACCAGCTACAATTTGGACAAACTTAAAGCCACATAACTCAAAACATTGCTCGTTTAAACTTGTTCGTCTATAAAAGTCAAAAAGTGTGATGCTTTGTCACAAGAATCTGTTTGCGTTTGTGATTTACTTAATATCGTTTGCTTCATTGCATTTAAACATCAAGCACCAGTGGTCTAGTGGTAGAATAGTACCCTGCCACGGTACAGACCCGGGTTCGATTCCCGGCTGGTGCACAAAGCTATGAAGAAACAGCGCTAATTGTGATGTTGGGTCATCACAGCCGTTCGATATATTCGAACAAACAGCGCATCTGAGCTTTACACTTTTTTTTTCATTTATTCCTTTTCACATAATAAAGTAAGTATCAATAATGGGGTTTTTGGGTTTGAGTACACACATCTCGAATACGTTGATTCTTATTTCTGAATCAAATAAAAACAAAATTACGACTCCGTTCAAGTTTATATATCAATATTATATTAACATTTTGTTTGGTATTTGTTTGGTACGGTACCGACACTTGGTATAACAATAAAAAGAAATAACACATAAAATAAAGCTGATATATTTTCATAAGATATCAACACATGTTTTACATGAAGTAAAATCATATACATAAGTGTATAGACTTATGTTTAATTAACAATCCATACAGATTTAGAAACTAACATAGTTATTTTTAAAATCTTTGATCAAGGCGCAGAGGATGGTTTTATTTGTGAAGTGAAAGCGGATAATAGAAGAATATATGTCCTGGTAAAAATGATTTATTTGATTTATAATTTATTATTTTATTCTTATTAAAAAGTGCAAATATACACATAAGAGGGCGTTTAGTATAATCTATATCATTCAGTTTCAATATGCTTTTCCTCGTATCAAATCTACAAGAATATGACGATATCACATATTACACCAATCTCAAGAGGGTTTTGGATTTGGATTCCGGTGGAGGTTGGAGATGTCGAGAGGTTGGTGGAAACCGCCATTGATGACAACATATGGAATGAGTTCTCCCGTTTGGACCATGAGTTAACTTCATTCTTGTTTGATGGTTCGGACCAAATCTATAGTTTCTTAAACTCATAGACAAAAAAACATAACGTAAAGTCGTAAACATATCACATATACTATCCGTGTAATTTTTTTTATTAAAAATTGAAATTCACTACTTAAAAAAGAGTAAAAAACACATTTAGTATAATATATGGCATCTCGATCTATACATGATTGTCTTAGAAAAGAGGGCACGTGCCCTTTGCAGCCAGATAGAAGTTCACTTGTCTTGTACTCCAACCACTTAGCTTAACCATTACAAAAAAAAGTGTGTGCAGCCTTAAGAGTAATCACTCACTATGGTTCATGTGCATCCACTTGATTTCTCTCCTTTACTTAATTTATAAAATTATTAATAAATATATTTAGAAGAAAATTTGAAAACATCATCAAAATTTAGGTGTGTTTAGAAAGTTATGATTTTTGTTGATTGTTGTAACACTCATACGTCTGCTATTTCAACTTTCAAGTAGAGGCGATTTAGTTTACCAAAACATGTTTTGCATTACGAAGATTAAGGTTACAATGAAGTGGTTTATACAGATATAAACCGTTAAATTTATTACTTTTTTTTAAGTTTCAAATTGTTTTTACGTTGATGAACCAAACTAATACACTCCCAACAAAATCGATACCATGGTGATTCCAACTAAACAATATCGATACCAGTATCGATAATCCACGTGTCAATATCCTTTAGACATATTACAACCTTATATTTTGGGTTTTATGTTATACTTTAATATTAAATAACGATACTTTAATAAATCAAATTTAAACCATAGTTGTTAAAAGTCATCGCATCTTGCGCCTAGGCCCATTTTTTAGACGAGACGATGCATTTGCGTTTTGAGTCGAGGAAATTGCGCTTTAATTCACCAAGTGATGGTTTAGGCGCATATTTCATCTAGATTCCCGAATTCCGGAGAGTTTCTGGCCAAATTCGTTAATTTAAGGCTAGATTTCAGCCAGATTTCTCTACTTTTATCTGAGAAATACTACTTCTATACACTAATAGATCAATATTTCAAAACTTTTGATACTAACTAGATGAAAAATAATATTATTTTAATACATTTTTACTTTATTTTCCTGTTCGCTTTTTTTATCTTAGGCCCTCGTTTTTTTGCGCCTCGCGCCTAGACCCCAGACGAGACATATACGCCTATAGCCTTTGATAAATATGATTTAAACCAAACAGTTCCACTCACAAACACAAACACGCAAGGAAATTAATCAATTATACTAGTTTTACACAATATAATATACACTCATAAAAGAATTGAGCCAACTTTAAGGAACCATGTGTCACCCTAAAATTAAAAAAATAATAATAAAAAAAAAAACTTTAAATCTCCCTCTTAAAAAAACTAACCCCCTCCCATGTTTCTTGCATATAAATAAACCCTCATCCTAACTCACCTCAAAAACACACAAACATAAACCATGAGAGAAATCCTACACATACAAGGTGGCCAATGTGGCAACCAGATAGGAGCCAAGTTCTGGGAGGTCGTGTGCGCCGAGCACGGCATCGACTCAACAGGCCGTTACACCGGTGACCACGACCTCCAACTTGAGCGCGTGAACGTCTACTACAACGAAGCTAGTTGTGGTAGATTCGTTCCACGTGCTATCCTCATGGACCTTGAACCGGGCACTATGGACAGTGTCCGGTCTGGTCCATGTGGCCAGATATTTAGGCCTGATAACTTTGTGTTTGGTCAGTCTGGTGCTGGGAATAACTGGGCTAAAGGCCATTATACTGAAGGTGCTGAGTTGATTGACTCGGTTCTTGATGTTGTTCGTAAAGAGGCTGAGAATTGTGATTGTCTTCAAGGTGCGTGTTTCATTGTTTTTTTTTTTTTTTGAATCAATGTTTTTAGAACCGGATCGGATAATGGACTAGTAAGGTTACTGGTTGGAATGGATGTTGAACCGGTAGTTTTACTGGTTTACTGGTTGGACCGGATGGTGAACTGGTAGTCTTATTGGTTCACTCGTCTGATGAGATGGTGAACTGGTAGTCTTATTGGTTCACTCGTCTGATGAGATGGTGAACCGGTAGTCTTAGTTGCTTATTGGTTGGATCTGATGGTGAAGCAGTCGTCTTACTGATTCACTGGTCGGATTATATTTAAGAAATGTTGTCTTGAATAATTAAAAGTTAAAGTTATATAGAGACATATCTAATATAAAACAAAATATGAAAATACTTTATGGTTTGGTGTGAATATGCAATATTATTGAAATATTGAGAATTAATAATTAATAAAATATGGATTTATAAAAAAAAAATGAGATTTTGAAGGGAAAAAATTAAAAAAGAAAAATTGAAAATCCGATCCGACCACCCAATCCGGTTCAAATAGTGATAACCAACTGGTTTAGTCGGATTGTGAAAAAAGTGTTTGGATTTACTTTTACACTAAGGAATTTACTTTTTTTTTTTTTCAATAATTTGATGTTTAATATTCTCTAAAACTTATTTAGAACGAAAACATAATTGGTATAATTTTGAGGTTAGCACATATATATATCTAAACAGTTTACTGTTTAGTGAATTAACCTTATAAACATTATGAGTTGCTCACATGTCACATATGAAAACTTAGTGTATGAGCTATGAACTGAGTGTTAAATTTTGTGTTATTTGTATGTGTAAACAGGATTTCAGGTGTGCCATTCATTGGGTGGTGGCACAGGGTCCGGGATGGGGACTTTGCTGATATCCAAGGTCAGGGAGGAGTATCCGGACCGGATGATGCTCACTTTCTCGGTTTTCCCATCACCCAAGGTGTCCGACACAGTGGTCGAGCCCTACAATGCCACCTTATCGGTGCATCAACTGGTCGAGAATGCAGACGAATGCATGGTTCTTGACAATGAGGCTTTGTATGACATCTGTTTCCGTACGCTCAAGCTCACTACTCCCAGCTGTAAGTTCATCTTCTTCACATAGTCCAGTGGCGGATCCAAGATTGTTTTTCAATGGGTGGGGTCGGGGGGCTTTGGGTGCTATCAGGGGCTTTTTCCAAACTTTCAAGGGGTGCGATCGGGATTTTCGCCTATAAAATACACTAAAGTTTTCTTTTTAAGGCGTGCGGCCGCACACCTTGTGTTGTACTTTGCTACGCCCCTGATAGTCCCAAAGAAGGAAACCTTATACAAGTATATGCGCACAGGGCGCTTGCCTAGGCGCCCAAGCGCAAATTCAGCCAAATTTTGCGGAAAACAGTAGGGTCTTAACGTTTATTTGTGCACTTTGCTTATAAACACTCTCGCTTTTTAAGCTTCTTGCGCTTAGGCGACAACACTCACCTTTGCGCCTGCGGCTTAGCGCCTTCAACTACCTAGACACAAATCACATGATTCTTGATTTAATTATTTAATACCAACTGTATATGTGTTATGTTTCAAAATTATTAGGCATCTAAATAAGCTCATAATATCCTGACTTTTGTTAGTTGTGACACATAGAACTATTATTACAATCTTAACTATGCTATCACAGTTTGGTATAACTTAAGAATGCAGTTGTGATAGCCTTATTGGTTGATCAGATTTCTAGTTGTGATATAATGAGTCAAATCATAGTATTGTAGTCTCCAAGTCATGTGGGTACCATGTCATGTGATTCCTAACCTAAGCAAAGATATTTTATAAATTTTTGGTGGGCATAAAAACAGTTGTCAATTTCAGCCTTTCACATGGTTGGTTTCTTGATATTACACAAAATTAAAAAATTAAAAACTTTTCCACCTAAAAAAGTAGTTTTTTTTTAACGGCCAACAAACGATGTCCCGACTATATAGGGTACCCATCAATCGTTACAAAAGCACCTCATATGTCCCTGGGTGAAGACACGACTTGGGTGTCCGTCCACATGTAGCGTTGGGTAGCCAGAACCCACCAAGCCTCCAGTTTCGGGGAAAACCTGACCCCCCCCCCCCCCACCTTTCTGAAGACACGATAATGAAAAATCAGTAAACTTGGTGGGATTAAGGCTTTGCCCATCATTTCCCATGCCACTTCACCGTAAGGGGTGGGGGCTAAAAAAGTAGTTAAATATTAATAAGATCCTTCATTCTTATAGGAAGATTTGGATCTGACTGTCAGGCATTTGTGTTGCTTATATTTCCAGTCAAGAATATGGATAATTTGTTACAGATCTGTCTTCAGTGAATATTTAAGCATTACTTTTAGACCACCCGTAGTGGGGCTCCATTGGGGCTTTATTTTCAAAAATAGCGCCCCCCACACCGCTACGGGGGGGCTCCATTTTTCAAAAATCAGTCCAAGCGTTATATATATAACGCCAAATGAAAGAGGAACCAGCCAATCAAAGAGGGACACGTGGACAGATGCTTTGACTTTCAAAAATGGACCAATCAGAATCAACTCAGGGGCTTTATAAATAAAGCCCCACCACTACACCCCTTTTTCAGTTTCTCTCTCCACGCTGACTCAGCAGCCACGTGGACCAATCACATTCAGGGGCTTTATATTTATAAAGCCCCACTACACATGGTCTTATGAGGGACCATGAATTTTTTTTATAAAATTAAATAATAAATAATTTATTTAATACAACTATCAATTTTTTTCCAGACAGTAGATGGGTCAGATAATTAATTGTATGCAATTAATTAAAAGATTTTATGTGTTTTGGTCCTCCAGCCTCATATCTTTTTATAAAACCATGTCTTATACCTATCAGATACCTGATACCTATTGGGTCCGAGAGTTTTGAACTTAACTATGTTTTTTGTGACTATCATACAGTTGGAGATTTGAACCATTTGATCTCCGCTACCATGAGTGGTGTCACTTGCTGTCTCCGGTTCCCAGGTCAACTAAACTCTGACCTGCGTAAGCTTGCGGTCAACCTAATCCCATTCCCTAGGCTCCACTTCTTCATGGTCGGGTTCGCACCCTTAACCTCACGTGGGTCCCAGCAATACCGCGCTTTAACAGTACCTGAGCTCACTCAACAAATGTGGGACGCTAAAAACATGATGTGTGCAGCTGATCCTCGCCACGGCCGCTACTTAACCGCCTCAGCCATGTTTCGTGGCAAAATGAGCACCAAAGAGGTGGATGAGCAAATGATCAATGTACAAAACAAGAACTCGTCTTACTTTGTCGAATGGATCCCAAACAATGTGAAGTCAACCGTTTGTGACATCCCACCAACGGGTCTTAAAATGGCGTCCACGTTTATTGGAAACTCGACTTCCATTCAGGAAATGTTTAGGCGTGTGAGCGAGCAGTTTACTGCTATGTTTAGAAGGAAGGCTTTCTTGCATTGGTACACGGGTGAAGGAATGGATGAGATGGAGTTTACAGAAGCGGAAAGTAACATGAATGATTTGGTTTCGGAGTATCAACAATACCAAGATGCAACTGCTGATGAGGAAGGCGAATACGAGGAAGATGAAGAAGGGTACGAGGAAGAGGCTTAAAAATATATAATGCTAATGCTAATATGGATGTTTGTCTTAGATTAAGTTTGGTATATGTTTTATTGATGGGTTGATGATGAAGTTTATGAACTTCTTCTATAGAGTGTTGCTTTCATAAATGTTGGTGTGCTAATTGATATGGTAGTGTAATGTTTCTGAAACATAAAGTATAATATGTTAATGAGATGTGTTTTTATTTATGGGTTTTAGACTTTTAGCTGTTTCTGATAATATGTTTGGTCCAATATTAAGGGGGTGTTTGGGATTGATTATTCAAAATAGATTATGCGTTTTGGAAAAGCAGGGGTGAAGCTGCTTATAGATTATTGCGTTTTGGTAGCCTAAAAAACTGATTATCTGCGTTTTCAAAACGCAATCCCAAACACTAAAAACTGATTATCTGCGTTTTCAAAACGCAATAATCTAAAAATCAGATTCAAAACGCAATCTCAAACACCCTCTAATTCATTTTGTGTCCACTAAAAAGTGATACAAAGTTTAAATCTTACAAGTGAAGGATTGTTAAAAAATTACTGTTAAAAAAAAATCAAATGGTGATTGAAGCATATGTTGAACATATGGATAATAACAAAAGAGGTTATCTACTAATCAACAATCTTTTGAGAAAATTACCAACATCAACTACTCTATACTGTGGCCTAACATGGGTTGTGCCTCGTGACAAGCCGAACAGGAACAGGGACAGTAACGACCCAAATTTATAACATTTGGTCCGTTTTTCGTATGTGTTCTAAACCTTGTCCAGTTTCCAGCCGCTCGAAACCAAATGAGACAGGTCTAAACCGAACAGCCTAAATAAGTCATTTATTTTTCAACTGCAGCAGTGCAATTGTTCATCATTCATGTCTGTTTCTGTTTAAAATTTGACTGCCACAACTGGTTATTTTCTGTATGCAGACGACCCGTAAGTATATAGGCCATTGTTACTCGTCACTCGGTCTCAAGCCTATAAACAATTACCACATGATCAACATATGCAAGGGCTATCTAAAACAAATGAGCAATTACCAAGGTGTCTAAACAATGTAAGATGTAGGAATTATTCGGCTTATTCCAATGTAACGATGGTTACATAATCTACTAAAGATTTATCAGACACAACATATAACAGCATGACGTGCTGAATAGAAGACATGAAACAAGTTTGTATTAAGATTTAAGTGATAGTAATACTGATATGGAATGTATTGTGCGATCTCACAACTTAGCCTTCAATTCAGGTTTTGTTTTCATCCGCTCTCGAAATCTTTTCTGGGCGCTAAACAAAACCCCATGAACTTCATCAAAATGAGGCGCAGTTGCAATCTTTGTATCTTCAATCCACTGAACAACTTTCTTGAACGGGCTTAATATCCGATCACGTTCTTTCTCGCTCAGAAGCTGAAAACATATGAAATTTTGTGTTTTGATTCAAAACTAATCGAAAAGATGAAGAAATGAGAGACCTTGATCAAACAGATGGATATATTATATAGTTTTACCTCAAGTTGCATAATTTCACATACTAAACTAATGTCTGCTATTGATGGTTGCGAGCCTCCAACCAAAAACCGCCCGTCTTTTAGCCAAAACTTTTCTAGCATAGACAATGACTTCAAAAGTATTCCCTCGGCTTGATTAACCACTTGAGGGTATGATTGGTGGCCGTCTAGCTGCGCCAAGAGAGTGTTGAAAACAAGTCCAGCTGAAAGTTAAAAATCATAAACTGACAATATTACACGAATAGTTTTACAGGGGGATGCGCATATAATGTATATATGTGTGGCCCTTTGGGGGCAAAAGTAAAGTTGCACTAGTTTTAACGTTATTTTACTAATTTCGTGAAAATAATGTTAAAGTAAAGTTGCACTAGTTTTATATATGCATATATGTGTGGCCCTTTGGGGGCAAAAGTAAAGTTGCACTAGTTTTAACGTTATTTTACTAATTTCGTGAAAATAACGTTAAAAACGACGGAAAGTTAATCATGCATCATGTGGTGGCGTGGATAGCCAAAAGACAAAGGGGTACATGCACCGATCGGGTTTGTCCCGATTGCTAAGTGTTATGTGCCTTATGTCCAAGGCTTGATACCAAACCACATCGAGCCGGGGATCTCACTGGAAGCAGTCTCTCTATTCTTAGGGGTAGAGGTAAGGCTGTCTACATCTTACCCTCCTCAGACCCTACCTTAGCTTTGCTATAGGTGGGATTAACTGAGTATGATGATGATGAGTTTACAGGGGGAGTTAAGTTTTTCTTTTTAATTAAATATAATTTTAAAAAAAACAATCACCTGAACCGCGACGTAAATTGGCATGATGCCAGTCTAAAACAGAGTGGATCTTAGCTCTTTTGATTAGATCACCGGGATACCTATAGATATAATAATCTTATTCATGTTGTAAAAACGGTGTAAGATGAAACTAAACTTTTTCTTTTTATTAACCATGAGAACCCGTTAAGGAAAACTGACGGTCCCACCAATACCCTGCTTACGCTGGGCGGGTGACCTTTAATGGGTTAAGGCAATGGATTTAGACATTGTATAAGATATAAGAGAAGAAAAAAACCAGTGACTAGCAACTCCAGGGAATGCACAACAAATGTAGATAAGTATCGCGTGACTGCAAATCACAAACATATATTTCAAATCATGAAACCAAAGGAAACATAAAATGAAATCTTGCTCAAAATTATGCGGCTTTTATAATCTGTAATCAAATGAAGGATTTTTGATCAAGAAAAAGAAGAAAACCTCTCAAACAGCTTAAACCGTCCATCAACTATTGCTGGAACTTGATGCATTGGATTTATTGCTGTATAAAATAACACCAGTGAAGATATGCACAACTCGATACAAAACAAGTGAAGACGGTAGCAACAAACCTTTATATTCAGGGGAGAATTGTTGGTTTTTAAAGATATCAACCAGGATTTCTTCGAAATCTATCCCGTTTACTCTTCAAAATACATCAACAATCATGAAATTAGACATACACAAGCTATGAATTTTCTTGAAAACAAAAGGGAAACACAAAATAATATATTGGTTTTGAAAAAGCGCGCATCACATGAAGCGGTGATGAGATCGCATCGCTGCAATTTATGTGAGGGTATCGATGTGTGATGTGGTCTGATGCAAAGCCTTATGCAGTTAGCCCGTATTTTTTAACAGCTTAGACAGTCGATTGCAATACGTCTGAGTTTTTTAAATCTGATTGAACAAATATGACTAGAGATGACTAGAATATCTTATATTTTACTTTCAAAAAGCTAACAAATTAAAACCTTTATCCATAAACATTTTTCTAACAACCAACACGCCACATATGTGACACACGCGCTTTGAGCATCGCGCATCTGCTTTTGGGATCAAAACGCATCAAACCTCCGCACACTTGTTAAAACCATAATTGTCAAAAGCGCGCGAGGCGCACCAAGTGCGCTGCGCCCTGTGAGGCACGCATTTAGGCGCTAAGGCACACTATCAAGGCTGTTTCAGTCTGATTTTCCGGCCAAATTCAGGCTAAAAGTTGCCTAAACCTCTAAAACTACCTAAATGAGCTATGAACAAGTCCTAAACAACCCTAAAACATCCTAAAGTAGTCCTAAACAAGCCTAAAACGTCTTTAAAATCTCTAAAAAAATGTATTTTATACTATGCGCCTAATTAAAAAAAGCCCTCGTTTTTTAAGCACCTTGCGCCTAGGCTCCGGGCTCGGCCTATGCGCCTTGACAACTATGGTTAAAACCAAGACACAAATACAGTAGCTAAATGGATTAAGAATCAGTTTAACAACAGATTAATGCCATAAACCTAATGATTATACTTTTTCACAGTTTTACAGCACCAAATGTTCCACACTAATTCATCACCAAATTTGGTATATATCAAAGTATATTAATAATAATAAAAACTACCCATTTACCAATAAACCCAACTGAATTCAGCCATAAGATAAACTAAATGAAGGTATTTGTTATTAGTTAACAATATTATTAAGAAAAAGAGTGAGGGAAGAAGATGATGGATAATACTTGCAGAAGAGGATAACAGCACGGGATGGTTGAGACATTCGATCCGCATATACTTTAAGCGCCATGGTTCTGTATCAGAGAACTGTTCTTTCTGGAGGTCTACAATTAGTAGTTAGCTTTGGTTCATTTTTATTTTATTACTAGCTGATTACCCCGGGAAGGTCCCGGGGTTGAAAAATCTAATTTTACGTGATAACCTATTGCAAATAGCTCAAGTTAACTAACAATAAAATCTCTCAATCATTACATGTTTATAGTATTCTAATCAGTAATAACTCATATTCCCTAATCTAAAACCTAATCAGTAGTCATCTAAAGAATCACTTATGTAAGCTGCAACTATTAAAAAACTCATCACATTTCTCTAATTTCTCACATTCTAATGGCTCTTATAATTTCTAACCTAATCAACTAAACAAACACTTAAGTTGGAAGTTGTAATCATTGCATCTCATTATGTCACGTGACATAATCAAGAGATGGTTGAGGCCACCATTGAACGTCACGTCAGCAACTATCAATTCTTTCCGGGAGCGTCCCGGGGTTGAAAAATATAACCATTCTAATAATACTAATACTAATAGTAATAATTATTACTCTTGTAATTAAATAAATAAAAAAATAACCTTGCTATAAGGTGACACCATGTGTTGTAGTGTTGCGCGATTCTTTCTCCTAACTTCTCTTGATGAAGTATACCTAGTAAAATTCCAATGATAACATGACGAATAGGCTGATTTTCAACATCGTAGATAAGAACCTGGTTTAAAAGAAAAAAACATGATTAATGAATAACATGAACACTTTGTGTGTTTTTTTCATGTATGAACGAAACCCCACAAAAAATAGTCTATTTTCTCCGTTTTTTATATAGGACTATGGTACTCGTTGGAAAGATAATAAAACACTCGTTAATTTGGTGTAATTTTTTTCTTTAAAAAATCTAGTATATAAAAGATATAAACGTTTAAAAAATATAGGAGGAAACATGAGAGAAAAAAATTTTAAATTTATTTTAAATTTTTTTTTCCTAAAATAACTAAATTTAATTTAGGGTTTTATGTTTATCTTTTTTTTTTAATTAAAAAAGGAAATGGTTCAAAAACACTAAAATCTTTCAATTATGATGTCACGTGGCACTCTCAAGGGGAGGTTGAGGCCTCCATTGCACGCCACGTCAGCATATGCGTTTTCTTTTATATATATAGATAGATATTATTTATTTATTTATTTATTTATTTTTGCAATATTTCGATATATAAGTTATGTTAATATGGAGTTGTATATAAAATTAAATATTTTTACTTTTTGGTATTAGTAAACTATACCGAGTATGATTGTTGTACTACTAGCATACGGGTACTGAAACCGATACAGATCACACAATATTATTAGTCGTATCCCAAAAAATAATATATTTACATGCTATATAGGGCTGTAAATTAACCGAATAAACACGAATAAATCTTGTTCGTGTTTGTTTGTTAAGGAAATAATGTGTTCATGAATTGTTTATGAACACTTACCGAACGAGATTTTTTGTTTGCGTTTATTTGTTAAGGAAATGAATGTGTTCGTATTCGTTTGTTAATTTACGTTCCGGACAAAAGTGAGCGTACGCAAATACAACTTAATGTCCATGCATATAGATGAATATAAACAAGCGTTCATGAACGCAAACAATCATTCATAAACACAAATGAACACAAACTAATATATATATATATATATATATATATATATATATTAAATTTCAAATTAAATTGGTATATTTCATCACAAATATTACATAGATCTACTTGAAATATAGTAATATACTAACTAAATTATCAAAACATGCTTGACATAATCTTGATAACGTTGCCAATGATCTCCAGCCCAGCTGGTTTGAGGTAGGGTGGATTTTCTCTTAGGGATTCCCATTATTGGGGTATGTCACAGGTTCAATCCATGTACACCACAAAAAAATTCCTCGTGACGGTTTGAGCTTAGGCAAGGAAGACACTGGAGTGTGAGTAGGGATTCGAACTTGAAACCACTAGGTTAGGGTTGTACAAGGATTTTCAGTGAACTAAGCATTTCAAAAAAAATAATCTTGATAACGTTTTACCATGAAATAATGTCCCAAGATAACACAAAGTTACCATATTAAACTTAAAGTACTCATTTAATAAAATAAAAAAACTTGAAATCTTCGTTTAATCCACTCAAAATAATTATTAATCAAAATAAATGTACTAATACTAATATGTAATACACTACTGTTTATTAAATAATTTATTACTAGCAATTTTGAAGTACTTAAATTAAAATTAAAAATAAAATAAAAGTTAAAGAACCTAATAAACTATCAAACATAAACGAACACGTTACCGAATGTTCCCAAGCATAAAATGAACGAACACGACCTTTGTTTGTATCGTTTGTTTAGCTAAACAAATGAAATTTGTTGTTTATGTTCATTAATTTATCAAACAAACGAATACAAATGAACTTTCTAGTCAAACGGTTCACAAATTATTTGTCAAACGTTTGGTTCATTTCCACCCAAATGTACAAGTTATATAATACTATATTAAAAAAAAAAAAAAAAAGGTTCAATCTTCCTTCTAAAATCATCACAGGTTTTAGCTCCAAACTGCAATAATCAGCCATGGCAAACCAATCTGAAACCATCTATGATCTTACAGTCAAGGTAAACAATTTGTTCAACCTCAAAACACATGTTTTTTTATTACCATCAATTGTTTAAAGATCTAGTCTTGATCATCAAGAACAAACCTGTCTTAATTAGGGTTATATATGTTATCTTTAATATTTTTATTAGAGAACATGACAGACATTGTTTTTCAGCTTTTTAATGCTTAAAGTATTGATCTTGATGAGTGTTTAAACAATCTTGAATTTGGATTTGGGATTTATTCTACTCTTTGACTTTTGAAGTCAACAATGTTGACTTGTAAGATGAGATTAGTTAGAGTCAACGCTTTTAAACTGTCAAGAAAGTGTGGTAACCTGAAATAGAATATAACAAAGACTAAAGGCAAAAGATTGTGGTGTGAAATTTGTAGCATGTCTATAATATTTTTGCATTTGAAAGGTAACAAATTTGACCTGGAAAGTCAGAATGTTCCTTTCTATCGTCAACACCGTCATATTGGTGACGGGCCGTATGACTTTCTATAGGGCAGGTCACCAGTTGGAGTCTCGTTTGTGACAAAATGTCATTAGCACTATCATAGGATTGTATGTTCTAAATGATAAAGTATAGTTTAGTCCATTGTGAATGTTGATGAAACTTGATACCTAAGTTTATTGAACAATCAATCCGTTAGTACCAATTGCATTATCTTTGTTTATCCAATCATGCCTAATTGTTGAAAGCCTTAGTGTTCAATTACCCAAATCCTTAGTGTAATCATCTTTATCTTATTGTTTACAAGTATCGTTAATTATTTCTTACAAAGTCACTTTAAGTTCATATTAATCAACAAACTCTTCAACCAATTTTCTAAATACCAAATTCATAAATTAGCATCTTCATAAAACAACAATTTCAAAGTTAACTAGGAAATACTCACTAACCACACGCTCCTTGGATTGATACCCTACTTACCCTATCTATTTAGGTTATTTAGGCTTTGTATGAACCGTGACGACCGGCTCATCAACAGGGACTAAATTAGCAAAAAATAAAGATTTAGATGAAAGTGTCAATTTTTAACAAACCACCCCAGGGACTAAATTGGCATTTAACTCTATAATTTACGTTAATATAGAGTTATATATAAAATTAAATATGTTTTACTTTTTGGTATTAGTAAACCATACAGAGTATCATTGTTGTACTGCTAGCATACGGGTATCGAAACCGATACAGAGCACACAATATTATTAGTCGTATCCCAAAAAAATAATATATTTATATGCTACATTTTTTTTGAAAGACGATTTATAGGGCTATAAATTAACCGAATGAACACGAATAAACCTTGTTCGTGTTTGTTTGTTAAAGAAATAATGTGTTAATGAATTGTTCATGAACACTTACCGGACGAGATTTTTTTTATTTGCGTTTTTTTGTTAAGGACATGAATGTGTTCGTATTCGTTTGTGTTTGTTTATTAATTTACGTTTCGGACAAAAGTGAGCTTAAGCAAATACAAATGAACCAAGGGTTTGTGTTTAGCAGGATAGGCTTTGCGATTCAAAAGGGGATAGCGGCGCAGCTTGTTGTCCACTTACCCACCATCTAAATGTAACTTGTTTTGACAAATAATGAAATTATAATCCAAAAGCTTCCATTCAAATGAATGTCCATGCATATAGATGAATACAAACAAGCGTTCATGAACGCAAGCAAACAATCATTCATGAACAGAAATGAACACAGACTAACATATATTAAATTTCAAATTAAATTGGTATCTTTCAACACAAACAATAAATATAGATCTACTTTAAATATAGTGTAACAGCTCACTCTCGTACCACGATATTGTCCCGGAAAGTCCCGATTTTGCATTGGTCGTAGGCAATTCCCACGCCAAAACGCGTCACGATAGGGAAGGTATCCCACCTCTTATAAAGAAGTGTTAGTTTTCCTTCCCAACCGATGTGGGATCGTTACAATCCACCCCCCTTAAGGAGCCCAGCGTCCTCGCTGGCACAACGGTTCGGCCCTGGATCTGATACCATTTGTAACAGCCCACTCCCGTACCACGATATTGTCCCGGCATGTCCCGATTTTGCATTGGTCGTAGGAAATTCCCACGCCAAAACGCGTCACGATAGGGAAGGTATCCCACCTCTTATAAAGAAGTGTTAGTTCTCATTCCCAACCGATGTGGGATCGTTACATATAGTAATATACTAACTAAATTATCCAAACCTACTTGACATAATCTTGATAATGTAATATTGTTTCCCATAAAATAATGTCCTAAAAATAACACAAAGTTACCATATTAAACTTTTTTTTTTAAAGGTAAATTTCATTCAAAAACGCCACCACACACGGTCCTCAAAGCAAGGGTCGGCGAGGGCAAACGAAAACGACGTTACATGGAGTTCAATGGATCATTACACCAACCAAACCAATGAATACCTTTCAATCTAGATCTATGTCTAATCCAAAAAAATGATAACGACTTTATGTTCTCTACCACCTTGACAGGTCTTCAGACCTTATTGTTGAAGATGCGCGCATTCCTTTCTATCCAAATAGACCACATGGTCATATAAATTATTCCTCTTAAAATTTGCTTCTCTTGACTTGACTTCGTATAAGTTTCTGGCAGAATCAAAATATCCTTCACCTTAAGAGCATAAATTGGAGTAATCTTGTACCAACTTCCGATTCGAAACCAAACCTCGGCTGAAAATGAGCAGCCTGTAAACAAGTGCAACGATGTTTCTGCAGCTTCTTCACACAGTGGACAATCACGATCAGCTAAATGAATCTCACGTTTAACCAATTCTTCCTTTGTCGGGAGTCTATTTAGGTAAACACGCCACACCATTATTTTACACTTCAACAGGGTCCATCCTTTCCATTTTATCATAGTATTTCCAGCCGTGTCATACCTCTGCGCTAACAATCTTCTAGCCTTACGAACAGAGTAAATACCATCGTTATCGGCGTCCCATTTCCAGCAGTCTTTGGCTTGGTTTATTGTAACGTCGTGTAGCTCGGAAAGCAAAGTAAACAGCTCCTGAACCTCTTTCGACTGTAGCTGGATTCCTTCGCCAATCCCAGCTTAAAATTTTGACTCCATTACTCATCCGCATTCTCAAATCAATCGTTACCCATTTGGATTTTTCTAACCGAAATAAGTGTGGAAATCTTATTCGAAGCGCACCATTACCAAGCCAATTATCCATCCAGAAGTTGATAATAGACCCATTGCCCACAACCACCACAAAGTAACTATTTAAGTCTCTACCATTGAACAATTTCTTCTCGCCAACTTTAACAATCCGTTCCATCAACTACTCGCCGATGTACTACATGGTAACATCGTCCATGTTCAACTTGAACCATAACACCCAACCACCACCCTTTTCCATAAGCTATTGTCTTCTTTTTTGAAACGCCACGTCCATTTGAGAAGGAACGCTTCATTTATATCTTGCAAACGGTTAAATCCTTACCCCCCCCCCCATCCTTCTTAGATTTTGCTATAGTATCCCAAGCAACCCAAGGGATTTTTTTTCTCCTCTGAAGAACCCGCCCACAAAAAACGTCTCATAATGGCTTCAATAACATCAATAACCGCCATAGGAGCCCTATAGAGCGAGAAGTAATAGATAGGTAGATTTTCGAGCACCGCTTTGATAAGAATTAATCTACCTCCTATCGATAATGTATTTGCTTTCCAAGAAGCCAGTCTAGCCTTAACCACATCAATAACCGAATTCCAATTGTTAATCCGAGACATGTTAGCTCCCACCTTGATACCTAAATAAACAAAAGGAAATGCTCCTTTCTTGCAACCCAAAATTTCCATCATATTGTCAACTTCCGCATCTTCAGTATCAACCCCAATTAAATTAGATTTATGGAGATTAATCCGTAAACCCGAGCATAAGTAAAACACCTGCAATATCCTTGTTGTGTTCTCAAGATTTTCACGGGACCAATCACCCAAAATGAGCGCATCGTCCGCGTAATACACTTCATTTAATAAAAATAAAAAAACCTTGTACTCTTCATTTAATTCACTCAAAATAATAATCTATATCTATATCTATACTACATTATAAAGGAGGAGAGATGACTAAAATAGTCATTTCATGTCAATTTTAATATGGTTATGTCTAACATATTAATGGCCAATAAACCATCAAAGGTATATTCATAACCTTATCACTTTATCAAAATGTGTATATACAATACATCTTGATGATTATTTTGTGTGGCATGTATAACTATGTGAAAGTTTCATCATGGCATTAATTCTTTTTGTGTTATATTTGGAGCACTCACCTCCACTTTATCATGCTTATTTTGCAATGACGGTATCACGCCACGGGTAATCTATTCCGTGATGCTCGCTCGTTTGACGTTTCAGCCTATTTTTAACTAGCAAGTTTTATAACAATGATCAAGTTGCAAATTTTTGCCCCGCAGCAACGCGCGAGTTTCTCACTAGTTAATCAAAATAAATGAAGTAATACTAATATGTAATACACTACTATACACTACTGTGTATTAAATGGTCTATTACTAGCAATTTTAAAGTACTTAAATTAAAATTAAAAATAAAAGTTAAAGAACCTAATAAACTATCGAACATAAACGGACACGTTACTGAATGTTCACAAACATAAAATGAACGAACACGACCTTTTTTAGCTAAACAAACGACTTTTTGTTAAAAGGACTTATTAACTTATGACTTTTTAAAAAGGAGTTTTTAAAAAAGTGTTTGGATTAGCTTATGTGGTGGGGAAAAACAATAAGTTGATAAGTTAGTTTGTAAAAAAGTGTTTGGTTTAACTTATTTAGGTAAAATGACCAAAAAAGGTATAAGGAGGGAAGGTGTAAGGATATAATAAGGGCATGTAGGTAAATAACCATCAATAAGTTATAAGGAGGTTCAAAAAGTCACTTCTCCCTTACTTTTCCAAAACAACTTATCATAGGCTTACAAAAAGTTAAAACAAAAAGTCCTTTTCCTTTTGCCAAACACTTTTTGTAACTTATTAACTTTTTGGAAAAGTTATAAGTTATAAAGGAGGTGGAAATAAGGAGAGCCAAATATGCTCTAAGAAACTATTTGTCAACCGTTTAGTTCATTTCCACCCACATGTACAAGTTATATGATACTACATTTTTTAAAACAAAAACAATAAAAAAAAGGTTCAATCTTCCTTTTAAAATCATCACAGGTTTTAGCTCCAAACTGCAATAATCAACCATGGCAAACCAACCTGAAACCATCTATGATCTTACAGTCAAGGTAAACAATTTGTTCAACCTCAAAACACATGTTTTTTTATTACCATCAATTGTTAAAGATCTAGTCTTGATCATCAAGAACAAACCTTTTTCTTAATTAGGGTTTATTTTATCTTATCTTTAATATTTTTTATTAGAGAACATGACAGACATTGGTTTTTCAGCTTTTTAATGCTTAAAGATCCATACCCATTAATAAAGTATTGATCTTGATGAGTGTTTCAGCTTTAAACAAATCTTGAATTTGGATTTGGGATGTATTCTACTGTTTGACTTTTGAAGTCAACAATGTTGACTTGTAAGATGAAATTAGTTAGAGTCAACGCTTTTAAGCTGTCAAGAAAATGTGGTAACCTGAAATAGATATTAACAAAGACTAAATGCAATAGAATGTGGTGTGAAATTTTTAGCATGTCTATAATATTTTTGCATTTGAAAGGTAACAAATTTGACCTGGAAAGTCAGAATGTCCCTTTTTATAGTCAACACCATCATATTGGTGACGGGCCGGATGATTTTCCATAGGGCAGGTCACCAGTTGGAGTCTCGTTTGTGACAAAATGTCAGAAGCAAGTGCCTTAGCGGTTTCCCTGGAATAGGTGACGGGCCAACACTGTCTGTGATTGCACATGGGTGGCCGGGCTTTATTGGAGGTTAAAAAAAAAAGCACAGTCATATTGTTGTTGGTTCTCTGTATGCAGGATGCTAATGGAAACAATGTTGATCTTAGCATTTACAAAGGAAAAGTTTTACTTATAGTCAATGTTGCCTCCAAATGGTATCATTCATTTGCTGTTCTTCGATTTTTTTTTTTTTTTTTGCTACTTTTGTATAATCATGGTGTAGTTTTCCCAACTGAGTGTAACTTCTTTGAATCTTGTTTATGAAATGGCGAATCTTTGCGGCAGCGGGTTGACGAATTCAAATTACTCCGAGTTGAATCAACTCTATGCGAAATACAAAGATCAAGGTACGGTTTTTGAACAACAGCTTGTTTGGTTTTTGTTATAAGCATATGAATAAAGATTTTGATACATGATGTATATGTGTGGCTATTGATATCGACACTATTTAGGTTTGGAAATCTTGGCATTTCCATGTAATCAATTTGGGGACGAGGAGCCTGGGAGTAACGAGCAGATTTTAGAGTTCGTTTGCACTCGATTCAAATCAGAGTTCCCTGTTTTTGACAAGGTAAATCCGACTTCTTAACTGATTTACATTTGAATGAACATATTTACATAAATCTATAGATTATTATATGACAATTCGAAAGTTAGTAATATGAGTGTTGCTTTCGGTTTTTAGTACCATTTGCATTGTAATTCTTGTACTCATGAGTGTACTGTTAATAATTGTTATGATATACGAATATATCTTGATGCAATTTATGTTCACTTATGCGCATGCAACGATTGCTAGATTGAAGTGAATGGCGAAAACGCTGCACCAATATACAAGTTCTTGAAGTCAGGAAAACGAGGGATCTTTAGGGACGACGTTCAATGGAACTTTGCCAAATTTTTGGTCGGTAAAGATGGGCAGCCTGTTGGACGTTATTACCCGACAACTTCACCTCTCACAATCGAGGTAAAACCAACCTTGTTTTATATAATCATTTCTAAAACCAGTGTACATTTCACATTAGCTGTAGTGTATAAACGCTCTCTCTCTTTTAAAGCTATGAACTTGATCGTTTTGCAGAGAGACGTGCAGAAACTTGTGGAATAGATTCTCGACAAGGTCCTCTCGTCATAAGATTAATGCTGATCATAATGCTGAAAGCGAAATATTCATCGCTAGATTTGATGTTAGTTTAAAAGACTTGATAGCTTCATGTAAAAGTTTGTTTTATGCTAAAGGGGATGAAAAAGGTGAAAGAAAGAGCATAGTATTCGTCAAGTTAGCAGACCTGAAATATTCTCGTACCGCTACTTAATCACTTAACCAGGGGTGTAATTTTTTGTCACGACACCAGATTGGAACTATTAGTTTGAGCTTAAACGGGTTCAAGTCAGTTTTAGGTCGAACCTGTAAACACGTTTAACTAAACCGCCTAAACGGCTGCTGTTTTGAGTCAACTCATGTCGAACCCACAGACACAGCTAAACTGCCGTAACGCCTTTTGTTTGGGTCAACCTTACGTGTATGCAAGTTGACCCGTTAATTGCTATAAAAATCTGAAAGAATGATGTTAAACCGACCGAGTATTTTATGCTGTAACTTAAAAAGTTACAAATGAGTGTTATTATAAAGTTTAAAAACTACTTTATATACATTTGTATTTTAGTTGTAAATTTGTAATCATACAGTATACTTAAACGCCACTGGGATAAACATTGATCTTTAGAGATCCAAATCTAGTAATTAGGGACATTTGTGATGATCAGCGACTATTAACCGCATGTGGGTCACATTCGATTGTTATGATCAATGGTCAACAGTCGCGTGGATCTGATCATGACTGAGCAGCCAATGGAACAGGCCACAAGGCTTCTCAGGGAACTGGTAACTGCACGATTATAGAAAGGACTGGAAGAACGACGACAGTTTAAAGTTATAGTTAGCGACGATTAGAAGCTACATAGCACAATCATGATAACCAATTTACATGTAATAAGAAAAAGAATTACAAAGAGTAAACAAGGAGCAACAACTATGAAGGTGAAATATTTATATACAGTATATATAACACATACAAATGGTAATCTAATGCAGACTACCCTTTTTTCCCTTTAGATTTTCCATATTCCCTTTTCCATATCTATAAACTATAACAGGCAGATGCATAATTTCACCATTAAGCTACTGTACAGGTTTATAACAAGTTACCAGAAATCATCATCATCAACGGCGACCTGTGAAGAAGGGAACGCATCATCTTCCGCCTCCAACTCCATCTCCACCTCTGGTTCTGCTCCAAACTCGGAAGATTCAACATCAGCAAGATTCTTCAGATCAACAACCGAAAGCTCATCAAGCCATCTCACAACCAAATCAGCAGCACTCAGCTCGTAAACCGGGTGCTTACTAGCCACGGCCACACACTTCATTCTAGCCTCGTGAGCAGCCTCTACCGTTAAATTCGAGTTACCAAACACAATGCACCTTTCAGGTATAAACTGCAACAACTGAGCTGCGTACGCAAACATTTCAGGGTCTGGTTTCCCTCTATAAACATCTTCGGCAGTCACTACCACGTTAAAAACCCCGTTTATCCCAATTGAAACAATCGCTTCTTCAAGATTTTTCCTCGGGCGGGTCGAGACTAAAGCCATTGGAATATTGTAACGGGTCAAAACGTTTAAAAACTCTTTTGACCCGTCACGAAACCTGTACACCCCGCCTTGTAACGCTTGATAAATCTGCTCTTTCCTTACCGACATCCGTTTAACCTGACCCGGATCTCTCGACCAACAAAGCACCTCCGAAATCGCCTGCTCGTTTTTCATCCCCTCAATCCTTCTCAACATAAAAGACGGAGGCGGAGACTTGCCCTCTTCCTGCGAAAGCGCAAGCCACGCTTGCTTCTCATGATCAGGATTATCTTCAACAATAACACCTTCCCACTCAAATACCGCACCTAACCAACCACACCCCATCCGTTCTTGCCTTAACAACGGATTCTGCAACGACGGGTTATCCGCCTTGTTGTTAGGCGGCCACAACCCCGGCTTTCGGTCCACAACACTATCACTATCATAATCAGAACCCTTAGAAAACCTATCTTCTTCCTTAAAATTATACACCTCCCTAGTCAACTCCATAGCCCGGGCTCTACTTAACCGACCCCGACCCAAACGATTCGGGCTCATTGCAACTCGATTAAAGTAACAATCTTTTGAACAATTCCCTAAAACTATACCATACCCTAACAAGGAACTTGCAGCAATAGCTTCAACCATTTTGAAACAAATGAATTAAAACTTGAAACAATAAAACCCTAACCCTAATTGACCCAAATGATTGATTCGGATTCCCTTAAACAGATAAAGTATTAAATTAAAGGAATCTTATTGATGATCACCTAAAGGGGGAACAGGGTTTGCATAAGCATAATTAAAGATGTAAACTTTATTTAATAAAGATTCCAAGATTGATCAATTAAAGCACCAAAAAGCTTAAAGATGTAAACTTTATATAATAAAGATTGCTAAATTGATGAATTAAAAGATTAAAGATGTAAACTTTATATAATAAAGTTTACTAAATTGATGAAATAATAACAACAGACAGCTTAAAGATTAATCCAAGAATATGCACACAGAGAATATTATTTATTATTTAAAAAAAAAGGTGATAAAAAACCTGAATATGTGAATGGATAGAGAGAGAAGAAGAAGATGCAAGTTATGGTGTTTATAGAAGGGGGGGTTGTTGCGTAATCGTCGGAAGCTGAAGTGTTTGGAATGCAAACGTGTCGGCGGCTGAACGTCATCTTATTATTTATTATTATTACTAGCTTATACTCGGGAGCATCCCGAGTTGAGAAATCTAAGCAAAGTGATTATTATTATTATTATTATTATTATTATTATTATTATTATTATTATTATTATTATTATTATTATTATTTTAAACAAATCTCTGCCATAAGTTATCATATTCTAATATAAAAAATGATAATTGTGTCGGGTATCACCTAATCCCAGGCCCGACCCAAACCCACAATTTTTTTTAAACTAATTACAAACCTGACACAATACCTGTCGGGTTACAAAAAATAGTCGTTTTTTTTCTCCGTTTTTTATATAACACTATGGTACTCGTTGGAAAGATAATAAAACGCTTGTTAATTTGGTGTAATTTTTTTGTTTAAAAAATCTCTTATATAAAAGATATTAACGTTTAAAAGTTATGAGAGGAAACATAAGAGAGAAAATAATAAAGTTTTAATATTTACATTTAGTAGATTAGGTATTTAATAGATTATGTTAAATCATATTTAAACCATATTTATTCTTTTTTTTAATTGGTCTAGAGTTGCCACATCACATCCTATGTGGCATCTCTCAAAAGAGAGATTACATAATATTATGACATATCATTAAAATGGTTTTGGTTTATTATATGTATAGATTATTTTTATAAAAAAATATAATAATAATAATAATAAAAATAAAAATAAAGTGATGATGATATCCAACCACTGTTTTTTGTATTTTTCTTTATTGGGTATGATTTTTATTGGGTTGGGTTTATGGGTTAGTTATTAAAATGTGGAAAATAAGCAAAGATTGAGCAAAGAGATAAATATGTTTCCAGAAGGTTGAATAATAGGATGATTAAATTCAATGAGAGTTTTTATAGAAGTCATTAAGTCAATATGTATACAACGATGATTAATGAAAAAGGATGTCAAATTAAAGGTTTTTATAATTATAATTGCCAAGTAGGTGTAGCTAAATTGGTAATGTATAAGAAGTGAAAATTTGAGTCCAGAGCTCTCAAGTTTGAATTCGATCTTAACCGGATTTTGTTACAGTGGCTTTTAGACGGTAGGGTTTTCTCGAAACTTGAGATGGTGGGTTTGGCCTACCAAATGCAGTTTGCGATCGTGGGCATATGAGGTTTTTTTTTTTCCATTGGGCTACTCTGGGTATCCAAGTTTTTATTCGTTAACCGTTCAGAAAAAGTTTAAATAATTCATAGTACAACTCATTTAAAGAAAGTAATAATTATGTTTTGGTCGAAATAGGGACTGATCAAAATAAACATGAGTTGAAATGTGTTATTTTAGAAAAAGTATTAGGACCAGTATGCATACTATATTTTTATGACGGCTAGTGCCTAGTGGCGACTAGCGGTAATTGGAGATGGCCACGGAGGAGATGGTGATGGTGTCGGCGACAAGGTGGTCTCGGGTGTGAGTGTGTGTGACTGTGGTAGAGGTGGTAACGATGGTGGTGTTGACGGTGACGAGTGGTTGTATCGGCGGCAACATTAGCATCAGCAACAGTGGAGACAGTGCTGGTGACGACAACGAATAGGTAGTAATTTGGGCTCGTGTTTAGGTAAATAGCTTTTATATCAATAACATTTTTTCACTCATATAATTTCAGTAGATTCAAATTGACTCCTAGCATACACTTTTTCTCCCTAATTAATATATCCTTTAAAGGTGTCATATTTGTCATATGACATGTAATTAATAAGAAATTAAATAGGTCAAATTGGATATTCAAATAAATGTAATCGAATGTTCGATTTTTTTAAAGACAACAATTTAATTAATGAAAACGTCACTAGTAAGATATTAGATAATCTATAGTGGTGGAGTAGTTTTTGTTTCACCTATGTGATCAAAGGTTCAATCTCTTGAGCCATCTTCGATCCCAACCTACTCGACAGACACCTTCTGTCCGCATTTTGCCTTTTTTTTTCTTTCAATTCATCATGGCCAAACAAATCACCCACATTACCGCCGCCACAACCCGAAACCAAGGGCCACCACAAACTACCAATACCAACACACTCGCCCGACTCGCAACAATAACACCTATTGCTACTATTGTAACATTCCCGGACATGACATTAAAGATTGTCGCAAACTTAGTCGCTTCCTAAGAGAACACAATGTCTCGCCTCCAAATACCAACACCCCGGTGGTTAACTACACCACCCCTCACCCAATGGCTACAACCACATCTTGGATGTGGGACGCCGGTGCGTCCAACAACACCGCGAACAACAACCAACAATTTTCCGTTCTTTCCGAATACGGAGGACCCGATAAGATCGTGCTAGGTGATGGTAAAACTCTCCCTATAACTCATATTGCTCAAACAACTATTCCAACAAATTCTCGCCCACTTCTTTTAAATAACATTCTAATTGCTCCTAATCTTCGAAATAATCTTACTTCCGTTGCCAAAGTTTGTCGTACTAATCGTTTTTCCGTTGAATTTTTTCCTTATCATTTTTTTGTAAAGGATCTACGCACGGGGGCGCGCCTCACGCGGGGAGTGAACGTAAATGATGTCTACTATGGACCAATCTCATTGTCTCCTCAAGTCAACAATACCCAAACAAACTCTCTTCTCATGTGGCACCACATACTTGGACATCCATCGCTTCAAGTGTTCAAGTCTTTAATTTCTAGATTGGGACTTCGTTTTAATAAGGTGACCCATGAGTCTTTTCATTGTACTTCATGTTCCCTAAATAAAAGCCACAAACTACCTTTTGGCAAAAACTCTTTTGTTGCCAATCAACCTCTACAACTTCTCTACTCCGACGTTTGGGGTCCCGTAAAAACGTCAATCGATGGCTTTAAGTACTATGTCATTTTTGTTGACTATTTTTCCAAATACATTTGGTTATACCTAATCAAACGAAAATCCGATGTCAAAATTCTTTTTCCACAATTCAAATATCTTGTTGAAATTTTTTTCAAAACCAACATTGTTGCGTTGTTCACTGATAATGGGGGTGAATATGTGGGTCTTTCACCTTATCTTACCTCTCAAGGTATCTCTCATTACACGACACCACCTCACACACCGGAACAAAACGGTATTGCCGAACGACGTCACCGACACGTTGTGGAAACCGGCCTCGCCTTACTCCACTACTCCCACTTACCACAACATTTTTGGTCCCATGCCTTTCAAACCGCAACCCACCTTATCAATCGTTTGCCTACACCCATCCTTAACAACAAATCTCCCTACGATATGTTGTTCAAAACCGCTCCTACTTATTCCAAACTCAAACCGTTTGGTTGTCTTTGCTACCCATGGTTACGACCCTATGCTACTTCAAAACTCCACTCCCGTTCAACGGCGTGCATATTTCTTGGGTACTCATCCTCCAAATCGGCATTCAAATGCTGTGACCCTACTAGTCACAAACTATACCACTCTCGCCACGTTGAATTTATCCCACATATTTTTCCATCTCAAAACACTAACCCCCAACCCAAACACATGTCATTTGACTCCTTCCTATCCACATACCAATCGGCCCAATCAACCTCCCCTTCTAACCAACCCACTCCAGACCCAAACATCTTGCATCATCCAGCCCCTACTCCACAGCCCATATCACCTGAAGCCCAAACCCTTATCCCTACACAAACCCACGGCCCACCCCCTCTACCTCCTGCACACAGCCAACCCTCCCACACAATAGGTCCAAACAGCCTAACCTCCCACACAACAGGCCCTACACCCCAGCCTACCGAGACACCATCACCAACCGGCCCACCGACTCCACCAAATAGCACCACCTCTACCCCAACCGATTCCCACTCTACCAACCCCACCTTACCAATGTCTTCATCCAACACATCCGATGATCCCACGAACTCACCTCCATATAACCCTCAACCACCTCGTCGACAACCAAAACCCAACTCAAAGTATTACAACCCCAACTTTGTCAACTCTACCACCATTCACCCTCTATCCGTTTCTCTTGAACCATCCACTTATACTCAAGCCTTGAAAGATCTGGATTGGCGCCATGCCATGGATCTTGAGTATAATGCTCTCCTTCATAATAACACTTGGGAACTTGTCCCTCACACAAGCCAAACTCCCATTGGTTGCAAATGGGTATTCCGAATCAAACGCAAACCCGACGGCACGATTGACAAGTACAAAGCCTGTCTAGTTGCCAAAGGGTTTCACCAACAATATGGGAAAGACTATCATGAAACATTTAGTCCCGTTACTAAACCCGTTACCATTCGCACCGTTCTCTCCATTGCTCTTTCAAAAGGATGGTCTTTACGTCAACTAGACGTTAATAATGCGTTTCTTCATGGGACTCTTCACGAAGATGTCTTTATGGTGCAACCTCCCAGGTTTACCAATACGGAATTCCCACGTCACATTTGCAAACTCAAAAAATCCCTCTATGGACTTAAGCAAGCACCGCGTGCTTGGTACATCGAACTAACCAACTTTCTCACTCGTTTTGGCTTTAAAAAATGCATTTCTGACCCCTCTCTCTTTGTATACAATCTCAACAACATCACTTGCTACCTCCTTGTGTATGTTGACGATATTGTCCTCACCGGAAATCACAATCCATTTATGGATTCCTTTGTTCAAGCCCTAAGCAACCAATTCTCTATCAAAGACTTAGGCCCTCTCCATCATTTTCTAGGAATTGAAGTCATTCCTACGCCTCATGGTCTATTTCTTTCCCAACATCGTCACATTCAAGATATTCTTACCACCTTTAAAATGGATGGTGCAAAAGAGGTTCTCACTCATTTAAGCACTTCTGATTCTCTTTCTTCCTTTGACTCCACTCCCCCAGTCGATCCCACTCCCTACCGCCAACTTGTAGGCACTTTGCAATATCTTGCCTTCACACGTCTCGACATCTCCTTTGCCGTCAATAAATTATCTCAATTCATGCACTCACCTAAACAATCACACTTGCAAGCTCTCAAACGGGTACTCCGCTATTTGAAAGGAACGGTCCATCATGGGTTGTTCTTGAAACGCAATACTAACCTAAACTTGCAGGCTTTTTCGGACTCAGACTGGGGCGGTATTAATGATGGGGGACGGTCCACTACAGCATATCTCATATATCTTGGGTCTAATATCATCTCTTGGAAATCTACTAGACAAAAAACTATCTCTAGATCATCTACCGAAGCTGAATACAAAGCACTCGCTAATGCTGCGGCTGAACTCTCATGGGTTAAAAATTTACTTGGTGAACTCGGGCTCTCAATTAAGAGCACCCCATCCCTTTACTGTGACAACACCGGAGCTACTTATGTATGTGCAAATCCTGTTTACCATTCCCGCATGAAACACATCGCTCTGGACTATCACTTTGTGCGGGAACAAGTCAATTCTGAGCAACTCAAAGTTCTTCATGTCAGCTCCAAGGATCAACTCGCGGATGTGCTCACCAAACCTCTTGCACGTGCACCCTTCCTATATTTTCGGTCCAAGATTGGAGTCTCCAACGGATCCTCCATCTTGCGGGGGCGTATAAAGAATGTATCATAACATAAAAGCATTGACCATCATTTTAAAGATATTGACCAAGACTTGACCAAGACTTTGTCCAAGACTTGACCAAGACTTTACATAATCTTAGCTTAGTCAATTATAATTGTAATTATGTGTATCCCTTAGTATTAGCCTTTTCCTTATTGTAAATCCTCTATATAAGAGTCTTGTAATTCTCCATTGTTAAACACAACTTTCATAATACCAAAACACACAACATTGTTCATTACTTTTATATATTGCACCGACGGTTATCATTTAATATATATAGTAATAGTAATAGTAATAGTAATTGTGCGTCGAACACATGATAAGTTATAACGATAGATCTAACACATAACAATGATGAGTCCAACTTTCCTGTTTGTAAATCCAACTTTCGACTTTTATATGGGTTTCGGTTACTTCATTCAGTACAATGATGTGTTTAACCCATCTTCTAATTCATTTTTGCATATATTACTTTAGAAGTCGTGTGTAGTTAAAATGGACAAATATACCATTTCCTCTAAAGTTTATACATGTACACATAACACATGTCATATAATGTAATCTTTCTACATTTCTTAAAAATTACACTAACTAGCCTATGTTCTACATATAGACGTATTCATGTATGCAAATATTTTCAAAAAAAAAAAAATACATAATTATAAGGGTGGGTGGTGCAGAATGGAGCCTCCATTGCGCCATATCAGCTCCATGTTTCTTTTTTGCTTCTAACGGCGCCCAGGAAATGGAATGGCTCCCCCCTGTTTTCGGTTTCTATTAGTTTAATTAAAGTGGGGCCCACTAGACGCTCGTTATTGGGATAACGAGCCTTCATATTTGTCACTAGACAATTGACTCAGGCATGAGTTATTTTATGTGAGATAAGTGTGTTCAGAGTTCGATTCGGATTCGAAAAAATCAAAATTCGACTTAGTTCGATTCGATTACCAAGAATTCAATTTGATTATTAAGAATTCGAATTCGATTCAATTTGAATTCGAGTCCAGAAAATCGAATACAAATCGAATAAAAACTGTACATGTACATTTTTTAAATATATATACGCACATACACATTATTATATACACAAATATACACATTGAAAAAAAAAAAGAACTTCTAAATTTTGGTCAAAATCTAAGAATCCATAGTTTCTACAACTTTTACCGTAACCATATTTTACATATTTACCTTATACATCATAAAACTCTAACAAATTATACTCTCTACTATTTTTACTAACCCGTTTTTGACATATTATTATTTATCAATTTTGTAGATTTGTATTTTATATGTTAAAAAGAATGAGATTATATTAGTTTTAAAACTAAAAGTAAAACAATCTATTATTTATGGTAAATTTGAAGTAAATCGAATTTATTCGAATTCGATTCGAATTCGAATTGAATACGAATCGAATAAATTGAATTTTAAGCGAATATGAATCGAATACGAATTCAGTTAAGAATATTAAAAATTCGAAAAATTTGATTCGTTGAACACCCTATTATGAGATATTTTAAGGTTTTTCCAAAGTAGCGATAAAAATTGTATATTTAAAACTTAGTATTTCAATGTTACATTTAGGGATGTTTATTAAATTAAGTTTTATTAATGATTTTATTTAAAACTTAAGAGTATATCCCTTGATCTCCGACGAAGAATCTCCTTCTCTTGTACTCAATTGTCAACGATGGAAGCTCGTGGAAAAGTGTAGTTGCTTGTTACCATTTTTCTTTACATTTATTGATTTAAAACAAATTATGACCATTTTAAATTTAACTATATATATATTTTTTTCAAAATCATTGTATTTTAAAGTTCCGACCAGCCTTGTTCCACATATCTTGTTCAAAACCTTAGAAAAAAAATACATTTAACTCAACCAAAAATCGAATTAAACAAAACCTAATCGAAATAACCGACCAAACTAATAAACAATGGCTCTGATTTGTTTTGTTTTCAAACTGAAATTATGATTCGGTTTTGGTTATACCTTAATACAAAACTAACCGTACAAAACCAGTTTGCACTGAACCAAACGGCATCCAATTTGTTTGAATGTTTGTTATTAGATTTATGTCACAAATTCATAATTTTGGGCAAATTTATCCAAAAATCGGTGCATAACCTAACTCGTACGTAAAACCGAAAACCAAAACTGATCGATTTCCTAAAACTAAAAAAATCCAAAAATTCAATATTTGGTTTTGTTGTGCAAAATTACACAACAAAAATCTTAATAATCCTAACCCTACTTTCATACCATGTTCAAAGATTGCAACAAGTCTTGGTCTTCAAACAAACCAATAAAAATCTATTATTATTATTATTATTATTATTAAAAAATGGTCAGGCATACTATTCCTCTTTTCCTCACAAGAGTTTATTGAGTATTGCTTTAGCAGTTTTTATAGTTTATTTGATTTTCAAACCTACATTTAGACACCTAATAATTCAAACATCATGATTTGTTTACAGGATCAGTTGATGGTGGTGGTTTGTCTTGATCTTCGGGCCTCGACCTGTTCAACGATTTCTGCTTTTCGAGTGTAGTGACAGGATCAGTTGGTTTTCCAAGAGACGCGTTGGCACGAGGGCTCACCAACTTCTTTTCAACATCTTCAAACTTGGCAGTGGCCCATGGTGCTGTTCCTACGTTCTTTGCTGAGCCCGGCCCGTTTATTGTAAGTGTGGATGCTTCGTCCTGAGAAGCATACCACATGTTACCACATGCGCTGCATTCGAGCTGCAAAAGCATGAACATGAACATGGGTTTTTAAAGATTGTATTAATTATGTAACATGGCATGGAGCACGAACCTGGTATCGGTCTGCATGGCCACCTGAGATGATCTCTGCCAAACGTACTTTTTTCTCTGTACATCTTTTGCAGCGAGCGTCGGTCATCTGGCACGTAAATAATAATTAACAAAACGAAGCCCAAAATCTTTTTGATGTATGCTAGTTTTAGTTAACCACAATGAGATATAGCACTAGAAACAAAGTAAGGTTCGGTTTGTTGTCATTTGCAGTGACAGTCATATCTGCTTGAGGTAGCATTACGGACCAATTATCAACATATGGGTCGATTTGGGTGGTTTTACTTTTACCCT